>OY987271.1:2500-602500 GCA_963920665.1 Straminergon stramineum
ACCAAAAGTGTCTGTTGAGATTGGGTAATACCCAATGAACCTTTAGCCATGTGTAGAAGCTACATTCAACCATTTGAACCCCAATTCTGCAATGCAGATTCTAATACATCAAGATGCAAGAGAGCAAATTCCATTAGGATGCTACGGGTTCAAATTGGGCTGCAGTCCATAATGGATCAGGTTACATTACTACGTGAAAAATGGTAGCAGTGTTCCACCAACAAGGGTGCAGAGTCACAAATTTGTTTCCAAAGATGACAGCCGCAGTAAGCATTCAGGAGACGGGAAATATCAAGACATAATTGTCTGTCTCCCTCAAGGCCTCTTTTCGGAGATGGATCCGTTTCTGCATTTCACCCTCCACAGAAGTCAATTGGAATCAGCCCCCTTTTTTTTTTCTTTTTGAGAAAGTGCCAGGGTGGCAATCACTTAAAATTTGGTGAAGTATTGTATTTTTACATTCGTCCATCTTTAGGACCAAAAAATACTTTTCAATCATATTCATGCACTTTTTCATCCAAATTTGGTGAATTCATCCACATTTTAAATTAAAATGGTAAAATTCTGGCAAAAAAAGATTACTTTTTTCTGGCGAAAAGTAGACATTTAGTTTGGAATGGTGCAATCTGGCCCCGTGGTGCCAAACAAAAAAGGGCTGATTGGAATCAGTAGGCACACAGTTCCCAAACAACCAAATCATCGACTACTGTAGATGAAGGCCTCCGTGACACCCTGCATGCTGATAAGTGGAAAGTCCAATAGAGAAAATCTGAGGTTCGAGTTCACAGACGCCACTGAAACTCAAGAATTTCAATCAATACATGCTGTTCAGCAACTGCACAGGATAATAATGGACAGTACTGGAAGCTACTTTGTTGCACAATGCTTCCAATAACATCTGCAGGTTGCAGAAACCCAATTCTCAACTGCTGATTATAATTACACTACGTAGTCGTTTCTCCGGACGTTCCCTAGTAGTCAACCCTCCCTTGCGCGTCTGCCAACCAACCTGTAACTGCATCTCTGATTTAGATAGGGAGGCGAGACTATGCGTCACGTCTAGAACCCAGCGCTCCATCCTAGGATCGTCCTCCTCCCACATTCCTGGCTCCCTCTCGACAAATTCGACATCCTCACTTTCCTCATCGTCTTCCTCCGTTGTAAGAGGAGAGGGAGAACGCTTTCTACTTGTCCTGCTCCACACAGAAAACATACGAGATCCATAATTTGCCATACCATTACAATCCATTCTGGAACATCCAAATAGGACCCGATAGAGAGATCGACAAGGAACACGAGATTATGCTGAATACATTGCCCTCGACGAACAAGAATAAACGTCGTTGCCATGGGTATCAACTTTGCTGCATCGAATAGAAGATAACAGAATCCTCTCAAAAAACACAAAAGAGGTAGTTTGAAGCTCACATTCTTCCGTCTTTCACAGGCCCAGGTGAGTGTTCTTCACGCGTTACGTTCTGCATCAATGATTTTGAATAATACATCGTTTCCTCCTCTGGTTGCCATCTCTGTCGCACCAGTGTGAAATCCATGATTTAACAGCCATACATGTAAACCTACGCAGAAATAAATGAAAACATGACGTTGAGAACAGTACTAGATCACACAAAAGGTATCATGCATACCTCCAGGGGATTGTACATCTCTTGATAAGCGAATTCTTCAGGAACATGTACGATTTGTCCACCATACTTATTAATATTAACTTTTTTTTCAGCTGGTGGAAGTATTTCATCCTCATCAGATGTATATCTTCTCTTCTCCTTGCTTCGTGGTGGCTGCCGCCGTTTCTCCTCGTCCTCAGATGCGTATCTCCTATTACCCCTTACTTCTGGAGAACTTCGTTCAGTCTCATCCTTCAAGGTGTCCCTCCTCTTCTTCTTCACGTGCCGTCCCTCCGACTCCGACTCCGAGGAGTCCTTTCTCTTCTTCAGATGTAGTACTTCCTCATTTTCAGAAGTGTCTCTCCTCTTCGCCCTTACTGGATGTGCGTCTCTCCTGTCCTCAATTGTATATCTTCTCCCATGTGGAGATGGGACTTCTTCCTCTTCAGAATCCTCAGACGGGAATCTTCTCTTTTCTCTCGTTCGTGATGGAGGTAATGCTTCCTCATCTTCAGATGATTGATCTCCCCTGCCCCTTGCTTGCTGTAGATTCAATTCTACTTCTATCTCAGAAAGGTACCTTCCATTGAGTCTTTGCGGTGGAGATAATCTATCATCCTCAAGTCTCCGCCCATCAATTTCCCTTTCCCTTCGTGGCATTTCGTCAGCTGAAGAATCCTGCCTTTCATCCTGCGCTTACGATGAGAAGCTCATTATTGTCGGGCATTATGGTAACACAACCCCATAGAACTGTAAAACTGAACCAAAGCAAGTAATGGAGTGGGGACATGGCAATCTCTCGGAAACTAACAAGATAGCCAGCTGTTACCATTCTAAGAGATGCATGACATGAAATGAAAACCCACTTTCAGGTGGACCCAATAGGACTGACAATAGGCATTCATGCCATGTTACAACAAGTACACTATTCGTCTATGATTTCTATGCACCAGATAGGATTCAAGAGTTCAAACACACCTGTATCAAACCCTCTTCTTCTGAAGACGTATCATAATGTAACAGCTGTTTTTTAGATTCCTCTTCCAGCTTTATAACTTGCTCAGCCAGCCGTTGTGACCTTCCCTCCTCCTCCCTAGATTAATGGGCAGCAGACAAATTGTATGATGTCAAACAGCAGGGCCTCAATCCAATCCAATCCAATCCAATGACCCCATCCAATCCACGGCAAAACATATCTACAGATATTCCTTTTATGTGTCGTCACAAAATTTACTATGCCATGTCAAGCTTAAGACTGCCGAAAAGGAATCTGGTGCAGGATATAAGTTTCTTAGGCTCCTCTCTCTGCTTACATGATAAATTATGCATGATTCGTACTTTCTTCCGGCACCTATACATATACATTGGGACTCGTGCCGTGATAACGTTGGGCAATGCAAACCACATTCACATCCAGGAGATTAGAGACGCACCTCAAAGCAACGGCCATTTGTTCTATCTTCGATCTTTCCAACTCAGCGCGTGCAAACTCAGCTTGACGAGCATCCATTTCCACTTTCCACTTCCTTTCAGCCTCTGCTTGTACTTGTCGTTCCAGCCTTTCTTTCTCAAATTTTCTCTTCCGTACGTTTAGCACGCTAAAATAGTTCTCTTCATCCCAGTCCACCACATACATCGCTCTGAAGTTTGATCCTGCCTGCACAAAGAAAGAGTTAAGACGGTCATTAGTGCATAGTACAAGGACGGAGATAGGGACCACGGTTATCATACGCGACATTATGAACTATGATCGTATACTTTCAACTAGATTGAGGCAAGCTTGAATGCACAACTGCGAACTCAAATAAAATGAAAAATTGAAAATTAAAATCAATGGATAGATATAGTACTGTAACGTGCCTTCTGCATTGCGCGCCCACAAAACGCATGCAACGCTTTGCAAAAATTGGTATGACTGTCGAACTGCACCCAGATCTGGCACTGTAGAGCAGCAGCCATGCTTCCTATATCCTTAGGATTACTCCCCGGATCTTCATTACTCAGCACCTCCAAGTTCCTAATACCAAACAAATGCATCAAGCTGATGCCCTGACACAAGTACGAAGGCAGAAGCTGAAGTCGAATGGTAATTCGGAACTGTCAGAGGACATCGTAATGAAGGGAGTACCTTATTTCACCGAACGTGGAGAAGATCGTATGAGTGACCAAGACGGAAGGTTTGGATGACACCCGTGGCTCAGCAAACCATCGAGAAGGCACACCTTTCAGTGTAAGGGTGGTCGGTCCTCCTTGTCCTTGTGCTCCTCCTGCACAAAATTACAAAAAAGACCAATTGCGTTTCACATAAATAAGCTCATGGAGTCGAAAGGAAAGCATTAGATAGACACCCTCAGAATCCACGCAGTCGGATATGAGCGGGACTGAAATCCCAGAGAACACAAGGACTCGGTAACAAACACGCTGGTTGTGAACACAGAGGGGAAAACGATAAGGTGCAGCTTGCCCTCGTGAGAGTCGAATTATTGCCTTACTAATAACACGCACATTCAAATTCAATGTAGAACGAGAAACAGCGGGACGAATGCTGTATGTATATATATGTATATATACGCCAACAGAAACCTTCCATAGAAGATGTCAAATAAACTTATGGAACTCCAGTTCTCGGCGTTGTGAGTACAACTTATCCCCAAACCCTAGTCACCCACCTCCACGACGAGGGCCGGATGCCACCTCCCATGCTCGCTTGAGAGCTTCCAAATCGTTCGTTTCCTTGACGACCGCAAGGCACCTGAGCTTCAACCCGCCACTGCTGAGCTCCACGCCATTTACATTCTCCACGACGTGCTTCCCGAAGTCAGCCACCTCAGGACGACCTTTCGCAGACTCTGCGGACCCTCCCCACAAATGCAAAGTCCCGTCCGCAATGGGCTCGTCTCTCCGCTTCTTGAAATGATCCTTCTCTTTGCGGACAACAAGATCTCGGTCCGATACGACCAACCCAAACCTCTTCTTGAACATCGCCATGAGCCCCCCCTTGAGCTGCCATTCGTCCACCGGCTTCACAGACACGTCCGCACGAACAAAGGAGAGCGAAACGACGGTGCATGGCACAAGTGATAAGCCATCGCTGAGCTCGATCACGACGCCCGGCGCAGGAGACGTCCCCATAGCCGCTTCCGACACCATAAACCCCACCTTGATTCGCAAAATGAAAACCCCACTTCTCCAGCTCCACCACAGAAAGTCAATCCCAAAGTACTACAACGCGCTTCCAAATCTTCAATTGCTCATCGTCTCTGATACTTCGCGTCGAAACTACAACGCGAGGCGTCCACTCCAGTGCTAAACGCTCTTCCCGACATACTGCAGACGTAAATTCTGCATCTTCCGCACCCATCACCCAAAATACACTAACACAACCTCCACCAGAGAATCCACCAGAGTCTCCACCATCGAAATCAAACGGCCCCCGATCGTCGCAAAGGGGAAGTGGTGCCAATGCTTCAGGGGCAAGACTCCTAGACGAGCCCCGACACTCCGGAAGAATTAGGGTTTGCAGAAGGAAAGAATAAGTTCCCACTGCGTTCCCTCCATGTTCCCCGCAAATGCAGTACATCAGAATCTCGTCCTCCACCAGAACTCTTGGGATGCGACAACTTTAGCACTGGCGTCGGTCGGTCGGCATCATGCGCCGTGTAACCTGCTGCGTCTGCGTCGTAGGACTTACATACATTGTGGCACAAACAAATAAGGGTGGTTTCCCTTACCTGAAGTTAAATGGTTGCATGATCATGAGGTGGTGCGTTGAGGTGGTGCGTCGAAACGAAGTCGAGAAAGTGGCGCCTTGCACCCTTTGAACCCATGGTCAGACGGTTGCATGTCCCTGTAGAACTTAACGCTCTGTCCCCCGCTTGCTTCAGTTGGTCGATCTCCCGATCGGCGTGGCATGGGATTAGCCCCCTGGGAGCTTCACGTAGGGACCGTGCTGCTTCGGGGATAAACCGACTACCGCAAGACCTCATTCCGATCGAAGCTCTTTTGCATCCAATCGACATCGAAAGGTGGAAGCACAGTAGTCGTCATGCCGTGGGTTGAGCGCTACCTTCACAGCAGAGCTTTGATTCATCGACTCCTCCAGTGCTGGACTCATCGACACAAACCGCAGGGGTAGAGAGCACAGGGAGAATTCCACGACAACCGGAAGAATATTATTCATCTGGTGCTACAATTTCCTGGAGTTAGAGTTCCGAGACTTTGTCGACTACGATTAGCACACCAGAAAAAGTAGGAATTGCTTTGCTCGCTTGAGCGGCGCGGCAGTAAGGTCGTCAAGATGAATAACGGATTGTTAACGGAGCGTGCGCTCCTTGGGCTGTTCAACAGCTCGTCGTACATCAACTTCGGCACTGCCGATGATCCCTACCCGTATCCCCAAGTTGACGGTATGTGCTCCGTCAATCTTCTCCTTAACGCACAGCGTTGATGACGATCTTAGCATCATTCTCCATTTCATGGCTCGTCATGTGTATAATCATGTGGCCATCATCCGGGTGCAGTGGAGAGGAGCAACTACAAGGGCAAGCAGCTCACTCTACCCTCATCCAAGAAGGGCATGCAGCCCGATGGCACGAACCACATCTTCTTCCAGCAGGAGCACCCGTGGGTGTTCGATGTGAGATTGCTAATCTTTTCATCATCAAACCCTAACTTCTAAGTCCACTGAATTTCGCCTTCGCCGATCGTTGCGAATTGTATGATGCGAACAAGGGCTCAAGATCATCCCCTACATCACACCCTAACTTCTGACTATTTCCACTGAATTTCTCCTTCACCAATTCTTGTGAATAGTGGGATGCGAGTAATGGTGGTATTAGATCATAATATTCAAGAGGATTGTTCTGGTTCCTTCAGGGATGCCCTTACATCGACAAGAACATGTACCTGGAGTCGCAACCAGAGCGATATAAGGGCTTTCTGAGCTCCGACTTCTCCAAAACTGACGAGTTCAGCAATACCATCCGCACGGAGCAGTACCGCGATCAGCTCAAGGTTGGTGGAGGATTCATGCACCAAATGTACCAAATAAAGAAATCCATTACAAGTTTTGATATAGATATTCCTCAAGAAAGTGATGGCATTGCTTTTGCTAGCTTGCTGAGAAATTAGGGTTTGGCAATGGCGTGTGCAGAAAGACATGTTCTTCGCTAAGAAGGGGTTGGACATCATGGCCGTCAAGATGAAAGAGATGGCAGTCAAATATCCTGAAATCGGCAAACGAGTTCCTACCAAAGTAATTTCGTACCCCGTTACTCTCACTCATTCTCATTCCTCTCTAGCAAACCATCTACATTCCTAATATCCATATTCTAATTTGTTCATGCACGTCTTCGTTAATTATCAGTAATGTAGGAGAATCTACATAACAATCTTTAGAAGTAGAAGATACTATTTGCGTCACTTTACGCAATTCTTCACAGGATTGTGCTTTTCGTCACTCCAGAACTTTGGAGAGGTCACTTTGGGTACGAGAGCCAAATTTTTGTCAGCACTTAATCAATCCACCGAAATGTGCATTATTTGGTTATCAAATGCAAAACTTATTAAGGCTCCAAGTTTTTCTGGTAGATCCGATGCAGGAATTAGGTTACCCACCTTTGATTCTCTGGTTTGACTAATTTTTCACACCATTGTACTCTCAACAGTACATCTTATATGATTTGTGACCAACATTTCCTTCTCATTCAAGACATGATGTGAACCAAAATTTAGATTGTAAGAGCCCACGTTGGTCATGTAGGTCTGCTGGTTTTATGTATTGACCAGATTTATGTGGTGTGATTTGCATGACGCTAGTTTGATGGACCAGAATTTGTATACGACGTGGGCAAAGCGGGGTTTAGCACAACTGCACATTGTCACAAGTGCCACAAACAAACGTACTACTGTCCTCATCGGATTGCCTATTGCAACAATAATCTGTACATGAAGAAGGAAAGTGGCGATTACATCACCTCCAGTGACCTTATTGGGAGCACTGCGTGGGATGCAAATTATGCCAAACCTGCACATGCACGCAAACCCCTCATTCGCGACACATTCTACCGCCGCTCCAGCATCTTCTTCCCCAAGAAGCAGCCTACTGGCTTCACTGAAAGCATGTAGCACAATACGAAGTTGAAATAATAGAAGATGAGTATTGCTCATACATCTAGTACTCCCCCTTGACTAGTAAGTTGGCTTAGAGTTGCAATTGTAACTTCAGTGCCTCGACAATTCGCACCCTGTTTTGGAGAATCAAGTAAAATGCATATGATGTATATGATGCATTGACGGACTGAAGGGGCAGTGGGATTTCTGTGGAGCACCCTGCACTATTAGTTACAGTACAATCAGCCAATCACCGTGGTAGTCAACCAAAAATGATCCAAAAAGAAGCAAAATCCATAATCGCTCATATCTTAGCAGCATCACAAGGAGGTTCTCTGAAACTTACAGTAGCCCTCATCATGATGAAGTGAATCACACATCTCCTGCCACTCCTACGAGTGAAGTTTTTCAGATCATGATGCAAACATTATAAAACATTAAAGTTCTTACACTGACCCAAATGAGCTCAATATTGCAAGAAACAATTCTTGAAACGCAGGTGCTAACGAAGCATCATCTGCCTTAATCTTTGCTAGAGAGGATCCAGTTGACGTGTTGACGACTAGCTCCACCAAGAAAAATCCCGATGCTGGAGGAGAATCAGCTGCTTGGGCATAAAAGAAGAACTTAAATGTTGGAGCCTTCCCACCTGAGGCCATGACTTCCACCAAGTTGGCTTGCATGTGAGAGATGAGTGGCTGTGGAGTTGGCAAAGCGGCTGGACTTGACAATGTATGATCCTGTTTGCGAAAAAGGAAATGTAATTGCAAGATAAGATACTGCTTTAGTGTAATGTAATATCTTCAGCACGTAAACTCATCACTAGCAGGATTCACCCCAAGCTGGAGCGAAACCAGCACTCTTCTATTATATGCTAAATCAATTTTTGATTAAAACAATCAAGTATAAACCCCGGCCCTAACCTTGACAAGTATTTTGTCAGAGAATTAGTAAAAATGAATATTGCAAAGTGTACAGATTCCTCATCCGAAAATACTTCTCTCCACAACTCTACAAATTCCTCCGAAGTGATAGAGCACATCACGGGTTCGTAAAAACGTACCAAAGTTGAGGCAACTGCAAGTTGACCCCACTTTCGTTGAAAAGCCTGGGCAACTAAGGACGGTTTAACCTTGAGCTTCAAAGAGGTTGGAGCAGGTGTAGAGGTCTCATAAATGTTCAGACCAAGCAAGTCCTCGAAGTCCAGTAAAGAGGTCGCAGCAGCAGATGATGTTGTGGTAGTATGGGAAGTAGACGTAGAAAAAGATGACGACTGTGACCTACACAAACGTTATAGCAATTAACACGAAACTTTATAAGAGTACAACATTGGTACTCTAGAGGGCATAATAAAGAGAAATAGAGAAAAAGATTGGCAGTATGTAGAAGATGAACATCCAAATTCTGACGAACAGAAATATTTCCAGCAACCATGTCGCTAAAAGCTAAAGCACTATAAGTCCGATATACAAGTGACACAAACACAACTATCCAGTGACTATTCAGTCTGCAAATCGTAAACAACAAGTTCAACCAAGTGATATGAAGATATAGAAAATGTTTCTAACTGAACATTCTATCTTATAATATATGCTAACATAAAACATCGCCTTCACCACACATTCTGGTATCCATCACATTACAAAAATGTTCTAGAAATTGGAACATTCTCACAAGAACTTAACTAACCTTGGAGCAGCAGATGAGCTTTCAAACCCAGTCAAGTCTGGACCACTGTAGTGAGAACCGTTGCTAGCAGCTGCCACGCTTTCTTCTTTATCGGATGCACTTAAGAGAAGATCATTATCAGTGGCATCCACAAGCTGACTCGGCAGCACATCATCAGTAATTGTCGGTCCCATAGGTAATATTCCGGAATCATCTGCCAGCTCAATCGGCCCACGGACTTCCTTATCCAAAAACATGTAAGAAGGCTGCATACACCGGCAGCATCGTCAGGGATCCACATCTTCTGTAGAACGTATGAAGCTTAGTCAAAGAAGAAAAGGAAAAAAGGAACAGAAAAAGAAATAAGCCTAGCATTTTTTCACAAAACGATGAACACATTCTTCATGGATATAGAAAACGTCAAGCATTATAAACGACTACTTCCTTAGCTGCGTGCGTCAAAATATCCTCGGCAAATGTCAATAATTTAGTCGAGCAAAACAAAAAAATCTACAAAACTGAACACACCTGCTGATATAAAACAGATAAACTGTTGAACTCATCAAATATTCGGTCCTTAATCTCGCTGCTCTGTGTGTCTGCAAAAACAGAAACGGCTTGTTTTGCGGGGTTTACAACTCGCTCAGCTACCTCCACACCCTGCTGCAGTAGCCTATAATACAGAACAGCCCTATCATGCACGTCCTGCAATGATCAAGCAAGATCTCCTTTAGAGAAGAGAGAGAGAGAGAGAGAGAGAGAGAGAGAGAGAGAGAGAGAGAGAGAGAGTGAGTGTTTAGTGTATGCATGGAGAGCTTGATTGTACAATAAGAAATGTACGAAAAGGTATGCAAAACATCAAAGAGTGCTCAAATCAAATTTAAAATCCTACACGTAGCAATCACTATTTACCTGGTGGACGTCAGCAAGTCCCGCCGAGAGTGCAGCACCCAACATCTTGATGCTTTCAGGAGGTCTCTTAAAGAAAATTTTAGTGACTGCTGTCAAAAGCTCCAACTTTACCTGCCAATAATGTTAATTGCATCAGCTTCACCGAAGAATACAAGACAGCATCTTCACCGAAAAGTCTACAAGAGAATGTCTCCACGTGAATGGGCCCTAATGCAATAGAAAGTATCGGTAATATCCCAAAGCTATATAAAAGACATGAATGAGTGGCTAGTTTTATAGAGGCTCAAGACAACCAAGCTAAAATTATCAGCTTCACTAGAGCTGCATTATAAAAAACAAAACCTCAGCGGAGTCTTCCTCAATCCAATTCTCGATAAACCCCTCCAAGATGTAGGGCGCATCAGGCATGTCATAGGCATACTCGCCGAGCATCCAAACCAACGCAGACTTCGCTTTTGGCTCTGCCACAGTTTTGCTGCTCACGCTACCGACCACTGCAATACAATCATGGCTCCATTGGGGATATTTACGAAGCAGGTCTTTCACCAGTACCTAGTCAAACCCAGTCACACGATTAGCTAACACTAACATTTGCTTGCACTTTCAAGAAATCTAATCATTTGCAAGTGGCAGAAACAAGCTAGCCCCATGACTTAGCATATTTTCGAGACCTTGTGGCTGCTGTCACTAGGAGTGAAAGCTACACACAAGCGAAAGCAGTCATAAGACACCATTGCTGAAGACAACAAAGACACGATAATGAAATAATGATGGAACAATAACGAAAAATAATGGTCAAATAAAGGAACAAGACACGATACTAACCAAAGTTTCTGCTGTCACATAGTCCTTCTCCATTTCAAGGAACTGAAGTAATCGATCAACAATGGCATTGACGTCATATTGTTGCAACGCAATTTTCCCTACAGCACGAATGGATTCCCGGGCTATAGCCACATCAACATTTGCGGCGTACTCAGTAAGCTCTGTCACTGTAAATCATCAGAGACATCTTGTCAACTTCAGCACCGCACCTAAAATAGACAAATTGAATGCTCTAGGCAAAGCAAACCGAGTGGAAAGACGGACGTTACAGGCTCATCCAAAGGCGTATTGACCAATGCCAGGTCAAGATTCTCTACACCACCAAGTCCAAAGTCACCACGCAAACAATGAAATGTAGCAGATGGGATTTGCAACATTTATTAGTAAAGTGATTTCTAGCAGGGCGACCTAGAGCAAAGAAACATTCTGAAACTTACCAATCTCATACGTATTTGTTTCATTGGCTACAGCAGTAAGCATCTCCAACTTCAGTTTCTTTACATAACTTGGGTCGCTATACCGACAGTAAAAGTGTTTGTAATCATTTGAGAACAGCACAGGGGCCCTCAAGACAAGCAAGTGTAAATGACTGAGAACTGCGTAGGTTTGTTCAGCGCTTCCAGAGTTAACTAAAGTCAACAAAGGTGCTTTTATTCGCTCATAGACCTGCGCAGATAAATTCAAGATTGTCAATTCAAGTTCACTTGCTGTCAACTGCATTCTTAATCTACTCAACCCTTGCTGCCAAAGCTAAATATACTGAAGGTACAGGAACACAAACTTTAACAGGTGGAGGAAAGTCATACTTGCTGGTGGATGTCAGCCATTGAAATGGTTAGATGAAGGAAAACTTTGATTGTGGCTAGCACAACAGCGCTGTTTGTATGCTGCAGTCGGTCTTCAAGAATGTTCATCATGTCGAATGATTCATCGGAATCAGATGGTATGTACTTTGAGACCATGTCTAATACTAAACACTGAGCCCATTCAGTAAAGTCCTTTATCCTGTAACACAACATAGTCTTAGATTTCAAGCCCAAAAGATATTCCTTTCGTTTGACTCTAAAGATGCTAAATAAAAGAAAGTAGAACAGGATGCCATTGTCCATCACGTGCTGAACAAGGAAAGATGTCAAACTCTACGCCAGGAAAACTTACAAGATACGGCATTATCACCCTGGACGTTACGATTCAAGTCTTTATGTCACAAACAGGAGCGACATCTTTAAAAAGTAAGTGAAAATAAAATAGGTGAACACATGATCAGCGTTAATGGAATTTGAAAATTTGCTGAACGCTGAAATTCGCCACGTTATTCACCTGTTTAGAAGAGAATATATGACAGGCTTGCTAAGCAGATGTTCTCTATCCCTGGCAGCTGTCTCCGGAGAAACATTCGCCTCGGCAGTGTAGATTTCTTGAAGCGCACACAAACAGTTTGCAACCACCTGCCAAATTTAATGATTATGAAAAACCAAGGCTGCCCCCGCTGAAATACCTGATTACTAAGAAATATTCAAGAGTCAACGAGAGGGCCATGAATTTCGTCCCAACGACACACACTAGTTTGAATAATCATGTAAATCGAGAGGCTACAATACACACGCAGTGAAATAAAAAGTCTCGTATCGAAGTGAGCGATGCAACCCCGAGAAGAGAAGCGTTAGGGTTTTGAGAGGGTAGGGGTGACATAAAAGTAATTAAAACATCTGCATGAGAGTGCCTCTTAGATCCATTAGGTCCCAAAAGGAATAAGGACTGCCGACAGCTAGCTTCACCTGATTGCGATGTGCAGAGAGGTGTAATATGTGAGGGAAAACTTTCTGGCAATGCGAGATTTTCATTACAAATCGAGGATTGAGAAATTTGACGAGTTAAAAGGCTGCCTACCACTCGAACGCGTAGAAAATTAGGAAACCGAGAGGGGTTAGAAGTCGTACTTGAGCGTCAGGGTCGTTAAGAAGCAAGGCCCTGAGCATGGCCGGAAACTCATTTTCGGTACACTGAGAGGGCGCGATGCGGTAGAGCTTGAGGACTCCCATAGCAGCCACGGTGCGAACATAACCATTGGCATCCTTGAGACCAGAGCGTAAAGGGCCAATGAGATACTCCAGGAGATTTTTGACGCGCAAGGAGCTCAAACTGCGCAAGGCGAGGCCGCGAATCATGGGGTCGTCATCATGGCAGTCTTTCTGCAGGAAATTGATGGTCAGAAGAGCAAGATCGGGATGACCGCGAGCGTAGTTGCCAACGTAGAGGTAGCACATTTTTTTGAGGACGAGGTCGGAAGTGGCAGAACACATGACGATGGTGGAGAAAAGGGAGGACACGTCGATGCCGATGGTCATGTAGGAGATGACCTTGGAGAAGAGCTCGCGCTTGAGGGCTTCGACGCCCGGCTGCTTGCTGCCGGCCAGCTGGCGAAGCTGCGCCTTGAGGTCGGCGAGCTCGCCCTTGCGAGCAGAAGGGTCGGCATTCATATTGCGATCAGACGGGAAGGGGAGGGAAGGGAAGAGAGGCCAGGGGGAGAGGCCAGGAAGAGAGTAAGCTCAGAGGAGGGAGGAAGAGGACGAAGTGCAAGGGTACTAACTTACTCTCAATCACAGGGTGAGAAAGGTAGCGGCATCATAAGTCTCACGCACATGGAAGGTTGGAGCCTCTCCAAGGGATGAAACTCCAAGGGATGAAACTCCAAGGGATGAAACTCCAAGGGATGAAACTCCAAGAGAGGAACTCCATTGTCCAGCGAAGCCGCTCCCCCAGCACCTCTGCAAAACCAAGATGGTCAGGTAAGGTTATGAAATTTTCACATAGGGTTTCGCCATGTGGGGTGAAAGGCAACGCTTACAGCTCAAAAAGTTCTAGAAGTGATATATTGTCAACTGTTTGACGTGTGCTATTAGAATGCCATTCGAAACTAGCATACCCAGGGCTGACATTTCATGACAAATGTTTAATTAAAGTTGGGAAATCAAATTTGGCAAATGCTAAAAATATTCTTTAGAAATTCATACTTTCTAAATAATCCCCCTACAATTGAGGCATCTTTTTCAAAATTATTTTTTGTCTATCCTAATAGCTAGGTACATTGTATGGTTGCAAAAATATTTTTCTTTAACTAAGTTTACACCAAATACGCTCCAAAACTACTATTTCTAGAACAAATATCAAATTTTTGAAAAAAATAATTTTGGACACATGTAACCATAGGATCTTGTAGTATGTAAGCTAGTTTGAGAAGATGTGGAGAAAATTTCAGAAATTTCTGCAATGTGGATTGCAAGATATTAGCATTTGAATAGACAGAAATCCTTTTTTGACCTCGCAAGAAAAAAAAGCATCTACACTTCACAAGGCCACATTTGTATGACAAAATGTCCATGTTGGTGGTGCTTCTTTGGATTAATTCTTTAAGGCAAGTTGGCTACATGCTTGAAGAATTTTAGATCATTTAAAACTATATAATATATAGGAAAAAAATAGTAAGTAGAAAGAAGTAGAGAATGATTCAAAATACTATAATATTGTTAAGAATGTAGTTATGGAATTGAAAAATGTCAATCCCAATGGTTGTAATGTTGTAATAAATAATCTACATCCTATGATTTTTTTTTCCAAAAGTATTGAAAATTGAGTTGAATAATGGACTTCAAAGGTTTATTTTAGAATAGAGATTCTAAAAATGCCTATAAACTAAAACTCCTCATAACTTTCATTTCATTACTCAAAATGGAATGATTCAAAGATTTCATGAATACATAAATCTAGAAAAAACAATTTCAAATTTTTGTTTATGAAAAACATGATTTTTTTATATATCCATGATGCATTGCTAGAGAAATAAACTTCATATCATACAAAAACTTTTTAACTATGTAATCAAAAGTTATGAAAATTGTTGGGCCTTAAAGTTACTCCTCGAACACTTGTTTCGTGAAAATTTCAAAGAAAAAAATTAAAATTCCATTTGTAGTGAGCTGCCCAAAATTTCTAGGTTGCCAAAAAAAACTCAATTTGGTCCTATAAGGAATAAATACTAATTCACTACAAAAAATATCCATAAAAAAATAAGAAAATGTTGATAATATTCTACTTTATTGTTCATTCATTCTATAAGTGAAAGGCAAGATTGGAACATCCCTACAAAATTAATATTATTTTGGAAGGGTCTGATAGATATTAACATTGTAACACTTAAGAGGACGTTTTTGTATCTTTTAATTTAAATGATTTTATAGAGCCCTCAAAGATGGAAAATAATGAAATTTTTTAGAGATATAACAAGATGCTTGTGGTAAGTAATAAATTTTCAAATTTTTTTTGTGGAAATTTGTAATTATTGTGACATGTTGAACTAAAAGTGAAAAAACTCCATATCAAATGTAAAAAATAGTTGCAGTGAAATGGAAGCATACAAAGATAAAGGCTAAAGTTTGAAAAATTAGTCATAGGCCAATCTTTTAATCCCTAAAGTCCCAATGTCCCTAAAGGAGACAAAATAGATTTTGGATAGGCTTCTTTAACCTCAAATTTTGAGGTGATTTTTAAAAGAAAAAAAATGAAGATTGAAAATCGCATAAGCTACCTAAGAATATAATTTTGATTTCAATCAATGCTTGGTAGCAAAAGTTATGCTACAATAAGCTTAAAATGGGGAGACCGGGCACCAAAAAATCTACAAAAACTTGAAATTATTATTTTTAATTTTTTTTCATAGATTCTATCTTTTTTACATGGAAAGCTTTAATTCATTCCATTTGGATTAGTGATGTGAAAGTTATGGAGCTTCTTGTTTTGCAAACAATTATAGAAACTTCTTCAAAAAAATATATATTGGATTCATTTTTTAACTCAATGTTTTCTATTTTTTTTTTTTTTTAATTTTAGAATTAAGTATGCTTTCTGGAATAATTTCACCATTGGGATTAATGTATTTCTGTTCCATCTTAAAGCTATTAACAATTTCATTTTTCCTTCGATATTGTTCCAACTTCACTTAACAATTTTTTAAAGAATGAAAATCAAGTACTTTTTTTATGAATTTTTTTCTAAGTCTTTGAATTCAAATCTTCAACATAAAAGAATTTAATCAAAACTTATAATGCAAAAATGATAATTTAAGAAGATTCAAAGTCAAATAATTTTGTCAAGGAACTTTAAACACATATCTCTCGCAATCTACAAGGTGAAAGTTTCTAAAATTTCTTTCCTACATTATTATACCATTCTAGTGCAAACTCTTAAATTTAGAAATTTGAAAAAATTAATTAGTAAAGATTTTTGCTCTTTGCAATATAAATGACTTTTGATTGGTTATTGATGAGAAAGGGCCTTGGAACTTTTGGAGTTAAGGGGTCTCTGGGCTCATGGCTCCTAGGACTTCCATCTCCCAAAACTATACACAATTATGAAAAAATCCTAGAGTTGGCCCTTCTTCAAAGTGTTCATCCATTTTTATTTTTAGCCCATCACTCCCAACTCACCACCTAGATGGGAAGGAATTATGGTAGAACCACCCGTTTCCACCCAAGCCCTTGTAGGCAATCTATAGGAACTGGGAATTTCAATAGAGACCATGATTGCTTTCTAACCACCAATTTCTTGGTTTTTGACCATCTTCTAACCATTAGTGTCATGACACGAGTACTTAGTTTAGAGAGCCAAAGTAATCTTTGAATGAGCAGTTACGAAAGACTCTATGTGTTGGGTATGGGTCTAGATCAACTTTTGAATTCCAAAACTCATAGTAATTTCAATTCAAGGCATAGAAGTACCAAAAAAATATCAATCTCCACTATTTCTATCTTTCTACTAGGTAGAAAATTTACTTTGCCTTTACTATTCCAAATTATGCACAAGTGGTTGGTAATGGATGGTTCTACCATATGTCCAAAGAGCCGGACACAAAACCCAAACAATGTATGTGAGACTGCAAGTTCCATGCACATGTGAGTGCATATGTTACATTGTATGCCATTTGCTTCATCAAGATTCATTTTTAGCAATTTCTCTAGTGATGATTAGATTTTCCACAATAAAAATAAATTAATGGTTTATTATTATTATTAAAAAATTTAGAATTATTGTTGTTAGGGGATTTAGATGGACCTCATGAATGGAAGTAAGGACCATTTTCGAGTCTATTGTCTATATCATGTCAACTTCTATATTCTTAATGAAGCCTATTCTTCTTCTTCTTCTTCTCCTTCTTCTAATTAGGCTTGTTTTGAAAACTTCTATAATTATATCTATTCTACTAGGGCTTACCCCTTATGCCTAATGTTGATAAGGCTAATGAAGATATTTAAGTATTATTGTTTTAATTATTAATCATCATTTCTTCTTGAAGTAAATAAGTATTGAGTTCTTGTAATGTCAAGATTTGACCTTTAATGGAACTCAGAAAATTCTTGTAGTTAGATGGCATGCTATGCATCAAGGCAAAGACATTGTCTTCATCGCTCATGGGCAATTTGGTTGTTGATAGTTGATTAAGAAGAGATCTTAAAGCATGCAAATACTTGGTCATGCTATTATCACTTTTCATCTTCAATATAAAGAATTTCTCTCAAATACATTTTAGTAACAAAATCGTGTGCTTTACATACCTACACAACTCCTTCCATACAGTTGTAGAAGACATTTTGGTTATAATATATGGCATACTTGATTTAATTCCAAGCAATTGGTGATAATTGATAAAGCATTGGTATCTTTTTCATACCATTCTTCTTTGCTTCCAACTCCTGAGGCTGGAGTATGTGTAACATGTCCACTAGGTGTTGCTTATGGTATCAAAGGAAAAGTCTCATCACCTTCTACTATTTTCAATGATTTTTCTAATTTAAGCACCAATTTTAGGTTGTGCTTCCAACCTTGGAAATAAGATCCATCAAATTTGGTATTATTCTTTAAATGGGATGAATTGAATTGAAACATGATGATTTGTAGTTCTAGAGGTCTTGATTATTTAATGAAGATTTTAGAAAATATGACTTGTTAACAAAAAAATGTGGATTTAATTCATCAATTGAAAATCAACTAGTGCTTCAATGTAAGCGGAGGAGCACTGTCAATTTCAAATGGATTGTGGATATTTTCAAAAAATCGTGTAATTTGTTCAATTTTTAGTATAGCCAAGACTAGTTCAATTGGTATTTGGAAGAAGCCATTAACCAATCAAAGAGTGGTCTCTACTTCCACTCTTTTGGATGTAAGAATTAAAAGATCCAATACATTTTCGCTTACGATTCTCCTACAAGAGTTAGAGGAAAGCACATTTTAAAGTGCTAAAGAAGATACTTTGATACCATAATAGAAAACAATATGCAAGAACATATCTAATATATTATATATGTTCATAAAAGAATTACCTTACTCCTTTCTTCATAAGGAAGAAGAGAAGAGAGGTCACACATATTGTTTGGTGGCACCTTTTGGTATAATCAAAGGGTTTTCTATAATATGTACCTTAATAGATTTAACCCATATAAACTATATCTAACAATTTTCATTGGTAGACCCCATCCAATTTTAGCTATTCATCACGTCAATGGTTATTATATGGTACAACTTCCTAAAAGAAGGAACACCATGCAACGTCTTTATTTAGAGGCAGTAAACATTTGAGCTCAGAATAGAGGAGCATGGTGTCTTGATGAGGAGATATTTCCATTTCCATAAACTTATACTCCAAAGAGCATCTTGTCAATTCTAGCATTTGCTCCTCTTAGAGATCACAAGGGCCGAACATCCCATTGAAAGATTAAAATGTAGAGGACCTAGTTGCAAAGCAGTACAAAAAGATAGAGAGGCACTATAAAGATGGAAGAGTAATCATTGAGCTTCGAAACAAGAATTTGGATGTAGAAGGCCATAAAACATCATACTTTAGCGATGAAGACAAAGTATGTGGGTGTCAAGATGATGAGTACAATGGAATTGTGAATCTAAAACAAAAGTTGGTAAAAAAAATCCACAGTAGTAATCAGTTGTAGTACTTTTGACCATTGTCTTGTACAGACTGTGAATGACCACAATGAATTTCTTTTCCATTTACTACTAGAGAATGGCATCCTATAAGACAAATAATTGACAAAGATTTGTCTAAATCCACAATTGTCTTCTTGACCCTACAATTTTTGTCGATTTGGGCATTTTCTGCGTTTTTAGTCAATTTTTTGTCAATTCTTCCTGAGTTCAATATTTTCATTCCATCCACATAATGTAGACAACTAGCACATGCCTTCTCCTTTCTCTTGTTTATGCTCTAAGGTGCATTAGAATTCTTTCTTGAAGCCCCAAATGGAGACTCGCTTGCAAGGCTACAACTCCGCAACAACATTAGTGTGCACACTTCTTTACTCTCTTTGCATCTTCCCATCTCTATATTTCATAATTCTAAGAAGCTCAAAAATTACAAGAAGCTCAAAAAAGGCCTTGGGCATTTAGGGATTATGTTGTTGAACAAGGTTAGATTAGACTCTTCTTTCTACTTTAGATTTCTTCATAATTTTAGAAGAGTTTGGTATGATTTTTGGTGTTTTACGTAGTTTGTTCGCCTGGTAGCATGTTCTCTAGGGGTTTCAATTGTTTAGCGCAAATCCTAAGCAATCTCTTTCTAGGTGGTAATTCAATAGAGTTTGTGGAAATAAAAATTCAAGGATTGGAAGGTAATTATGGTGGTGATGCTTTTGAAGACAAGTCTAGAGGATTTGGAACTACCTTTGAAGGTCTCTACGGAGCATTTGGAGGCAAGCTTGATGCATCAAAATTTGGAGCTACTACATCGCAAAGTGAAGATAAGGATCTTGGTGGTTTGGAATTCATAGTAGGTCTTAGGGCAACGCCTAGTGCATCTAAGCTACCCATACCATTGAAGGAGTAGATCCAAAGGTCAATGCGGAGGAATCTATAGTCAATCTAAATCTGGGTAAACAATCCATGACAAATGCAATGGAATATTGTTGTATTGAACTAATTTGGGCCATTTGCATCATTCAATTATTAATTACATTGATTCTTGAGGGAAAGTCAATCAATTTTCTATCATTATGCATCATGAACGGGAACATGAGATAGCTATGTTATGGATGGCTCTTCCTCATGCTCTTAGAAGTTTGTTTGAAATTGAGTACCTTACTTCGTCTGAATTGAGTGAAAATTGTACTCCCTCTGTCTCGAAATGATTTTCTTGTTGGACAAAGTATTCTAGATTAAGGCAAAAAAATAACTATTTTTAAACCCATTTCGCATTGTAAGTAGGGTTTGGTGCACTCCTAGTGTCCTCTAAACTTTGAGCTTCAAAACCCTTGTCAAACTATAGTTTTGGAGTATTGAAAGGTGGAATTTTTTGGACATTTTCAAGGAGCACCACCGGGCACATAATTGTTGAGTATGAAGTTGTTGTTTTATAGGTAGTTAGTATGGTCCCAAGACCATATGTAGACCTTTGTACTACCTCCCAAAGTTTTATCTCTTTTAACCCCTAAATGCCTCAATCCTTTTCTGAATTTTTGCACATTTTTGCTTATATCTTTGTACAGAAATATGATTTTCTGAAATTTCATGAATTCAATCATTAAGGATGATTGTCTTCTTTGGATTCAAATTTTACATTGGATGAATGAGAAGTTCGTTGGGCTAAAAAGTGCCTTGAAGCCCTCTGTTCATCGTCCAGAATATGGACGTCGGAGCGCTTCAGGGTTAATTAGGAAACACTCAAAGAGATGCAAAAAATATGAATGAAGAGTGTTGATTGATATCTTTGATCAGTTAAGTCATCTTTTGATTGATGATTGTATAGATGTAAGGGAAACTATTGCTCAAAGTTGTTATGCTAATCCCATATAATAATCAAAAGTCAAATTTTCCAATTCTCAACCTCAAAAAGTGTAATAGGAAGATCATTTTGGGATAAAAAATTGAAGCCGACAAGAAGATCATTTTGGGACAAAGGGAGTAGTTGTTATATAAGATCTCATATTCGTATCCTTCATATGTGTATCTCCTTTTTTCCCATATTTTGAGTATTGCCATTATTTTATATATATTCCATTTGATTTCTCTAGCACTAACAAGTCTTGAAAATAATTAGCAATGAAGGTAATTGTTCTGTATTTGATAGGCTCTTATTTTCGTGCATGATTTTTCAGACTAATCTCACTAACAGATTATATTTTTTTTCTTGGCATTGTATAGGTGTTGCTATTTAAAAGCTTGCAGAAATTATTGTACCATTCCTATGTATAAATAGATTTTGTTGTTGTTGCGAATGAGTCACGGGAAAAAGTAGAAGAAGGCATCACATTTTTAACTTTTTTAGTATGGATATAGGGTCATTGCAAGAAATGCCGGTCCTATTCTTCGTCACAATGAGAGTGACTCTTTTGTTTTCTACTATAACTTTTGAAACACAAGTCCAATGAACATGAAATTTCTATAGAACATGTCTAACTTAATGTTAATCATATCCCTTATTTTTCAGAAATAAAAAAAAAATCATTTTATATTTAAAAATCATTTTTGTTAATTTGTCACAAAGTGTAGTTTAGGGTTTTTTACTACATTCTAAGGAGTCCCCAAATTTAATCATCTAGAGTTGAAACTTTCATGGTCTATCTATAGAATAGGAAAGCATATATCTACCACCAGAAATTTGAAAATATATTATTTCATGTCCTCCAGATGAGTGCAAACAACACTACCATTGGGCACAATTTTTGAACATTGAAGATGGTTCTAAGATAATTCTTTTGGTGAAATCTCATCACCATCAACTCCTCCCAAATGGAAAAATTTTAGTTTAAAAAAAAATATTTTCCTATTTCTTACAAATTAAAATGTGAAAGTGCTAATTTTCATGAGATTTTGCACTTTTCTAATTCTCCAACTTAGAGAATTTTTCTATACTTTTCCTTCTTGGGGTACCTTCTTCTTAAAGGTTTATATATTAAACACATTTTTCCATTTAAAAATATTTGTTTTCTAATTATAAAGTACTCTTGGAAAAAAAATACTATGGAAAACGCTATAGAAACTACAAAGTATTTCTTACAATGACCCTATAATTGAATGGGGTTTGCGTTGATGTATTTGAAGCTAGTTTGATCCTCATGAATTGGAGATTCATTACCAATTGCCAAAGTGAAATCATTGATGCATTATGGTGAGTTGCATGATAGGATCAGAATACACAATTCTTTTGCAATTCTTTCTTTTTAGCACATATGCATGCCAGCTATGGGGAGTCTTGTCTTTTGCTTAGAGTTGATTGGGTGATCCTAAGGTTGGTCACTAATGTGGTATTTGTTTCTAGCGAGAATAGAGATTGGTTACTTTAGTGAAGAACAATTTTTATTGAGAATAATTTGCAGCTGAATCATTTTTGTTTAGTCTTGAAATTGTCAAGTTTGAATTGGTTTATTCAATTTGTAGGGAGATGTCACAAAGGAGTAGATGCTGAAGCACTTGAAGTACTTGAGTGCAAATATCACATTGACCCTCCAAAATAGTAAGACTTCTTGAGGTTCCTATCAATTGTATGAGATCTTTCTAAAAATATCTGCCTTCTGTGTTTTAATGGACACTCTTATTTACTTTTGAAAGTAATATTCTTCTTCTCCCACTAATAGCATACATGTCATTGTCATTGTGTGCTTGTGGTCGAAATGAGCCTCTTTTTTGTTGTAATTATCTCGGTGTGGGTGATTTGAATTGGTAAGTTGAATTATTTTAGGGTTTTTTTTTTTTGGTGCTTCACTAACAAATTTTCTATTCCATGGGGCACAAGATAAAGACGTGGGATATGCTTACATCAACCAAAAAAATGCTCAACCACCATTGTCAGTGATTTCATTCCCATACATTTAGTGCGAAAGAAATGAGCAAAAAAAACATGTAATGTAGGAATCTAATTAAAATATCCAATCGACAAGTGGAAATCAAGTAGTTGACTTGGCTAATGATCATTGTTGTAGTTGCAATCAAAAGTTTATATATGTGCTATAGTTACAACACTTAAAAATATGAGTGACTTTTTGGAATGTGTAGACTATTGAACTTCTCTTGGTGGTGGACCACGTTTATTACTTCAACTAAGCATAGATCAAAGCTTGAGAATTTTTTTATCATGTAGCTTATGTTTTGTTGTGTTCCATGTTTATATAAGCTGAAAGTATTGTATATTGAATGATAGCTGCTAAGTTTGTTCATCTAGGCATTCTTTGTGGATTTGAAGGAACACATCAAGAAACAACCACTTGTCGCAATCACTAAGAAAGTGCAACATTACATTAAGTTTTTTTCAATGTAAATATCATTTTAATTCTAGCTAAACTTGTCTTTCTTAAAGCTTCATCAAATCTGATCTATTTAGCATCCATCAAATGCCCCATGGAGATCACTCCTTGTAATTTAAGGTATACACCTGCGTTAAGAGGGTATTTGATGTAGGTCTATTTACCTTCATTATTGCATTTAAGATGACCGTATTTTATATGAAAAGCTACAAGAGTGTATTTTAAGTACCCTATGTTTTTTTGTTAATTCCTTCATTTAATTTTTAAAATGGAGATATCTTACATATAATATTTAAGTGTCCAATTTTTTTCAATTATCACCTTTTTTTACAAATTTTCCCTTGCTTTTACTACATGCATATATAGGCTTGGGATACACTATAAAACCAACATTAATCAATTCAATTCAAGTGTCATTAACTAAATGATAGTTTTTAATAACAAATTTACCATTGGACACTTTAGAATCCCCATTGAATTAGTTGTGAATATCCCATTCAATATGATTAAGTGTATTTAATATATACAACTTCAAAGATTGAAGTTAAATGAACTATAAACTCTATCCTCATATCGTAAAGTTTTTAGGGCATTGAATCCACTAAGGTAAACCACCCTATTTGTGCAATGTGATAATTTTTGCCATTTGTGGTTAATGTTTTACATTTGCAATTATTTTTTTTGATATATATGCTATTAGTACTATAGCACAATTTTTGTCAACCACCCTTCATGGTAGATTTTCTTCATTGTGTCCATTTTATCATCTACATGAAATTGTTTGTCCTTATCTATACTCATAGTACTATGAAAAATTTGCATGCCCCCTATTTGCTTAGGCTAATTTATTAATAAAAACTCCTACTACATGATGTTTTTATGTAGCCTAATTTATATATATTAGAGTATGTAGAATTTCATGGATCCTATAGTAGCCCTGCATATTATATAAAATTTTCCCCCCTTGAATTAAATGGATCCTATCTTTTAACTCACATAGTTTTCTAAAACTCAAGAGTAATCTCCCCGAGTCAAATGCATGCCATTGAAATGATTATTTAGACCAAATTATATTTCCTACATGATTGTTAGCCTCTCATGAGCACTATAAGCGTCCTTGGATTTGAGGAAAATTCACCACCTTTTTTGATTTTGTGTTGTCTTCATTGATATATTGATACAAGTGTGATTTTTTGTATAGGCCATTGGTCGTGGTGCAATGGTGGCTAACTTTTATCAATGCGTTGAATCATGCAATGATTGTTAATGGAGTCAATTTAAAGGTACATTGGAAACCTAACTCAATGAGCTACTTCTGATGGGATTTGGAAGAATTGACATTTCCAAATGTTTAATAGATGATTCATTATGAGTCTTTTCCAATGCTTAAGTGGGGTGTTGTTGACAAGTTAACGTAGATTTGTAAAACTAGGTGCGATGGTGTTTGACATGTTTTTATTCTTGCACAATATTGTTTTAATGCTTGCATGATACTACTAGTTGTCTAGTTAGCGTGGGGGTTGGGAATGGCGTTTCTTGACATCTTGTGCATAAACTATAGGAAGAAGAAGAACAATTGTTGACTGGTCCAAAAGAGGAAAGTTGAACAACAAAAACAATGCATACATTTGTTCACAAAAAGGAGGAGCATTTATTTTTGGAGAAGGGTACATTGTGTGCGAAAGATTAGTTATTCATACGCTCTTCCTTATGTACAAGAAGTTGATTCAGATAATGTTTCTGGAATATTGTTTCATTGTTTGTTTGGAGGATAGAGAATTTGTGGATGGATGTGCCTTCACATTGTGTCCTCTTGCGGGTACTTTTATCAATTTGGAGGTGATCAATATCTAGGTTTTGTTTATACCATATTTAGCTAGGCCATTAGATCAACAAATACTTATTCTTGGTCTCATAGCTTTTAGCTTCATGGCGCATAAACACAAAATTTAGAAGATAATAAAATTTGAAATTTTTTTGACACAATACATTGAAATTTCACAAAATTTCACTTGTAGGTCATTGCAAGAAACAACAACCTGTTTTCTTGTCACAATTAGAGTGACTCTCTTGTCATCCGCTATAACTTATGAATTAAAATTCAATGCCAAAAATTAAAAATCTATTCTATTTAACTTGATTGTCATCATATTTTTTATTTTTTAGAAATTAAAAATATATATTTTATACTTAAATGTCAATTTCATTAATATGTTACACTTTTAGGTTTAGGGTTTTTTTATACTAAATACTAGTTCAAATTAATGATTTTGGGTTGAAATTTCTGTGGTATATTCCTATAGTAGGGAGACATGTCCCTACCAAAGGGCATCTAAAAAGACATTATTTTATGTCCTCTATGTTTGTGCAAAGAAGCCTCCTTTGTGTGTGCATTTGTAAACATTAGAAATGGTTTTGACCTCATTTTAAAAATCAAATCTCATCACCATGAAGTCTTTCCAATGGCCAATTTTTCATTTTTTTGAAAATTTATTTTCCTATTTTCTAAAAATTAAAATGTCCAAATTGTATTTATTGGGACAACTTTTTGGTCATAGAATTCTAATGAAGAAAATACATAGTTGGACATTTTAATTTGTAGGAAATAGAAAAATTAATTTTCAATAAAAATAAAAATATGACATTGGAAAAGACTTCATGGTGATGAGATTTGGTTAAAAAAATGAATTCAAAAACATTTCTAATGTTTATAAGTGCACTTGCAAGGGAGCCCTCTTTAAGCAAACGTGGATATAAAATAATGTTTTTTTAGATGCCCTTTAGTGGGACATGTCTACCTTCTATAGGAAAAGATCATAGAAATTTCAGCCAAAAATCATTAATTTGAACTAGTATTTAGTATAAAAAAACCCTAAACCTAAAAGTGTGACTACTTCACAAAATTGATTTTTAAATCTAAAGTGATTTTTTTAAATTTTTGAAAAATAAGCGGTACAATTTTTAAAAATATTCTAGGATATAGTTTTTTGTTTTGGGCATTGGTTTTGTAAATTAAAAGTTAAAGCGTTGGATACAAACCAATTTTTCAAAATGCTATGGAAAACGGATGGTGTTTCTTGCAATGACCATTGTAGATATCTTTGTCCTAGATGACAAACAAGTTCACAAAACTTTGTCAATGGAGTGTCCTAATTGACATAAGTGTGTCAACTAAGTGTTCGAATTAGGTATTCCTAATCGACGAGACAGTCTACATAGTTATGTCAATTTTTTGTCAATTAGGACATATTTTCCCTTGTAGTGATTTTTCGACTACAATTTTCAGAATTTTGGTGTATGTTATGGAACTTTATAGTGAGTCCTAGCTTCCACATATATATTCACCCATATCCATTGCATTCTTGCATCTGTCTGTATGTCCCACATGATTGATTTCATTTTTGCCTATATTGCTTAAGCAACTACCTTTCTATGCTCCTACTCTGTATGATTTGTATTACTGCACGTCCACAACATCCGTGCTTTGGTCAATATGGGTTACTACCTATCTACATCCCAGCTAGACAACACCTATACTCAAACAATTACATAGCTGTCTATATTCATATGTCCGCACGCCACATCTTTTGCCCCAACTTGAATTCTCCCACCCCTACCGCCTACAAGGTCCCAATTCCAATATGGATTGCTATGTCTACAAACTCCATGCCTCATTCAATATAAGTAAATTACATTCATTTTTTTTACTTTGTAAAATCTTAAGCCCTAAAATTTCCAAGTGGTGTGGACCATTTATCTGTTCTATCTAGGGTTGCTAGCATGTGAGCCTATGAGCGTGAGCTTGTGAGCTTGTGAGCGGGAATATTTATGAAGTGAAAAAATGGGTTAGGTATCTATGACCGTGGGTGTAGGGTTTAGAGTATTTTTTGAATTATAACTACATTTTTTAGATTTAGGTCAATGAAGAATTTCTCTACAGAATCTTCATTGCAACAAGCAACAATACTTAGTTTTGAATGAAATCATGCAATGTAAAAAATGTAAGTAGAATAAATGACACCCCACTTGTAGCCATAAAACTCACAAATCCAATCAATATGCAAATCAACACATAGTAGTTTGCCTCATGAAATATGTCAATCTCATGTGTCTAAGTCACAGGGGATTTTGTCACAGAATCCTCATTGGTAGATGAATTTCAAGTCTCTCTACCCTTAGATGTAGATCCATCTATAAACTCTAGAACATTTAGAGCATATGTATCTTTATGTCGTTTTGGTTTTGAGCAATCGAAATTTGCAAAGGCTGATGGCATCCGCTTTGCATAAACTAGAAGATCAAAAGTCTTCTCCGGACTGAGCAGAGGACTTTGTTTCATCATCATTGTATCTAATGACATCAATCCTCGATGGTTGCAAAAGAATATGACACAACATTAGACTTTTGCAAGACACAAATGCCCACGCAAACAAAGAATTATAAGAAATGCAAACTTACCTACTGAATTTTCCCTTTCGAGTAAATTTTCGAGGCACCATAGGCATTTCATCTAGATCTTGTGATGCTTCAACTACTGGTGGTTTACGTGGTCCCTTCACCATGTTTGAAGGCTTTTGCATTGGTTTGAGGAGGGCATAAAAAATGTCTAGGTTCTCCTCCAAAGCCACAATGTGGCGGCCCATGCCACGACAAGCGGTAATCAATGCACCTGAAGTCAACAAAATATAATATATGAATTGAATAATTGATTTTGAAAATTACTATTGAAATAGACAAGAATGAAATGGATTACTCACCTGTAGATGTGATGCAATCCATAACCAAATCACCTTCGACGGTTGTAGTTGAAATAAATGGGGGTCCTTTTCACGAGCCTCCTACCATGGCTTTCCACCATTCATTGCTATATCATCCTCCTTCTTGTAGTTCATTAACAGATCATCTTGTCCAATGTCCACACCTGCACTCTTCATCAATGATGTGCATTTGAAGGAAAAGTTGGATTTTCCTTTGTCTCCAAAGTCCTTCACTAGGAGGCTAATTCTGAACCTTTGTGGCTATAATCATCAAAACAAATTATACATGAGAAATAAATAAAACATTATGCATTACCAAATGGTATTAAAGCCTAGAAGAATCAAAAAACAAAATTTACTATAGTACTAGTGTTCAATGTGGAGGTCAAATGTAGATGGTTCATGCCCATTGTCGCGAGATGGAAACTTGTAATGCATTGATTTAGTATAAAATAGAACTATTCTAGTGTTGAATTCTTCATTTTCTTGGTTAGACAAACGGAAGTAGAATCCGCTTTGCTTAATTATTGTAGTTAGGCTCAAAAGACAAACCAGGTAGTGTGTAATTGGACCAAAGTCTAATGTGGAAGTGATCCGAAATTGACTTGGACTCTAGAATAGTAATCTGGAATTGAAGTGGAATCCGGATTAGAATCCGGAATTGAAGTAGAATTTGGAATGTATCTTGAATTTGGATTTGATCTGTAATCGAGAATTGACCTAGAATCTAGAATGGAATCCGGAATCGACTAAAATAGAATCTGGAAATGGATTTGGAATTCACCCGGCCAGCAATGAAAGTGACTCCGAAAGCAACTCCGAGGGCATCCGTTTGGGCATCATCAAGTTAAGGCGGGAGTGGTTAGAAGAAGGCGTGAAAGGCAAAGTAGTTAGGATTGCAGTTAGTTAGGATTTGAATTTTGAATCTGATCCGAGTTTCCAGGTGTAGGCCTAGGTTCTAGATTTTTAGGATTTGACTTTTCTGGGTTTCTTGGGAAGTCTATGATTGGTCACCTGGATTTCTGGGTGGCTTTTGGCTTTGGTTGTTTTGGGTTTTTAAGTGTGGGGCAAGTTTGTTGCCCTCTCATTCCATCCTAGCGCTTGTAGTTGTTATCTTATCATCCTTTCTTTAATTTGAGCCACCAAGTGGACATTCGGGAATTGATCTATCGTATATTTAGCTTTTTTGTGTTTGTTTGTGAGAGCGTTGAAGTGTAAGAGAGAGGAGGAAGAAAGGAGGAATCTGGATCTGAGGAGACTAGATCTAACTTGGCAAGGAACGTTTGTGACGTAGTTTAGTCTTGTGAATACGGTCTTGTGCGCACTGCCTTTTAAAATACTAGAGTGGAAATCCGACAAGGAGTGGTATGGGTGCGAGTCCGGAAAACCAGGGAGGGTTCCGTGCAAAGATAAGCAACCGCCAACGGAAAAATCCCCATCCTATTCTCCTCGGAAGGTTTGCCAAACCTTAGGATCAATGTAGTGAAGAACTAACAATCCCCCATCGGTTCCAATTTCTATTAATCTGTCGTTGTAGTGGAGAAAACTAGTTACGGCTCCGAGTGACTTGCCTTCCGGATTGGCCATCTAGGAAGTTGTGAATGTGTTTCTTGATCTGATCTAGTGCAATATTTGGTCTAAGTGTGGTTTGTGTAGTTTAGAGAGAGAAGAGAGTGTGAGGAATATGAGTGGTGAGTCCCTACTCCTCTACGAGATCAAAGGCGGATCCTCTGAGGATAAAACAAAGGTACCAAAAACCAGTGTGTGTGTGAGACGAGACAGATCTGGATTCCGGAAGGGAGTGAATTTGGATTGGATTCCGGAAAGATAGAGATCCGAAAGAGAGAAAGGAAGTGAAAAGAGTGCTAAAGTCGATAATATGGATAATCTCGGCTTGCAGCTACAATCTCGAATCCCCTGGGACGATATTTCGAGTCATTTTACGACGTTTTGGTGTTGTAATGGTACTTACGCTCCACTGCATGTATGACATCCATCCACTCTTTTTTCTTCATCATCCGGTAAGTCTCACACAATCCTGTAATATTGCTCTTTGCATCGGCGCTCCACGAATAAAAGACTATCATGCAACCGTGGTCTTGTAAATGCTTGTATACAAAACAAAATGCTGTTTGAAGAGCCTCATCCTCCTCATCTATGTTCCATTTTGGCACCTTCATTAGTGGAGAAGACACCCCTAGCATAGGCAAGTTCTCTAGGCAATCAAAGAACATAAGGTCCACTTCTGGCTTAGCGTTTGACACCTCGTAATACATGTGAGGCTTCCCCTCCAATAGCTACAAATATAAGGTATTTAGAATTATCCATTTTCAACTTATGCAAAGTTAATTTTTTTCTACTCATATATGAATTTGAAATTCTAAATACAAGAACATTACCTTTTGCAAGAAATCCATGACCTCTCTGTACCAAGTCGAAGTCTTTGTCTCCATGTCCTCCACACGGTCCTCAATAGAGATGTTTAGGATTAAATCCTCAGTTTTGTCCAAATCACCATCCCCTAGGACAATCACCTATGTTCCATGAGTGATGACGTCCTTCGTTAATTGCGTTAGTGTTGCCTTTCTCTTCATCTTGCTTTGAGATCCATCGTCCATTTGAGAGCCTTGGTCCATTGTCGATGACATTGGAATGGGGCCACCCACATCGACCTTTTTCTTGCCTTTGGCCTAGGCCTTGTCTTCCTTCTCCTTCTCTTTCTCCGCCAATTTAGCCAATCGCTTTGCCTCCTTCTTTTCCTTAGTTTCCAAAATAACTTAGAGTCGAATTTCTTTCTTCCTATTAGTGGCTTCCCTCCTCACAATAGCCCTTTTCTTTTGTCTTTTAGTGAGTCCTACAAACTCATCTACCTCCATGTCAATAGTACCAATGCCCTCAAGTGAATTTCGAAATTGTACATCTGATGGGTGGGTGAAGGAAATAGGACAGTCAATGTACCAACCTCCACCACTGAGATGAGCTGTTGTATAGGTGCGGAGTTGGTTGGTACTGTACATGCAATCTATAGAACTACGGTCTAGCCAAATCAAAAGGAATGGAAGGAGGTCGTTCCAAGCTCTCATACGCCTAAGAAAACAATTAATTTAAACATCAATTTAAGGAATTGAATAATGAACAAAAAATGGAAGATACAAATACCCAAAACTAGGGGGTTTGAGAGGTACCTCAAGAACCTTAGTCGAATCCAACTGAGGTTCTAGAGGTACCTCTTGGACCCCTCAATTTTGGTACTTTGCTTCATTTAAAATTTTTTTGGTCAAAAATCATGAGCTCCAATTAAGAATCAAACATTACAATTTCAAGTCTTTTCTACAGAATTTGAATGAGAGTACTAGAACGTGTTAGAAACATGGTACTGAAAAGAACTCATTGAATTGCTTGTTTGGATCCCTCACAATTCATAAAGGAGTCACTTTTCTTGAAATAGTTTGCTCCCCTAAGAGCTGCCAAGAACCCTTGGTCCCAAATTTTTCGACTCTATCCTTCTATATAATCCACTAAATACTCAGGTTGTTGTGGAACTTTCATGTTGACCATGATGTTGTCTTGAATGTCTTACTACATCCTCATAGTACTCCACAGCTACATATTTGATATGTAGAAAGACTAGATCAATTAGTCTAGCGAAGAGTATACAATCAAGTGCATGAATTTGAATAACCAATTAGTCCAATCAATTGAAATCGTGGAAGACTTTAAAATTGTAGAATTACTCATACATTTGCACTAACCCTAGCATACCATACACATCTGTTTAAAAAGGGACCAAAGAGTATCTTAGAGACAGGCCTTGGCGGAAACCTCTTGACATCACGTGATGGCAAAGATGAGTTCCACCACTTGAGGAACTTTATCTTGTGAACAAAAGTAGTGTTGCACGTGGCAACCATTTGGACTTTTTCCAAAGTCATCTCTGGAACCTTAGTAGTGCTCCAGTGCTTCTCAATTTGCACATACAAATTTTTTTTGTTAATACCAAATGTAAATTGAAACATACAACATTTGCATAATTAATTCATGTACGTTATATTAAACTTCTTCTAGAAAGCCAGGTCCATAAGCAGGATTGGCCACCGTGAGCAACTTGATCATCTTCACATACAACTTTGCGTTCTTTTCTTTTGCTCCAACTCTCATGGCATTTGCGACGCCTTCATCACTCTTCTCCTCAAACGGGGTTACCTCATTGTACTTTCGCATCACGACATCTACTGCTTGGGCAATCTCTTGCTACACAAGTCCAAAGATTTTCTAATAACCTTTTTGTTTTTACAATGCAATCAAATAATATAGCAAAGTAGGTGATGAACATAGAAATTAAAACTATATTTCTCACCTAAAAAACAAATGATATGAAACCTCCATTGGCATTGAGTACCAAGTCTTCTTCATTTTCTGGGCTCCACACTGTTTGACCTCTGATGGCCTCAACATCTCGTTGAATTGATCCATTGGTAGGAGGCCGTACTTTTGGACCCTATAGAGGGTGTGAACTAAGTTTGTCTTGACATGGGAGTCTTCTGTTGACCTACAATTGATACAATGGAATTTAATAATTATTATGTATAAAATATAAACATATACAAATCAAAATCTAGAATAAAATGAAATGTAGCAAGTTATAGCATTTATAGAGTATTTACTTGTTTATGTCATGCATGACATGCATGACTAACTCAATCTTCCCTTTTGTGTCGAACAAAATGCAATCCACTACATAGTGCCAATTTGGGTCTATAGAATGAAGCCTTGAAATGTGTTTCATCCATGCTAGGCGACAGTGGTTTCCATCACAAACGAAGAATTTCAAGTTTTGCAAGAACTTCAACCGAGGCACAGAGTCAACATGGTCGTTGAAGATGTCATTCTTGTTCTTCCACAATGGCCCCCATCCATCAATCTCTTGCTCCGAAAATTCTGAGCTCTCTCCAACCTCATTTTTAGTTGTTACATAAAAAATTGCAGCTCCATCTCAATATCCATTAACAAACTCTTGCTCAAGCTTTACCAAATCACTTGAGAGAATTGGCCTCACCATGGACATGGCCACAAGTCTACAAAGAGGGATTTGAAGACGGAAAAGTTGATCGGGCTTCATTCTCAGAGAAGAGATTGTAGCCACGGAGTCCACCTTTTGGAGTCTACGGAGCTCATCTTCAAGAAGCTCCTTTTCTTTGTCCTCCACTACATCGTCTTCCACAAAGTCTCCTTCACCTTCAGCTCTAATTTCTGGTTGCTCAGTGTCATCAGTTTCGGGAGTCTCAAGAATTCTCTCCTCTTGTGTTAAATTGACTAGAGACACATCCATCTACAAAGGGAAAACTCATAATGATTGAAGATAGATATAATTCCACGAAACTAAACAAATCCAAAATACAACTTGGGAAATAAAAAAGGAATACAAAGGTTTACTATAAGACTTATAGGTCACCTACATATAAGGGTTTTCCCTTTAATATAATATGGAATTATCCTTTCAATAGGTATATTAAACATGTAGAAGTATTGAGGTGTCTGATAAAAAAGCAATTCCAATAAAATAGAATCAATCAATGTCAACATTTTCATCTGAGTCAGAACTCAGATGAATGAGCACCACTTCGTGCTTGACCTCACTAGCACTACATGCACAATCACATGTGTCGTCAAACATCAGACTAACAATTGAAATCGACGTATGCGGCTCAGAGCTATACTCAGTCTCCAAGCTTTCGGGAGAGAACACGGGTTGCCTACCTTTGCATTTCTTTGGAATACTAACCCGACTCAGCTTAGAATGCTCAAGTTCATCCGTTGCATGGTCACAGGCATCTATAATGTCATTAAAGCTCACCAAGTCTTCTTCTCCTTTTTCTTTAGCCATGGATTCACTAGAGACCTCTGCATTGGTATTTGCAAGAGTCATGGGCTCCAAAGGTCCCATTGCATGAGTTGGAGGGACATTGGTAGTTGCAACAATGGATGAAGATGCTACCCTTCTATCTCCTCCTTGGTTCTGAACCTTCACAATTCACAAAATGAATGTCAATTGAAGAATAATCAACTTTAATGAGAGTCAATGATTTTTGGGATATTTCTATAATTTGGGGCCTACTCTCGGGAGTATCTCGAAGTCCTCCCTAAACCATAGTCACATCTAACTACGATCCATAGAAAACCTAAAGATACTCCCGAAAGTGGGCCTCAAAAAATAGTTTTAGAATGACTTCAAATTAATCAAAATATGACAATCTATTTTGAAACCTAAAGAAATCTGAAAACAATTTTGTGGATTAAAATAGCTTAGATCCTAAATCATCATCAAGTAAGAAGGAACCCTTCATTTTTGAATAACTAACACATTCACCATAAATGCATGATCAATAAATATTTTGCAAACATCTAATTTCAATAAATAACCTCACTTTTATAAAAGTATTAACTCAAGTCTATTCAAATAAATTGCACTAGAACATGTTCTACATCAATTGATTCTATAAGTGTACCAATTTAGGGGGGTCCTGGAGATTCTTTTTTGACCTTAGTTGGATCCGATTGTGCTTGCAATGGAATTTGCCGGACCTCCCTAAATTGGTATACTTCAAAAATCATTCCATTTCAAATAAGACTTCCTCTAAGTAAGGCTATATTGTGAACAAAAAAATGGAAATCATCCTTCCTTGAGTGAAACAAGAAAAGTGAATTCCATAATCCTTTTCCTTGCACTCCTATTTTTTGTTAATTCAAACTTCAATTTGAAGAAATCTCTTTTGAGCAATCTTTATAGACATACAATAGAAAATATAGATTGAACATTTCTCTTAAAGTACCAATTTTGGGGGGTCCAACAGAATGTCCTCCAACCTCAGTCAGATCCAACTAATGAAAAGTGACACTTTGCTAGCCCCTCCAATTGATACCTCGCCCAAATAATCTAATTCTTTATGATGCATTTCACTATTTGATAGGAAATACACGTGGGATTGGTATAATTTGTGATATTCTAGCAATTGGGAAATGAAATTTTAAAAGTGCAACAAGAAAGGCTGTCTTTGAGTTGGTAATTAATGAATTTATCATGAACTCTTCTCCAACTTGAGTTGTTCAATCTGTCTACATTAAATATTCCAAAAACAATCTTGTTAACATGAGCAATGAATTTCATCACATTCAAAAGGTGAACGAATTGTTGATTAAGAGCCTCTGAGACTTGAACAAACAAGACAAAATTTAAGAAACTTGAGGTGTACTGAAATGCGAGGGTCCAACAAAGTCTCACTGTGGTTAAGTTGGATCCGATTAATCTCTAGTGTGACTTTGGTGGCCCCCCCATTGTAGTACTCCTTTGGTTTAAAATTTTTTTTTGTCTCTTTTTTTAGGGTGAATGCTAAGAACGATGGAGTGGCAACTAGCACTTTTAGGATTCTAGAGGCAACAAATCCAAATTTTTATACGAATGAATTCATAGAACGTTGATGACACTAAGAACCTCTGCTAATGTCAAGATTTGAAAATCCACCAATCTAGAAACCGGAGCAAGTGATTGCAAAACAACAGTAGTATGGCAATAAGACGAATTGAATAGTTTCATACAATTTTTTAAATTTGTCAAATTAAAGCGACCACGACAAACATGTCCAACTACTAACAATCACCAGTGAATGATCTCACTGCTTGAAGAAGGCTCAATTCTAAATTTGATAAGGGCAATTGGGACCAGAGATAATACTAGAGATCTGCAATCATCATTCCAACTGTTGGACCTTCAAGAAATCAGTTCTTCTAACACGTGCATTTGAATTATGATAATAAGCAACTCCCTTACAATAGCAAAAGCATGATGATTTGTCCGGCACCCTCATATGATATTAGGGTTTTGCAATATGACTATCGCTACAACTTCAAATCTACATGATCTCGATTCAATTCTCTTACAACGACCCCAAAGGTCTAAGCAGAAGAATACCCCAAGAGATAATTAGACAATCACAATGCCTACTTTGGACCTGAAGGCGAGACCATTTAAGTTGGAATGGAATTTCATAACTCCATAACTAAAATTAACTTCTTGTCACGAATATCGGTGGTTTGAGATTTGATTCCCTAAATAATTATCTCTAGTTGCTTGAAACATTGATAAGCATGATTTTAAAAATCAAAGTAAGAAAGACCGCAGGATCAATTTTACTATTTCTAGTCGTGATGCAATTCCTTTCTGCTTATGCAATGATCGATCACAACAGAGCAACAGTATCATCAAGAATTGGCTATCTTAACTCTATTGTGGCGGAGGTCCTGATGATTTCATTATCTGTGGGGTATCGATTTTAGGGGGTCTCGGAGATTCTTCCCGACATTCAATCGGATCCGACTCAGTCTTGTGGGGAATCCCCAAGACCCCCCAAAATCGGTACCTCATAGAAATACAGTGAAAAATTAGTACAACGATTTCTGATTTCCCACAGTTATTGACCATCTCAAGAAGATTCATCAGAGAAATTCCATTCACCAAGTGACTACTACAAGTGCAAAACGTTGAGAATGAAACTAGCGAGAGGAAAATATTGTGGCGAATGCTAAGTATACAGTGCTCGCACTTATGATACACTAGTATCTTCTGTTGTACTGTAGCCAATTTGATTGGCATGCATACTATCAACAAGTTTAGCACCTTCTTAAAGAATTCCTTAAGCTATTTCTGAATGAATGAGACCCAGTCCAAGTTTGGATTTTCCCTAGTTTTTGGTCTTGGGGTGACGCGGATGCACTCCAAATCACGAATCGCATACAATTGATCAACCCACTCAAGAACCCACTCAAAACCCTGCTCAAGAATTGCACAAAACCCGAAGAATGAAGACTACGCTAATGAATGTCTCGTTGGCAATTCAATTTCTTAAAGCCTTACATGCTCTGACCATCCACAATCTGATGTGGTCAATAAGTTGACTATTGATCCATTATGATCTAGGTTTGTCAATGATTTACGGTATTTGACGATGTAATCACTAGGACAAAGAGAGATTCATACCTTTGAAGAAGGACAGAATCTTCTAGCATCTCCTTGACTACGGTGCACCTGTGAATCCTCACGTGAGTAGCTCCTTGTATTGTGAGTCATTTTCACCACCTATATATACAATGCATAGTTAGTACACACACAAGGATCACTGGACAAGACACAACGGGGATTCTCTCTAGATCTGAAAGTGTTGCACTTTGAAGTTAGCAGGGTTTAATCTGATTTTAGAAGGAAATCTATGGTCAGTGGAACGATAAGGCTTCCTTGATTGTTGTGGCAAAGGCACTGCGAAAGGGCCTTAGACAATGCACCATTTACTAAATTCGGCCATAGAAGAAGGTCGTGGACACCCCAAATCATGAGGGGTAACAAGAAGGATACTATTCTAAAACTGAATTTCTTCTTGGCATGCGGTAAAAAATAAGCGAGTGCCATGCATCCAGTGGCATGCAAGAATCAATCAGCAAGCCAAGATCGAAATGGCGTTGCTAACTTGCGGACAGGTGTATGGTCATCTATTCAATGATTTCTTGAACTCCTTTAATTTATTGGATGCGTTAGCACTACTAATCTCAGGGCAGGGTACCGATGGATATCTACCTGAATACCACGAGCAATTGTATATGGGTTGTCTCCTTCCCGATTATCGTGGATTTGGGTATACCAATTTTAGGGCTACCTAAACCCCTGGTTTAGGATGAAAGAACCTCTTCCCCTACATTGATGTTGGTTCTTTATTGATCGAGATTTCCATTGTCGTCGCTTGCCATGGTAAGATACTGCTACCTTTTCTTCCTTACATCGACCTTTTTTTTGGAATCATGATACACAATCCCAAACATAAAATTAATTTCTATCATTTTAGATTTCTAGAGTATCGTTTATTTTCAAAACCTTGTGACTTGTGTGAAGAAGTTGTTAAGATTAGAATTCTTTGAATTAGAAGGTAGCCCTTCCTAATTTCAATATTCTGTGTTCGTAAATTCAAAGTACTATTCATGTTGGATTTACACATATTTTGTGGATTAGAAACTGACTATATATACTACTACAAACATTTTGTTTCTCAAAGGAAAGCATCATTTCAAGTATTACAAAAAGTAATGAATGAGATGATTGAGGTCTAACACTTCTTTATAAAGCACTATTGAATATGGAATATCTTAAAGTTGACTTAGACATTCTTTTCTCTTGAAAATAAAGATAGCATTTTCAATGAGAGGGAATGAGGGATACGAAAGTAGTCTATTGAATTTTGTCATTCAAATTATTTAACAGTGTTCATTGAATTCTAAAACTATTTCTATTTTGATTTTAAGGCATTGTAAGGAAGAATCTTCAAGGAACTTAATAAGCTACTAAGTCCGATAGAACCCTTGGTATTTTCAAAAGTCATGTATAAAAAAACAAACTTTAAACATTCTCCTTCATTAATGATGGCATACACTACAATGGTGACCTTATCATGGGGATCTTACAATGTACAAACAATATCAATTATGATTTTGATAGATACAGATTTCGAAGGTCAATCCTATCTTCATACATTTCAAATTCACAAGTGTTAATACAGTGAATGACTGAATGGATTAAACTATAGATGAAATGACAAGAATGAGTATGTATAGAATCCTACTACCAATCTCTCTATGACCTTTCAAAAGAAAAGAATGGAAGTCATGTTCTTCTAAAACAAGGAATGGAATGTGTTGATTCTTACATTCACGTCGATCTCTTCTCCTTCTACATTTTGTACATCAATGGTTTCCTTCAACATCTCTTGCACTCTGTCAATGTTTTGCACACCCACTTCGTCATCCCCGCCCATAACTCCACTACCAAAACGAAGTACTTTGCAAAGGTCGGTAGATAGAGATTGACTGGTTTTCGAAATCACCTTTTTCACTTGAGTCATCCTAGACCTCCTAAGTGCCTTAGAAGATGAAAAGTAGAAAGAACTTTGCCTCTTCCTTCTCTTCCTATGTACTGGACTAAAAATCAAAGTCTCTTTACTCCTTACCAACATAAGTTGAGAGATCACTACGTGAAACCTAATACACTCTCCCACAAACAAAGTGTTTGCCTAAAGGCATGGAAATGACTTCTGTTTGAAGAGGTAAGCTATACTTATGCTATTCAAACACTAAGAGCTTCAATTAGAACTTGTCACTATAGAGTGCTTCTAGAAGCTTAAGTTTACATTAATAGAGTTTTATGTGTGAATTACTTGAATGTGTTGTTTGTACTTAAAAGTGAAAGCATGCAAATCCATAATTCAAGGGATTCCTTCATGCTAGATAATTTACAGCCACAAGATCTCTAACAAATATTTGTAATTAAGATATACTGCATTGGTACTTTCGGTTCATGAATGCAAATGGTCTTCAATAATGCCACCTATTTGCAGACATTCCTCCTCCCAATGACGGTGCCATAAAGTATATGAATGGCATCGAATGACTAGTACGATTGCCCCAACTGTGGATGACAACAATTGTAGGTTTCAAATTGCATGTGGACGGTGGAAGATGTGAGTCCTTCAATGCATGAGGATGGTGGCTGATGACAATCTTGCAATACATGTGAATGGCTGTGAGTCCTCAAGTCGGCACTTGGAACTCAGTTTGTTTTGTTTTTTTCCGTTTTGTTAGTATTTCAGCGTATTTATATGCAAAAATGCATATAAAGAGTGTTTGAGTGGTATTTGGTAGAAGTCCCTACCAATACAGTGAAGAGTCATCCGAGAAGTACAAAATATATAAAATATTCCAATTTCATACTTCTAGTGCCTAGTTGAGCGTCTGAGAGGTCAATTAAGTATTTCCGAGAGAATTAAAGGTTTGAGTGTTAGCCAGTCCTAGTAGTTGTCCATGTCAAACTAAGTCCTACAAATGCATGTGACAAGCTAGCTAAGTCCATTTTAGGTCTAGAGAGTCTAGTATAGTTCAACATCCAATTTGTAAAAAATTTCGATTGGTAAATTCTTATTTGCAAGTAACTTATAGAAGAATGATTCAATCTACAAATAAAGTGATGGGAGAGTGACCAGAGTATGAAGAAAGGTGCTTTTACTCTAAAAGCATGCTAGGAGTTAACATTGGAGCCGGTTGTTCCAAGATTCCCCGATACAAGAATAATTTCCCCCTCGGGCGAAAACTAAAAGGGAATTGCTAATCTTAGCTTCCCTATGAATAGTGCAAAGTGAAATGTAATGTTTCACTTTGGTTTTGGGAGTTTTCTAGAAGCTACCCAAAAAATTTCAGATTTTTCTGAAATAATTACAATGATTCCATGGGAAATCAACTACCTTAAAACATGGCTGTAAATTCCTAGAAGTTACCCATGTTGCGGTAAAATCCCACTAAAAATTAGAATAGGGTTTTGTATGCTAATAAAAAGCCCCACAAAGTTTGAAGACATTTTGACATTCCAAAGTATCAAAATTGGCAATGACATTGAATTTTTAAAGAATTTACAACTTGATGGCAGGTTGATTGACGTACTAGGAGTTGGTGGTGTCTAAATGATGTCATTGAGGGGTCTTTTCTTACTCCCACAAACCTTGTAAGTAACTCTATCTAGACAATTTCTTTAAAAGAAACAAATTTCAAAAGTTAGAGTTTTCACTTTTCTTTGGAGTTACTATAGGTTGATTTTACGCTTACAAATGGCTAAAAAGAAGGGGTTAGGGGGTCCCATAGGCTAATTTGGATCTTCTCAATACAATGGCACAATCATTTTTCAATGTGGAATTGTTCTCTAGAAGATAGGAAGGGTTCAGCAGTAGGTTTGACTTTTTTAGAGTAATTAGTAGTAATTCAAAGTTAATTTCGCAAATATCTTTTGAAAAATTGAAGATTGGATTTTGGTAAGATCTTTTTTCTTGCGTAACAAGCCATCTTTTATTTAAAGAAAGACAATTTAGAAATACTTTGGATTAATTAGCAAAATATCTAAATTAATTAGGGTTATTTTCAAAATATCTTTGGGAAAAGATCTTGTATTTGATTTAGCCAAGATTTATTAGTTCCATGGAGAGGGTTCAAGAGAATTCTTCCATTAAACAAAGATTATTTTGGAAATACGTTAGGGTAGTTTAGAAAATATCTCGAGATCAAAAGTAAATGTTTTTCTACTGACAACTTATCAGAGAGGGGCCTAGAATAAGTATAAAAGACCCCCTCTTGAGGTTGCCAGTACTCTCATTCTTATAACTAACTTTTGATTTCATTTCTCTTGTACTACCGGCGTGGTCGGAGCATTGATCCAAGTTGAGATCTGACCTGATTTTCATTCTAATTCTTGATTTGCACACTTTGAAGGACGAGAGGGTCCCTTCAAAGTGATTTCTATTTGATTTCATTGAATTCTCGAGGCTAAGCCTCTATTTCACTTGATTTGTGAGAGTCTTGGAAGAGATATACCTTTAAACTCTAATTTTATTTAAGATTGCTTGAATACTAACAATTTGTGCTCATTACAATAAAATTTGGTGTTAATAGGCTTAAGGCGGCGAAGCTTGACTTTGCCAAAAGTTTGTTAAACCAATCTATGCCCAAAATTCGTTGTATAATAGAAATTGGGACGTTAATTGTTGAAGTTTAGTTTAAACGTTGTCATGTGTACTTCTTTTAGTGATTAAATTTTGGATACTGTGAAATTTTGAGGAATTCATCTTTAATGTTCGGTTAAATATTGTCATGTATACCTCCTTTAAAAATGAAAACTTTCAAAATACTAAGATTTGACCATCAATACCGTATATGCCTAGGGTTGCTCCTGCATGGTGAAGCTTTGACTTTAAAATTGACATTTTAAAAAGTGGTTTAAGTATTAGAGCAATCTCCTTCTTTGCATAATGCCTTGCAGGTGTAGTGATTGGAATACTAGCCTTAGTGAGAAAATTAGTTAAAATTCATTAATTTAAACTCTTGATAGCACCTTTTAGTAGTAGTTAAAGAAACAACAAAAATTAGAATTAATTCTCCCCTTAGTTAGAGTCATTTAAATTATTTGAGAACGTTTTGATTTACTTAGAAAAATTAGAATAGTCAAAAAATTAATTAGTTTATCAAATTAACTTAGTTAGTTAAAGTTTCCAAAAATTGGTAATAAAAAGGACCTAACCAGTAATCAATTCGGACCATGCCTTAGGAACTGAGCACAACCAGGGCAGGGAGGACGGAACGATTAGGACCCCGAGCAAGGGACGACCAACGAATAAAGCGGAGCGATCAAGAAACGGAGCCATTGATCAACGGATAGAGCAGATCAAGGCACTAGGCAATAGCACCTCGCCACATGGTGTGGCAACGGGAGCAAACTGGGAGTTGATCAGGAGCTAAGCAGGGAGCTAATTGGGAGCAGACAGAGAGTAGACGATCAATATTTGATTGCTAAACCTCAAAATTCCAATATTGGTTCTCTCTAATTTGGTAAGTGTTAAGCCAAGGCAGTGGTAGCCACGCTCATAAAACTTTTGGTTTGAATTAATTAAAACTCTCACTTCTTCCATAGCCACTACAAATCCTCAATTCTTGCCAAGAGAACAACAAAACACAAACAACAAAACAAGTAAGAGAAATGAAGTGAAGAAGATTTAGAAGTAGGAAGAAGGAAGGTGATGAAGAATCTTACAATTAAAAAGGTACAAATTGATTTGATATTTTATTCCGTAAAACTATTCATTAATTTGTTGGCTAGTCATTAATTGGGATTCTTATAGGGATTAGAAGGCTAAGCTTTGGTTAAGATTTGTTTTATTAGGCTTAATAAGACAAATAGATAAAGACAAAATGCCAACTAATATCTTTTGGATGATTAGGAAATTACAAAATAATTAGGATTTATTAGATTTGATTTGATTTAGCGGATTTAAAAGGTTTTGAGATATTAAAATAATTTCTAATTAATTAGGAATTGTTTTAAATACAACCCAAATTAATAAAATCCCATAACCATTAGTAGGAAAAGAAAAATTGAAATTGAAATACAACATTGAACGAGGATTAATTTCAAATGGCGTGATTGTTGTACGCGTAGCGTGCGGTAAATACCATTTACAACACCCAAACGTGTAAACTAACTCGAAATATTGTCCTAGGGGATTCTAGTATGCTGCTGCAAGCCTAGATTATCCGTTCTACGCACTTAAGCACTCTCTTTCTAGAATCCAATCTGGATCCACTTCAATCCGGAATCCGGATCCGTGTCTTCACTCACAAACACTGGTTTTTGGTACCTCTGTTTTACCCTTAGAGGGTCCACCTTTGATTGTATAGAGGGGTAGGGACTCACCACTCATATTCCTCACACTCTCTTCTCTCTCTAAACTACACAACGCCCATTTAGACCAACTGTTGTGTTAGATTAGACCGGAAACACTCTCACAACTATCCGGATGGCCAATCCAGAAAGCAAGTCACATAGAGCTACCTCTAGACTTTTCCACTACAACGACAGACCAACAGAAACCAGAATTGATATGGAAATTGTTAGTCGTTTGCTAGATTGATCCTAGGGTTTGGCTGACCTTTTGGTAAGTGATATGGGGTTTCTTCCACTAGCAGTTGCTTATCTCCGCACGGAACCCTCCTTGGCATTCCGGATCTGCACCCACACCACTCCTAATCGGATTCCTGTTCCAGGAGTTTAAAGACACGTGCTCAAGACCAAAATCACTAGTCTAGACTACGTTACAAACATTCCTCACAACTTAGATCCAAGTCCCCTCAGATTCGGATTCCTCCTTTCCTCCTCCTCTCTTACACTTCCACACATTCACAAGACAACTTTGGAAAGCTGGATATACAATAGATCAATTCCTGAGGGTCCACTTAGTGGCTTAGATGAAAAGAAAGGATGATAAAGTATAAACTATAATGCTAGGATGGAATGAGAGGCAAACAACCTGCCCCTCTCTTAAAACCTCAAAACAACCAAAGCCAAAAAGGCCAAAAAGCCACCCGGAAATCCAAGTGACCAATGATAGACTTCCCGAGAAACCTGGAAAAGTCAGATCCTGCAAATCCAGAACCCGGACCCACACCTGGAAACCCGGATCCGATTCAAAATTTTAAATCCTAACTACCTAAAGAAAGGTCCTAACTACTTCCCCTTCCACGGTTTCTTCTGGCTGCTCCCATCTTGACTCGATGGTGCTTGCGTGGATGACCTCAGAGTTGCCTTGATCGGTGTCATCCGTAACGCTGCTTGGGTTTGTATCTTCCGGATTTCCAGAGGAGAGTAGTCCCCTTCTTCCTCGTCTTTGTCCTCCGATCCAGTCTGGTACTCTTCCTCCTCAGATTTCTCAATCTGAGTTATCTCCCTCTCATTCTCCTCGCCTGGAGACGTCTCATCCAACACTATAGGCTCGATCCCCTTCCTTGGTTGCTACTCTTGTAGTACGTGCTTGAATTCTTCCGGATGAGTCCGGGCCGGATTTAACAATCCCCCAATCTGCTCCATCAGTTCACCCCGGGTCTGGGTGCAAGGTGTCGGAAGTGGCTCCTTCTCCGAAAGGTGAAACATTCACAGGAAGAAATTACGTTTTTTTTGGTGTCGGGCCTTGACATGCTCTTGTCTAAGGCCTAGACATTTCATGTCCAACTTGGTGTCTACATGTCTTCTAGTACATCTCTACGTCTACTAGGGGTTGAAGTGGATGTTGGAGATGAAAAAAGTGAAATTCATGTGAAAAAACACGGTGGTGTTGCTATTTGCATCCACTTTGACGTTGAGATGGTGCCTGACATCATCATGTTCAAATGGTTGTTTGAAAAAACAATATTTGACACATTAGCAGTGGGGACCCACTTTGACCATGGGTAATTTTCATTTACATTATTATATTTTTAAATAACAACGCTGCCCACTTGAAAAAAAAGAATTGGGCAACATTTTTTGGGCAGGGTATGTTAAAAAGTGATGATGTGGCAAATGAAGTGTTCCAAAGCTGACATGGCAAACAATATGCTGACTTGGCAGGCACTGCCACGTCAGCAATTTCTTAGTTTAACCATTCTGATGGCCTTCTCTAGAATGCCATGAGCAACTTCAAGACGTCCCTAAAGACATCCACGTAGACGTTTAATGTTGTAAATGATGTCTTAGAGGACCTATTGGCGTTGAGGGTGATCTTCCTATTAATATTCGGGTGTTTACATTGAGGCACATGAGACAAGAGGATGCTGATGATGAGATTAGGATAAGGCAATATGGACATTCCCTAAGACATTCAATGGGGCATGGCAGTCTTCATTGTCTTGCACATGTGCACTTCAACACAAGGTATGTTTGTCTGAGATGACATGCATTGAATTCACAAGAATTTAGCTTATGTAGTGTCTAAAGCATGAAACTTTACTATGATGTTTAGGGTGTTCACCATGGAAGATGATTTCCAACTATAAATGTCCATAGGGGAAGGTTCATGAGTGCTCTTAATAGTCTGATATAAAAGTTATAAGAACAAGTGGCATGGAGGAGCATGATGGTGTGGGAAACTACAAAGACGTGCATTGCGTAGAGGGTTCACATGAGGCACCTTCAATGCAAATTGGCAATGTCATATGAATGTTTTGGGAGCACTGAAACATGCACTAAAACATGCACTAAGACATACATATCGTCTATAGTATTCTCATGATGTCTACACAGACGGCTATGTGTTAGGTGACCCTATGCTACATGTACAAGGGACAATGTCAATCAAGCTTCATTGTCGGATACAACATTGTTTCCAAGGATGTCTCTAACGTCTTCTTCAACATCCATGGGATGTCTAATAGGGTCTGATTCAGCTACCATTGGCTGCAAGCTAGTAAAGTCACCATTGTTTCGCAATTGCAGAATGTTTGGAGTGTCTTCATCAAAGTGGATTGCTCCACATCTTCCTCTAACAGTAGTTCGGCACACTACTTTCCACCCTCGTCGATGCCGGTCATCTGAGAAAAACACTTGCTGGTAATGAAGTGGAAAGGCAAATGAATCAGCATGGACCTACCTGTCCATGTTATTGAAGTTTGCCATACTAAAGCCGTACTAGTCCCATTCAATACTTGCAAAATGAGCATCTCGAGCCCCACACACCCAATCGCAAAGCAGAATTGTAACACAATGATTTCGGTAATCTAAAACCAATATTTCCTCAATGTATCCTACATACTCCTGTGAAACTTCACAAGGCCTCCCATTCAAAAGACCCCAACGACATTGCCGGTGAAAAGATGCGACAACACATGAATCTTGTGTAACAAGACCACCTTCCGCACTACGAACGCACAGATGCATACCATGACAATACATTTGACGATGTGATGTTGCATTTCGTTGAGGGGGTTGCGAATACAGCAACACATCTTGCTGAACATGACGTCCAGAATGCTCTGCTTCTTTCACGGTAGATGTCAACCACTGCGTGAAAGGGGGGAAGTCACTTAATTCTTGAGGATATTGGACAGTTCTCCGAGGATGTGAACGCCTTGAATGCCAATGAAACTCTTCGCGCTGCTCCCATCTTTGACTCCTTGCCTCAATGTACTCCCTATTCATGGAATCAACCCTCTACATATTTTAAAGAGATCTCCAATATGAAGTGCAAAGAGGTGGCATTTGTTTAGTGAGAAACACCCGCATCCAAACTAAGCTATTTTTCATGCCGTATCCAAGAGCATTGGTAATAAATTCCAATTACTAATATGCAAGACAATGATGAAAGGAATTTAGGATGCCCTAAAATCATTCAGACATTAGACATTCCTCGAGAATGCAAAGTATCTTGTCCAACACATGGATAGTATAGAGACAACATCACAATTGACACAAGAACATCATTATTGACATTGTTCAACTTACTCGCACCAAGACTCCAAGCACGCAGCGTTGTCAATGATAAATGCATGTACCATCAAACGCAATTCATCTGACATGGGGCGCTTCTTTGGTGCCTTGCTCCGTATGACCTCATCATTCATGATGGGGTCTTCTTCTGTGTCCCATACCCGCTGCTGTGTTCCTCAAAAATCTTTCATGTACTCCATGCAAAAGCCAAGAATGTCTTCATTGTGATATCCTTCTACTATGCTGCCTTCTGGTCGTGCATATGTGCGGACATAATCTTTGAGTGTCTTCAAGTACCGTTCTATAGGATACATCCATCTGCAATGCACTGGTCCACATACAAATAATTGTTGCACAAGGTGTAGTGGAAGATGTGTCATGATGTTCAAAAAAGTTGTTGGAAACTCCTTTTCCAACAAGCATATTGCCATGATCACATCATCCATGACGTTATCTTTGTCTGCCTCTTTGATTTCTTTTTCACATAATCGTTGGAAGACTCTGCTAATTTTTATAATAGCTAGTCTCATGTTCTTGTCCAAGATGTTTTGGATTGCCACTGGTAAAATCTGCATGCAAAATAAATTACTTCATTAAAGACATGTGGCCTATTATGTGACCTAAATCACCTAATTGAAGGCTTCCACTTCAACCATAGACATCTAACAGGAAAGTTTTCACTGAAATGGACAAGCTCTATGTCTATTCAACTACCGCAGTTAGACACAATCTATCGAGCTGAGTGTTGTAACAGACAACAACACTTCCAGCATAGTGTCTACTACAACAGTATCATGGACAAAGCATGCTCATCATGAGCCCACTGGTGGATTTTGTAGATATTTTCAATGGTGGGTTCTGTAGATAGCATTTATTTATAACAACTATCATGGGATTGTGTGGCTCACTTGTTGCATAAGCACGTGGTAGTCATGTGTCTTCATGTACTAAAGTCTTCCATCTTGGAATCGTTTGTGAATGGACCCCATGTAGTTTGTTGGGGTGCGAATTTTGCATATAATGTCCATGAATTCCATTCGCTCTTCTGGAGTCATGATGTAAGGCACATGGGGCATGTAAAAATCATCTTGTCGACGACATGGATCTTGTAGCCAAATTTCTTCACGAATCCCCAACTCTTGTGCATCAACTTGACTTCCAGGGCTGTCGTTCATAGCAAGAAGTGTCTTCACTATATTCTCGCACAAATTCTTCTCACAGTGCATGACGTCCAAAATGTGCCATTCCAGAAGATGCTGCAGAAGTGGACATCTTCATTGTTAGACACAGAGTACAACTGTGCACACCTACGGCGTCTACAACATCAGAATTTACATCACAAGTGCGTCAGTGTACAACCTAAGTTATAGAAACTATAAAATGCTCACTTGAAAGTAATCAAGTTCGTATAAAGCACAAAGCCTTTTGACCCTAGTAAAACGAACTAGGTCGTCTGGTCCATCTTCTTTCCCACCCAAATCCAGATATCATTGCCGCAATGCAGCATATCGGACGATGTCTTCTCCGGTCATTGGAGCTGGTCTACAACGATGCTCTGTGCAACCATTGAATCAAAGATTCCGACGGTATGGATGATTACGACGTAAATACCTGCGTATGCCACCATAAACAATCTTGAACCCTCTTACACTTTGATCTGCGCGGACATCACCCGTCTGCGCCATTCTAGAATCTGTCTCAGGTCCACAATCTGGACATCCTCTATAACCCTTGCAACAAAGACCGGAGATGAGGCCGTACGCTAGAAAATTAGATATAGTCCACAACAACAACCCCCGCATGATGAACTGCCTTGAACCTACAGGTTTAGAAAAATCTTGCGCTACAACCCCTTGCCAAAGGGCATGTAGCTCCCGAAGTAGTGGTCGCAGAAACACATCCAAGTTCTTCAAAGTTGGGGAATGTTTCCCTGAAATGAGAATGCTTAATGAAATAAAGAACTTCTTAGTTACAAACCATGGCTCAAAGTTATAAATCAAAATGAGCACAGGCCCTGTAGACCAAGTGGTGTTGCTCAATTTGAAAGGGTTCACACCATCCAATGCCAATGCAAGACGGAAATTCCTATCTTCAACACCAAAGGTGGCGAAGACAGGGTCTGAATTGACATGATTCCAAGCAGGGCTATCCACCATTGAACGCATGACACCATCTTCACTGACATGCTTCGTCCAACCGGTCAACATCTGGGCCAACCCTGAAGATCGAAACATGCATCTCAACCTTGGAATCAAGGGAAAATGCTGAATTACTCTCGTTGGTATGGAATTTGAGCCCTCCAACCATTGTGATTTTGTGCACTTAGGACAAGTGCTTAGCTTTGCATGCTCCGCCTCGTATAGCACACATCCACTTCGGCAAGCGTGGATGTTGTTGTACTCTAGGCCCAACTTCTTCATCATCTTCTTAGCCTCATAATGGCTACTTGGCATGTTATTGCCTTGTGGTAGCAAGTCCGATGACAAATACTGCAACAATTCATTCGCAAATTTGTTACTCACACGAAAGACTGCATACATATTCATGATGATGATGGTGGCTGAGAGAATACTACAAGTTGCATCTAGGTACACTGGGGTGGTGGCATGCTCGTACAGCCATTCCATATTATCCACTCTATCATCTTCTTCATCCACCTCTATGGACTCAAGGATGGGCTCAAACGCCATGGTAGCTGCATACAATGTGTCACCACGATCAAAAGCCTCTAAGACTTGCCATTCGACATCATGTCCAACATCCATTGCATTGTCTTCGTCATGTGGTACAAAGCCAACATTGTCATCCTCCATTTCATTGTCTTGGATATTGTCTGCAATGCCAATGTTGTTGCCTTCAATATCTGCGTCATTGTCAATAACATCGTCACTATAAGCTTGGTCTTCTACCCAAATGCCATTATGAAGATAACCATCTAGAGGGTCCCCTCCCACCATCGACTTCATAAGGAAGTCATCTTGACCCCTCTCACAAAGATGTTTTCTAATAGTATCTACGGCACGGTGTGGCCCTCCATGACAGGTCCAGCAAGGGCAACGGTAATTCCGCAAATCCATCTCCGTTGCCACCCTCAACTCTGTTTGAAGGATGAGGTCTGACACGGGAATGTGGCGTAGAACTTGACCATCGAGATTGATTCTAATTCGTGCCCCTCGTAGCGGGGCTTCACGCACCATGGTTGTATATGCTTCTTTAGCTTCACATTATGCTAAGAGCCTTGGAAGAAAGTTGAAGAAGCCCTCCAATTGCAACAAGATGCAATGAGACACATGCAACACATTAGGACTTTGGTTTTGCACAAAACCATCACAAAAGTGAACATTGGAAGTGGCAAACTACCGTATACATAGCTTCCAGAAGCCTGCCAAAGTTGACTTCACAATGCTATCATGGACACTATAAAAGACGTACTATGGACAGCAACAAGGAAAAAACATCTTCATAAACATGAAGGACAAACGGGATGTGGTCTACCAAAGCAATTTTCTATACTCTAGAAAGTCAAAGTAGACCTCTTTTTCAATACATAATCCTTGTTCTAAACATGCCAGCATGTGCATCCATGATACTACTACTTCCCAAATGAAGACCCTAAACAAGGACATTCATTTCACTCATTATATTGTAAGCCAAATACAAAGACTACCTCCTCTGACATTGTACTAGGTGTACATAGTATTTGAAATTGCACACATACATGTCATGAATTGTACAGTACGAAATACCAAATATCCGGGATAAATGCCATATCATATCACTTTAAAAACATAGTGTCCGAATGGACAAGTCTAATTCTATTAACCATCCTGAAATTGATACAGTCTGTCCAAATGGACAAGGAACTATCTGGAAAAAATCAATTTTGACATTGAAAACTATCATCAATGTCAGACTAGACATTACTCTATGTAATGATGACTTGCACCTATCAAACTTGGAGCTTCAATTCATGCTGACTATGTGGTTCTTTTCCCATTCCTTGAGATATTGATTGCTAACTTTTGTTGCTATTGCTAGTTTAGGGAACACAAGGATCTCTTCTTCACTAGAGGTAACTAAAAAATCCCATGATGTGTATCGTTTAGTAGACCAATCAAGCATTATAGAATAGATGAAGTTTGCGGGACTATTTTCCATTTCTGTGTAGGACGAAAAACATAGCTGTTAACATATTTGTGGGTACAAGATATATAGATCTCCTAGCACTTTTGGATGTCCACTACTTTTATGTACTTAAGGTCATTCAATTCTAAAAGCACAAGCAAATTAACATAGACCCACTTCTCTTGATGGAAATTGATGATATCATGGAAGAAATAGGGGTGATTTTAAGAGTCTTCATTCTAGTCAAGAATGAAAAAACAAAATAGAACCAACATCTTTAATTCTCCTAAGGAAAAAAAATAGCAATGACCAATGTCCACATTGCTAGGACACAATTTAGTAATGAGGGTTGCATCGACGGGAACATGTCTAAAATGACCCTAAACTAACCCAAGAGGTTGTAAGTAACATGTCTTAATTGATAGAGAGTGTCTAAATTGATCATGTTTATTTCAATAGAAAATATGGAAGCATCTCCGGCGCTCTAAATGCTTTCAATTTCCTAATGCCCCTCTAGGAAAAAATTTGTAGGCCCTTAAAGCCAACTTAGGAAAAAAATGGAGACATCTTCTGCACCCAAATCAAAAAAAATATGCAAACATGTGTAGGCCTCGTAACTTCAATAATCCCAAAAGGAGGAACATCCATCCCACTAAAGAAAACAAACATGAGGACATCTGTAGTATCCCAAATCCGTCTTAGGAAATAACAAAAGAAGATAAAAGGGTCCAAATTCATAGGTCCACATACACTAATTATGTCCACATTCAAAAACAAATGTCTAAAATGACAAAGAATGGACCAAAAATGTCCAAACTAACACATCTTCAGTGATTGAAAGTGTCCAAATTGACAATGTTCATTTGAACTAAAAATATGGAAATATGCGTAGCATTTGAAATCTCTCTACTGTTTTCAAGTAATCTCATGAAAAAACTTAGCAAGCCTCCAAGCCTCCTATTAAAAACTAAACTATGCAAACATGTGTTGGCCTCCAAGCATCCTCATAAAATCCAAAAAAATGTGCAAACATGTGTAGGCCTCCAAGCATCCTCATAAAATCAAAAAAAATATGCAAACATGTGTAGGCCTCCAAGATTTTGAAATTATATTATACTATTGTTGTTGTCATCTATTTTGACAAAAATGGTTTAAAAAGGTGTGCCACCTGGGACTCTTAGATGTCTTAGAAGATATTGGAATGGACGTTATGATGTTCTGTAGAACATTGTGATGCCACAGATCTTCATTCTAGTGACAGTCAACAATTGTGACTACGGAACCCTAAAAAGGTGGACGCCTACTTTTGCCTGTCGCGTGGAACCCTAAGGCATCTTCTTGCAGACTGTTCAGAAATTTAGCTTTGAAATTGAGAGCAATTTTTTGTGTGCAACGTGACACTTCACTCAGGTGCGCATAGTTGTCTTTCGTTTCCAAGTGGAGAAGGAGCTTTAACAGAAGGAGATCATGATCTTGACAGGGATAGTGCAAGTCTCAGCATTTTCAAGAACTTTTTGGAGGGGGTTGTGGCCGCATCACTCACCTCGACAATGGAAGCAGCTAAGGCGCCCAGTGCATCCACCCAAAACCTCCGTAGAAGTAGCCACCTACACAATCTAAGTGAGTTGGTCAATGAAATTGCAACACCCCTACAACAAATTTTGAAGAAGAAGGTAACAAACTCTCTTTACCACACACCTTCACTGTTTGGACACTATGTTTGGGTAATCTGGCATTGGGGTTTTCGACAAAGGTTGATTTTGCTTGCCTGATCGGAAGGAGAGAGTGCACAGGGGTGTGTAGATCAAGCTAGAGAGGGACATGGTGCGGTTTTAAGGTTCTGGCCCCGTCCCTCACCTACGCCCCGTCCCGATGAGGTGCTGCATGTCACCGGTTCTCCTCGCACCTACACCCGGTGCCGCGTCCCGCTCAGAGCCTAGTCCCTCACAGCTCCGATGTTGGTCCCTCCCAACTGCGCCGGCACTCAGCTTGGCGGTTGCTCGCTTCGTTAAATTTGAATTTCTTACTTAATGGTGGGCATCAATCACGGTGGGTGCGCGGACGTAGACTATTAATTATGGTGTTCATCTCCTTTGGCGGCTTGGCGTTCATCCATCCCCATCCATTAGCGTTCCACAATACTCATTTTAGATATCTTCGGCAACACCGTAGTGTTTTCTCTTTCTTTATAGTGTGCTTGCTTGTTGCTTCTATGTTCTTGAATTTTGTCAAGCTTTGCAATTCGGAGGAGCCTTGGGTGATGGGCGAGGCAGCGTAGTTTTCAGATTCTGGTGGAGTGATCGAGTACTGAATCTTCGTTGGGGATTAAACTGCGAGGGTTGCGGTAAGGGTGTGAATGTCGGTGGTCGAAGCGCAAGGGTGTGAGCGTCGGTGGTGTGAACGTCGGTGGCCTTGACGTCGCAAGCCTCTCTTGATCTCAGATTAGTGTAGTGAGGTTGAGAGTGAGGATGCCTAATTGCCGGGGTTTAGGATCAAATTTAGGAGTTTTTGTAAGTAATCTCGGTGAACTGGTTGTCTTCTTTTTATTGCCTGTCTTCAGCGAGTGTTTTGAATTGAAATCATTGTTTTGAGTTATTTGGTGAAGACGCCTAGGTAATGCCACAAATTTGGTCTTTTGATGTTGGTCACGACATGTGAGTGTTGGCTTCGACGTCTGAACCCTGTGTTGGACCATGTTTTGGACATTGGTCGGAGTGTTGATCTTGTTGCCTTTTTGAGAACCCTAAACCCTCTCTTGAGCTCAAATTAGTGTATCAGGTTGAGAGTGATGACGCCTGACTGCCGGGGTTTAGGATCAAATCTGGGAGGTTTTGTAAGTAATCTTGGTGAACTTATTGTTTTCTTTTTGTTGCCTTGTCTTCAGCGAGTGTTTTGAACTGAAATCATTGTTTTGAGTTATTTGGTGAAGACGCCTGGGTGATGCCACAAATCTGGTCTTTTGATGTTGGTCACGACATGTGAGTATTGGCTTCGACGTCTGAACCCTGTGTTGGACTGTGTTTTGGACATTGGTTGGAGCATTGATCCTATTGCCTTTTCGAGAACCCTAAACCCTCTCTTGAGCTCAAATTAGTGTATCAAGTTGAGAGTGATGACACCTGACTGCTGGGGTTTAGGATCAAATCTGGGAGGTTTTGTAAGTAATCTTGGTGAACTTATTGTTTTCTTTTTGTTGCCTTGTCTTCAGCGAGTGTTTTGAACTGAAATCATTGTTTTGAGTTATTTGTTGAGGACGTCTGGATGATGCCACAAATCCGGTCATTTGATGCTTGGTACGAGGTCTCAGTCTTGGTGCGGACATGTCAATGTGGATGCAGTCACTATTTTGGACATTGAAGCAAACAATTTGATTCCAGTTGTTAACTACGGATTCTGGCCCCTCTGTGGGTTTAGGGTTTTAATAGGTCAAGAAACGTAGTTTATGTTCATGAACATTGAGGCCCCCATTGGAAGCCCCCTTGATGTTTTAAATTCTTTGTGTGAACATGGATTGGCTATGCCCCCCAAGGTGCTTGTGTTTGGGCTTATATTTTTATTGATTATTTTGGTGAGACTGCATATCGCTGTTGATGTAAGTCCGTTGTTGTGGACATCTAAGATGTCTAAACACCATGGTGAAATTCCAGGACCATGGGACCCTGCTGTTGCAGTCATATGGTGTTCAAATTTCTAATTGTGAGACTTGTGTTGTCATGATTAGTGATGAAGGCCTGGTGCGTGTTGAATCTCAATTTCTGCCTACAGCAATAGCTATGTTGCTTGAGTCTCATCCTTTTGGAAATCCCTGTACTTAGACGCCTTTTTTGATATCTTGAAATATATGAAGGTCACGTGAGTGAACCCTAGAACAATGTCTAGATGTTGAGACTGATGTTGTAATAGACGTCTTAGTCATGTGAAGTGTTGCATATTTAGCTTTGGGCGCCATAGGTGATGTTTAGGAAATTTCACAATGATCCCGTTTGGTGTTTTTCCTTGCATGTTTGTTCCAGGTAGTAGGTGAAGATTTTGTGAAGTGGCCTTTATTAGAACCAAGAATGGCACCAGATCGTTTGAAATTGCCAATGAAGCATGGACTAGAGTCACAACGTGGCCGGGGAATTTCATCAGATGCTAGGCCGTGTCAAGTGGTCCACAATCGTTCATCCTCGGAGCAGCGCTCCAAGCATGGAAATGACAATTGGCAAGTAGCAAGCCGCCAACATGAGAAGGGGAAGGGGAAGGCTGCTGCAAGGAGTCCACCATTGAAGAAGTGCTGAGCGTGCATGGCACAAGAAGAGGTGGAGGAGTCCAACCCGGAAGATGAAGTGGAGTATGAGGGTTTCAGCGATGACTCCGACGATCCCTCAAAATCCAAATTTGTGCTTTCATTTTGTCCCTTTGTTTCCAATTTCAAGTTTTCTTAGAGAATGCTTGCCTATAGTAGCATGTCGTAGGAGTCCATGTGAAGGCCATTCAGTTGATTGAGGTGTTGTCAAGTGAGTCTCACGTCAACGTAATTTTGCTAGTAGACACTGATTCCAGCACCAGCTTCGTCATGAGACGTTGATGTAGACATTGTTCTAGACATCGATGAAGACGTCATATGTCTTTATGCAGCAGAGATGTTCTTGGTCTGACTTTGTGGTCTTCATGGCACAGGCAGATGTTCGAGTACGGGGACTCGTCATCCTCAGACGATGATCCCGACACACTGATGTTGGAAATGGAGCCAACTCCATCTCCAAATCCACCCTCAAATCGTGTGAAATGGATCATCAAGAAGGAGGACACTACAAAGGGGGATAAGCAAGTAGTGAAGGTGGATAGACGTGGCAATCCTTATGGAAAAGCCGTTGAATATCTTGCAAATGACGTGAAGTCATTTGCAAAGGATCTCCACCTAGCATATAGGTGGGGCGACCAACCAATGAAGGACAAGATGCGGTTCTTTGAACACGTGGTAGTAGGTATTAATTGACATTGGAGTTGTTGTAATGGTTTGCATTTTGGTGTTGGTGCAACAGACGTCCACATGCTGTCTCGGACGTTTGAGTGTTGAGCAAGATGTCAATTTATCAGATGACTCACTACTTTGGACTCAAAGTTCACTTGATTTTGTTGCCCTTGAAGACTGGACTGTTAAAGGTGGTCTTGAGATCGACCCAGGCTGGTATGCTCAGTTTGTGACGAAGACTTTGATCAATGTACACCACAACCTCATGAGGCTCATTGACTTTGATTTACCTATGCCCGTCGGCTTGGACCCCGAGGTTTGGGAAACCCTCAAAGCGAAGCGTAGATCAGCAAAGGCTCAAGAGAAGTCAATGTAGATGCGTGCAATTTCAAAGTCTAAGAGCAACAAGGAAACCCAGATGAGGTCCATAGAGAAGCGTATGATGGGGGAGTTGGTAACATGTGCTTCACTCCAAGTGGTGTTTCAATGTTTCTATGCTAAATTTGTTGTCCTTACCAGCATTAGTTAATGTTGTTATCATGCATGTATAAGCATGGGTGTTGACAAGTGGCCTCTTATTTATTTCCTCACCAATGTCTAGATGCACATCTTTTGTTTTCTTTACTGTTTCTTTAGACTAACAGTGAGCTTGTGATGTATAATTGGCAAACTTTGAAACTGGGACGCATACCCCAGGATGATGAGCTTCAACGTGCCAGTGAAGAAGAGTTTGCCCGGCATGATAAAGAGCTCTGCAATGCAAACATCCAATATGCATCCCCCTAGGACATCAAGGGAATGCGTACAACAACATCAGAGATTAGAGATCGTCTTGCTGAGATGAATAACTTGATCCGTTTGCTTGTGCAATCCTTTGGCCCTAACAGTGTACAACATCAAATTCTTGCATCAACGCCTGCAGGCCTGGCACTCTTGCAGGGCAACATCTAAACCAATATTCCCCAAGTCTTTCACGGTCACAACACTGCTGCAGGTGACGTTGATGGAGATAGAACCAATGCTATGCAGGTTGGTGAAGTTGGTGCAGATGTTGGCGTGGATGCACATGAGGACGCGGAGCCTGAGGTTGACTACTTGATGGACTATCCCCTGGACAACGCAGGAGACATTGATCCCGAATAGATTGAGGTTGATGTTGCTGCGGGTACCACTCCTGGCATTGACGGAGTGGCCCGTAACCCCCCTGCAATGCTTGTTGATAACGCAGTGAGCGCTCCCATGGACATCCCTGCGGATCCATATTCCATAGTGGCTCAGCCTGCATCCGTCGAGGGAGAGGGTACTCCTATTGCCTTGGCAGGGCAATCCAACCCTTGAGAGGTATTTCTCATGTTGGACGGGACAACAACATAGATGGGAGCTTGACATTGGTGTGTTGTTTTAGACATTGTATTGGACATTCTTTATCTCTCTCTTATTATAGTGTTTTATCATTTAGTTCTAATAGTATAAACGGTGGTATTATGTGCAATCAGGTTGAAAATCTTCCATCTACGGGATCATCGTCTCGCACCAATCGAGTGACAAGGACCTTGAAGCCAACACCAAAGCCAACACAAGTGGTCACCACTGTGAAGGCTACGAAGGGAACCATGCAGCAAGTGCCCAAACCCAATCCCCCTATAGGAGGAGGGCAGCCCAAATATGGAGAAGCATCACGGAAGAAATGACCATTGAGGTGTGTTTTGATTCTCTCAAAAGCATGGATATGTGGCTGGTAGGCCTTTAGTTGTTTGTTTGTCCATTGTCACTAACGTCCAGCATTTCTTTGCAGGACTCCTTCTATCCATGGAGACCTCGCCTTCAACGCTCAGATGTTTGCTTAGACATAGAGGACACTTCACGCAACATTGTGAGAACTCCTTGGTGGCACTATTTCATGATTATCTAAACAGGTTTAGTGTCTATCATATTTTTGGTGGGGCATGTTGTGGTATATTACCTTTTACAAAAGCTTTGTTCTCCTCATGGAGATTTGTTTTCCTTGCAACACTTTACCGGTATATGAATATGATATTTTTTGTTTGCCTAAAGGTTCCTCCATTCGGTGGTGCATGTATTTCAAGTATTGTGATTGTGCTAAGCTCTCTTGCTATGCAATGTCATTCATTGATATAGTGTAAAACCAACTTTGGTAAATACGTGCCACGCTAGAGCGTTGTTTAGGTCTCTTCAAATATGGGCACAATGTCTAATGTTCAACGTCCTCACAATCATTGCTATGTTGCACTGCATAGTTTTGATGTCTCTATGTCTGTCTACAAGCGCACATAGGAATGTACCATGTGGTTAGGTAGGACATAATCCTAGACCCCTTCAATTCAGTGTCAATGTTTGTGAAGTCTACAACATGTCTTCATTCACGTCTCACAGTGCACATTGCTATCACATCTAAGCTTGCCCTAAACATGGAAGCATCAAAAGCTATGCATGCATGTCATTAAACATAGCCCTATACACGTCCTGAACATTGTCTTCACAGACTTGTGCTTCTCAATTGCCTAACTGGTTAGTGTCATTTCAGACATCCCATGCTCAAACCCAATCTTCAAGCACGTTGGTATGAAGCATGCACATGTTGTCTAAAATGATTTGTTACTTGTAAAAATGTTGTACAGGTGAATGTTGACATCCAACGCGCCACACGTCTAGTAGAAAATTGCATGAACATGTCCTTAACCATGTCGAATGCCCCATTGTGAAAGCCTTAGATGACACAAATGGCGTTAGAATTGTAGTGCTTACTAGCAGTGCATGTTCCGCATAAATATTGTCTTTAACATAGTTGTATCTAGGACAAAATCGTGTTAGACTTTGTAATGTCTGAAAAGACATCTTCCATACGTATGTAGAAAGCTCCAGAAGAGGCTTCTCCATGCACCAAAATTGTCCACGTCAGCATTTAAAGATGCCACGTCACCTAATGTTGACTCCCCAGTCAATGTACACATTAGATGCCACATCACCAAAATTGGATGGATGAGAAAATTGCCAACCTGGCTGCCTGTACTCACGTGGCACCAAATTTGTAGCTACATGGTAGAGTTCTAGCACCCGTTGACCAATGTTTTTTTGGATGTCCGGTGCTTAGCATGCCATTGTCTAGGCTAATTTTTGGATGTCTAACCCCTATTTTTGCCAACGCGATGTGATTAGACACCTATGTCGACATGCCTAATGTCTAATCTAACGTCTAAGTGTCCAAATTTCGTAGTCGGGCGAGTATGTGTTTCTTCTAGTGTTGGTTTGGTTCTTGTAGCCAACAGATAAATTTTTAAAAAAAAAGATGTCAAGCTAATTCCTTGTGGTATGTGGGAGGGAAGCTGATTTCATTCTCAAGGTCTAGGGGATGGTCCATGAGAGTTATAAGAAATCAGTATTGAGTTTAGAACAGAGATGTGTATGGTGCAACCTTGCACCTCATATATCTCTATTCTAAACTCAATACTAACCATCTAAACCCTCATAGTACATCTCCGAAACCTTGGGAATTAAATGATGTTTCCTGCTCACCTATCGGAGTGACCAAACTTGACGTTTTGTCTCTTTGGAGAGAGATTATTTTCTGTATACAAAAATTTAAGTAAACCTTGCATAGCTTTTACAAGAATATATTGAATGTCCTCTATAGAATACTTAGCCAAAGAAATCGTACATTGTATAAGGATTTGCATGTGATGGTTCCTTATCTTTAAATGATGGGGTGGCTAATTTTGAGTCCATAAATGATAGAAACTCTCTATACAAGATAGAAGAGCATCTCATCATCTTGTAAATTTTGTAGTGTAAAAAGGGGTGGTCCTCCTTGGAAAGTTTACTTCGGAAGACCGCATCTATAATTTGTAACTTAACAATTTACAACGTCTAAGAAAGATGATTTCAAAGGTGTCCCACTTGTCCATTTAGAAATTTCTTGTATCTTTTGGGTGATCAATTTTAAAGGATTGGCATGCAAAAAAAAGAAATGATAGCATTCAAACACCCTTGATGGTTTGAACAATGTCTTCATCAAGGACAACAATCTTTTGACTTGATGTGCATATGCTTCATTTGTTGTTCATTTCAATGTGCTCTGCAACATGTATGTTTGCATTTATGACCTCTTCCACCTCAAAAGGGTTTAGGGTTGTGTATAAAAGCCGAATTCATGTTCAATGTAGAACAAACTTGAAGAAATTAGAAAAAGACTTTGGACACTTCTAAAGTAACCTCTATCATATTATTATGCAATGGTAGAATGTAAGTATTTCAAGTTCTCCCTTTTTGTTTCAATAGAAGTCAATCATGTCCCGTACTTTTATATTTCTGATTCCCTTTTTCCGTTTTGGCCCATTCCTTTTTTTTCTTTGTGAACATTGTAGACATATTATTTGGAACCATAAAGAAACAATTCAAAATCTAATTCCACATTCTAGACCATATCATAGTGGTCTTATGATTTTATTTGAAAGCAAGCGAAATAGAAGTGGGAAGTTGTAATGCCAATGTTTCTACCCCATATCAAGGTTTCTTTTTGCTATTATTTATGATGGTCCATCCTTTCTAGACCCATGGTCGCCCCCACACCAACGGTCGCCTTCTACACCAGCAGTTGCCCCAAAACCCTTGGTCACCTACATCCGCGAGCACCTCTGGAACCCACAGTCGCCCCCTCCCGCAATCGCCTCCATACCCGCGATCACCCCATATCCACAGTCGCCCGTTTTGCATGCGCCAGACCTGCACGTGCCCCAAGGCGACCTTGGGTACTTAAGTGGTCGCCCAGACCCACGGTCACCATTCTTGGTCTTGCGCATTGGCTTTCATCCACCTTTCAGGCTAAATGCGTGCTTGTGGGCCAAGGTGACTTCAGAAGGGGAAGTTTTTGCCCATTTTTCTCTCCAAGTTCAAATCAAGAACGCCTCGTTTTTCAAAAGAGGACCATGTCTACTTCAAAGGAAGGAAGTAGTATGGGTTGGATATCGGCTTGAGACAAGGACCTTGATAATCCTGCAGCGTTTGTTGTAGATATAACTACCAAGGAGGTAATTGGGGGTGCCGGACCATCCAAGACAAAGAAGTCCAAGACAGCACATGATAAGGACCCTACCTATCCTCTAGCATGATATACGACCTATGCGCATGAGGCTTGTCTACAATGGTATGAGGGAAAAAGTGTACAATATTTGGAGAGGAAATACATGAGAAATAAAGAGGTAGGCATCCAATCCTTGAAGGATGAGTTGGAGGAATTTATTACAAGGAAATGCAAGGAATCTTCAGACTGTGCAGATGTGGATGAAGTGTATTTCAACCAATGGCAAACGTGGATTGGCAATTGCCTACAAACTGGTATATTCAACACCAAGAAGTTGATGCTTGAGTTGCAACCTATAGTGCCCGAATTTGGAGAAACGGATAGGGCCTAGGAATTCCATGAGAAGATGGATTGGTGGCAAATTGCAACAAAAAGATTGTCAAGGTCTGAAGCTAGGGGTATGGGGTGGCAGACGGATGCATTAAAGGCTGCATTTACGAGAGATAGTGGTTCATGTATCATGTGGGTCTACTTAGAGGCCAAGGTGGTCCCACTTACTAGATTTGACCGTCAAGGAGGATATGCAAAGGTGCGCAAGGTACGCATTGAAGGGATGTCTATGATCCCAACACATGTACATTTTGTAGGGAAATTGTCAAAGCAAAAGAACAAACGCGATGCGAGGGTGGAATGGTCAGTGGAGGCTTTGATATGCCCGTTGAATCATCCGGCCATTATTAAATTCCTAGCTATCCATTACCAAACAATAAAAGCATACACTTTGTGGTGGAATGGTGGTAATTTCAAAGAGTTGCTTCATTTGAATGAGAAGGTGGTGCCACATGTAGAATGGCATGAAATCAAGTTGGTCAAGCAACTAACAGGCCAACAACAAAAAGAAATTAGCCTCTTTCGAAGACACTAGGCGAAGTTGGCATGGGCCCTAGTTTATGTGACAAGTCTCATGCACAATGCAAGGGTACTGCACAATGACTTGTCACTTGGGAACATTTTGTTGCATTGTCCCCCCTTCTCAGACGAAGAGATCAACATTGGGATTTGTAATTGGGGAATTGCAAGTCATATTCAAGAAGGAGCTCCCTCGCATTTTGGATATGAAAAACAGGAAAAACTTGATGCTAAGAGGATGGGCCGTTGGTGGGCAGCTCCAGAGTTGTTCTATTTGTTTGGGCCAAAGGGTTCAGATACGAGTCTAGATGTGATGAAAGTGTCCTACAAATATTCGGTGAAATCCGACTCTTATTCGATTAGAAAGTTGACCCAACGCATGAACATAGAACACATGGTTGAATACGACAAGGACTTATTTAGAAATCATGAGTCATCAAGGTACTTTGCCATGAAGTTACGTGAACTAGGTGATCCTGATGTTAACAGAAGACCAACATGTGCACGAGTGGTGGACTTCCTCATGGGTAAACCATGGTTTATGAAACCACCCGAATTTGTCTTGCAGGACTTTGTCCTCTCATAGGATTTGATGTAATAGTTTTCTAGCGGGAATAGTAACATTGGCCACCTTTTGTGCATCCCATTTTGGAAAAGCAATACAAGTGTATAAACTATTTTTAATGTGAAATGCATGTTTGGACCCAAAATATTGAGTATTGTACATACACATCACTTACTTGCATGCATTTGGGTTTGAATATGAATTCTTTGCATGGTTCATTTGGGGATAAGGCAATCTAATTTCATTATTCAGTGAAGGTATGTGCCGTCGCAGTCGGGGGTTTGGGACCCGTGGTCGCCCCAGACCCGCATGCACCCCTAGTCGGGGTTCCCCTCACCTGCGGTTGCTCTAGACCTACATGCGCCCCGAGTTGCGGTTGCCCTTACTCGCGGTTGCCCCAAACCTACATGTGCCCCCAGTTGGGGTTCCTTTCACCTGTAGTCGCCTTCCCAACCCGCACGCATCCCCCCCCCCCTATGGACCCGTACGCGCCCTATTCAGAGCCACACTCACCCTGATGCAACTACGGGTACAAAATCAAAGCCCAAACCCACAGTCTCTCGTCTCTCCCTTTCGCACCTTGTCTTTTATCCACCTGGAAGTGGATAATTGTAGGCTTGAGAGGGGAGGTGGGTGTTGTGAGGAGGATATTGTATCTCTCGTCATGTCACTTTCATCCATTGATTGTAAATCATGCCAAATTGTTTGAAACTTGATTGTGATTGTAAATGTTGATGTTGATGTATTTGTAAATGTGAATTACCATGAGGTAATAGATTTAAGTTTGTTTTTACAAGGTTTTAGGCTTGTTGTATTTGGCATAGTATCCAAGTACAATTGATCGTATAAATCGAGCACTATGGTGAATGAGCCCCTACCATTGACGCCTACCACAATCAAACGCCTTACACAACAAGAGATGAAGGTCATCCGCGACAAGGGCCGGAAACGGTCCGGTAAAATTCACAAGAAGCGTGTGGCCATTTTGATCCATCCAAAGATTAAAGCATTTTAAGGTTGGAGAAATGAACTTGAGCCTTGGAGTTACAAAACGATTTGCAAATACGTGGATTGGTGCCACATCAGCAAGTTATTTCCCTTGTGTCGGCACAAAGAGCATCTCAAGAAAAACAAAGTAAATCTTGCATACTCTAAGGACGAGGGCTTCATACTTAGATGTTGTAAGGTGTGGAAGCACTTGTATTTGGAGGACTCAACTTACAGAAACGACAATTTCTATTTCTTTCTTGTGAGAATGGTGTATGCTGAATATGTGTTGAAGAAGGAGGTGGATTGGTCAACATTGAAGGAGGTCCCTATTGCAATCATTCTGGAGACTGCAAAAATTTTACCACTAGATGAACCTGTGGATGTAAAGAAGATGTAATCCAAGGTGAAGCGTGGGAAGTCATTTATTCGCAATGAAAGCATGGTTTGGTCAGAGACTTCTAGCTCTGATCAACACACCCATGAATACAATGGATATTCTTTCTACAGCAATGACGAGGAGGTTGCCATACAAGAATCTAGGCTGGCTATGGATGTGGGAGTCTACCAAAGTGGACAATCAGCCCAAGAGCCCATTGTACTATAAGACACAGATGAAGAAGGCGTGGATGATGGGGTGGCTAGGAAAGTGGACCTCGTTTTGTGAGAGGGTGATGGGAGTGGCGGAGGAAGCGATTCAGAACATGAAGAGGCAATGTTGCTTGCCAAAATAGAAAGTGCAAAATTAGCATTGCGTGCAAAGAACGAGCAATTGAAAAATTTGAAGGAGCAAGAAGTGAATCCCACTTTCATAGAGGTGTTAAAGCAACAGTTGAAGGCCATAACGAATGTCATCGAAGAGAATGACAAGGGCTTCCATTCCTTCAAAAGAAATCGCGATTTTTATTTGAAGGAAATGAAGAGTGGGAAGGTGCATAAAATGGACCATTATTTGATATGGGAATCAAAACTCGAAACCCTTGTCCACAAACGTCAGCAAGTACAGAATGAAAGGCGAAGCCTAGAACTTCAAATAATAGAGAAGAAAAAAGGATACTACGAGGCCGCCGTCCAGCACATTCCAAAAGTAGAGCTTTTGGCTTCTTCCTCAACATATGGTAGTGTTGTTGGAGAAGTAGCAACGCAGGGTTACTATTTTGTGAGCTTGCGAGCGTGAGCTTGTAAGCTTGTGAGCCAGGGTTGCTAGCGTGCGAGCCTGTGAGCTTGTGAGCGGGAAAAATAAAAGTGGAAAAAAAGAGCGAGGTACCCATGTCCGTGGATATACCTATTACCGTGGCTCCACTAAATATGGAATTTATTGAAAGGTTATTTCATTATTTTCTCAATTTTTGAGTGATCTATGAACATAAAAAGGAAAAAAATACTTTGACATTAATTTTGCATCCGGTAGAGGGTTTAGGGTATACTTAAAACCCACCCATCTATCAGTTTCTCACATTGGAATTTTGTTGGAAAGACACTTTGTTTGGTGTAATATTCCTTTGAAGTGGAACCATTTTATCAGTCGTGAAGAGTCTCTGGGTCATGAGAATATATTTATCCTTTGACACTCTTTATTTGCTTGGAGGCTCTCTACATGATGTGGATAAATTTTTCATTCTCACCATTTTTTTGGTGTTCCAAGTTTAGGTGGGATTGACTTGATTTTCTCTTTGAATACTAACACATGAATACAATTGTGTTGTAATGTTGAAATTCCTTTTTGTTCATGAAGACGAATAGTCAAAGACGTGGTTGTAATGTATTTTGTTCACACTCAATATATTTCTATGGAGACTCTCTATTGTTCTAATGTTTTTTCTCACCCTTTTTTCCTCATGAAGACTCTTGTGTCGTTGCAATGTAATTTTGTTTCAGGGTTTAGGGTTTATGAAGATTCTTGTGTCTAGGGAATGATTTTGTCACACCCTATTTCTTTCATGAAGTCTTGACTGTTGTTATTTTTTTTCAAACCCTATTTTATTTATGAAGATTCTACTGTTATTGTTATGTTCATAATTTATCACACATTAGATTTTCTCATGGAGACTCTTCTGTTCTGGTAATTTTTTTTCACTCCCTATTTTTTTTCATGAAGACTTTTTGGACTTTTAGCATGAATGTAATTTACTTCCTTACATCCATTTTTGGTGGTTCAATGTTTAGGGATAAGTGTGTAGACATTTTTATTTTACCATCTATTTTGGGATAAGAGACTACGATTGTTGTGAAATGTTTTTTTTTTCCAAACCCTATTCTAATTAGGAAGATTCTCGTGTTGGAATAATTTATTCTTTGACCCTCTATTTTATTCCACAAAGAATTCTAGGATAGCATAATTAGGGCTTAGGATTTTGACACCAAATTTCCTCTTATTATAAATCATTTGTTACTATGTACAATTATTTTAATAGAACCTATTAGTTCTGGCTCAAGATCTATGATCGGTATTAGGGAATAATTTTTGGCACTTTCCACACCCAAATGTCCTTCATAAGACATTTTGGTTTCTCTAAATTTATTTTGATTTTCCAGAACTAATCATTTTAAAAAGTTTTTTTGAATGGCATGATTTGTTTTTTTATTTTATCTTATAGGATTTTGGAATTTAACACTATAATTGGTGTGAATTGCTAAATCTTTATCTAAGGGTTATTCATAAGATATGATTTAGGACTTATTCTAATTTTGGTTTAGGGTCATTTTCTAGGATGAAGGCACTTCGCTTGGTGTGAAAATTTATTTCTGGGTCAAAATATATTTTTTGATTTAGACACCTCATCAAACACTTTGCACTTGGAATAGTGTACATTTATTTCACTTCTTCAGACCCTATAGTAGAATTTCTGACGTGGTAGATGATACTTGACTAGAAGAGAAAATGAATCACACAACATGTAGCTATAAAACACACAAAACCAATCATAAAGAAAATCAAAACATAATGGGTTGACTCATAAGATATGTCAATCTCATGAGCCTAAGTCGCAATAGACTCTGTCGCAGAATCCATGTCACTAGAAGAATCTGTGGTCTCTTTTCCCTCGGATGCTAATCCATCTATGAATTGTAAGACATTTAAAGCATATGAAGGGTTACGGTGTTTGGGTTTTGAAGTACCAAACTCTGCAAATGATGAAGCTAGTTGCTCTGCATACACTGGAAGATCGAACGATTTCTCTAGACTCAAGAGAAGTCTTCTTCTCTTCTTGACGTCAATTGTGGACATTAATCCCTCACTGCTGCAAACACAAATCATTGAATGTTAGAATCATGAAGCATTACAATTACCATGCTGACCAATAATTAAGAAATGGAGAAACTTACTTACTAGGTCTAGCTCGGTGAACGAACTTGTGAGGTATTATGATCATGGCATCTAGATCTTATGACGCTACAACCGCAGGCGCTTCGGTAGTTGCAACTATTGTGACAGGAGAAGTGGTCTTCTTTATGGGCTCAAGGATAGATGGAAAAATTGTCTAATCTGACTCCAACGCCACAATGTGACGTCCCGTTGCACGACATGCTATAATGGAGGCACCTGAAAAAAACCCACAAATTAATACCTCAATGGTTTTGTGTATGACATAAAAATTGAAAACCAACTTCTGAAAAGCCAAATTAACCTGTAGATGTTGTGCAATCGAGGAACAAGTCTCCCTCATCAGTAGTTCCTTCAATTATAAATTGGATGAATTAGGCGTCCTTCTCTCGAGCCCCGCGCCACAGCATTTGATCCATGTTGTTCATCAACATGGAGTCCTCAGTGGTGTAATTGATCAACAAGTCATCATGCTTGAGGTCAACTTTGGCCTTCAACATTGTTGTTGACCGTTTGAAGAAGAAGTTGGACTTTCCTTTCGCACCTAGATCTTTTACTAAGAAGGTGATGCCGAACTTCAAAGTCTGCAAGCATAAAGCAAGACATATATAAAGCAGAAGTTCAAAAGAATTATGAAATGAGAAATGCAAACAAAATTTTGAAGAATGTATAAAATCAAACCGTGCTAGTTTGGTCAATAGCAGACGTCAAGTGCACTCGATTCATGCCCATCCACTCTTTCTTTTTCACCATGTTGGGGTACTCTTGACATAATTCGGCAATGGTGCTTTTGGCATCCATGCTCCATGAATGGAACACCACAATGCAACTGTGATCCTGCAAATGCTTTTGTGCAAAGAAAAATGCTTGGTAGATCATGTTGTACTCTGGATCTGAGATCCAATAAGGCACATGATTTTCTGGAAAGGACACCCCCGGCACTGGCAAATTCTCTTGGCAGTCGAATTGCATGAGGTCAAATCCTGGCCATTGATTGACCACCCCATTATACACCCTAGCCTTTCCTACCGCCATCTGCCGTAACAAATTGAAACTCGTGAGTCCCTATCATGTAGAAGGGGTGATAATGTACTAATATAGTGAAACTTTAGATTACAAAATAATACAATTCATTTACCTTTTCAAGAAAGTCCATGACTTCGGTGTGGCAATTTGGACCCTCATTGATTTCATTGTCAACGACGTCTACAATAGAGACATTGAGCACTAATTCCTCCGATGCCACATCATCATCATCACCTATGGCAATCACTTGTGTGCCTTGGGTGACCATCTCTTCGGTGAACTTCGGCAGTACGGCCTTCCTCTTCATCCCACTGTGTGTTCCGGCTTCCATTTGTGAGCCTTGATCTACCGTGGATGATGCCGGAACAACACCTTCTCTATCTTCTTTCTTCTTCCCTTTTGTCTTGGCCTTCTCGTCCTTTTCCTTTTCCTTTTCCTTCTTTGCTAACTTGGCCACACGCTCTGCCTCCTTCTTTGCTTTGTTTTCCAAAGCAACTTGTATCCAAGCTGCTTTCCTCTTGTCATTGCTTTCCTTCCTCACAATGGCCCTCTCCCTTTGTTTATTAGTCAACCCTGCAAACTCGTCCACGTCCATGTCAATAGTTCCAATTCCCTCCAAAGAATTTTGCAATTCAACCTCTAACGGATGCATGTCCAAGATGGGACAATCAATGTACCATCCGCCTCCACTGAGGTGAGCTGTGGTATATGTTCGGAGTTGATTCGCAGTGTACATGCAATTTGCGAAACTACGGTCGAGAAAATTCGAGAGGAATGGAGGCAAGTCCTTTTTTGCAATTGCCCCTTTTGCCTTAAGCTCATGCTTGAAGTACATACAAAATAAGAAAGCATGACATCAATGATCAATAGCTAAATATCAAGGAAGGCAAGACTACTATTTCAACCTTTGAACTTCATGCAGTACTACATGAGAGCATTAATTTTCACCCAACAAAAATTTAGCTCAAAACATTACATTGAAGAGTTTAGAGGGAATAAAAATGGGGGGTCCAGTAAGTATTTCACAAACCACTGTCGGATCCGACAGTGGTTTGGAAGGTACCTCAAGAACCCCCCATTTCTAGTCTTTTCTTTCATTGTCTATTTTCTGGTTTAAATAATAAGGGTCAATAGAAATCTAGACATTATAGAACTAAAAGTTTTCAAATATTGTAAATCAAATCATTAGACACTAATTTGAGCATACCGAAAAAGCACCCTTCGCACCGCCTGCTTTGACCCCTCATAAGTCATGAAATTGTCACTTTTTTTGAAGTAGTTTGTTCCTCTAAGGTGGGCCATGAAGCCTTGATCCCAAATCTTCCTCCTCCAACCTTCTATATATTCGGCCAAGGTCTCGGGTTGGAGTGGAACATTCATGTTGATGTTGATTTGGTCTTACTTCACCACATTCTCAAAGTATTCTATAGTTGTGTCTTCAATCTATAAACAACTCCAATCGATTAACATTCAAAATATACATATTGCTTTATAAAAACTATAAAATTACAAGATTTCATTAATTGAAAACTCTAAATCTCTTAAAATCAAAATTATTACAAATCAAATACTTACCCCGGCATACCAAATGCATCTATTTAAGAAAAGGCCCAACAATGTCTCAGATACGGGCCTCGGCGGAAATCGTCTAGCATCACATGAAGGTATCGAGGAGTTCCACCACTTCAGAAACTCGGTCTTGTGAAAAGGAGTGGTGTTGCATGTGGCCCCCATTTGAAGTTTCTCAAGAGTCATCTCAGGGACCTCATTTGCACTCCAATGTTTCTCAACCTGCTCTCAAAAGATATACAATGTCAATTATAATTTGAACTCCATATGAGACTATTGTCATATATTCATAATGCATGCAGGAAACTTACCTCTTCCAAAAATTCCATCTTATGTGTGGGATTAACCACTGCAACCAACTTCATCATCTTCACATTAAGTTTGTTTGTTTTCTCTTTAGCTCCACCTCTCATAGCATGTGCAAGTCCCTAGGGAGTTTTCTCTTACTCTGGGGTGATCTCATTGTACTTCTGTAGTGCTCCATCCATTGCCTAAGCTATCTCTTGCTAGACACATCCAATAAATTAAAGAAATTCAAATAATTGAGGAAGAGAAAAGCCAATATAAAATACACCAAGCACATTCAAATCAATGTCAAAATATAATATAATAATTATGTTCAAATAGAAGCCACAAAAAATTAGGGTGATCTTAATCCAAAAAATTCTTACTTGGAAAAGAAATGTTGTGAAGACCTCTAGTGGCATAGAGTACCAAGTCTTTTTGGTTTTGGGGGCTCCACACCGTTTGAGCTGTGATGGCCTCAACATCTCATTGAAGCGCTCGATGGGAAGTAGTCCATACTTTTGAACCCAGTATAAAGTATGGACTAGATTGGTCTTCACATGGGACTCTTCGGCAGACCTACAATTTATAGAGATAATATTTGTTAGGGTTTTGTAAGTCATATGCATCATTTTCACGTGACATTCTAAAATGAATTAATAAATGCCAAATTCACAAAGCGTGCATATATTACTTACTTATTTATGTCATGCATGACATGCATGACCAACTCTGTCTTCCCCTTTGTATCTAAAATAATAGAGTCTATGGCATAGTGCCAATCCCATACCTTTGAGTGCTTCCTGGTGATATGAGTCATCCACGAAAGGAGCCTGTGATTACCATCACAAACAAAAAACTTCAGATTTTCAAGAACCTCAACTCGGGAATGGCCTCAAGTTGGGCGTTGAAAATGGCATTCCTCTTTCTCCACAATGGATCCCACCCTTCCATCTCCTCCTCTGTCAATTCGGAACTCTCTCCGGCTTCGTTTGTGGTGGTGACATAAAAAACTGCGGCTCCATCACGGTATCCTTTATTGAACTCTTGCTCAAGCAACTTCAAATCACATGGAAGTGTTGGCCTCACCATAGGCATAGCCACCATTCGACATAGTGGGATTTGCAATCGAAACATATGGTCGGGCTTCATCCTTAGAGAAGCGATGGTCTTCACGGAATCTACCTTGTGATAAGAGTGCAAGTCATCCTCATCCAAGTCTTTGTCTTCTTCCTCCAAGACATCTACCACCACATCCTCTTCTATGAACTCCCCTTCATCTTCACCTTCAATGTCCGGTTGAGGGGTGTCATTCCTGATTTGAGTCTCCATGATGGTCTCATCTTGTGACAAAAATGTAGGAGACACATCCATCTGCTTGTATAACAATAAAAGATAATCAACATTCACAAACTTAGGAAAAGAAATCTATTTGAAATTGAAAGATGCACATTCCTAATTTTTAACATGTATTCAAGGATTACAAATGCAATAACAAGTACAATTGAACCATTAATAAATTCAAAATAGGTAGAAATATCATATGAGTTAGCCATGCAAGGGCATGAATCAATATGTTTACAAAATGACTCCAAGTGAATGGAATCAATCAATGTCTACATCACCCTCCGAGTCGGAACTGAGGTGAATGATGACAACCTCTTGTCTACCTTGAATTGTGCTACAATGACATTGACATGTGTCTTCCCACATTGGCCCATCCACAGTAATGGATACTTGACTCTCTGAGCTATACTCTGTCTCATAACTCTCAGGAGACATTATGGTTGTCCTGCATCTGGCAAACTCTAGCATTCTAGCAAGATATTCACGACATCTACGTGCATCGGGGTCACTCACCCGACTCATACATGAGACCTCGAAAGCATCTGCAGCACGGTCAGCAGCATCCATGATATCATTGAAACTTACCACATCTTCCCCATCATCTTCTTCTTCTTCTTTGGATTCATTCGAGACCTCCATGGCTCTGTTTACTGGTGTGAAAGGTTGAGATGGTCCTGCTTCATGAGCAATTGGGAGAGTTTGAGGTTGAAGAGCGGTTGTGGTTGTACTCCCTCTACGCCCTCCCTATGTTTCAATCAACACATTTCACACAAATAATGGGTCAAAACATAAATTAGAAAGTCAATCTCAAATCTACCAAAATGAAACCTCAACATCTTCACGCAACAAAGTAATGAAACTTTGATTAAAAAATTATGGCCCAATGGAGTACTTGTAGAAGTACTAATTGGAATTTGAAACATTCACAGACTTCAATACGAACATGCTTTTGTGTGAGGAAATCTTAGAAATTAAAACATCAAACATTCTGATTATTTGAAAGATCTTACAATGTACAATAAGCAAAGATGTCAACATGCTGTAAGATGAAATGACCACTCATGTACAGGTTTGAAAGATCTAGCATTCACAATTTTCAAAACAACGCATATGATTCTACTAACATGAAGCATCCTAAAATGTACACTTTAGAAAGATCAATATGTTTTCCCATGTTGAAGAGAAAATTAGGTTCAATAGTAAAATATGTAACGGTCAATATTAAATAACCAAAACAAATGTAAGAGATCTTCGACATCAATCATTAAGATCTTGGAAATTCGAGAATTAAAATTTAATTATGAAGAATGGAAAATCCCACATGTTTAGGATCACAGGGTCAAGATTGTATAACAAGGAAAACAAAACCCAAATCTTGGGGGTCCAGCAGATGCTTGACACTAGACTATTGGATCCGACACTATAGTGTGAAGCATCTGCTAGACCCCCTACATCCAGGACATCAAGGACACTATGATTTGGGGTTTATTAGTTAGAAAATTGCTACACTAAATCTTCAAATGTTTTATAACTGAATCTACTAAAATATATTTGTTTTCACTCTTCCGCATTAAAAAAAAATATAAATATCTATCACATAAAACCAGATTTTGGGGGTCCAAGATGGGTTCATGGAAGTACTGTCGGATCCGACAGTACTCCAATGTATCTTTACTAGACCCCTAGTTCTTCTCTCGTTTTCCAAAATAATCTCTCTCTCTTAAACCTAAAAATATCTTTCATTACATCTAACTAAGACAAGAAAAATGACCAAATTAATTGAGATAAGGAAGTTGTCAAGAATCCTTATTAATTGACGAGGTGAAGTAATTAACTCATGAAATTAACTCTTGAAATATCAAATAAAAAATTTGATTAAAGTTCCCTTCTGGGATAAAGCCTAGTAATCAAGTGAAATCTATATTAGTTCGCAGGTACTTCTAACAATGCTATTAAATCACCGAATTTTACCAAAAAACTTGGATCGGTACCATAGGCAAACGGTCCACGGGGTTAGGCCAACCTCAACTTAACGTTCGATCATTCAACCTGCATTGAGCTATACCGTAACTTAGGGTCTTTGGTCGTGCTGATTGTAAAGGGGATTGAGCCCCTGCCCAAGGGCAGGCTAGATTCACAACAAGAAAAGAAAACCAGTTTGCGAGTGTCCTCTTGGTCCGGCCGGTGAAGGCATTGGATCCGACAGATCTCCAAGTTCAAGTATGTCGACCTACGAGATTTGGATCTTGGACTCCCTACAGGATTTGATCGATCAAGTTCGAATTGTATTCACTCCTGCCGATCGATTCTCAATCGGACATGGAGTCTGGTTCAACCCTTAAATAATTCAAACATACAATTGCTGATTAGAATATGGATCACCAAATCACGATTGCTAGTCTCACCTTGAGCACAAGGAGGGGAGCTGGCAAACCATTTGTGCTAAAATGTTAAACTAAGAGTTACGATCCATCATGCTCCAATGAGTCGTACCGTAACTTAGGGTCTCTAGTTGTGCTGATTCTAAGGGGATCCAGCCCTACCCAAGGGCCAGCGAGATTCACAACAAGAAAAGAAAAACAATATGCGGGGGTCCTCTTGGCCTAGCCAATGAAGGCATTGGATCCGACAGATCTCCAAGTTCAAGTATGTCGACCTACGAGATTTGGATCTTGGACTCCCTACAGGATTTGATCGATCAAGTTCGAATTGTATTCACTCCTGCCGATCGATTCTCAATCGGACATGGAGTCTGGTTCAACCCTTAAATAATTCAAACATACAATTGCTGATCAGAATATGGATCACCAAATCACGATTGCTAGTCTCACCCTGAGCACAAGGAGGGGAGCTGGCAAACCATTTGTGCTAAAATGTTAAACTAAGAGTTACGATCCATCATGCTCCAATGAGTCGTACCGTAACTTAGGGTCTCTAGTTGTGCTGATTCTAAGGGGATCGAGCCCCTGCCCAAGGGCTGGCGAGATTCACAGCAAGAAAAGAAAACCAGTTTGCGGGGGTCCTCTTGGTCCAGCCAGTGAAGGCGTCAGATCCAACAGTCCAGCAAATTCGAGTATGTCAACCTACGACATTTGGATCGTAGACTCCCTACAGGAACTGATCGAGCAAGTTCCAACCGTCATCACTCGTGCCGATCGATTCATAGTCGAAGATGAAGACTGGTTCGACCCTTAAATAATTCAAACATACAATTGCTGATTAGAATATGGAATTCCGAATCACGATTACTGGTCTCACCTTGAGCACGAGGAGGGGAGCTGGCAAACCATTTTTGCTAAAATGTTAAACTAAGAGTTACGAGCCATCATGCTCCTATGAGCTATACCTAACTTAGGCTCTTTAGTTGTGCTGATTCTAGGGAATCGAGCCCCTGCCCAAGGGCCGGCGAGATTTACAGGAAGAAAAGAAAACCAGTTTGCGAGGGTCCCCTTGGCCTAGCCGGTGAAGGCGTCAGATCCGACAAATCTCCAAGTTTGAGTATGTCGACCTACGACAGTTGGATCCTAGATTCCCTACAGAAACTAATCGAGCAAGTTCGAACTGGATTCACTCGTGCTGATCGATTCTCAATCGGACATGGACATTGGTTCGACCCTTAAATAATTCAAACATACAATTGTTGCTCAGAACATGGATCACCAAATCACGATTGCTGGTCTCACCCTGAGCACGGGGAGGGGAGTTAGCAAACCATTTGTGCTAAAATGTTATATGTAAAGTTAGGAGAGTCATCAACCTCTTCTAAGCTGTACCGTAACGTCTTTGGTCGTGCTGATTCTAAGGTAGATCAAGCCCCTACCCAAGGACAGGCGAGTTCGATAGGAACGAAGTGCACCGAAAACTAACTGTGGAACAAGAAAATGAAGCCAGTATTGATCCCGACCAACCGCTCGACAATCACAAAATCTCATCAAGAATTCTTCCAAGTTGCACAATCCTCAATAGTGAACGAACAAAGTATAATCGAATTACGATGAAAATGCAGACATGTAGCAGAGGAGGAGCTGGAGGAGCTGTCTCTTGTCGACGTGCCTCCTGCAAGTTTCCACTGTCTCTCACTCGGCGCCTGGTATTCCATGTCATCCTGGCTTCCTACTTAGCGAGAATAGAATGGAATCAAAAGGTGGAGTAACCTGAGATCGGTTGAAAGATCATGAAAGAATATCGAGGCAGAGTGGGAGACTGGACAGTGGAGAGGATGAGCGTCTGTAGAGACCCTCGGAATTAGGAGAGTACTCGGCCAACCCAAACCGCCAATGCGAGAATCCAGGGACATTGTAGGGATAGCCAAGCCGCCTTATCTGCCCGAGCAGCAAGGGTCGATGGATTCAGCGAGCTCCTCATTTTGGCAGGATGGGCTGCCGATATCCTCTCAGGGATGTTACTAATTTGAGGTGCATGTGTTGTCGATTGCCCTCCATCGGTTTAGAGGGGCCAAGAATTATTTATTGTAAATCATCAAAATTATTGAAATTCTGATGAAGGCTTGATTCAGTATAGAAGCTTGCTATATCGACTAAATTTCAAGTAGTAGTATAGCTGTGAATGATGACGTAGAAAGTACAGTTTTATCAAAAGAAGTTCATATAGAGTTGTAGAAAATTCAATCATTGAATGCAGGTGTATTGGAAATTTTACTATTTATTAAGTATGTGCTTGGTAAACGCAAGGATTTTATTTCCATTTCTTGTAGGCTTGTAGGGAGTGTCTGAAGACATAATCACTAATAGGTGAAGGTATTTACATCCTTGGCAATAAATGAAATTTGCAATCTATTCCTCATTGATTTCACTAAATTCATTTAAATGGAGGGTCATTCATCCAAATTGATCAAAACCACCCCAAGAATGGTGCCAAATTAGAGATGTCATCCACTTATAAGCAAGAATATTAAGCCAAATATTCGCTTTAAAATAATTAATCACTTATTAGCAAAAACTGTTCGCTAATCAAATCCCCAAGTGAAAGGTAATTCTTAGGGGTTGAAATTATCCGACATAATGCTGAGCCCAAATAGATTGGTCATCATGTGCTCTAATAGTCTAATTTAAGTTCTAAGACTATTTGAATCCATTAATTACATTCTTCTACAAATTGGTACTATAGAAGAGGTTAGGATAGACCTTGTTCTTTCATTGATTTCTACATTGTGATTGAAAGGAAAGATTTTTTTTATTCCAAAGGACTATAGTGTATCTTTCAATTATTTAATATTGGGTCCTTTTTTGATAAATATTTTATTTTATTAACTTTGATACTTATGAGAATTTGATTTGATTATCCCTAAGTCAATTAAAATTGGACAGTAGAATTATTGAATATGGAAAGGTAAAGAAAGCTTCGGAAAAAGTATACTAGTAATTAGTAAACCAAAAAGTAATTACAGCAACTTAGTCCTTTTTGGGGAAAAGGCATTGAAAACATACATTCGATGCTTGGAAGAATTCTTTCAAAGAATGATTTCATTGTGAAGGCATTTTTTTAAAATCTAAAAGAATTCCATATGTAATATGGTCTACAAATTACTGGCATCAATCTCCAAGGGGGTCTTCAAAGGTTTAAGAATGGCGTGCATAAGGAGCTCTAAAGTAATCCTTCATGAAAGTCAACAATTGAAAATTGATTAATAAACACCTATGGGATTTTCAATTCCCTTGACTACTTTCTATTATTTCCAATTTTTTCTAGACCTGATAGTGAAATTGTCCTTTATTTTATTTTAGGATTCATAATATTCTTTTTTTTTAAGATTACATTTTCTAAGAATGACTTATAGATTGTGGTCTTCTGTAACAAATACATCCTACGTCCTTCATTTTCTGGAGGACTTAGGGACCAAATATGCCTTTCTCTAAATTTGGCTCATTAGTATACAATGACCGTTTCTGAATCTAAATAGAAGTATACACAGAAAATGCAAGAATTAGATATGCATACAACCACAATCAAATTAGGTACTTGCCAAAGAAGGCTCTTGTAAGGGTGTGCTCATATGTTTTTATTCTCCACAAATCTAATGAAACTAAAGGACGAAGCATCTTTCTTAGTCCCTACCTTCAAAATCCTGATCTTCTCTATTCTTAGATGATTTGATTTGAATCCATTCAAAGTAGAAAACGTTTTTTTTATGTTCCTCAAATACCCTAAACATATACAAAATTCTACTTCTGTTGGCTACAGAAAGAGAGGCAAGGCTAAATTTACGCTGTCATTGTCCAAAATTTGTGTTTCTTTAAAGACCTACTTCCCACAATGGCATATTCACTACAGAATGATGGCATACACGAAATAGGATAAGTGCAATAAGAGAAGCTCAAATTTTTTAAAGGTGACTTCCACAAATTACTCATGTAAACATTCTTTAATTAATGCACGCAGGAACTACAAGAGGCCTATAGTCATTTAAATATGTAGAACAAATTTTCCATGAATAATGGAGTAGAAAATGACATGAAGAGTTGAAGGGTTCTGAAACACATTTGTTCTTTGCTATCAAATTTCCATGAAATGCAATGATTGTGAACAAACTAAAGAGGAGGAATGATTTTGCTAGGTTCTTACAGAAGCAGCGACCTCATGCGGTCCTTCATCTTATCCTCCTGTTGTATCCTTCGACATCTCTTGCAATACCTCCAAGTCCTTCGCTCCAGCAGTGTCTTCCCCACTCCCATCTCCGGTGGTAAAGCGAAGTGCTTTGCGAAGGTCGCCCGTTGTAGACTGACTTGTTTTCAACATGACTTTCTTCCCTCGAGTCATTCTAGATCTCCGCAGTTCCTTACAAGATGAGAAATACAAAGAGCGACCCCTATTTTTCCTCCTTCTCAACAATGTACTAGGAATGGACGTGCCCAAGTTCTCTACAAACATGAAAAAGATGACTACATGGAATCTAACACTCTAAAATCCAACGAGCGCTCAGAACTGAAAGTATGCAATGGCTCTATCTAGTAGAAATGGGTTCTATTTGTAAAGTTCAAAGGAATGGTCTAGAAGCATACAATGTCACAATGAAATTTTAGTGATGACAGAGGCTTGTGTTTGCAGTGACAAAGTGTTACATCAAAGCTAGCTTGCTACATCGTAAACAATCATAGTTCAAGGCCACCAAATCCGTATGAATATCTGGCACATTCCATGAACTCCAATGACGTGCAAGGGGCGGCCACCATGCATTTATGAATCTTCCCAAAAAAGGTGCACTAAAGGGTGTTAAAGGCGGATTAGGAAAGGGTTGGCATGGTCAGAATTTGCAGTAGATGACGGTTAGTGTAAAAAAAGATTAAATGGTTGGAGGGTCAGTACTTACTACATGCGGATGACGGCTAGTCTGCTACTGATAGTAATTTAGTACAAGTCAATTGCACTACATGTCAGTAGCTATTCAATGTACATGGTGGCACATGATAGTACTGTAATTTAAGCAGATGGTGGCGGAGGGCTTGGCAAAAGTAGATTTGGAAGATCTATTCATAATGACCCTAAATGTTGAGTAGAGTACTAGTACTATTTCACAGTTTGATACAATTGACAGTGATCAACCCATTGAGCTCCTTCAAATTCTGCTCTTCCTCATCCAATGCTAAGGATTCCCGGTCTCCATTTCATAACTCTATGCACTAGTTCTTGAGATGGCTTGCATTTGAGTAGACGGTCATGAAGTCCCTCTTATGTTTCCCATAGAGGATGGAGGACGTGCTAGAGTCCTTAGTCACCTTCTCCACGTCCGATTTAGATTTGTAGAGTCCTCCATCTATGTTGAAGAAGAAAGGATGTTGGAATCAGGCAAAGTGAAAGAATTTGTCCCTGTTGTCAAATTTGCAGAAGATGAAGGACATTGTTGGTACCTCTCCCCCGGGAACTACAAGGTATATGGACTCCCTCTTTCCATGCTAGATTCTTCCACTGAGATGTTGAGTCGACAATCAGACAATTCAACAGTAAATATGCCATATATAGGACACGTTGTTTCACCTAGTGGAAGTCCTCAAATTCCTCAGGTTCTTCTGAAGCCTTCATTACTTCATGTCGTGAAGATAGAGAAATTAGATCCAATTATAGAACTATCTAGTGAATTGGAAGGAGAGTCTCCTGAATTGACTATCAAAAATTCAGGATGTTCTATTGGAACTACAATCAGTGGAAGGGCTCTATTGAACTCTACATTTGAGAGTCCATCAAGTAGTCAATTGCAATCCTCATTGCCTCATCCTCTATTGCATCCGTATCCAAGCCACAAAGTAAGTATAATAGATTGTTTGAAGAGACTAGCCAACATGCATCGATCTCGAAACGAATTGTCTATAATGGATTTTAGCATCATGAAGCACCAGCATGTTTCTTTTCTTTCGGTAGTATTTGATGGAGATATCATTTTTGAAATACCACCATGTCGCTCCACTTCGTCTTCATCATCGGCACGGAGCTTGGAAGGAATGGACAAGCGCTATGATGGACACCCAAGGTGTAGGCTCATGACCACAAACATCAACAACTTCGACAACCTCAAGTTCCATAAGTCCCACTGTGCCGGCCACCTTGCTTGTGTGAACCCAAACTGTGATTATTTGAACAGAACTTCAAAGAGGAACGAAACAGAGTGGAGTGGCTTCACATCGATTCCTTTTGTAGTTGGAGATGGACCTCCCAAAGACAGTACCCTAGTTTGCAAAGTGTGTAGGAAACCACCTTCATGTCTTAGCCCTTGCAATGCTAGGATATACTATGCTTTCAGTGACAACCTAGAAATGAGTAGGGCCGCTATTCACTTTGGAGAGCACAACCACCCGGTGGCAAAGGACATGTACAGAGATTCTATAGAAGAAATTTGTGGACTCATTGAAGAACAGGTGGCTAGAACACCATCGGCTACAAACTCAGCAATTGCTCTATCCGCTAGTAAAGAGTTCTTAACAAACTATCTATTTCACAACGGAGATGGAGAGAAGGAGTTACTGAAGGGGGAGGAAATGGAGGAGGTTATGGACTGCTTCCAATATCTCAGTAGTCCAAATATACGGAACGTGATCGCCTCTTTCCGCTCAAACAATCAAGGGGGGATCATTGACAACATTATGACTATGAAGAAGGAGTTGGAATTCGAATTCATACACGATAGTGTCTTCCCTGGGCAAGGGAAGGAGAAGGTTTATATCTTCAAAATGCTCATTGAAGGACCCGGAAGTGGAGTGGACCTTTTAAGGCGCATGCAAGCTGGAGGTAATCTACAGAATGCGTGGTTGATGTTTGACCACATGAAGTGCATGAAGGAGTGGACCACAATGGCCTGCCACGTGTATGATGTTGAGTACAAGAAGGTGATGACTATTGTAGTGTGTGATATGCAGTCTAAAGATACTGAGGTGCAAGTACAATTTTGGAGGAGCTTAAACACTGTCATGGCACAACATGGAGTACCAAATCCAAACTTTAAAGGATTTATGGCAGACAATGCTATGGCCAATTGGAATGCGGTCCGGATTGTCTATGGCAGCGGATCTGCCAATGAGGAAATGGAGAATCGTGAAAGGATCTGTTTGCTACATTGGAGTAGTTCTCTTCATAAACACTCCCAAAAGTACATTAAGGAAGCGCTTCAACAACAACATATTTCTTTGTGTAAGCAATACAAAGATTCCAAGAATATAGATCAGGCAGAGACACGTTATCTAGCAATTCGATCATGGTGGCTATCATCCGGAGCTGCAAACGAAGAAGCAATTCATCACTTAGACCCTTGGCTAGCATTGTGGCATTTTCGATATCGATAGTGGGGAGGCTTCATGGACATGGTGAGTAAAGTACTTATTTCTATGCATAAGGGGATTTCAGTTTTTGATGGTGTCACACCATATAATGCAAAGATAAACTTACATTGCTCCATATATTTTATTTTGTTTTCCAATGATGTAGAATACCGAAATAACTTCATTTTATAATTTGAAATTCTCTGAGCTATTCTTCAACGGTATCCAAAAGAGGGGGTCTACCAAACAATAAAAGAGCATATGTCGGGTCCGACGAAACTCTTCATGGTGTTTACTAGACCCCCTCTTTTGGGTGTCTTTAAAGGAACATGCAATTCTTCAGAGTCCTCATGTAAGATGTGAGTACTTCCTTGTACCAAGAAGTTGAAAGAAGATTGTGTTGCTGTATTTTTATATAGTCATATAGGTGTATTTGAAATTGTCTTTGAATATCATTCATTTTATGATAGGACATGTTCATTCGACCACGAAACAATCTATAATTACAAATATCTGTGAGGTTTTCAAAGTGAAGTTCTAATTGTTGCCTAAACTTGTGTTCATTTTTAGAAATTGAATTTGGAGGAAATGCTAGACCTGCCATCGTGTAATTTATCTGAAACAAGCCATAACAAGTGGCTCCAAATGTCTAGAAAAAGAGGAAACAGCTTATTTGATGCGACTTGTGATGACAGTATTCGTGCTTGGATGCAGATGACAAATTATCGAGCATACCTCAGAGGTCATGCACATGGCTCTGGTCCATCGAAGAACGAATTGAAGTTAAGGGCTGCCACTCGAAGTAGAGATCCAAAGAAAATTGCTGAAGCGCTCAATACTTTACTTGGAGCAGAGGGGCTTCGAAATCGATTACCACATTTAGAAGGAGAAGAGATCTTTGGAAGTACAAAGAGGAAGTTGGATGTACCCATAGGAGATGCTGGAGATTCACATAGACTAGACAAAGTGAATTTCTCTCAACCGCGTGTACATACGAGGTCCACAACAAATTCTACGGAGATGTTGGAAGGGAAAGGTAAAGAGGTGGATACAAATATTTGTCCACATGTCACTATTGCATATGAAAGTGACTGTGATACATCGAAGTGGCACATTGCGAGGATTAGCCACAAATCAAATGCTAAATGTCACACTCAACAACAGGGGTCAAATATCAAGTGCTCTGCCAAAATTGCAAGGGGAAGGAAAGGTAACCTTGTTCCAACTTATCAAGGTAGAAAAATAGATTATGATACTAAGCGAGAAGTGGTGGTTGACTTTTGGTTTTGTTGGGATGACATTGAACATTGTGTAAAAGGTTTGAAACAAAAATGGATAATAGATTGGCCAGCTGTGCCGGAGGTTTGGCCAGTTCTATCAGGGACACACCTTAGTCGGGAAGAAACTCTACTCTTGCAACATGCGGGATTTCAACTCCAACAATGCCCTACGTTGTCGCCACGTCAACTTTTCAACATGTCAAAGATTTTCAAGACTACCTTATTTGACCAACCACCACCCCCGAATGCAGATGCATATCCAACAATAAGGAATAGCCGAACTATTCGGAGGATTGCAAATGCACCAACTACAGAGCAATGGAACAAGTAGGAGAGTGCAGGAAACATTAGAGGGCAAATCCTAGGAGTGACCTTACTCCCCCAACCAGGCCTAGGTGCAATAGTCTCACTAGAGATAGGGATAGACCCTAACAAAAACGTCTACCGAATTACAATTGGCATGTTCCCCATGTGCACATGCCCTGACTTCACAAACATGGTTGTTTTTGCTATTGGAGGTCGACAACAATACGTGAATTGCAAACACTCTTACTACTTGTATAGGTACTTCTGCAAGATGGATGTCAATGAAGAAAAATTCATTCATGCACCTAGTTATAGCTTTAATGAATTGAAACTCCTTCTAGTTCGAGCTAGAATTATTAGAATTCCCGAATAGGCATGGGTTCTTTTCAAGAACACTTCATTTGTATTGTATTCATTTACATATGTTATGATTCAAATGATTTAGCAATTTTGGAATTGAAAATGTCTCCGCATTTCTTAAGTATTAGAATATATGTCATTCATGAAGTGTTTTGAAGCATGTTCTCGTGAATGATCAGAATTTGTGATCATAACTTATTATCGCACATATGAAATTCTATTTAATTCCATTCATTCTATATTTTGCCTTCGTACTTCATTTTTTTTTTGGATTCGTTTGTCTCAGTTGTCTTTCTTATTCTTTTCAATCTTTTCTTATTTTGGATTATCCTTCCCATTTTTTGTCATCTTAATTTCTTTCTCCTTAACCTTTTTTTTATATCCCTTGCACTTCTAATTTGAAAGTTTTTCGTTTCCTTTTCATTTCTTCTTCCATTCTTTTTTACCAAACTTCCAATTTTGCTTCCATTTTCTTTAGATTTACTACTCATTTATGTCCTCACTTCCCATTTTATACTTACTCTCATTTTCTATTCTTTTGCTTCCAATTTTTTGGGCACTCTTTCTATTCATTTGAGTCCTCACTTTCATAGCTTGTTTTTTTCATTTCTTTCTAGAACATGTTCTATCTTTTATAACTGACTTGTTTCTGTAATTTTCTACAAATTCAGGTCATATGTAAGCAAGTGGCATCAAATTAGATTCTACCTAAGATTAATTCTTACAATTTAAAATTATTGAGTGCAACACGCTTACAAATGAGAGTGAGCTTTCTACCACAAGGATATGTCCTACCTATGTCACCCTAAACCCATCAATTGCCAACTCACCCTACACGTGCCCTCTTGTATTAGCACATGCTGGAAATTCTTATACATATGCAATACTTAGGAGATAGGATTCTCTACATGAACTAAAGTGAATCACAAAATTATAATTTACTATTTCCAAAGTGACATGAGTTAACTATACATTAAGCGGTTTACATATTCTCAACTCTAGTTAATAAATCAATTCTTTGCCCTATGCACAAAATTTTGAAAGTCTGAATGCATAGCTACCTAAAACTCTAAATCAGAAAGTGTAAAATCTTATCAGAATCCATGGTCATAGGGTACACGGCCATAGGTCACTAAATTTACTATAAGTAGTAAGGTTTCCTCAATTTTTTCTAACAAAAATGAAAAAAAAAAATTCACCCAAAAATTTCTAAAAAATAGGGTTTGGGGGCTCACTGCTTACAAGTTCCACGCTCGTAGCTCGCAAGCTCACCACTCCAAGCTCGCACGCTAGCGTCGTTGGCTTGTGAGCATACATTTTTTGGGGGTGAAATTTAGGGTTGGTCCTATAACCTAATAACCGTGACTTTTTGGAGAATACAAAAGATGAAAAGAAAATCTTTAATAATATTCCATTTCTGTAAATCCAAGTTGATAGTAACCCCTAATGGACATTTTATGTTTGAATTTTGACAAACTTCATGACATTTACACTTTATAGAACACATTTAAGAAATCTGAGTTTATATACATAGCTACACTTTAGGCTTAGTTTCTATATAATTAAAAATATGGATGGTAATTTAGGATTTAGAATTAGAGTAATATCTTCCAATAGGATACAAGAAATATAGAAATGTATAAAATAGTAAAAAATGGTAAAGAGAAGATAGAAATAATATTGAGAGATATGGCGGTAAAATTGGTAAACACATTGAATTCAATGGGATAGTATTAGTAATTTTAAAAAATATTCAAAAGGCCTAAGAAGTACATTATTGGAGCCCACATAGTATTAGTTAAGGGGTGTAACATTTAAAATTTCTGATTTTGGCTTCCAAGATACCCAACGGATTTGCATTTTCCAATAACAATTTAAAAAATAGAAACTTCTCTGCCAATTTGGAAATAATTATGCAAGCATTGGATGATTGGATTCTGCTCTCGGCCCCAAGAGGTCTCACAATGCAAAAGAACATTCATCAATCCAAAATGAATTCAAGACAACAAAACTATCTGAATTTCTGAGTCTTGGCCACTGAATAAAGTGTAATTTCGAATAAAGCAATTATGAAAGGATGGAGACTACAACCTAGATACCACATACGAAACCACAACTTGAACATTACAATAGAAATAGGGAGTTTAGGATAATGAAATAGTAGCTTCACTATCCTCATAATGCAATTGAAATTCAAAAAGTGAGGAGTAGAAGATAAAAATTGAATCAAACAAGAATGATCTTGCTCAAAAAAACATCAAGTAGATGAAGAAGACATTGACTGAGAATGAGCACTACTATTAGTGCACAATGTCTTTTCCTCTACTTCTAGAGTTGCCATGTCTAGAAATTGCAATACCCTAGGATCCAAAGTACCAGTCATATCTCGTGTAGGGATATATCCTTGGGATGTATAATCAACAACTAACGCCTCAGCATAGGGGGGTAGTATGTAGTGTTTCTCCGGACTTGGGAAAAAACCGGGCAAGGAATAGAATGGCCAGTGTCTAGCCTCAGTATATATCATGCTGCAAAAACAAATGTAGAATTAGAAAAGTTTTGAGATATGCAAATGCTTGAAACTGAAGAGAAAGAAGAAATTCAAGGACTTACTTACTGAATCTGGATTTTTTGACAACATGGTGAACTACAACATCTTCTTCGTCCGGATCATCTAAGGGCAATGTGTTGGTTGCAGGTGTTGCCGGAACAATCTAAAATTGACGAATGAGAGGGGCAAGCATCGCATCAAAGATGTCCTTGTCCTCCTCCAAGGCAATGATGTGCTTGTCTAGGATCCTACAGGCGTGAATGGTAGTACCTGGAAAACGTACATTGAGTTGAAATTAAAAGATTAACAAAGAAGAGGAAAAAATTGAAAGGATTATATGTTTCATTAAAATGTAAAGGCAGGTTTAGGACTTACCAGTTGAAGCTGTACAGTCCACAACCATGTCACCTGGAATGGATAATGCTTCAATGAACATCTACATGAATTTAGGGTCCTTGTCACAGGCCCCTCTCCAAGGAATACCCTTGTTCATAGATAGTATCTCCGAGATGGTGAAATTTTGAAGAATGTCGTCACGTGCAACATCCACACCAAGTGCCTTGAGCTTTGGGCAAAGTTGAAATGTGAACTTCGAAGGTCCAACCCTTGGTAAGTTTCTCACCTACGATTGAATTCTAAAACGCAATGTCTGCAAAACAAAGCATTCCAAGGTGAATACATTACCATAGAGATTTTTAATAAAATCCCTATAAATCCAAAAACTTTTGATAGAAGATGAACTTACTGTGGAAGATAGATTGAAAGGTGAAGTCAGATGCAAGTGGTTCATCCCCCACCATTCCTTTCGTAATTTAAATCCATAAGGTACAGCATAGCTACGAATGTCAGTTTTGGCTTGAGCCCAATAAGGATGGACAATTAGTAGTGCCCCATCATCTTGTAAATGTCAATCTACAAATTCAAAAAGTAACTCAAGCCACTTCTTAAGGCATTGAGCCATTGATTCCACTTTGGAATGGCAATAGGAGGGTTAGACACATCAAGTAAAGGTAGTCCTTCAAGCATGTCGACGATGATAAGGTCTACACGGGGCTTGTTAGAATGAATGCCTCGATAGAATCGATCCTTATCCACCATGTGCTGTAGCAAAGGAAAACGTTAGAAAGAACTGAAAAATCTTTAAAGATTTGGAAGTGAATACATGAATTCAAGAAGACAAGTGAAGGATCGCACCTTGTCTATGAAATTCAGAATGTCATGGTACAATGGAGGTAAAGGATCAGCAAGCACAACCGCCAAAGACGAGTTGCAAATGAACTCGTCAATAGAGATATCATTGTCGTTAACACCATTAAGAAGAACCGGTCCATGGAGTAGGCTAGCTTGCATAAGTGCTAAATGCTCTACCCCACACTTCATGCCTGTAGAAACAGATGTCTGGAATTGAGATCCCTGATCCACTACAGATGAGCCAGCTACTGGTTGCTTTGTTGTCTTCGTTGAGCTCTTCTCTATTTCTTTCTCAGTAGCTCTAGGGATCTTCTTTGTGATTCTTTGAAGCACCTTCTCCAAAGCATCAGAATTCTTGATGGCAATTCTCTTATCTGCCTCTTCCCTCTTCTTCACAGCCTTCAATCTAGCATCTTCATCCAATCCAGAAAACTCATCATACTCAAGAACAACGTCTTGAGAGTCAATTGAGCGCTTCAAACGCTCTTCGGAAAGAGGTGTAAACTCCAAAAGGCACTCAAGGTACCACGCTCTAGACTTCAAGTATGCACTTGTCCACCACCTCAACTGTGAAGGAGAGAACATGCAGTGTTCAGTGGACATGTCCAACCAGGTACCAAGTAAGGGAGGAAGGTCTTGCTTAGTGATAGCTGCCTTTTGAAGGAGTTCATATTTGAAGTACCTACAAAAATGGAAATGGGGTTCAGAGATAAAGAAATTCTCAAGATTGGAGAAAATAAAAAGAGTTTAGACTAGACTATCAGCACTTCCAATGAATTGGTACCTGAATAGAACTCGTTTAACCACGAGGTCCGAGCCCTTGTGTTTCAGAAATAAATCTGATTTCTTGAAGACGTCGTGCCCCTTAAAATTGGAAAGGAAAGCATGATCCCAAAGTTGTATCCTCCAGCCTTTGATGTATTCAGACAAAACCTCAAGCTCTTGAGGCGAGTCCATGGCCAATACTAGGTTATCCTTTTTAACCATAGTGTCAAACATTTATGTTGCAACATCTTCTATCTGCACAATAAAGATAATGTTTAGGAAAACAATAAGCATGGACATCCAAGTCAATACAACAACATTGATCAAAATAATGAAAATAAATTGATAGCATGAACCTTCATTTGCATTTCCAATCACTCACCCTTGAATACTAGCACGCCTTCACTAAGAAGGCCTTTAGATCACATTCTCCCACAGGCTTCATGGGAAAGCGACGTGCCTCTCTTGTTTGGATAGAGGAGTTCCACCAACACAACCACTTGACTTTGTGCTCCGCCTTCACATTGCAAGTAGCAACCATCTACAACTTGTCGAGAGCCATCTCGGGAATAGAATTTGTACTCCAATGGCGCTCAATCTTCACACAAGCAATTTAGAAATTAGAATAAAAGTACTATTTCTCAAACCAAGGATTCAAGAGTAAGATAAACATAGTTACTTACCTCATGAAGCCACTCTTTCTCCAAACTTGGATTAGCCACAGCTATGAGTTTCCCCAATTTTTTAGTCAATTGAGTTGTCTTCTCTTTCATGCCTAGTCTCATGGTTGCCAGAACTCCCTCTTCTGATTGATCTTCCAATGGTGTATCTTCTTTATATAGCCTCACAGCAATACCTGCTGCAGCAGCTATCTCATACTGCAAAAATAAATTGGTAGAGAAAGTAAGGTAAGGCAACAATCAAAATAAAGAAATGAAAAATTCAAGATGATGGAGAAACTTACACGATAAATAAATGCTATGAACACCTCTAACGACATGCTGTACCAAGACTTCCTCAAATTTTGAGTGCATTGTGACATCTCTGAGGCATTGAGATGTTCGGAAAACTTATCCAAAGACATGCCTCCATATTTGCGGACCCTATATAAGGTGTGCACCAAACTTGTTTTGATGAAGGAATTCTCTATATGTCTATCACAATAGAATACTCAATTTGTTAGGGGGTAAGACATTTAAGAGAAAACTTAAAAACAGATAAGAAAAAAGAGCCTATGCGCACATACTTGTTAATGTCATGCATGACATGCATGACCACTCCAATCCGCCCCTTCGTTTCCAATATGATAGAATCCACGGAAACATGCCAACTTTGATTGTGCTCATGATGGCAAGCGATGTAAGATGACCAAGCAAGAAGGCGATGGTTCCCATCGCATATTCGCATACAAAGAACTTGGAGTTTTGAAGATGTTGCAACTCCGGGGTAATACTCAAAATTGCATTGAAAATTTCATTCTCTTCATTCCAAAGAGGTCCCCATGCAGCTTTGTCACTATCAGTGACTTGCTCTTCCTCTCCCTGTTCATTAGTAATTGAAACATAGAAAACAGATGACCCATCTCTATATCCATGTATGTATTCTTCAACTAGCCTAGTCAAGTCAGATTGTAATGCTGGCCATACCATAGGCATTTGAACAAGGCGACACAAAGGAATTCGTAGTCGAGAGACTACAAGTGGTTTCATACGTAGATTGGAGATTGAAGCCACAGAATTTACTTTCTGAGATTTTTGAAAGGCATCTTCAGAGGTGAAGTTATCAAGTGGCTCGATAACATCTTTCTCTGAACAGTCATCCTCCATGTCTTCAGTCATTCCAATGACAGGTTGATCAGAGGTATGAGATTCAACCGTCACACAGGGCAACTCGATCTCTGGAGTAGGATTAACCTCTTGGAGAATCTGCATGACAAATAAAATTGTGAATAAAACACATCAATAAACACCATGAATTCTAAGAGGAGACAGCTCCTCATGGTGCCGAGAGGAAGAGATTCAAAACCAAAAATGATCAAAACAATTGTTCAACTCACTATCCTAGAAGTCGAGATTAACATACAAAATAATGATCTAAAAAATAATAAACCAATTCTAGAAGTGAAATACTTAAATTGAATGATCTATATTACAAAGTCAAGTTCAAAACTACAACAACCATGGCATCCTCTCAGCGCCGAGAGCAAAGGAGAAAGGACAATGACATGATTAGACTAATAAAACTCCTCTACTATCTATTTCAAATTGAAGGGATGTATTCGTCCATTCACATATATTTTATTATATTGGTGTGAAGCTCAAGGATCTCTAGATGCCAACTAAGAAGGCCAGGAACTTCCCTTGACCCCAATAGCCAAAACAGAGGGACATGATAATGACTGAACTAGATAACATTTGAACATTATCTATTTTTTGAATTACTGGGGGCTACTTGAAGCATCTTTTAATTAAAAATAAAGAAGCAAAGTTCCTCTCTCGGCACCGAGAGGAAGGAAGTCCAATCAAGAAACACGTGATAAAACCCGACTAATGTGTCTACTTTCTTTGAGTAATTGGAAAATAATCCTTAATCTCAAATTCTAGGTATGTGATTAAAAGCAAACAATTGAAGAAATTGATCAAGGCACTCCCACGAACTTGTTCCATTCGGCGCCGAGGGCAATGGAGTGGGAACAATAGCGTGATCAAAGCCAAAAAGAAGTTCATCGTCATATTCAAATTTTTCAAAAAGAAACATGAGGAAAAAACCACATGAGAATGCTAAAACTAGAGTCAACAATGTTTTGGAGACTAAATGAATCTTTGACCAATGAGATACAACTAATCTAGGAACTCAATCATCTATAATGGAAATCAAGACTAGCCCGCCCAAGTCTATCTCTCGGTGCTGAGAGCATGAAAGAGAGAAACTTGTGTGATGAAATACTTTAAAATGTACAAAACTTGTAACTCTCTGTAAGCCAAATTGAGTTCTACAAATTGAGGGTTAATGAATTCTATGCAGTTGAACCTACTATCTAGGGAGGAGGATTCTGCTCAGCATCAAAGCAAAGGCAAATGGAACGTTGCAGATTATTAGATGTCGTCCACCTTCCAAATTTGTAAACAAGAATCTCCCGGTAGAAGAAGTCTATGTAGTCAAATGAGATAGAATAGTTCAAATCGTTGTTGTCAAATCACTTAATGACCGGTCTGTGAAATCAAATTTTCATGAAAGATTGACGAACTGGATCGATCTCAATGACCTGTCTCACGGGAATCAATAATTTTCTCAACATTCACAGTGAATACCAAAATTTCGAGTAGAGATGGAGCTACTCTCGGTGCCAAGAGGAACAAAGGAGGGACACACGTTTGATCAAATTCCAGAAACAAGTTCCAGTTGTTGGAGGACTATCGATATGCTAGAAATTGGAAACCAGAACTCTGGTGGCTAATAACATCAGACGTCGGCGCAGCTTCTATGAGAAACGTCCTGGTTTTTATTCATTCCCAAATTAATCTTATCATGATTGACACAAGCAGTTTGAAGGAGATCCACGAACTGGATCGACCTCAGAGGCTTGTCGCATGGGAATAAGTAATTTTTTCAAAATTCACAGTGAATATCAAAATTTCGAGTAGGGATGGAGCTACTCTCGGCGCCGAGAGGAACGAAGGAGGGACTCGCATTTGATCAAATTCCAAAAACAAGTTCCAGTTGGTGGAGGACTATCAATATGCTAGAAATTGGAATCTAACACCCCCTGCTTACGAGTATTCCTTGGCGCCGAGAGGAATGGTGTTTCGAGCTATGTAAGATCAAAACTTCATCGCAGGTATGCTTTTCAACTTATGAGATCATCTTCTCGAGGCCTGTCTCACAGGAATTGACCCTGATCAAATTGGAGAATCTAGCACCAGATTTCGAAGACGATCGATATGCCAAAATTCTGAAACCCTAACTCTGGTCAAAATTAAGAGTAGACGGAAGCAAAGCTCCTATCCTGGACTTCTTGATTTCCAGTCACTAATAAAGATCCTGTTGTGATTGAATCAAATCGGCAATGAAGACTGTCGAACTAGATCGACATGGACGAGCTGTGACAATAGAATCACAGATTTAAAAAAAAATTCAACGTGAGCTCCACGCATTTCCAACAGGGGTCCAGCTCCTCTTAGCACCAAGAGAAATGCTAGAGCAAATCAACCCTAATCAAATTTGAGAATCCAACGGAGAATCCAGCGCCAGATTCTAAAGACGATCGATATGAAAAAATTTCAAAACCCTAACTTTGGTCAAATTTTAGAGGAGAAGGAAGAAAAGCTTCGATCCTAGACTTGCTAATTTCTAGTCACTAATAACAATCTTGTTGGAAATTAATCAAACCTTCGATGAAGATTGCTGAACTGGATCGACAGGACCGAGCTCTCTCAACGGAATCACAATTTTGTTTTAAAATTCGAAGTGACCTCCATGCATCTCCAACAGGGGTCCAGCTCCTCTCAGTGCCGAGAGAAGCACTAGACCAAATGGACCCTGATCAAATCGCAGAATTCCAAGGAGAATCCAACGCCCGATTTCGAAGGACTTTCGATATGAAAAAATTTCAAAACCCTAACTTTGGTCAAAATTTAGAGGAGAAGGAAGCAAAGCTTCGATCCTAGACTTACTGATTTCTAGTCACTAATAACAATCTTGTTCAGAATTAATCAAACCTTCCATAAAGACTGTCGAACTGGATCGATAGGACCGAGCTCTCTTAGCGGAATCACAATTTTGTTTTAAAATTCAAAGTGACCTCCATGCATTTCCAATAGGGGTTCAGCTCCTCTCGGCGCCGAGAGAAGCACTGGAGCAAATGGACCCTGATCAAATTGGAGAATCCATCGCTTGATTTCGAAGGACTATCGATATGCCTAAATTTGAAATCCCTAACTCTGGTGAAAATTAAGAGAAGACGGTAGCAAAGCTTCTATGCTAAACGAAGTTGTGCTTTTTAACTTATGAGATCGTCTTCTCGAGGATTCAATTTTCCGTTTATGGCGAGACCTCTACAAACATTACACCGAACCTAACAATAGTGAAGTTCAGTTCCCAGAAAACTGGAAGTGAAAGTAGGTGAGACATGATATTAGATAACAAACCCTAGCATGTTAGCTGTTCAACTCTGTTTGCGTAAGCCTCTTGATCAAGTTAGGACTCATATAAGTACTGATCTTGGAATTAAGCAAAAACAACTGAGATCATTGAAGAACTTGTAGTGCCGCCTACACCTGCTGGATTTAATAGAATGGCGCTAGAGTTTTGAGCACCACCACCTTTGTTGTTGCTACCACTACCATCTTCGTCACTTTCCAGTCCTACTGCAACCGGCCTCCTTGATGGATTTCTCCTCCCCATTTCTGTCTTACCCTAAAAAAAAACCCACAGATTACTAATATACGAGCTAGGAATTGGAAGGCGTTGGGAATGTGTGAGAGCAAAGTACTTAGGGTTTAGAGAAATGTCTGTCTCCTACTTACAAATGAAACAGCAAAAAACCGGAATCCACGCAATCGTTGGGCGAGAACTCCTTTACTAGGGTTTGTTGCTTACAACTTCAATGAGCCAAGACAACAAGTTTGCTCCCCAACTATACAAGAGTTCATTGTCAGTGCTTTCTTAAAGATAGTATATAATACTGCACTTTACGAAAACTGTATAATTTTCAAAGTATCTAGTCAATGGCTTCAATCATGGGTTTCTCTTAAATTATGTGAAAGATAATTATTTAGTCAAGGAGGTAGAACTCTCTATCCTTGTATTTTTCCCTTCTTTAATTTTTGACACAAATGAAACGGAATTTCATTACTAGAGTAAAATTTACAATTCAACCTACTGCAAGTTCCTTGACCGCGGAAACAATGACAACAACACAAGAAAACGACATGATGGATCCATAAGGTAGGAGGGCCGTAAAGTGCTCATCAAAGAGGTGAAACTGGTATTTGTGGAGGTAAAGCTTCTTGAAATATTTTTCAGTAAGTTTTTCTTCAAAGGCAAATTGAATTGGCATCTTATCCCAGTCGTTTCATATTTTTTGGAGTTTTGTAGAATTAGTTTTGAATTTTTTAAATTGAAATGGTGTAGGGCTCTAAAATTGCCTATCTCTTTAAATGTACATTATTTGTACGTCATTGGTCGAATGAAAAAATAGTATGTTCAAATACTATAAATTTACAAAGGTGGGCAATTTTAGAGCATATGCACTTTTTGAATTTCCTACCTTAGGGAACAGATGCCCAGAGCACAACTCATAAAGGGGCTGCTCTGTTTTTAATTTTTGCTTTATTCCCACAAGAGGTTGGTGGTAGTGTTATGTTATATGCATTTAAATTTCCAACTGCCTCAAATAATAATATGCAAATCCAATCCTATTTTAAAAAATAAGGATAAATTTGGACTAAATGCCATAGGGTAATCATGGCCCTACACACTATTGCCACCATGTTCCAAAAATCTTATTTAGTCCATCATGTAAAGCAAGCACATATAAAAATTGCATATAGAAATTACATACTCAAATTGGGCTCCAGAAATGCATGCCTCCAAAATGAAGAAGACATAAAACTCAAAACCATTTTGAAAGAAAGACCACATAACTCTTGTCTTGAAAACCAAAAATAAAAGGTGTCTAATTCTACTCGCTTTAGACTTTGTGGATCTTCAAAGCATTTGTTACTCAAAGGAACAACCTCTTCAATTTTTTATTGTTCATGAATTCAAAACAACTACATTATTGGCCTGAAATGTGCACTTTTGGTACATAATCAAATACAAAATCATTGGCCTAATATGTTGACTATTACAACATTGAGAAGACATATTTAACGCATTATACTAATGCATCTCATTTATAGACTTGGTTCAATAGCCTACCAAATTCTATGTTTGGAAAGAATGGAATGACCCCTTAAGTGTAAAAAAAGAGGTGAATCTAGAATTTCCTCAATCATAATATCTCTCTTAATAGTGAATTTCGGTCTTGAAAACTTGTTTTCAAATGCATATAACATTCTGAGCTCCGAAGGCCTTACTCACAATGTGCTATATCCAAATTCAAAAATCAATTGCTCAATGTGAAAGGTCATGTGTTAATTGATTTTCTTAAGGAAAAATAGACGAGTGTTTGTGAGCTGCAAAGAAGGAATGACTTGTCCACGGTTAGTTGCACCTTTTGAAAATCGCACTTCTCGACTTCCTCCACTTTATTCTCTTCAGTTCCCTTCAACTTGCAAGGGCGTCTTTGCAAGGATGCATCCGTTGTTGATGAAATAGCTAATGCTCTCTTCCGAGAGCGCTGCAACTCCTTCCGCGAGGAGAATAGAAATTTTCCCCTCTTCCTCCTCTTCCTAATCGTCTTTGCAACCCCATAACTACCATCGCCTATCTCTTTATCCACAAGCATGAGACCAATGCATCATATTACAAGTTGGCTCTAAGGGAAAAAAGACTTAGTATGATTCATTATATTATTCTTATAGTGCTTCTGTTTCTATCGTTGCACTTGTATCTAACCTCTACTTTATTCACTGTGACTACTAGAATTACACTTATTGCTCACTACATCAATAAACCATCCTGAAGGTACGTGCAACCCTATTCCAAAAATCATGTCCATTGGTACATTTTTGGGCAAAATGATTGCACTAACCCTAGGTCATAAATTAGAGAGTAGAAAGATGGTTTAGATCTTTTGAAAGGGTGTTCTTGCATTTGATCTAGAAACTGCCAAGAATCTAATTTAACCCCTCACCTTCCCACTAATGATAAGATTTTTGAATTTTGAATTGATCCCTTTAATGAGTTAGGTGAGATAAATGATTCACATTATCAGCAATCAACTTGCTAAATGATAGGGGCAACTGTTATAGATTCGAAAAAGTTTGAGGCTATTGACAATGCCCTCAACCCTAACAATTAAAGACAATCCTACGGTCCTATCTTTCTCAATTACTTGGATGGGATATCTTCAAGCCTTTATATTTTCTAGTATAGAACCATTTCAGACATTCGGTCTTTAGGTTCTAAGAATTCGCTTCATATTTTTTCTGATTCCCACTACATCTTTGATTTCTGCCTGAATGGCCTCCACTCGAGTAGATGCCCATGATTGACATTCCTCTTGTCATCCCTCTTGGAGAAGGAGGGTTTGTTATACTATCTTCACACCTTCTCCATGTTAGATTTGGATTTCTTCAATCCAGTATATACATTAAAGAAGAGGTCATGTCTGATTCTGGGCAGTTGAAGGAATCTATCCATATGTTGAAGTTAGAAGTTCAGGACGGTCATGTTTGGCACCTTCATCTAGGGCATTATAGAGCTTATGGTTTGTCTTCTCATGCGATGGGAGGCTCCAATGACATCTTACTTCGACAGTCAGACTATTCCACGGTTGACATGCCTTTTGCTCACTAGGATATTCATAATTCTATAGGACGTGAACCTATCACTAATACAAATTCTCAGGTTCTACATGTCCGTGTGAAGCAAGAAGTTCTAGACCCTATCATTGATATATCTAGTGAGTCGGAAGGAGAGTCCCCAAGCCAACCAAGTTTGCAAGCAGTTGTTCATCACAGAGTCATAGAAGATGTCCTAAAGCCATCTTCTAGTCAGTACAACACTCCCTCTAGTAGTCATGTGAGGTCCACTTACTCTCGTCCACCACCCTATCCTACTAATACATCCGAAGTTAGCGTAGTTGGTTGTCTGCGCAAGCTAGCATCTATTCATGGGTCCAGGAATGAAGTTGCTGCGATAGATTATGATTCAATCATACATAAGGAAGTACAATACCTTCCAATAGACTTCAATGGAAACGTGGTATTTGAGTTGCCTTTTCTAAGTGCTTCATCTTCAACGTCTTTAGCTGGAAACCTTCATGGCATGGACAAATGTTATGACGATCATGCTTGGTGTCGAACCATGACATCTAATATCAACAACCAAGATGGTCTTGAGTTCAGGAAATCGTCTTGTGTCGGTCATTTAGTTTGCAACAACTCTGACTGTAACTACCTCAAGCGATTGTTAAAGCGTAATGAAAACGAGTGGTGTGGTAATACTACTATCCCATTCTATGTTGGCACAACCCCTCCAAAAGATTCCACTCTTTTTTGTAAGATATGCAAAACTCCACCCCATTGCATTAGTGTCTGTGATGTTAGAGTATACTATGTTTTTAGTGATACTACTGTCATGACCAGAGTGTGCATTCATTTAGGAAACCACATGCATCCTGTTGCTTCTGGAACTTGTAGAGAGTCATTGGACACTATTACCAAGCTCATTGCAAACGAGGTTTCTAAAACCCCTACTGCTGCTAACTCTGCCATTGCCCTTGTAGCTAGTAAGCAATTTCTAGACAACCACCTTATACACAATGGTGATGGCCCTAAGGAGATGTTGCAAGGAAAGTCGCTAGATGATGTGATGGATAGGTTTCAAAGATTGAGCTCCCCAAACATACGTAATACTATTTCTTCATTTTGTAGCACTAAAAAAGGTGGTCTCATAGATAGCATTATGAATATGAAGTGATACTTAAAGTTTGAATACATTCATGATAGCGTTTTTCCTGGACAAGGTAAAGAAAAGGTATACTTGTTTAAGATGTTGGTAGAAGGTCCTGGTAGTGGAGTGGACTTGGTGAAGCGCATCCAATCCGGAGGAAATTTGGAGAATGCGTGGCTCATGTTTGACCATGTAAAACGGGTAAAAGATTGGACCACCATGGCTTGCCATGTGTATGACACTAGATGCAAGAAGGTCATGACAATTGCACTTTGTGACATGCAATCTAAAGATACAGAAGTCCAATGCATCATGTGGAAATCACTAAATGATGTCATGAGACGCAATGGTGTGGAGAATCCAAACTTTAAGGGCTTTATGGCAAACAATGCACAAGCGAATTGGAATGCTGTTCGCATTGTATACGATACGGAAAATACCAAAGATGAGATGCTGAACCGTGAGCGAATGTGTCTTTTGCACTAGAGTACTTCATTGCATTAGCATATACAGAAGCTCATTAAACTGGATATGCAACACCAACATACTTGTCTGTGCAAGCAATACAAGGATTCAAACACCTTGGAGGAAGCAAAGACACGATACTTGGCCATTTGATCTTGGTGGTTATCATCTAGTGTGGCCTCAAAAGATGCTATGTGGGAATTGGAGTTGTGGCTTGTTTTTTGGCACTTCTGATATCGCCAATGGGGAGGTTTTATGCAAATGGTATGTTCAACCATGTTCTTTAAGTTTTAATGCTTTTATCCTTATTATTAACTTTTAATTACGAATGTATTTTTCTATTCATAAATTATTACTATAGACAGTATAGAGAGATATGGGGATCAAACTTGTGAGGAGTTAGTTACCTCTCGGGGCCGAGAGGTGCCTTAAACTGCCTACTAATGAGATCTTCAATTGTAGAGCTCTTCGAAGCCCCAAATTTCTAATAATCAAAGAATTTTCACAAATTACATTATAGGACTCACTATAGTTTTTTCATGCAGGATTTGAGTGTTGAGGAAATGGCAGACATGCCATCATCCAACTTATCCAAAATAATCCATAACAAATGGTTGCAGCAGTCGGGTAATCGAGGTAATGATTTGTTTGCCGCCACTTGTGATGACTGCATTCGAGCCTTCATGCAAATGACGAATTATTGATCATTCCTAAACAACAAAACATCAAGGTCAAGACCATCTAAAGAAGAGCTGAAGTTAAGAGGCGCTAGATGTAGTGGTGACCCAAAAAAAATCGCAGAAGCATTGAATGTCCTTCTCGGAGCAACAAATGTTGGAACTCGTGTTCCCCACTTGGAAGGCGAAGAGATTTTTGGGAGTAGTAAGGGCAAGCTTGACCTTCCCATTGGACCAAATGGTGACTCCCATCAGCCAGACAAGGTCAACTTCTCTCAGCTGGGTGTCATGACCAGATCTACACACACATATGTAGAGGCCTCAGATACATTTGATAAGCTACGTAACTCTAAGAACGTACCGCATGTCACAACTGCATCGGAGAGTGATTGTGACACTTTGCAATGGCATATTGCGAGACTATCTCACAAGTCCAGCTACAAATGTCACACTCAACAACGAGGATCAAACATCCGCAGCGTTGCCAAAATTGCAAAGGGATGTAAAGGTACTTCTGCTCCAACATATCGCAGTAGAAAAAAACAATATGGCAGGAATAAGGAAATTGTGACAGATTTTTGGTTCTGCCCAGATAATATTCATTGTTGTGTTCAAGGATCTAAATGTGCTTGGGTGATTGACTAGCCTCAAGTACCAGACTTCTGGCCAATACTGACAGGCACTAGTCTAAGTCGCCAAGAAACAATTCTTTTGCAAGAGGTTGGCTTTCAACTCCAAGAGCGACCACCTATGTCACCTCAACGATTATTCACGATGTCAAACATATTCGAGGCAATCCTTTATGATCACCCTAGCCCGTTGCATGTAGACACCTCTCTGACAACTCGAAGGAGCAAGCCCATTAGACGTATTGCAAATGCTCCTACTGCAGAGCATCGCAATAAGTGGGAGAGTGCAGGGAATGTGAAAGGAATGATTCTAGGTGTTACCATGCTCCCCTTTCCTAGACTTGGAGCCATAATCTCCCTTCAACCTGGAATGGAGCCCATGCATAAAGATTATTAAATCACCCTTGGCATGTACTCGGAGTGCACTTGTCCTAATTTTGTGGACATGGCTGTCTCAGTAATTGGTGGATGCTAGCAATATGTTAATTGCAAACATCTTTATTACTTCTTTCGTTACTTTTGCAAGATGAACCCAATGGATGACAAGTTCATACATTCTCCAAGCTTCAGCTTCAATGAAGTGAAGTGCCTCCTCCTTAAGGCTGGTATCATCAACGTTTCACATGAGGGGCCCCAGAATCCCTAGAAGTCCAAGAATCTCTAAATAGTTCATATCTAAGACTAAGAGACTTTAGACTACAATTACACTTGTAGTTACAGAAGTATGAAATTCTCTTTTGTCAAATATTGTACCCCATTGGAATATTCTATATACTACCTTATTTCCATCAGGTTCATCTTTTACAACAATTGAGTTTTTTGTCTTCACAATGTATACTTTTAGTAATGCAGGCAAAATCACAAATAACAATTCTAATACAAATAGTATATATCCATAGTCATAAGTCCACAGTAATAGGTCTACATAAATAGTTCCAAAAATTTACACAAAATAGAAGATTTTGCCTGAAATCTTTTAATTGTATGTTTTTACTAGTTTCATTGAGTTTTCAACTACTTTTTCAAATTCTGATGCTTACGGCTCACAAAATCCTTGCTCAACGCTCATAGGCTCATACTCGCACGCTCATAGAATAGCACCGTTGGTAGCAACGCTAGAGAAGTTGGTGAAGTTCCATGAGCAAAGATTACCATTGATGGTATCGGAGTTGAAAGCTCTAAGGGCAGAAAGTCGTTTTTTTTTGGATTGGTATAAGTGGAATAGAGCTAGCATAGGAAAGTCTCATGTAAAATTACAACAAATGGGTTTGAAGCCCATTTTGAACGACTACCTCAACACAAAATAAAATACCTAGGAATACAATGAGGATAAATACTTTCACCACGATTATTTTGTATGTTGCCTATCTTGGTTTTATAAAGAAATGCAATGTTTTGAGATAAAACAATGTATATGGTGTCTTGAAGCAATGTATGTACTAGAATAGTGAAATTGGTGTGGGCACACTAGTGGTGTGCGTGGAAGGGAGAAAATGCCACACCATTTTTGGATCTTACAACTTTTCTATATGGATGAATATGTCTTTCTCATGTTTTGGGAGAAGGTGATGGTATGATGAATGGAATGGGATTCTCGCACATAATTATAATCGAATAGGAACATGGGATTGATGGGAAGTTCTTGATTCTTGACCATAAAAGTCGACATAGTATTTTGTGAGAATGTCCTCGTGAAATCTACACTACAACTTGTATTTATGATTTTCATATGAATAGTGGAGAACTAAAAATCGATTGTGCCCAAAATACAATATTAATCAAGGAAATTTATTGGGCTTATTTGTCTCGGGTGATTTGCTTCATTGTTCCTCTTTGTATATAGGATTTTTTAGAATTCTAGCTTTAGCGTAATTTGAAGAAAATTACAATGGATATTGAGGAATTAGATAGGTTTTATATGTAAGTTGGCCTACTCATATTTTTTATGAATTAAAATTTTGACCCCCAAGGACAGGGTGAACCATTTGAAGGTATGGTAGTGTGAAGTCAACAAGTCAACATCCACGAAAAGGGGCATGTTGTATTTGAACGCCTTTTATTCCTTCTTTGGCCAAGTATCTTGAAAGCTTAGAGGAAAAACTTCCTATAATTAGAACCTCACGATTTTAAAGAATATGAAAGGAAATATCCAATTGGACAATGATGCTCCACTCTAGTGAGTAGTGACCTAGTTTTCTTCTCAATGCAAGTGAAATTAATTTGGAAAGTTAAACTTTAGGAGCTTTGTTGATTTGATTCATACAATCTATTTTTGGAAGAACTGGAAAAGATTATTCTCGATATGATTTCAGAAATTGGTACTTTGGTAGAGAGGAAAAAAAGGTAGTATTAAATAAAAATCAATGCCATATGGAATTGCCGTACATAGGTATGCTAGGAAGTCGTAGAAGTGGAATGAAAGAAGCAAACCCTAAACCACTCCATCGTACTTGCCAAAACAACTAGAAACATAGTGTAACTAAAACCTAACCCTTACTTGTCATCTATTATGATGGGAAGTAAGGCTAAATTGCATGGTTCCTACGAATGTCTAGTCAATTACATTTGGGTTGTTTAGAGAGCCACTTCCTTCACCTTGTTTGTAGGTCGATGCTTCCTCAACCCCTAGCTTTCGCTTTGTACAGGTTCGTGAAGCTAGTCCGTTTGCCTTCAAGATTGATTGCAACACGTTGGAGTCCTATAGAGCTTGGAGGGTCCTTGTTGTTTGCAGAGAATGTGCTTCCAACAAGTAGTCAAGTGCTTGACTTTGGTAATATGGTCCGTACATAGAGTCGAGGTAAGCCATACTAGTCAAGTCTTCTAGAGAGGCACTATCATCTTGATTAGCCACCCTTTGTCCTTCTAAATTCCAACGATGTCATTGCGGATGAGGACCCCACTTGAAGGTTGAGGAGGTCTTGTCCCAATATCCACCAAGGCATTGGAAGAAGAATGCCCTCCTCCCTTCGTTTTGTGGCCCCTTTCCCATGAGCCTCGGTGCAACTCTGGCAATTTCGTCCGGGTCTGTTTCCCAATTCAATTGCGAGCTAGCAGGTCCTTTTTCTTCATCATATTGTCCTTCTCGCCAACTCCAAACCAAATCTCAGCCCCACAAGGTTGTGTTAGCCGTAGTATCACGTGTGTGTTTTCAAAAAGGAGGCATGTAGGTCGTCAAGCTGAACATGGTATACAGGTGATCGTAGAATGGTGCTGAACAAATCACACAACATCGTTTAATCAAGCATTGTGTGATGAGACATTGGGCATGGTATACATATGCACAAGATCCTAGTGCCCAACCCCCTTTGGGGCCAAATTGTTCAAGACATATGGGACATTTGGTATGGTCCAAAAGAAAAGGTGCAAGCTTGGGCCACAAGAGCATTCGTTTCTTCTCTTCTATGTGGCTAGACATTTGGTTTTCGTGGTCCCAACCATTTTTGCTCCAATCTATTACCTCCTTTTGTGGCAATTCCACCATGCACATGTTATTGGGAAACATGTCCTCCAACAATGCCCATGACATCAATCCATTCTCACGTTGAGGAGCATTTGCAACAAAGTTTCTAGAAACTTTCTCTAGCTCCTTCGCAACTTGTTGGGATCTATCCATGGAGAGAATGCAAGCGACCTTCCAATGGTAGTATGTGGCAATCAACTCAACCAACTTTCTTCGAAGCATCTTATTTTCTTCTTGAAGTCCATGGTCTTTTTCCAATTGAATAATTGATGGAACCACAAGAAACAAAAGAGAGTCTTGGGTCCTATTGAGTTCAATTGTGTCATTGGTAGTATATCTTGTGACAATAGTAGGAAGTGTATTTGGAATGATGGGGGAGCGTCTAGTGCGCTTGGCAAGAGGAGAATGCTGAAAGATATGGTTGGTAAGGTCCCCCACAACCTTGTCCACATTCTGGAGGTTTTGCTCAACAAAGGCGTCATCCAAATCTGACAAAGTGAAAGTGTCATGGTCTTTCTCACAAAGGCGTTGCAATTCTGTAGTTTGTTGAAAGATGAGTGTATTTTTGTGTTCACACTCACATCGCAATTTCCTCATTTCATTCTGTAGTGAAGAAATTTTAGCATCTTTGGTCTTGAGGAGGTCCAGAGCTTTTGCCAAAGTCATAATGTCGTCGCTTGAGCCCATTGTTCATGGAGAAATATGAACACGGTCAGTTTCTTCCATAGCTGTGTCCTCATCGAGCTCGAAGTTGAATACGTCTTTCCTGCGTTGTATTGGCAACAATGGGTTAGGAACTATTGTTGGAATCGATATGGATCCCACTCGTGTTGCTAAACGCCATACTCTAGATGGTTGCATTGGTCGTTGTCCCATGGATGTCACGGGTCCCTCTACAATTTCATTTTGAACCTCAATGTGGCAAATAGATTGCTCTACAATTTGTATGACCCTATGGACGTGCGTACCACTAGAGTCATCATCTTCTTCACACTCCTGAGTGTCTACCTTAGTGGCACGGGTTTGCATTTTGTATGCGCTTCGAATAGGACCAAGTCCCCCTTCGAGAAAGGCTAGAACTCCTCTTGGGATGAAACCACTTTCTAGACAAGTTACATACGTACTTCCCTTGATTGTGCTCCAATTAGCCTCTTTGTTTAGAGCGACCTTAGCATATGCTCCTCTAGCAAGGAAGAGGGGGACCTCATTCCTATCTATAAAGGCAGTTTTGTAGAGGACTTGCTACAATTCAATGCATCTTTGAAGGAATGTTGGATCCTCACAATAGTTCAAGTTGGCCTTATTGGTGTGCCGATTATAATGATGATGCCATAAAGGAAAGAACTTGTTGATGTAGCACCACTCGATGTAGTCTTCACAGATTTGTATTGTCTAAGGCTTTGGTTCTTCATTCCAACCTTTAAAAGCAAGGTGGGCTTGACTATTGAGCACATGCAATCACTTCTGATGAATAGTGCCCCTACGCTTGCAATGTTTGTCTTTGGCAGCCTTCCGTAATGCCCCGACGGTCTATGCAACAGTGGAGATAGGCAATGCCTTGGCATTGTTAACTCTAGTGGCCATCAATGATTGTCATGTCTAAGGCTCAAAAAACTCATTTGGGAGTTTAGGTGGTCCACAACTACTAAGGTAAGAAGGGTGGATGAATGTAATAAATAGTAAATAGTCAAGGTTCACGCATGTAGCCACTAAAGGATACAAGACAAGAAGCCTCAATGAAAGGTGCCCAAAAGGTCTTGGGCGAGTGGATAAATAGGTGGGGCGAGCGTGGATGAGAGTTGATCATGGGGCGCGTATAGGTGGGCAACCATCGGTTGAACCTATGGTCTCCAAAGGGCGCTCACGGATCTCGGGGAGCGACCACGGATCTGGTAGGGCGCATTCAGGTCTGAGGAGGTGACTGCGAGTCCAGGGGCACGTGCAAGTCTTTTGGGGGGCAACTGCGATTTCAGGGGTGCGTGCAACTCCTCTAGGGGGCAACTGCAAGTCTTTGGGGCACGTGCGGGTCCCTTGGGAGGCGACTGCGGATTTTTTGGGGCGACCGCGGGTAATTGTAGGGCATTACTTCTCATCAGGTTCTCACTTCGTGTCTTTGTTTCACAGCTTGCCACGTACTCTACACCCGCGATTGCCCACCAACCCGAACCCAAAGTCGCCCTACTCGTGGTCGCCCACACCCGCATGCACCCCTTTAGGATGCTACGTGGACGACACGTGTGTGCTATATGGCATCCAGATGGCCTCACGGGCAATGTCATGACCCTCATCACAAGGCGTGCCCGTGCCAGCTTGGTGAGCAAGGGGGACATTGGGGGTGACTCCCCAAGCCTTGCAAGAGATGAGGTGAGGGGGAATAGGAGTCCCGAGCGATCAGAGCGTGTTAGCGCTCTGATCCAGACGAATTTGGGTGTGTGTGATACATTCATGGAAAGGTCTCGAGGAGACGCTTCTAGCCGTCTAAAGAACTCGTGATTTGGACTTGTGAGTCAAAAGTTATGAGCATTCAAAGGTGAAGCTGTCCCGGTGGCGCCGAGACACTTAAGGGCTAGGAGGGAGGGGTTCATGAGGAATCCCTCCATGAAGTATGTCATGTAGCATATCCTTGGAAAGCTAAGAACACAAGGATGCTATACTGACAAGCATTATGAGGTTCTAAGGTAGTAGCCTCAAGTTATGGCCAAGAGAAGCGCCATGGTGAAGGCATGACGCCTCTCCCAGTGAACCCGAATCTTTGAAGGGCAATAACTTTGCGAGGACTTGTCCAAATGGGTCAAGTGAGTAGTTCATCGGCATCTACTCGTCAAGTAGATGTCGAAAATGAGCTCGCATGTGAGATTTGGAGCCCAGACCGCAAAGTTATGCCGGGTGGAAGTTCGGGAGTCCCAAACTAGGGCGAATCGGGAGAAATGGGGTGGTCTTCAAAACCAAAGTGGTTTTGGGAGTCCTTTTTGACATACAAGGGGGGTTTGCTGAATTCCACAGAGAGTACTATAGGAGGGGTTGGTCTCCCTCCTCACTCCCTCTTGGAGCCTTAGTGAGTCCCGGAAACTCAAGGTTAGTGGTGTGGGGTCACCACCACTCCAAGGCACCATGGGACACTTGTGGATGTCTCGTGGCACTGGTTGGGTGGAGTCCCACTCCTTGCTAGGCAAGGTTGTTCTGTCGAACACATTTTGGGGTTGGGTGTTGAGTTGTTCGTCTGATGTCGCGTGTCATACAAGACGACTGTCGTGTATACATGACAATTTTGACGAATAAAGTCTTATCCTAACAACAGAGATAATTTGAAATCTCATTTTATTTATGATCCATAATTAAAAATGGAATAAGTGATTATTAAATTGAGACACTTCAATAAAATGAAACTCAAATATGTCAAGATTGGAAATAGAAAGTATTTTATTTGAAAGTCAATCTTAAAGTTGACTTTATTAGACGGACAAGGGGGTCTACTAGACGTGTTGGACGTCGTGTTCGTCATGTTGTCGAGTTGTTTGGCCAAACAACCATATTGCTAGGCTATGTTGAGGTGTCCTGAATGGTGAGTCCCAGTTAGTGACGAAGTGGAAAGTAACAAATACACAAAGAGCCTAGTATGGAGTTGAAATGACACTCAAGGGCGGTTAGGACCATGGTGAGTAGTGCCACCTTGGGTCCTTACACAATAAGATGGAAGTTCCGCCCCATTTTACCAAGTAACATGCCCCGGTGTCATGATGGGTGTGTGTGTGTGTGCTAGTAGTCCCGATGACTGGGACTTAGCACAAAGAGTTGGAATGGGAGACTAACATTGGATGTGCATGGCATGTGCAGTGTTAAGAGAGCATGACTCTTGGTGCCACTAAAGTGTTAAGTGCTTGGAAAGCATTGAAAGGTGGACTCAAGGTGGTAAGCGTCATTAAGGGGCGCAATAGGCAAGGTGAATTTTTTTTTAAAGTCAAAGCTAAGTTTGACTCTATTAGACAAACAAGAGGGTCTACTTGACGTGTTGGACGTCGTGTTCGTCGTGTTGTCGAACTGTCCTCCGGAACAACCCTGTTAATGCCTCCTTTTCCTTTCTTCTTCCTCTTCTTGGCAACCCTTGTTTTTTCCCTCTCACCCTTGGACAACCCCTATTTTTTTCCCCTCACCTTCACTTTCTAGTACCCCTAGATCCCGACTCCTTAGACCCATGATGGACCCCGACTCCCCGATACTGATGCGGTAACCTCGACTTCCTAGTGCCCTTGTGGTAACCCCAACTCCCCAGATTGGTGCGGTACCTCGACTCCTTAGACTAGTGCAGTAACCCCGATTGCCTACTACTGGTGCAGTACCCAACTCCCCAAACTGGCGCAGTACTTGACCCTGCCTGATGCCCGGGTTTGACCTCCCGAATATCAAGGTCATGGAAGACTGAGGGCTGGGTTGGCTAGTTTGACCGGTTGCTAATCTTTTGCAAATGTTGAGGGGGGCTGAGACGTACCATGCTTGTGGATTACAGATGTAACCTAGACTTAGGGAGGCCCACCTTCATTTGATGTTTTTCCCTAATTACCTTCTACCCTCAACTTTGACTTCTATTTCTATTCTTTTGGGGCCTAAACATTGGTTTATTCCCAACTGTTTTGGGAACTAAACCTTGTGGGGAGAAGGGCCACATGATCTCACTTGTTTCTCATGAGGTGGTTTTAACGCACTGCTAATACTTTTTACCCCTAGGGAATTCAAAGCTTCACCATCGTCCCCCCCTTTTAACACATTGCTAAGACTTTTTACCCCTAAAGGGTTTAAAGCTTCGTCGCTTCTCCACTATTTCACCCACTACAATAACCCCTCTACCCTATGGGTTCAAAGCTCTACCACACAGGCAGGACCCACTACCCTTACACCCTCGCCCCTCGCAACCAAGGGATGACACATCACAGTTAGGGACGAGGACAACAACAAGGAAAGAATCTTGGACACTCAAGGGTTAGCAACACAGGTTAGTAACATCAATAATTTGAACTAAAGGCCCCCCAAAGTGGCATTACCAATCATATGGGTGGTTGCTTTAGGGTTAGTATACCAAAACCACACGAGCAATGACAAAAAAAAGTCTTTCAGAGGCAAGCATCTTTGCTCTAGCAACCTAGTAAGTTAGTAAAAACTTCCAAGCTCAAGCTTGGAAGGGTTAGTAACATGCTCAATCAAAAGAAAAGGCAAGGGACCCATAAATGACCTTGTAAGCTCAAAAAACAACAACAATGGCCAAAAGTGCCCAGAAAACACTGTTGCAAGGTTTGTGGCTAAAATATCATAATTCCAACATCAATTGGACCCAACGGACCCAGTTACACAAAAAAGGGGTGGTGAAAGAGGAAAAAAGGTGCCTTTTTATGCTGTTTTCTGGGCACCCACCTCTCCTCATTCATCTAAGTTAACCTTATCTTCTTGGATTTTCATCCAAAACTCAAGGTTTTCATCCTATGCTAGCCCACTAAGCTACCTTTTGGAGATTAACTTCGAATCGCAAATGGATTGCGCCATTAGCTTCAGAAGGCCAATTTTAATTCAAGAAATACTCCCTCCCCCTTTTCTATCTTCAAAATCACTACAAAGCCTAGCGCCAACTTAATGCCAAAACCTGCGAAAAATCACAACTTTTGGGGGTTGACTTTTCTAGCCGAAGTAACTAGCCTAGGCTCCTAAGTAGGTATGGGGGAGTGAGAAAAGACCTATCTTGCGCTCCATTCCACTTTTGTATGCTCCTGCTCTGCTGGTCAAACCCGCCATGGACTTTCATTTCCGTTAATTGTCGGGGAATGTTGTAGGTTCTGGTATTTTTGACTATCGAAATGTCGTGAAATTTGTCAGGGCAACTTATTAACTTAAATGAAGCTATGCTAATTTTTAGTGGGATTTTACCGCCACCAAGGGAATTTTCAAGAATTTCCCATCGTAGGTTTGGATAGTTAACCGTCTAAAAAGACATCTTCTGACTATCAAAAAATTCCGAAACTTTTCGTGGAACTTCCCATGGGATCCCACAACACATGTGTAGACTCATATTATTACTCTACACATCGGCCTAGGGGGGACAATTTCCACCTTCTCGTTTAATTATCGGTGGCCGGGGAATCTTCCACACCGGGGGGAATCTTGGCGAACCGACTTCGTCGTTGGTTCCTAAGCACGGGTTTAATCCCAAACCACCCTCCTTGGACCTTAGATTCCTCCATGGTCCCACCTTGGTATTTTCGACATCTACAAGCTAACAATTTGAGGTTCTGCTATTTCGTTGTAGAATGGGGAAACTAGAACTTATCTTCGGGAACTAATTCCTATGCCTGACTAGGGTTCCCTTGAACAAATCTAGCCTAGAGATGTGTCGCGAGTCGTAATCTTATAAGTCACCATGCTAGTATTTATAAGGGTATAACTATATAGAATTTTTCAAAATTTGTAATAGGAAAAAAGGATTACAGCACTCTTAGCCTAAACAACTCACTTAGACTAAAAAGAACACTCCAAGTAATCTGTAACGGGATCCAGGCCGGATCCGTATTCCGGAAACCCGGATAGCGACAGCCTAGGGTCTAGACTTCTAGTCTAGAAAATAGAGACCCGTTACGGGTAAATAGTTCGCTTTAGGAACGGTCGGTATTTTGATGGGTACTTAACCCCGCCACTCCCATTTCCTCTTCTTCTTTCTCCACAATTGTGTTGTGCGTGTATAGTTGAGTGAAAGAGTGGTGAGTTGGTGTCGGCAGGTGACAAGCTAGAGTATACGCAGATTTCTGAGCCATGTGAGATGGCGGAGGGAGATATCCGGAAGACTTTGGTCACCAGCCGGATGGTTTGTCCAACCATTCCGGAAAGGCTGAGAGACAGATGCCAACTAGAGGATGACCTTAGTGAGATAGGGTGTGTCGGTCTGTTCATGCGGCCGTGGACCGTAAAGAATGACCAGATGATTCAGGAACTGATAGTAGGAGCTTCCAACCAATATGAGTTGACAATGAGAGGAAGGCCTCAAACCTGGACTGATGAAGTCTAGACTAAGGTTTACGGATTTCCCAAGAAGGGATCCGGTTTAGCTTCCCGAACAAACAAGTTTACAGTAGGAAAGTTCAAGAACGTTGCCCATTCTAAGGAAGGGTATGCAATTAGTGACTACCTAGATGCAAGACAAAGGCATGTCCTAGAGTTCTTCATCCCCATCTTGTATCCGAAAAAGCCTACCCGAGTTACAGTTACGGTAGCAAACACCATCTTTGGTGCATTTGAAGGTAGACTAGTTAGTTGGGGCAAAGTTATTGGATCAATAGTCGCCAAGCTTGCCGCCAACATAGGGAAGGGAAAGACCAGCCCTATAGGGCCATATCTTTTCCATCTCTACCACCACGCAGAGCTTCCCAGTGATGCGGAAATGGTGGAGTACAACACCGGAGCGACCATCCTCCAATACGGCCTGATGGAAGAGGTGACAGCGGAGCAGCCGTTGGTGGAAGAGGAAGAGGACCCGGAAGAGGACGAGCAACCCTTGGAGCGGAGGCACCGAAAGTCGACGAATCTGACATCGCGTGGAAAGCTTCCAGCTCATCAGAAGATATCCGAGGAGGAGGAGGGAAGCATATCCGGGTTCTTCAAGACCAGATTCAACTGGGTACTCCAAGCGCAAGAGTACCACAAGAACTTGGTGGAACTGCTAAGGAGGATCAGCTGGGAGCTGAATACAGATCCGGAAGACATCCTCGACACCTTGAAGAAACTTCCCAATCCGGAAGTCCTTGAGCGAAAAGAGAAGCAGATCGTAGCCCTGGAGAAAGAGAAAACGGATCTTCCGGCAAGACTGAGCTGGGCGCAAGGAGAGATGGCTGCAGCGAAACAAAGGGAGAAGGAAGCCCTGCAATTGCTGAAGAACTTATTTGGCTTAGTAGACAAGCCGGCCGACATGGTGATGAAGGCGGCTCTTACCCAGAGCCGGTTGGCCGAGGAAGGGCACCTCACCTGATCCAAGGTAATCCGGATACTCGTGGACTTCTCCCCAAGGATGGAGCTCACACTTAAGGAGATGAGGCAGTTGCTCGGGCGGATCGACCCCGATCGGGTAATGGACTTCTCCAACTTACCAGAGATCCATTTCAACACAGAGACACCCGTCAAGCTCACCGCCTCAATGTCATTACCTTCAAAACTGGAAGCCCCGCGGGAAACTCTCTGGTACTCGATGGAACCCTTCTCCAAGCAATTGGAGAAGACAATCCGAGGGAGCGTGAAGTTAGCACCCGAGCTAAGCAGCCAACCGGATACAAGACGGGAGTTGGCACCTCTAGAGATTACAGTTTCTCCACCCGTCCCGGCGTTCAATCTTCCGGAAAAGGAGCCGTTGCCGACACCTCACACCTAGGCCCGTGGCCAACTGATAGAGCGGATTGGGGGGTTGTTGAATCCGGCCTGGTCTCATCTGGAGGAATTCGAGCATATGGTGGAGGAGCAGCAACCAAGGAAGGAGATTGGGCCAATCGTATTGGATGAGACGTCTCCAGGCGAAGAGAATGAGAGGGAGATAATTCAGATTGAGAAATCTGAGGAGGAAGAATACCGGACCCGATCGGAGGACGACGACGAGGAAGAAGCAGACTACTCTCCTCCAGAAATCCGGAAGATATAGACCCGGGCGGCGTTACGGATGACCCCCATCAAGGCGACCCCGAAGGCAACTCCAAGGTCATCCACGCGAGCACCAACGAGTCAAGGCGAGAGCAGCCAGAAGAAAGCACGGAAGGGAAAGTAGATAGGATCTTTCTTTAAGCAAATAGGATTTTAATTTTGAACCGGATCCGGATTTCTAGGTGTGGGATCGGGTTCCGGATTTATAGGATCTTACTTTTCCGGATTTTTCGGGGAGTTTGTGAGTAGTCACCTGGATTTCTGGATGGCCTTTTTACCTTTTTGGCTTCGGTTGTTTTTGAAGTTTTAAAATGTGAGGCTGGTTGTTTGCCTCTCATTCCATCCTTACGTTATAGTTTTGTATTTTGTCATCCTTATTTTAATCTGAGCCACCAAGTGGACCCTCAGGGATTGATCTGTCGTATATCCAGCTTCCTTGTATTTCCATGTGAGTGTATGAAGTGTAAGAGAAGAGGAGGAAAAAAGGAATCCGGATCTGAGGGGACTTGGGTCTAAGTGTTGAGGAACGTCTATTACGTAGTCTAGACTTGAGATTTTGGTCTTGAGCACATGTCTTTAAACTCCTGGAACGGGAATCCAATTAGGAATGGTGTGGGTGCAAATCCGGAATACCAAAGAGGGTTCTGTGTGGAGATAAGCAACCACCAATGGAAGAACCCCCATATCACTTACCGGAAGGTTAGCCAAACCCTAGGATCAGTTTAGCGAACGACTTACAATCCCTATCTTAGATCCGGTCTCTATTGGTCTGTCGTTGTAGTGGAGAAGTCTAGAGGCTGCTCTGTGTGACCTGCTTTCCGGATTGGCCATCCGGATAGTTGTGAGAGTGTTTCCGGGCTAATCTAATACAACACTTGGTCTAAATGTGGTTTGGGTAGTTTAGAGAGAGAAGAGAGTGTGAGGAATACGAGTGGTGAGTCCCTACCCCTCTATACAATCAAAGGTGGACCCTCTGAGGGTAAAATAGAGGTACCAAAAACCAACGTTTGTAAGTGAAGTGACAGATCCAGAATCCGGAAACAGAGTGAATCCGGATTGGATTCCGGAAAGAGAGAGCTTAAGTTGGTAGAACGAATAACCTAGGCTTGCAACATACTAGAATCCCCTGGGACGATATTTCGAGTTAGTTTACACGTTTGGGTGTTGTAAATGGTATTTACCGCACGCTACGCATACGACAAGATGTCCATCCCATGTGGGGCTCTGAGCTTGATACGCCCATCACCCATAATTGACCCATTTGCCACGACTACTTGGGTTCTAACCTATTTACAACTCGTGGTTGGGCCATTCTAGCTAAAACATCTTCAACCTAGACCAAATACTATATATGAATGTGACATTCCTATTTTGGTTCTACACTCTTTTCAGGGGTTTTCAATATAATAAAGTTCAATTAAAATGACAAAATATGAAAAAAAAGAGTGAGCCGTTGGTGACGAATTGGGGACTCACAACACCACTAAGAATTTGAGGGTTCAATGTGTAGAAGAGGAAGTACCGCCGACAATAACACTGGATAGTGCTACCAAAGTCTAGGTCAAAGACGACTTTGCTTCAGAGTTTTATTTTTTTTAACCATAGGAAAAGGTCTTTTGCGCGTCTTTTGTTCACAATGTTTAAAATGAATGGCAGACCACCCTTTGTAATCTCTTCACTTTTGTTGGTACTAACGACAAGAGATACAATATGAAAATTCCTATTCAGAGGTTTCTTTACATTTTCTTAGAAATGGAACTATACATGATTTGTAAGAAGTGTGCAACATGTATGTTGCGCCCCTTAGTGACACTTACCACCTTAAGCTCACTTTCCAAACACTTAACACCTTAGTGCCACTAAGGTTCACGCTCTCCTAACACTGCACATGCCACGCACCCACAATGTTAGGTTCCAACTCAAGTCACGGGGTTCTCCATTCCTCCGTGACTCCCAATCCTTTCCTTGCAATACTTACTCCTACAAGACACCGAGCCTGTCATTTGATGACATGGGGCGGAACTTCTATTGATGTCCAAGCACTCGATGAGGCACTACTCCCACCGGTGCTAACCGCCCTTGAATGGGACCCAACTCCCCACTAGGCCCAACCCAACTCATTTCAGGACTCACCAAACGGGACTCACACCATGGCCTAGTGTGAAGTGGGACACCACCCAACCGGTATCAAGGAGTGCACAAGCACTCCATGGTAATACACAAATGGTGGTGAGGCTCCAACACTAGCCTCACCACCCGGGGCCACTTAGGCTCACCATGGCACCATCGGGGAGTGAGGAAGGAGACCACCCCTCCTCATAGTACTCTCTGCAGGATTCGGCAGCCCCCCCCCCCTTTGTATGTCAAGGGGGACTCCCAAACACCCTTTGGTTTTGGAAGACCACCCCGTTTCTCCCGATTCGCACTAGTTTGGGACTCCCGAACTTCCACCCGGCATAACTTTGCGGTCCGGGATCCAAATCGTACATGCGACCCCATTTTCGACATCTACGCGACGCGTAGATGCCGATGGACTACTCACTTGCTCCATTCGGACAAGTACTTGCAAAGATATCGCCCTCCAAAGATTCGGGACACTCCCGGCGCGGTCAGGGCACTCCCGGCACAACCAGGGCGCTCCCGGCACGACCGGGACACCCCCAACTTTGAACGCCCATAAATTTTGACTCGCAAGTCCAAATCACACGTTCTTTGGACGGCTAGAAGCATCTTCTCAAGACCTTTTCAAGCATGTATCACACGCCCCCAAATTCGTCCGGATCAGAGCGCTAACACGCTCTGATTGCTCGGTACTCCTAGTCCCCCTCACCTCATCTCTTGCAAGGCTTGGGGAGTCACCCCCAATGTCCCCCTTGCTCACCAAGGTGGCACGGGCACGCCTTGTGATGAGGGTCGTGACAATGTAGGAGAGTAAGGGCCGGTTTAACGTAGACCTCGAGTATTTGAATCAATAGGCCATGAATTTTTGTTTTTTGTGTAGCCACATTGTACTTCGAAGTTAGGAAATATGTCCATGCATGTTATCAATAAATCTCTTCAAATGTCAGAGTTGCCTTTGTCCTAAGTAATTACCATTTTCGAAGTGTTGATGACTTCATGGAAAGGGAGGGAGGGAAGGTGGCTCTCACTTTCACATGGACTTAGTACCTTCTTTTTGAAACGCTTCTGTAAGTAAGCATCTATGGAGGATAGGAAATGTCATCATGTGTCATGTGGAGAAGATCAAAAGTGAGCAAAGTTAGGCGGTAATTACAAGATCATGATGAGCAACTATGTTTCCGTGGTTGATATATAGGCATGGGGTCCAAGCAAGCTAAGAAGAGCCAACTTGGCCCTAACCATTGCTTTTTTTGATTGAAATTTGAAATTTGAAGTATCAAAATTGTAGGTTCTCCTAAAAAAATTGCATTACTATATTCAAGCAATATATATATTGTCTATAAATATGATAGTATTCTAGAATGTTTATAAATGGAATAAGGACAAAATACCACTTATAACCAATCCTTTTTGGCCCTTACGTGCTTAAAAATAAAATGGTTTTTATATCATTATGGATGAGATTTAGAGGTTGTCATTGTCCTTGCCTTTAAAATAAAGTAGGAAATACTTCAAATTTTGTTTTTCAACACTTCTATGATGTATATGGTGTAAGTTATATCAGATTTTCAAAATCCTAAGCACTATCAAATAAGCAACTAAGCACCAATTAAAGAGACTGACTAATCTCTATTGGTGGCTCCTATTAGCTTACTTGGACCCTATATAGGGAAACTTTGTAGGATATGTTGTGTTGTTTAGGATGAACAAGTATGACGAATACAATGTCTTGGAATGAAAGTGTTGAATAATGTAAATGGGAACAATTCAATTCTTATATACAAATCATACGAATAATGCTTCAAATGAAGTCACACCTTATGCTGAACATGGTGCAACGTTGTATGCACCAATTGACTTATGTGTCTAATGAAAAAATGAAGTAATTGCTTTTGATCATCATCCTAGTTCAGCATGGTCATCTTATTTCAACCTTCTGAAATAGAACTTTGTGTTGTAGATGTCGTGGCAGCATTATGGCAGGAGAGTGCCTCTCTGGATTGCGTCTATTGCTAATGAGAAACAATGTTATATGCTCTTGTTTAGCTATAGTGCCCTCTCAATAATTGATGACCTTTATTGGAGGACCATGACGTGTAATTCGTAGTTCCTCCATTGTCAATACATGATAGTGGGATTCTAAAGTGGGGAAGACGTGTCTCATTTTTCCAATGAACTACATGTGCTTGGTCACAATATTGTCGTGTTATTCATTGATGTTCTTGTTGTCAATGACATTGAAGATAGTAGTGTGTGTGTACATGGTCATAACCACTGAATGAGGCATCCCATGAATAAGAGACTTGGAAGCAATATTTAGGTTTTATTCTTTTAAAACTGTATTGCTTTGTAGGTGAATTTAAACCACAAAATCTATTGATTTTATAAAAGACAACATTCATTATTCCACAAGTTGGATGTAGGCAAACTTCAAAGACAAATATTTAAAATGATGTGAACATTTTTGTAGGATGCAAGACAGAGCAATTAAAAGGACAAAGTCAAAGAAACTCAAAAAAGTGCGCGTCCGAAGAAAAAAGGCAAATACAATTGACGGGGTTTCATTTCTTGTTGCTTAAGAAAGGACTTGGTAATGAATGGGGGAATGAGTTTTTCCGAAAGTGTGGGCACAGAGCGAAGGAAATTATGACTACTTCTGAACTATTGCACATTTGGTAACTATTTTAAAATCCAATAATATAAACATTAGGCATGAATTTACAAATCCGGAAGTGTTAATACTCTAGATTGAGCCATAACCATCAATTAGGGAGTTTTTAGCTAAATAGCAATGGAAACTTCATGAGGTTAGGGCAAGATGCTAGAAAATGCAATTAGAAGAAAATTAGGGGAAATTCTAGGGAAAAATTGGAGAGTTAAACTAAAAAGAGGTTAAGCAAAATTTGGTAGAGTAACCAAATTAGGCTAACGGTAAAATGATGACAAAATGAAAACCAAAAATGAAAAATCAAAATGAAAACAAAAGACTAGAAGTAGGAAATGAAACTAAAAATAAATTAAAAACTACAAAAATAAAAAATAACAAAAAACACAAAAAAAAACTAGTTAGACCAAAACTATGACTAAAACACTAGTGTAGTGAGTAAAACACTAAAAGAGTGCTAGAAACACTAAAATAGGATTTTATAGTAAGTTAGAGGGTGGAACACTAAACTAGCAAATTTACAGTAATGTAGTGCGATTTGCACTAATTTGGCGCATTTTGCACCAAATTAGCGGATTTACAATGAATTAGTGTAGGATGAAAGTAGTCTAGAAAACTAATCCATTAGAAAGTTTGGATATAGGCAAAATTAGGGTTTGGAGCTCTCTCTCTCTCTCAACTCTCTCAACTTTTGTGTGAATTTTTGGTGTATGTGTTTTGAGAAGAAGGTTGTGATTGGTGGGCATTTGTAGCATGAATTGCAAAAAGAGTAGGGTAGGGGAAGATTAAGAACAATTTGTTGAGTAGGTTTCACTATTTTTATGAAAGAAAAATGGGTGAAAAATGAAGGTGTTTGAGGTCAGATGGGAAAGTCTTGGGAAGAGGGGAAAAATGTGAGTTGAGATTGGAGCGTCAACTTTGATGGCTGATTGTGGGAGTGTGGAGAATCAAATGAAGCTGAACTTTTGATAGATGGAGTGCCTTGAATTTAGCTTTCCGAAAAGCTATGGCTTGCCCAATTCGGAGCCAAAACGTGATGGTGGTAGACGATTTTGTGTGGGGAGGTTGGCTGCTACAACAATGGAGGACTGACAACTTTGGTAGGCAACAATGGGAAAATGACATGGCGGAATCAGCTGAAAATTAGAGGGGTGGTGCGCCTTGAAGTTGGCTTTCCAGAAAGTGTAAGATCGATCCATGTAGAGCAAGGACGAAAAAATGGCAGCTATTTTTGTGGAAGAGGGTCTACTACCCCTTGGAGGAAGCTAAATTTGAGATTTTTTTGTGTAATCCTTACAATTATAATTGAATCATTGCAATTTTCATTGCACTTTGTTTAAAAAATTGTTGTAAGTGTAATGTTTGTTGAGTCAAAATGGTTGATGTGAATACAATTGCATAAATGTGAATCTCAATTTTTAGGGTTTGGGTGAGATGTGAGGTGCTGTGATTAGTACTCAGAATCACATTTAGGCCATTTTGAGTCCCAAATGGCACATTTGAGGTAGCTTTTGTCGTACTAAGTTGCTATAATCTACTCGAGTGCTTTATTGGATGATAGTGGGTTGTTAGGAGGTGTATTTGGTGATGTGAGATGGGCTGCCTCTTTCTTACATAGAGTTACTTAGGTCAAAATTCACCAAAAATCACATTGTTGAAGTCCATTGCTTGGAAGGCAATTTAGGTAGAGGTCCCATACACTCTCCGCCAGCCAACTCTAGGGGTTTTTTCACCTTGCGGTGGAAAGACCTCATACACTATTTATCAAAAAGTTGTTAAATTTTTTGTTCATTTGGACAACTACAAATAAATAAAAATAAAAAAACCTTTAATCATGGACCAATGAGAAGATGAAATATGGTGGGCTACCACATAAGCAATGGCAAAATTATAAATTGGGCAGCACACCAACCTGGCAGCACCAACTAGGCAACCCGCCATGTGAGCGAGCAAACACCTCCAAGGTTTGAACCTTGGACCTCTCAGTTGAGGTCCAAGGGTTCATCCATAGCATCAAGTATGGAATCAAGTGACTATTATGTGAAAAAACAATTATTTAATTTGTTTCTCAATTGTTGTTGTTTTTGTAAACTCAACAAACTTCAATGACCATTTCAAAGTACTTGGAATTTTAAAAAAATTGTAAAATAAAGTCAACTTCTACCATCACAAATAATTTTTCAATTTTGAATCTCTAATCAAAAGTTATGGACAAAATTCAAATAAGATGTTTGAAATGTCAAAAAAATTATTCATTCCAACCCCTCTCTAAACTATGTCCATAATTTTTTATTGAAGACTCAAAATTGCAAATGAATTTTCAGAAGCAAGAGTTAACTTCATTTTCCTATTTTTTTAAATTTGAATTATTTTGAAAAAAGTTATTTTACTATGCCAAAACGGTTGCCGAAGTCCACTAATTTTCATAAACACTAACTTGATGATGATTAAGCTAAAAATAAATTCTAGAATTCCAACTGTGAAGATTTAAATCAACATTTTGACTATGGGAGTGAAAATCAAGTGATGAAAATTTATTTGAAATTATTATGAATTAAAAGAATTTTTTTTCTTTTTGAGTAGTTTCAATGATGAAATCTAACCACTTGGCATGAGTTTAAATTATTTTTTGAAATCTATGCATGCATCATGATCTTACAAATGATGAGGTTTTTTATCTTACAATTTTGGAAGGGTATACTGTACAAAGCTAATTACAAGTTGAATCTTATGATTAAATTCATTGAAAAAATAAATATATATGAAGATTCTAGCCTACTTTTGAATTCTGATATTTAAAAGCAGTTACAGGTTCGTCTCAATATATGTGAGAATTATAGGTGTTAAATACTTCAAATTTGAATAATTCTATTCAACAATTCAATTGAAATTTGGAATTGTTCAAATTTCATTACTACAAAATTGAAAACTTGAATACAAAGAAAATTAAGAATTTAATTATGGAATTGAAAAATGTCAATCCCAATGGTTGTAATGTTGTAATAAACATTTTTCATTCTATGATTTTATTTTTTTCAAAAATATTGAAAATTGAGTTAAATAAAGCTCTTCAAAGTTTATTTTAGAAGGGAGAGTCCATAAGTACGTGCAAACTAAAACTCCTCACAACTTTCATCTCATTAATCAAAATGGAATGATTCAAAGCTTTCCATGTATACATAAATCTTAGAAACCTATTTTAAATTTTTAGTTTTGGAAAAAGTATTGTTTTAAGAATTTTTTGAATTGCTCAAAGATCAATGAAAATTACATATTATACAATAACTTTTTAACCATGTTGTAAAAAGTTATGAAAATTGTTGCGCCTTAAAGCTACCTCTTGGACAAATGTGTGAAAATCTCAAAGAAAAAAAATAAAAATTCCATTCATAAAGAGTTGCCTAAAAGTCTAAAACCATTATGTTGCCAAAAAATGTAGTTTGGTCATTTAGGGGTTAAAATCAAACAATATTCTACATAAATTTGAATAGAATTTGAATAGAATTTAAATTTTGTATTCCTATTTTCCACAAGATTCTAGAAGACTCCAAAAGATTCTTAAAATATTCCATAAGATTCTACTTTTTTTTTAATTTGGTTATTTTACTATTCAAATCAACAAAAACAATGTAACCATTTTGTTGAGATGTGCAAAATCAACAAAAAATTGTGAAAATGGATGATATTGTACCCACTTTAACAAAAAAAAAAATTTTTAATTGATTTAAATGTCATTTTCTAGTAGTGATACTAGGGGTTATATGTAAAAGAAGCCATAAGGAGAATGTCTTCTACTTTGTTCAAGCATGTAGAAGATGGCCAAATTATTGTGCCAAACAATGGAATCCTCATTTTTTAGTATCAAGCCTTATTACCACCAACGTGGAGACAATGGTGCTATTTTTTGAGCATACAAGTATGAGCCTATGAGAGTTGAGAAAAGTATCAGAAAACTTAATAATATTTCTAGAAATAGATACCATCTTAAGATTTGGATCAAAATTTATCATTTTTAATAAATTTTAGTATCTATTACCATGAACCTATTATTACAGACCTATTACCATGGATATGTAGAATTCAAATAAAAATTTTAACTTTCAATCTTATGTAGAAGTATACATGTGAGCATGTAGATATAAAAATATTAAATCAAATATCTTTTGTTTTGTTTTGAGGTGTGAATGGAGATCATTTTTATCTTTGATTTTAGGAATACATGGTGATAGGTGATAAATTGTCAAGTGATTTGAGGAATTGCAGTGGGATTTCAAGTGAATAATGGTTGAATTTTAATGGTTAGATCAAGATGATCTGGACAATCGCTTCAGCTATGTTGTTAAGTGATTTTCACTCTCTCTTTTCTCTCTCTTCCTCTCTTTGTTTTTGAGTATGTGTGTATGAGTTTTTGGAACACTTAAATGATTTTAATCTCTTTGTAATAAGAAGCTTTAAGCATATGTTTTGAAATTGTGTGTAAGTCCCAATGATTGGGCATCATTGTGTACGTGTGGAATTTTCCTATGAGAGGAATTATTAATTGTTGTGTTTAGAGCAATTGTTTGTTTGTGGGTATTTGATTAAATCATTCTATTTCTTTGCATAAGCTTGTAGTAGTGTGTGATCTAGTTGAAGCTTGAAGCAATTGTTTGTTTATTAAGATTAAAGCCTTAAATAAAGGTTGGTGTGAGTTTTTATTGAATCATTATATCAGTTTGTAAAAGCTTGAGAGTTGTGTGTAATAATAATGCTTGGAATAGATTTGTAAAGTAGTGTATGTAATTCAAGTTAATGTTCTGTGTGTGTCATAACTCATAAGAGAGCTTAGAAGTTGTATTGATGGAAATTGTTTAAATAGCTTAAAACATATTGTACTTGGAAGAGAGAATTATTTATTGAATGTACAATTGTTGTAATTGAATGTAAAAGTCCTAGAGATTGGGTGATGCTAGAAACTATGAGTGTATTCAGGGATTAAGTGAATTCTATGTTGAGAGTTTAAAGCAATTGTTTGGTTCTATATTGAATTGATGAGAGTTTATAGTTGGATTGTTTAGATAGAACGGCTAGCTTTAAGCAAAATTAGTATAGTAATGCTATAAGCAGATGAGTGTGTAGATTGAAGATGAGCTATAAAGATGATTATTGAAGGAATATATTGTGTAGATGTTTAAAGCAAGATAAAACAAAGTAGGCTATATTAAAACTATGATGGTCTAAGTGAAGTTGGAGATATTAACCATGGGTTGTTGAAAGAATTGAGTGACGCTTAAGCAAATTATGTGAGCTTATGCTTTAAGCAAATGCAACAGGAAATGGATTCTATGGTGCCTAAAGCTATATGTCATATTTACCCTCGCTATAAGTGTATTCCTTACTTATCCCCACACTAGGATAAGATGGGAACTGGGTGGATGCATGGTTTGGGGTCTCACTATTGTCCATAATTGATTTACTAATTAACAAAGGAAAGCCATCTAAAGAGAGCCATCATAACTTCATATATACATATCTAAAGATAGACTTCATAAGTGGTTGACCGAAAAATATGCCCACTTAAAACTTCAAATATATTATGCAAAGGAAAGAAAAAATATAGAAAATGAATTTTTATTCCATAAGAAATTGATTTCATAAGATTGGACCTAATTTTCACTCTATAAAATTCCATAACCATAAAAAATATAATGATATTGGCACCAAAAAATTAATTTTTAGATTAATTTTTTTTTCATTTACTCTTACATTAGTTACTATACACCAATTCTTTGTATTTATGTATTAAAAAAAGTCCATACATATTAAACCTAATTGTTGTAACAATCTATATATTTATCTTTGAGAATCAATATATCAATGTTGATGGACATTGGTTGTTCAAAAATATATACAAATGTCTTCTTAATCAAGTTCGTATGTTTTTTACCCAAAAATAACATAATGAACTACAATACTTTGTGTGATATTTACTTTGAAATGCATACTCCTCCTTGAAATCAACCTTGTGACACGATTATTGAGACACCAAACCATGCATCCACCCAACTGCATACTTACTTTGTTGCATCCGTATGTGTCGGATAAAAATTAGTGATTGGATAAAAGAGTGATATCCTTTCCCAAAACCAAATGATTATTTTTGTACACTTTTCCATTAGAATCTAGTTTTTAAGGCATTTCAATTTTTAAAAGTGACTTCAGTCACAATGTCTTAGACTATTTGATCATTTCTTGGATTTTGAACCCCTATACTATAATCTTGGGTTTTGTTGAGAAAGGCGAAATTCTAGATTACATAGTGCTAATTTACCCACCCTCGGTAAATTGGCGGGCACAACTAAGTTCTTAGGTTTGTGATCAAACAATTCCTATGTTTGGATGTCTATAAATTGTCTACTTAGGCCTTCTAAGCAATGTATCTTTTCTAAATTCCTAAGATTATCCAAATTTGCAAAGAAGTCACCAACCAAACCTAATTGCAAAGGCTGACATTATCAACCCAAACTCCTTAAGCCTCTGTGGTTTTCTAGTAAAAGTAGTAATAGTCTATAATTTTCACTTTTAGAATGTAGTTTAGGTCATGCCATTTTCAAAAACATAAGACTCATGAAATTCGGACATTCCTACAAGGAGTTATAGCCGGATGAAGTTTCAACCTTTATTAAACTACTTAACTTCATCCATCCTTTTAGACCCCTTCCCTATTTAAAATTACCTTGAACTTTGGACTTCTATCCTAGATTACTGACCTCTCATTAAGTTCCAAGTATGGACTTTGATGGATGGATTTCAATTGACTTCATCCATTTCTTAACTTAAACTTCATCCATCATTAACTTTTGGAGTTTTGAATATTTTCTTAGGTGTGAACTAGTTCAGGAATCATCTAAGTTCCTTATATCTACTTCTAAATCTAAGTTCCTACTTAATTGTCTTCAAAATATTCTATCCTATATCCTACTTCATCCCTAGGGCTCAAGGCTTCTTCTGTGTTTTTTTGACTCTCAAACTTTCAAATTTAGTTTAATGTAGAGCTTGAAATTACCTATTCAGATTTCTAAAGAACTTAAGATTTAGACCTTCCTACTGAAAGTTATGAGTAGATGAAGTTTGATAGCTAATAGGTACTTCAAAACTTCATCCGCTATTTTCTACCAATCTATAATTCAAAACCAATTTTTGTTTTCTCTTTTGACTTAAGGTTTTGCCTAATTTCTAAGCTTCCATTCTTGTTCCTCTTGGATGAAATTGACTAATTCTCATCCAAGATGACTCCTAAACTTCATCCGCTAATATCTTTTTTAATTTGACTCCGATTTCTAAGTGTCATATGTTTTTGAAAACCTCTAAACCAGCTCTCTACGATTACCTACCTAAACTTTGTGAACTACCTAATTTTAACACTCTAAATTGGACTTATAATACAACTACAGGTTTGAATAGCTAATTGAAAGAATTAAGGAAAAGATAGAGTGATTAATGTCCTACCTCAATATGGGCCTCATCTACGAGTTGGTTGAAAACTCCTTCAAATTCTCTTTTGTTCGCCATGTGGGGTTTCTTCTTGTAATTGTGCTCATTCCTTGAAAATACGAAATTAATACAAGTTTGGGAGTGTGGACTTCTAACTACCCCCTTTTTTTTTCTCCTTCCCCTCCTCTCTTTTTCTTTACTACTATTCCTCTTACCTTCATAAGGTAGCCCAACTATCTTCATTGCTAATTTTGAGACTATTTATAAGTGCATCATTTTTTCTTACAAGTTGAACCACCTCCTTATGCTTACTATCTCCATGACTATCTCATCCATCATCCAATGTTCAAAAATCATCTTCAAGATTTCCTTTCCCATTCCTAACCTTCCCCTTTAAGTCACTTGTTCATCCTCCTCCTACCTCATTTGCAACTTGAAACTTCACTTTGAGAGCCCTTAGGATGATGGAGAGTGATTTGGTGGCCTTTATTGGAGAAGTGAATCCTTGGAGGGGAGCAGACCTTGACATTTTTCCTCTCCTCGCCTTGTTGATTTCCTTCTACTCTCCCCCTTCCCCCTTGGCTATTACCCTTTCTATTGTCTTATGGAATTGTGTTTTTTTTGTTCCTTTTCTATTCTCCTGACTCTTGAACTTTCGAGCTTTCTACTCTCCTTGGCTCCTCGACTTCCCAACTCCCTTGATCCCCGAGCTTCCCAATTCCTTGGTTTTTGACTTCCCAAGCTTTGGACTCTTGATTCCCAAAGCCCTAGATTCTTCTTGCAGGTACTTACTCCAATATTCGGGGTCGAGTTGTTTGTAGATACAAGCCGCCAATGTTGGGCTCCCAATGCATCTGTACTATTTGTTGATATTAGCTTTGATACTCGAATGCCAACATTGTCTGCGAGTATCGGGCTCCCATTGTTTAACCACTAGTATCTGGGTGGTCGATGTTGGATGTTGATGCTAGCTGATGGTGTTGGGTGCCTTCTACAACTACATGTTTTCGTTTTCATTTTCACCATTTATAACTTTGGATACTAATGGTGGTATTAAAGGTTCCACCAAAAAAAACGATTGGAAGTGGATGGATTCCAAGTGGTGAGAGGAAGATCCTCATGGGTTAATGGACTCCCTACTAAATGGAAGTGCTTGACTTTACAATTTTGGATACTAAACTTTGATTGTTTCCAGAGACTTTTTGGGAACTAAGCTTTAGGGAAGTACACCTAGGGGGGCCAAAGCTTCTTTGTAGGCTTGGATTTAACACCAAATCTAAGACTTTCTTAGGAGGCTAAAGGATCTCAATTCTATTGTCTATGCAATTTTTAACATACCATCTAAGACTCGATGGACCTAGGGTTCAAAGCTTCGCTGTCTTAGTGGTCCCTACAATGATTCGTGCCAAATTTTGACAAGACTAGTGAACTACAGTAGTTAGAATACACTCAAGGCACACATAGTAGCTAAGTTAGTACAATGACGAGTTAGTGGGTGATTCCAAATTCCGTACTAAGGGTCCTCCAAAATGGCATCGCTAAGGTATGGTAGGAGGTTGCCCAAAGTTTAGTACAATGATAAGGGGGGGAGGGGTTAAGCCTCCCTTAAGGATGTTACAATGAAAATGAACTTCACTAAGTTAGTAGTGGGAGCACTCAAACTTTAACTCTTCAAGACATGTTAGTGCAAGCGTCACAAGGTGCAAAAGGACCCATAAGACCTCTATAAGCTTGAGAACAACAAGGGCTCGAAAGTTCCCCCAAAACATCATTCAAGGCTTTTGGCTTAAAAAGCCAAAATCTTCAATATAAGTTGAACTTGACAAATTTAAATACAACAAATGAGGGTGAGTTGAGAGGAGAAAGGGTGCCCTTTTATACTCTTTCCCAGGCACTAATCTCCTCTCATTCTCCCTATCATCTAGGATTTTCATCCTAATCTCTTAAAATTTACACTTTCTATTCTAGTCCAAAATCTAACTTTGTTAGATTAACTCCAAATCACAAACAAATTGCGGCATTGGCTTTAGAAGGCCATTTTCACTCTCAAGAAATCCTCCACCTCTTTTCTTAACTCCAAAATCTCAAGGAAATCTAGTGCCAACTTAACACCAAAATTAGGTGAAAACTCAATTTTTGGAGTTTGACTTCTCTGTAAAAAGTAACTAGACTAGGCATTAAGTAGCTATGGAGGAGTAAGAAATGACCTATCTTTGACTTCACTTAGCTTTTGTATGCTTCCGATCCGTTGGTCAATTCTACCGTAATCTTTTAATTTTGCCGATTGTCGGGGAATCTTACAAGTTTGGGCACTTCTAACTATCAAAATGTCCTAAAAATTTTCGGAATAATTTTTTGACATAAAAAAGATAGTCTGATTTTTAATGAGATTTTATCATCACTTGGATAATTTATAGAAATTCCCCGTTGTTAATTTTGACAATTGACCATCCAAAAGAACATCTTCTGACTATTAGGAAATTCTAAAACTTTTTGTGGAATCTCTTATAGAATCCCACAAAACATGTGTAGGCTCATATTATTACTCTATACATTTACATGAGGGGAATAAAATCCGTCCTCTTATTGCAACACTAGTAACTAGAGAATCTTCCACATTGGAGGGGATCTTGGCAAATTGATTTTGGTGCTAAGTCCCGGGAGTGATTTCAACCTTAGGTCACCTTTGATATTTTCTCGGCCATAGATTCTTCTATGGATCCGTCTTGAGGTAATTAATTCTTATAGTGCAACAGTTGGACGTTCTACCATTTCATTGGTGAGATGGAAAAATTAGAACCAATCTTTGGAAACTAACCTAAGGATTTCACTAGGACTCCCTCAACCACTTTTAGCCTTCATGTGTCATGCATTCTTTGGTTGAGCCTATTTTGTTAATATCACATAACTCTTCTAATTTCCACCAATTATTAACTTCTAACCTATATACATGTGGTTACTTGGGATATTCTAGCTACAACACTCTATTTCTAGACCAAATGCTATATTAACATGCAACATACCTATTTTGGTTCTACACTCTTTTTTTTATATATAAAATTATATTCAAAATTGCAAAACACAAAAAAAAGAAAATAGAAAGTCCCCGATGATGAATTGGGGGCTCACAATACACTTTGAAGATGAAGAACTCAATTGACTTGAAAGATGAATAGAGATGGAAATAAGTTTATTTAGAATATTGGTTGATCATTGTCCTATAATAGCATAGACCCTTTTGAAACCCAATAGAAGGCGTCAATAATTTTTTGTTGATATACAGTTATTTGATTTGTTTAGATTTTAGAGAAAAAAGAAATTTGATAAGATTTCATTGTATGTGTGGGAAGAACTTAGCCGCAAGAAGTTTCATTTTTGTTGATCACTATCTTATAGTAGTATAGATCTTCTTAGGGCCTATGGGTGAGGTATCTACATTTATGTCTTTATATGTTAGTAATCGGACTTTTCACATATTAGAAAATATTATAATTAAGATTGTTAAGATTTTAAGAAAATATTTGATTGATAGTGATTATTTGTGTAAGTAACAAACTTAATTACACTGAAATGTTGATTAGTTGATCATTGTCTTCTCATGGGATCTCTAGGGGATCCAACTCTTCTATCCTGGCCAAATGGTTGTTTGGTTGATAACACCCTTTTTGATGCTTGGTACCCCTCAATGTCAAGGGTAGTCCCCCAACCTCACAAAAAAAAATTTTATTTATGTATTTTCGTAGCTAGGGGCTTTCCTTAGTCTTGAGGGGTACTAAGCAACAAGAGGGGAGTGATCATAAAAATCTAAATTTCAATAGAACAACCTCATTTGATTTCAAAAGAATCCTTACTAATCACCAATTTTTTTCTTCTTAAAATCTAGTGAAGTCAAATAAATGGCACATTAGGGATGTCCAATGGACCACAATAATAGGTATTAATAAATTTTATTAAAATTCATAAATTTTACCCAAAATTTTTAGATAAAATCTTTAAAAAATTGTATGCTTATACTCTCATAAGCTCATGCTCACAAACTCACAAAATAGCACCCCTGACATGGAGACTCAAAAACTAATTGCCTATGATAGGCAAAATTACTAGTATACCTTGTTGGCATAATTGAAATTTTAAAACTTTTTCCCCACATAAAGACAAAGGTGAGAAATGGGGAGAGCAATTGAATTTTTCTTTTCTAAAAGTATAAATTTGTTATAAATGTGTTGCTCAATCGGCCTAAAAGAGTCTTTAGAGTACCCACAAACCAACAACAAATATGTCCATAATGGTCATTTTAATCACTATATTTAATCACAATATTCCCTAACATAGTTACAACATGAATGCCTCAAGAAAGTCACTTCTTGTGATGGATTTACACTCAAAAGGTGGAAGTTTCTATTGATCACTCCATCACCTACGTCATCCAAGACATTGATTGTAGTCCCTAACTCAACCTAATGTATCCCAACTCTCATTTATTAAAACAAATCTATCGTGGTTGATGCAAAACTTCAAACCTAGAAGGATGCAATAGACACTAAGTGTCTGATGGATGACAGAGAATCCTTCTATGTAGAATGGAAGCGCAAATGTTCATTCTTGAAATTTTTGTGTAAAAATGGGAGGTCTTGCACAATAGTTTGACTTCCAATGAGTGTTATTGAGGATTTTTTAAGCAAATTATTCACACTTTAAAAAAAAATTGATTTCCTTAGTGACCAACTTGACCTTCTTGAATTAATTAATCATTCTCTAGGTGTCTATGGAAGATCTATGAAAGATCTATAAAAGAGTGAATGATGGATTGATAAAGAAAGAGAGACCATTTGATGGGAGGGATTGAGAGTAGATAGGATAGAAGAAGAATCCTCAAATTTTATTTGAGACCTTGGATTAACTTTAGGTGATTATCGCGAGATTAGACGTAAAATGGAGGACATAAGAGGTAGTTTAACCTTGTAGGATGCAATGACACGTACTTAGTTAACCTCGTAAGTGAAACAAGGATAGTTGGGCCATCGTAGGACTTAAGAGAAATAGTGTAGAAGGAAAAGAAAGAAGGATAGAAATAGGACGAAGCCAACGAGCAAAACTTTGTATTAACTTATTTTATTATTAAAATGATGGTTCGTTGAATCGTATCGAGGGAATTCATGGTGGAGGAGGGAGAACTCTATGTAAGCACGATCAACAACTTGAGTTCCAAGGTATGAAACAACCCATCCCTAACTTTTTCAATTTCCCTCATTAGTAGTTATTAACTTTGACTGAGGCCCACTCCTAAGTTAGACTTTGAAGGCTATAGATTTTGTCACTTTTTATGGTAAAAACCTAGAGAGGAGGTTTGTAGCTTTCCAAAAAAACTAAGGCACACCTAAATTGGAATGTAAACAAGGAAGTTATTACAGGATGAAGATTAGGACTTAATTTGGATGAAAAACAGTTAGACATAAAAGTTGGTAGCAAATTGAGGAGATTAAGAAGAGGCCATTAATTAGAGTCTAGAGGTGAAGAAGAAAGTCAATTTCCAATTATAGACTAGGAGAAATTAGTGGATGAAGTTTTGAGTGTCAACTAGCGACCAAACTTCATCCATCGAGAACTTTTAGTGGGAGCATCAGATTAGCAAGTGTCTTACCAATCTGAAGAGCTAAGATTAAGGGCTATAGAGGAAAAATATGAACTCATCACAAAATAGGAAATAGGTGAAAGCTAACCTGAGTTGTGAATGCTAAAAGAAGTTAATCACAAGGCTAGGAAGTAGAAGTTGAGCAAGTAATTTAGGAATCTAGGCTTATAGGGGAGTTTGATTAGATCCCAAAGGACCCTTTCAATTAGGGAAATAAATGAAAAACCCAAAAGATAATGAGGGATGAAGTCCAGACTAGGGTGGGATGAGAAATCTGTAAAAGTTTTCACTTAGGACCAAACTCCAGATTTAGTTAGGGATAAACCTCTTGAACCACTCCTAGAAATTTCGAATCATTTTGAATTATAGAACTAGACTTAATTGGTGGATGATGTTTGAAGAATCGAGTAGTGATCAAACTTCATCCGCTCATAACTTCGGCTAGGAAGGTTGGATAGGGTCAAATTTTAGGTTTTTGGAAATGGAAAGGAAATACCTAGAGGGTTTTAAAGTTAGGTCCTCCTTGCCATGAGTTCCATTTGAAACCCACAGCGGCGTCATCCATTCGGTCAGCCAAGGACATCGAACGTAGATCAAGCAATTCTTGTATTTTGGGGTCACATTTAGGCACTTAGAAATAGATCCATTGCTTGGAAGGTTCCCAATACTCTACAAATTTGAGACAAGAGGAATCGACTATGGAGGTTGACATGGGCTATTACAAAATTCACACGTAAAATGCTTTGCAAACGACAAATGGTTGCAAATGATTTTCAAGTTTGCAGACACGACAAATAACTCAGACAAATGAATGAAGGCATGCAACAATAGGCTACAAATATATGCTTGACTCACGCAATGACTAGCAAACCACTACATGCCCCGATCAACACATCATGGTACAATAACGATTTAGGGAACATGTGATTTCAAATTGTAAGTACATTGAATCTCAAGAGTCTCTAAGACCCAAAGTTTGTAACCATGTTGTTGTTTCCTTCTTGTTGTGCAAATATGCATGGAAATTTGTAGCATGCATTTGCAAGCCTGCTTGCTATAGGCAATGTCCAAAATTGCGGTCTTGGTGATTCCATATTTGGGTACATAGCATTGACATAGCATTTGCTTCTCTAAAACTTGACTCCTCAAGTTTGGGTACAATGTTCCAAGTATGTTCATCATCATGGATTGCTTGTAGGGCAACAAGCACTAACCACAATAGTTTGCGAGCAATGTTGACGCTACTATGAAGCTGAATGACTAGTTCTACCAAAAGATTGACTAGCTTCTATCGTCACCAACCAAGTTGTGTACCCAACACTACTATCCAATACGTACTGCTTGAATATGGTTTTTGGCAATTAACAATGTTGGAGTCTTCATAGATTCAAACGTGCAAGGTAGTGCAATTGAAAACCTTCCTTGCTACTAGTGCAAATTCTGCTTTCGAGCCTCCACGTCTTCCTTACCACTCTTACTATAATTTGTAGTTAACAATGGAACATGAGCGCAAAGCATGCTTGATTAGAATCTCATATAGTTAGAGCAACTTCTCACATTGCATCCTTCATTGCAACAATGCCAATGATCATCTACCAATTGCAATTAGTCGAGATCTAGAATTCCGGGCAAATTGCTATGTCCCAAGATAAGCTTTGCACTATAGTGGGCCCTATTTTTGCAATTCAAAACTCGCCACACGTTCCAGCAAGCACGTCATTGGGTTCCAAATTTGAAATCAACCTACTTTCATTCTCAATTTTTTTTCCATTCTAGATAATCCACCATTGCAAGTGTAGATGAAAAAATTGGAAAAGATGTTTTTTGTGTTGTTAGGGCATTGAGGGGTTAATGATAGATGATTAGATGACATAAATATTGAAGCTTATTTTATTCTCCATGATGTGTGGATGAATTTTGTGGATGAGGACTTTGGAAAGGAAAATATAACCTCTTTGAAGACTACTGAATGTTATGCCCTAAGTCTAAACAACTGATAGCTTAAGATGACCTTATTTATGTTGAACCAATGCCTAACTAACTCAAACAAATGTTTCAATAAAACTTGCACCTTTCAGTCTTTATTGGAGGTAAATCATATGATTTTATTGTCGTTGTTACCAAACGCCGGGTGCGAATGTACCTTTAACATTAAGCTGATTTCGCTCCCTAACCGAACACCATGGCTACAGGGATCCAGTGGCCCAGCGCTTACCGAAAATTTGAGATGAAGGCACCAAATTAGCCTTTGCCCTTCCTTCCCATCTCTCTCCCATCCTTCCATTCAGTTCCGTCCTCAGGTATTTCGACCCGTCCTGTCGCTTCGAAGTCCAAGCGTCCAAACCCTAAAAGAGACCGCCCTTCCCTTCCCTGTTCCCGGCTCTGAAGCTCCCACAGCCCCGTAGCTCCGTGATTGCCATCGTTCCTCCCTCTCCTTTCTCTCTGTGTGTGTCTGTCTGTCTAGGTTTCTCTCCTTCCCTTCTTCGCTGATTGCGTTGTTCTTCTTCGCTGCAACGCCTCAAAGTTTAAGCTTGCTAACCTTTAACTTAGTACCGTATTCTTTATCTCCTTCACCCCCGGCCATTCCTGGCTCTTCGTCGTGTCCTCTTCCTTCACTGGTCTGCTAATCTTTTGTAAGTAATGCGCCCGCCCTCTCTTCACTCCTCGTTTTTCCGCTCCTCTACCCCGCCGTTCTCCCTTCCCTCTGTCCCCCTCCTTTCTGCATCTCCTGTTCCTCCTCATGGCCACTGCGCTCTCCGAGTCTGGCTTAGAGGAGGGCGAGTACGATAGTGATAGCGATGGCGCTTCCGCTCTGGCCTTGCGCCGCCGCGAAGCTAGTGACGACGAGGACCGCGAACTGCCGCTGGACGCCGTCTCCTCCGCCGACGATGATGATGACGACGACTCGCACCATTCTTTCTCCGACGAGGAGGTCGACAGGGAGGGCACGCCTCCCGAACGTGAGGACGGGGGTGGTGATGCCTTACCTCGACGCCGACGCTTAGTTAGTGACGAGGATGATGACCACGAGGGTTTGCATCAGGAGGACGGTAGCCGCATAAGTGCGGACCCCGAGGATGGTCCGCAAGGCGTCGCTGCCTCGGACGCCATCGACAGCGTCGAGGGCGTGGACGAGGAAAAGAAAGAGGCAGAGCCCTTTGTTGTTCCTACCGCAGGGGCGTTCTACATGCATGACGATCGTTTTCGCGGAGTTGCTGGAAATCGTCCCAGGTAAATTTTCAGATTGATGCAAGCAGTTTCTTTTTCCATCATTCTCGAAAACAGACTCTCTTTTTGACCGTATCTGCTGAGTGTTACCCCGTGAGAGCTCTGAAATCAGTTAAGAACCAAACCCGTTTCTGACGCATATCTCCAGGTTTCGCTATTTCGAAGTCACAGGCTTTCGGTAACTGAACTGGATAGTTTGCTATTTTTTAGTTGTATTATATGTGGCATACCTCTTCCGCCAGAGTGGTGCCTGACTCTGGAATCTCTTATTCTTGTCTGCATGGACCTGCCTTCAAATCATAGTCAGCAACAGGATAACCCTCTTTATAATGGCTATGCATCACTCGCGATCCGGAGTCATCTTAGAACCTATATATTAGGAATAAGGTTGGGACACCTGAAACCACCACTTTTTCTAGTGTGACCAGTATTTAATATTAGACCGACAAATGTTTTTTATATTTCTGATTGGTAATTAAAAGGATATTTCTGAGGGATCAGTTTTTTTGGGTAGTTGTTCTAAAATCGTTTCTTCAACAGTAGGAATTTCTACGCTTGAGATCCCAGTTCCAGTTTGAAGGTCAACCTAGTTGATGAAATGCTGGTATCCGTGATGTTTTGTGTTTTTGACGGATACTATTCCTGGTGGCTATTCGAATTACTCAATTGTAGGGTATCTTCTCTTCGCTTGTGGCATTGGTATTACATTTTGCGCGTTTTACACTGTTTGAGGAAATGTTAATGGGATGAGAAGTGCAGGCGGGGCGTGGGAGGCAGCAGAAAACTTTGGGAAGCCAAGGATGAGAAGCCCTGGGTACATGATTTATTTGAAGAACTCAATCTGCGGGATGATAGTTTTAGGGACGATGGATTTTCGAGAGGTGGAAGAGGTAGAAGTCGAGGCAGAGGACGTATCAATGGGGATCGAACCAGAGGATGGGTAGGGAAGCTTGCCAGTGATGCAGAGGAGTTGAACCTAAATCGTGCCAGGCGTGGGCGAGGAAAGGGTCGCCCTGCAAGAAGTGAAGGAGGAGACCACAGCAGAGTTGAACAAGAATCAGGTTCTTCAACCACCAACGGAACACAAGACAATACCGTGAGCACCAACAGTGAGGGACAGTATGAAAGCATAAAGCATGAGTTTATGGCTCCTCGGAGAGTAGGTGCTGGTTCACTGAACTCTGCGTCACCACCTTTTTTTCCTTCAAGCGCTTTGCAACAGAAATTAGTTGAGGGATCAGAGTCCAACCAGGCTAATGTCAATCGAAGCACCAAGGGAAGGGATCGAGGGACAAAATCAGGGTCTCAAGTGTTTGTGGCGAAATCCAGCGGTTCTGGAAGGGGGTCGCAAGTTGGAGGAACATCGCAGAGCTGTGTTCAATCCCAGCAACCAATCATACCATCTACAAGTGAGCAACACACGTTATGTATGTGCATCACGGGTTAAACACTTTAGGCATGTGCAAATCGATTTTGATTTACGAGTCTTTTGGAATCTGGTAGATTTGACTGCCAGCTTGAGAGCCCTTGGAACATTTTTTTGGAGGCATATCATCTGTAGATTATTTTCTTGGGGCCGGAAACTATTTCTTTGTGGATCTTTAAGCAGTAATTACGCATGAAACATGAGTACTCGATCTGCAAACAGTTATTAGTAGTGGTAGTATTTCTTCACAAAATTAAGGTTATTTGTGAATATGAAATGGTTCACAACATCTCTGTGTCAAGTCGCATCTCAGAATTGTTTCCTTAGTAAATCGATCGGATGGGGTGGAAGTGTGGCTTATCGCTGTCCATCCTACTTAAGTTGGTGAAGTGATGATTAGCCGGTCCTGAATGTAAGTTGACATTTGTCCTGCAGCGGCAACAATTGCAAGAACCAGTAGCAGTAGCAGTCAGGGACAACCTCCTTTTGTATCTTCAGTGCAACCTCAGTCACAACTAGCACAGGTCCAAGAAGCACAAGGTGCTGGCGTAATTGCTCATGTTTCAGCCGGTTCCATTTCAACTAATTCAGGGCAGTCTGTGCAACCTGCCAGACCAAGAACTACTGGAGGCAGAGGGGGTAGAGGGGGGAATACCCAGGTAGGAGGAGGAAGGGGTGGACCGTTTGTTTATCACGGAGTTGCTTCCACCGGAATTAATAATGTACACAAGGTGGAACCAGGGTTCTCTCCTCCGATCCCTGCTGTTGGACCTGGTCAGTATATAGCTTATTTAATTGTTGTCAATCCCGACCCATGTTGTGGTTTCTTTGGCTTCACTAAACTATCATTATCACATGCATCTGTAATCAATGTTGAATTTCCATTATATGTGTGTTCACCTCTTCGTCATTTACTACCCTTCGGTCGATAATCATAGTGAGGATGTATAGTTGCTGAGTATTAACTCTGCGTGGCAATTTTGTAGTTCCTGTTCAATATGGAGGTCATCCTCCTGCAGGCATACCACTCCCAGCTGTGGGTATGGCCATGCCAAATTATTCTGGACAACCGCAATACGGGTTTCCCAACTCTGAAGTAACTTGGTAAGGTTGAAGTTCGCAGCTGTTTTTTTCATCATATGATGGTTCTATCTGACTTGACTAACCATTCTGACCAGCCCAATGTTTCTAGTTGGTCATCAATGTCGGTGATGAAGGATCGATCTCTTCAACTAACCTTCTGCTTCCTCAAATTGAGCAGGATACCAGTACTGGCAGGAGGTGGAACAATAGGTGCTGGCTATGCAACACCTTATATGACCATGGAGGGCACACCTTCACCAATGTATTTCAGCCAGCCAACCCCACAGCCACCCTCCTTCCGTCCCACTGGGTTAGTTTCTGTATTTGGAAATATCTTCTGATTTTTCGCTTTAGCAAGCTACCTGAACAAATCATCTAGGGGTTAACTAGGACCTGATCTAGTTCTTCTGCTGTGGTGTTCAATTTTCATTGAGCATGCCATTTTAATTAGGTCAAGTGAGTTTAGCTCTGCATGATAGAGAGGCTAGTGCCACTCAGCAGTCCTAGTTACTAGCTTCATACTACCTCATCAGCTGGCTCTAGTGTGTAATGCGTGGAATCTTATTTGATATGTTCTCAGAAATGGTTCGAAACCAAGTGGGCTGTGGAAACCGCCTCCCAATCAAGGTTATTATGCCGCCTCAACATTTAAATTTCCGTCGATGTATATGAGTGAAGTTGAGTAACAGGGATACTGGAGGACACTTAAGGTTCTGTTTCTTTCAGTATCAGTGAAAAAAACATTTTGACCTCTTTGGGCTATGGATGTAGTATTCTCAGCATGTGCATCTCTCAAATATTTTTAAGTTGGGAGCTCGCTGAATCTTTGTAAACTTCATCTCGTTGTGCAGAACTTGGCCATGACGAGTTTGGACATCGCCAGAGTAAACCACGCAGGTTTGTATTCACCAGATTCCATGTTGCAAGCTTTACTTATTGCCGGGATTGGTGTGGCTAATCCGTCTTCATGTTCCTCTTTACCTTTTCGTTTCTTAGAATTCCTTCACTAAAACGTGCTGTATACCGCACAGGTTGTCGACTGTTTTAATCCTATCTTCAATTATTCTGTGTTTCTTTCACTGATAGTAGTGTAATTGCAATGTTTGGTTGTGTGCAGATATTCAGAGATGAACTTTGGGCAGTGAGCATTTGACAGAAGACATTGCACATTTTTTATGTTTTCCGGAATTTGGATCGTTGAAATGTTTTGTATTAATACATCATATTCCACAGTTGCAAGAGCTCTCTGGGGAGTATGACTTGAGACTAGAGTTTTAGATTGCCAAAAAAGAAATTTGTATACATGAGTTGCGTGTACTGTACTTCTGCAGCTAGGGTACTGGCAATACTGTCAAGAGCCTTTGTTTATCCCTTTTCATGTACTGCTAAATAGGACTAATGGCAAAGGATATTACTCATTAGCTCCGCATTCACATGCCGGTGGAGTTGTAATTGGACCCGCCTGTGGAGCGACAGTCCAACTGATTCTTGATTTGAGGAGTCCCCGACAGAAGTTTTGGATGCACATTACTGAACCCAGTTTCTTTCTTTACATCCAAATGCAGTAGAAAGTGCACAGTATGCAATTAGGGTCCAAAGGGGTAGAATTAGAACTCAAGGTTGGACAATGTGTCTCTTATCCAAAATTCATGAAAGTCCAAAATATAAAAGAGGATCTCAGAGCACCGAATGAGATAACAGTTCTCACTTGAGTTCCATACCTTTAGGGCAGGTCCTGCGAAAAATATTTATTTTGAAGAAAGTCAGAAAAAGAATAAATGAAAGAGAGAAATTGCTGAATTCTGAAAGAATCAAGTGACCAAGTTGTAAATAAAGAAGATGTGTAGTAAAAGCTGAAAGAGTTATAATGAAATCCAATTATCATCTAGCCTCACTTTTGGTAATCCTATGGAAGGGATGGTTTAGTGAATCTAGTATCTTACTCATGCATAGCAATTGGCTTCATTTTTACCCTAACTTTTGAAAGAGATAGATGAGGTATGGGGAACTTCTCATTGAAGTTCTGCCATAAAAACCATCTACCCCACTTTGGCCATCTGAAAAGCTTTGCAACCGAAAGGTGGAGTGTTCAAATGTAAGGCTCATTGGTAGGCATTGGCAGGCATTAATACCTAGTTTAACATTACCTCTAACTTTAAGAAGATTATCAATCAGAAAATCTTTATTTTTGAATTGTTTTAAGATCTTCAAAGAAATAACAAGGTGACTTTCAAAATTAAGTTTTAAACTTGTTTCCTAAAGATAATGGTTCAAGTCCAATTTAGCTACTACAATAATTTTTCTTTTTATATTAATTACAACTATCTTTGTGAGATTTACGTAGCATTATCACCCTACTCTAAGATAGCCAATCACTAACAACCAAGAGTCAATTTTGAGATTTGAAGACCTTTAAGAGGTATCTTTAAGTTCAAACTTGTTGCTTAACATAGTTTACTAAGCAATCCTTTAGATGGCATTGCTTGCCAATTTTACGAAAATAACAACCATGTGGCTCTAATGTTAACATGAAAGGTGAAATTTTTTGATGATTTTTAGCTATTTGAATTTATAGGTGGTTTTCAAATTTTAGTTGTCTTTAAGGATTTTATTATTTTTAGCTTGACACTTTGAGCTTGATTTGTGGATGATCTTTGCAATGTGCCATTTGGATCACTAGAAGAAAACTACATTTTACATGACAAAAACTATATTATATTCAATAGAAAAGTATGGAATCAGTTTTGTTGAGTTCTCCCTTCATAACACAAAATTCTACGTTTTACTTGTCAAAATTTGCATTCGACAAGTAAAATGTAGATTGTGACAAGTAAAACGCAAAATTTTGTATTACAAAGAGAGAACTCAACAAAACTAATTCCATACTTTTCTGTTGAGTACGACACAATTTCTATCATGTAAAACGCAATTTTTGACAAGTAAAATGTAGTTTTCTTTTCGTGGATGTATTGCAATCACTTTCAATTGCAATCATAACATATTGAGACATGTTCAGTTCATGTTGTTTTTCCTTGCCCTGCTAAGACTTAGATGAAACTGAAGTGAATCTTATTCAAACACAAGGTTGAGAAAAATTGACTTTGTCTAGTTTATGAGAATCTCCTATGTCACTAATAGGTATGTCCAACTTCTTCTTTGTGCTTCCAAAGATTTCCTCTCCTTCTAAATGCGGTATTTGAGTTCTAATTCCCTCTATTCCATGCAATGTATTTAATTCTTATGCCATTTTCTTGGGATCCCTGCTTCCTTTTGCAACTCTCAACTTTAGCTCTCCCTTTCATGGACTAGATCCACATGTGTGGCCTTTCAAATATGCTTGGTAGTTTATCATTTGCATCCAAGTACAAATATTGTCATCACAAGTGGCATCAAACAAATTGTTTCCTTGATTTCAAGACATTTAAAGCCACTTATTATGCACTCTTTCAAACAAATTGCATGAAGGCATGTCTACCATCTCCTCCAAACTCAAATCCTTGAAATCCATCCGGAAAAACATGAGTTTATACATCTAATCTCCGACCTCAAGGCCAATGGTTTTCCAGATTTCAAATGATTGACATTAGGTGTAGTGTACATAATATGAAGGACATAAAAAAATGTACATATTAAACTATTATTTTAAGATTTTTTTACAAAGGAGTAGTATAAGAACTACACAAACTATTGAATGGCATATATGCATTACCAAGGCTATCCCCAAGAAAGGAAATTTTTGTCGATGGTGTACAAAAAAATTGGGGTACCTTAAGGAACCACTGAAACATTAGTTGGATCTAACTAATGTATTGTCAATGCCTTTAGATACCTCTATTTTGGATACCTATAACGCCATATTCATTATATTGAGAATTTTGCAGTCTCAATTTTATCCTCGACTTGAAGATAAATTGCTTTATCTCTTTACTAGTATTTTTTAATAAATAGGTATCAACACCAACTTTTAAAATTTCATTACAAGATCACTATTTGAGCATAATTTATTTTGGGTTTTAATTACTATTTTTTAAATGAATTTTCTAATAATTAAAATTCTATCTCAAAATCTGTGAAAAATCTAAATATAACAAATATAATGAATATAGAAGGTACCTCTTTACTACACAAATTACTATCAAACCATATGAATCCAAATGATCAACAATCTTTGATATGATACGCTATTTGAAGACAAGAACAACAATATATATTCAAATTATCAATTCACTAACCATTTGCATGAAGCCTCTCTATTGTTGATACCGGAAATGCCCAAATGCCAACGAGTGGTTTAAGTGATGAAGTGTTTCTTCACTAGCAACTCCTGATGACAACCACCAACACTGAATTACAAGGTAGCATATCTCTATTTCTTCCATAGTTTTTGAATCCTTGTATTGTTTGCATAGTGGATTGTATTGTTGTTGGAATGCTTCCTTGATGTGTTTTTGTGTGTATTTTTGGAGAGAAGTAGTTCAATGCAACCAACATGTCCTTTCATGATTCTTTATTTTTTCATTGGCAAATCCACTACCATAGACAATATGGACTACATTCTAATTCGCCTTAGCGCTATTTGCTATGAAACGCTTGAAGTTCAAATGTTCTACACCATGTCGTGATATGACAACGTTCAAGCACCTCCAAAATTGCACTTGAATCTCTGTGTCTTGAGATTGCATATCACATATTGAAATGGTCATCACCTTTTTGTACTAAGGATCATACATGTGGGAAGCCATGGTAGTCCACTCATTGACACACTTCACATGGTCAAACATCATCCATGCATTTTATAGATCACCTTCCGGTTGTATGCACCTCACCAAATCCACCCTACTTTGGGTCCTTCATTGAACATCTTGAAAATGTAGACCCTTTCTTTGCCTTGGCTAGGAAAGATGCTATTGTGTATGAATTCAAATTTGGATTCTTTCTTCATGGTCATGATGTTTTCAATGACACCTCTTTGGTTGTTTGAGCAAAAAGAAGATATGACATTCTATATGTTTAGACTACTTAGAAATTAGAAGCAATTCTTGACCTCTAGTTCTTCCTCCCTCAACATCTCCTTCTCTCCTTCAATCTTTGTTGTAAAATAGATGAGACATTAGAAAGTCTTTGGTAGTGGAAAAGAGCAATAGCGGAGTTGGTGGCTGTTGGTGTTTTGGCTACTTGCTCTACAATGAGCCTACAAATTTTCTCTGTGAAATCTCTATATATTCCCTTTGCAATAGGGTGAGCATAATCTCTAAATTGAATTGTAGTCATGCTCATTTTTTTATTATCATTGTAGGAGAAGTACATCCTAATATCACATATGTAGAAGCATATAGGTGTTTTCTTGTAAACTTTGCGTATTAGAGTTGAATCTTAGGGAAGACTATTTCCTACTGCAAAAAGAAAGATTGTATAATCTCTCTACTTTGTTTAGTTCTTCTTCGAAGCTTTCTTCAAGTAATCACACTTTGAATTTTTACATGTAAGGTGACCATTGAACAATGCAGTAGGACTTTTTGAACTTTAGATTGTCAGACTTGTGAATGTTTGTTGTCACCAATTTGCACCACGGGGGGTTCTCGTACCACTTGTCCATTCCCTTTAAGTTCATGGCCACTAAACATTAGAAAAAATTTCAACCCTCAAAGGGGCTACTTCCCTTTGAGAAGTTCCCCCCAAAAGAACGCATAGCCCCTTTGAGGAATAGTGGTCACTATTCATCATCAATGATGAATAGTGCCAAAATTTAAAAATATGAAAAAATATGAAAAAATGTATATTTTTTAATTAAAAAATATTAAAAAAAATGTTAAAATAATAATAGCAATCTGACGTGGTCGCACTAATGCTACATCAAATCTCACAATTTTGTAATTTTGAATTTATTTTAAGATTAATGTTTTAATTATTTTTTTAATATTTTTTTAATTCTTAAATTGAACTGTCCTGCTTGAATGAGGCTCTGCAGTTCGCTGGCCAAGGAAAAAAAAAAATTTGAATTTTTTTCGAATTTTTTTTTCCGGCCACAGTTCCCTGCCGTACCCTGCTGTCCAGGACTCACAGCCCCTTAGAGGGTTCATATTTTTTCTAATGGAAGACAAAGATGAACAACATGGAGGTAATTTGAAGAAAACATCTCTGTTGAAAACTAGAGGAAGAAACTGCATACAATGGTACTTCATGGTGTTGAAATTCATTGTAGACAATTCATTTCTAGATCAATGCATATTGGATAGTCTCCTCAAACACTCCATTATGATGACTCTTTCAATTGTATACAGATGCAATGGAGGACACGAGGATAATGATTGCACAAGACTTTTCAATGGGATTCTATACACTGAGTTGACTACCACCTTTTAATCTAATGCAATATGTATAGAACATGCTTCATTTTGAAGCATCAAGTCAAATGACTCTCCATCCGATTCACTAGACAACTCTATGATAGGATCTAATTTCTCAACTTTCACGGCACTCAGACTTGTAGATATAGGTAGGACTAGATAAACATCACAAGTTGTACTAGGTAAAATTCTATGAATGATGTACAGCATATCAATTGTTGAATTATCTTAATGCTGACTTGGTATCTCAGTGGACACAATTAGCATGGTCAGAGGAAGTCTATAAGCTCTATAATTTCCTAAAAGAAGATACCAACACTAGCTTTCTTCTTCAATGAACTCCAAATTGAAATAGACTTTTGTAATTCACCTAATTTTGACTTCTTCTCTTCTTCGACATAGATTGAGAACACTACAAATTTGAAGCAGACATGAAGCAGGGTACTCAGTACTCCAGCATGTTGTCAATCCTCTACAGGAAACACAAGAGGAACTTTATGATCATCACCTTGAATGCAAGCCATGTTAAAAATTCTCAAAAATCATATTAGAAATGACCAATGTGGATCCATTGGTGGGGTGAAGTAAAATTTCACTTACTTAAGTATTCTAACATATTCAGTTTCTCTAAATTCAAGGCTAATATTGATTATGATAGATTTGTAATCTTGTGAGCGCCAATTTAGTCACCCTTGGTAAATTGTAAGCACAATCAAGTTCTTGGAGTTTGACTAAATGATTCCTACTTTGGGTATCTAAGCATGGTCCATTGTGCCTTTTAAGCAATGGATCTTTTTAAGTGCTTAAGTGGACCCAAATGAGCAAACACAACCAAGTCTAACTTCCAATGCAATCGTGACAATATTTAGTTGAATGAGTGAGTTTGCTGTGGTTTTTGGTGTACGACTTATTGGAGTGTGACTAATGGCAAAACCTTATAAAAAATTCTTTGCCTTTTCTAAGAACTTCAAATTTGTCCCTATCCAATCTTCTTAGCTAAAGTTATGTGTGGATGAAGTTTGATTGCTACTAAGTTCAACAAACTTCATCCACGACTTAAGTCTAGTTCTCTAATTCAGAATAACTAGAAATTTCATGGAGGTGTCTAAAAAGATTGGCTCTACTTAACTCTGAAGTTTGGCCTTAATTGGAAACTTCTATGAGCTTTTCATCCAAACCTATGCTAAAGTTCATCCTTCTTTATTTTCTTGGGCTTTCAATTCTTTCCTAAGCAAAGGGGTCCTATGAGCTCTATTTAATTTTCTCTACGGGCCTATGGTCCACTACAAGAGAAAGGGGTGTTTTAAGTATAGTCCTAGACATATAGTCCTATAAGTAAGAACCTAAAAGGGATATTTTCAGTAAAAATTTACTAGAAATACATGTATGTTTGGTAAATTTTTACTAAAAATGCCCCTTTCAGGTCGTTACTTATAGGACTATATGTTTAGGACTATACTTAAAACACCCCATTCTCTTGTAGTGGTCTTAACTTCCTTACTCTACTTGACCTTCTAAGTTTTCTATTGGGCTCCCCTAACATTTCAGTTTTGGTTTAGCCTCCATCTATTTACTATTTTCTTGTAAGTTTATATTTTTTTCTTATAGATCCTAATTCTAGTTTTTTATTTTGGTAAGATACTTGCTAATCTAACTTTCCTACTAAAAGTTCTTGAGGGATGAAGTTTAATTGCTAATGGGTATTTAAAACTTCATCCACTAATTTCTTCTAATCTATGATCTAGAATCAACATTTTCTTTTACTTGTGGACTCTAATTAATGGCCTCTTTTTAATTCTCTCAACTTGTTCCAAAAGTTTATGTCTAATTATTTTTCATCCAATCTTAAGTTCTAATCTTCATTCGGCAATAACTTTCTCCTTTTTATTCCAATTTTAACGTGTAATAGGTTTTTGGAGAGCTACAAACCTCCTCTCTAAGATTTTAAATTCTCAGACAACTTGATCTCTAATTTTAGGGGTCTGACTTGAAGCTAGGCCTTGGTCAAGGTTAGTAGTTGCTAATCAGGCAGGTTGGGAAGCTCAAGGGAGGCTTAGTTTCAAACCTCATAGTTAGTGTCATTGATCGTTTCTCCAGGGGTTACTTCTTTTTCCACCATGAACTCATGTGAGATGATGCAATTAGTCGTTGTTTTTAATAAAGTGGTGGGTAATGCAATGGTTAATCGACCCATTTTTCTTTCTTCCTCCTTCTCTCCTTTTCTTTCTACCCTATTCTTCTTACATCCTTGAAGTGGCCTAACTACCCTTGTTCCATGATTCTAGGCAAAATGAAAGGTGCATCATTGTCTCTTATGCCTTGAACTACCTTTTAAGTCTAGCATCTTGATAATCACCTATTCTAATCCTATAGTTGAAAATTCGAGAAGAGATTTCCCCCCTATCTCAACCTCTTGAGCCACTCTTAGTTAACCTCATTGTCTTCCTTCCCTTCCTCATTCCACCTACTAATTCTTTCTTACACTCCTTCTATGGTGTTGGTTCTCATATGATGCTCCTATTCCTTCTTTTTTGATTGTTGGTGTTGGTGCACTACAACAAAATGGTTCTTTCATAACTGCAGAATATGAGAACAGTGAATCATACAATCGGAAAATATGACTCATGCAAAAATCACTGTAAATGATGTGCTACGGGACTAGGTCTAGTCATTACCGACTAGTCGCTTTGGATATCAGTCATATTTGTAGTCATTGTATTTGGGGGATATAATCATCTATTTTTGCCAACGTGGCATATGCGTTGACTAAGCTTAGAGGCTTGACTTTCTCTTCACCTACTCGGGCAAAAAAAAAAAATCCTATATGGCACGTGACTGCATGTAGTCATATTTTTGGTTGACATGGAAAATGACTATGATGAGTCATATTTTGGTTGATGTGGCATATGACTATTTATAGTCATATTTTGGGCTGATGTCACTAGAAAAAAATGAAGGGTTCTGCAACTACACTGTGTAATTGAATTTTTGGGTTGTATAGGACACTTGCAACTAGTTTGTGACTAGTGATATTTAGGAGACTTGTAGTTGCAATGGACATCCTAAAATCTAAGAATAAAGTGTAGCAATTGCAAAAGCCATGCCTTGTATGCAACTTGTTTGTGACTTGTAGATTTGTAGATTTAAAAAATATTAATCTCAAGGATTTGTAGATTTTAGAATTTCCTATCTTCTTTCTTTCTAGATTTTTGAATTTCAAAACTACCTTTTTCTAAATACAGATATTCCTTATTCCTAGATTTCAGAAATTCAAATATTGATATTTAATAGATTTCATTGGTTTAGGATACCTTACAATTCCATGGTAAATTTCTAGAATTTTAAATATTTTTTTATTTCTATAGATTGTAGAAATCTATACTCTATAGAAATTTACAAATCATAAAAATCTAGAAATCTTAGAAATCTTAGAATTCTATCAACAAAATCCATTGCTTAAGTTTACAACAACTTGTAAGTCTTATATGTCCAACCTAATGGTACTCTATACAATTGATATGGGACCATTGATACAAGACAAATGGGAATGAACTTTGGAAGTAACTAGGAAACAACTACAAAATGACTAAGAAACAACTAGTGTACAACTTAATAGCAACTAAGAAACGACTAGCTCCAATACTAGAAAATTCAATTTTTTTGTTGATTTGGTTGCAATTTCGCTTTTCTATTGATTGCTATCCTAATCAACAAATTACTTTCCAAATCAATAGAAAAGTGAATCAAATCTATGCAATCAAATCAACAAAAAAGTTGAATTTTCTAGTACTGTAGGAAACGACTAAAAAAAAGTAGTGTACAACTAGAAAGCAACTAGGAAACAACTATGGTCATTTTACAGTTGCAATCTTTTCCTAGTTGTTTTTTGCAACTACAGGTTGACTACTTTGCAACTAAAACAATGTATCAATGTTGTAAAACAATGACATAAAACATTTACATTAGATTTGGTGCTAATAGAGAGGATTACAGTCACAAGATAGTTGTATAGGACACTAGTTGCATAGTGGCTGGTTGTGCTGGACAAGTTTTTCTTCTAGTGTGTGGAATACGATTTCTGTGAATCATATTTTTTGTTGATGTGAAAAATGACTCTCATGAGTCATATTTTTTATCGATGTGAAAAATGACTCTCATGGGTCATATTCTCTACATGTTGATGTAGAAAATGACTCTAGTGGATCATATTTTTCATTGATGTGGAATATGACCTTCATGAGTCATTTTTTTTATTGATGTGAAATATGACTGATGTAAGTCATATTTTTGGTTCATGTAGTAATTCACATGGAATGTTACTAGTAATTTTACGATTGAATGTAATTATATTTTTAAAAGTATAGAGTCACATTATTGGCATGATTGTGAGTATTATATAACTACAAGTCATATTTTGGCTAAAATATATTATAAAATATGACTCAAGCAAGTGATATTTGTAACTCGGTGACTAGAGGTTTATAGTAGCTTTTGTCATAAACTACAATCACATTTTTCATACATTCTAAATTGACATGAGGTGTTGCAATCATGCATCAATATGGTTTAGTAATTGTATAAATGAGTGCATACAATAAAAAATGAGTACATATGATTTTTAAGATGCACAAGAGATAATCATATTGAAGAGAGAAAATGCAAGAAAAAATGTGACTCTTTTCAATGACATTTATTAGTTACTAACACAAAACATATCACAATGATAGTCTATAAATGTATATTCCTATACTCTCTAGGACTTGTAATTCCTTACAAAAATGTGAAGGAGTTGTCTCTCTATTGTTGTAAGTAGCCTCCAATAACTTCATTCCAACTTTAAGTGCCTACACATATAATGAAGGAGTTTAATTTTTAGTAAATGAACAATATAACTCAATCTTCAAAGATTTAAAGCAATATAAAATGTGAAATACAAGTTTAAGGTAAGAAGAATCCACAACTACTATATCTCTAGAAAACGCAAAAAAATAAGAGGAAAGAACAACAATAGTATTAAAAGGAACAAGAACTAGGAGGCAACAAGTGCTAAGAGGTAATAACAAGCAAGAAGTAAGATGTAAAAAAAAGAAAGAAGAAGTAAGAATTAAGATGCAACAAAAAGCAACAAAAAATAACAGTTAAGATGCAATAAAATGCAACAAATAACAAGAAGTAAGAACTAAAAGTCAATAAGAAGCAACAAGAAATACAATGTAAGATGCAATAAATAACAAGAAAAATAAAAAACTAAGAAGCAACAAATAGCAACTAGAAACAACAAGAAACACAAATTAAGATGCAATAAAATGCAACAAATAACAAGAATTGAAAAGCAATAAGAAACACAAGTTAAAATGCATCAAGAAGAAATTAAAAGCAAGAACTAAAAAGCAATAAGAAATAAGAATTAAGAAGCAAGAATTAAATCATAACAAGAAGAAACTAAAAGTAAGGAGTAAAAACTAAGAGATAAGAATTAAGAGGTAACAAGAAGAACTAGAGGCAAGAATTAAGAAGTAACAAGAAGAAACTAGAAGCAAGAATCAAGAACTAAGAAGCAACAAAGAGAGGAACTAATAAGTAAGAAGAAGCTAAATCTACAAAACAACAAGAAGCAAGACCTAAGAGGCAATAAAAAACAAAGAAAGAAGAAGAAGAAGAAATGGCGGCTAGGATTTTAAAACCCTAGTCATACGACTCACTAAATATGACTATACTGAGCAACTAAGCTATTTTAACAACAAAATTTGTTACAAGGTAGATGTATGTTGCAATACAATTCTACAAAATGTTTAAAGGGAAGTTGCAAGGCTTTAAGCACCTATAGTTATGGCCAAAAAAAGACAACTCAACAAATCCCTTACATCAATCAAAGTATCTATGTCTATGCACTAAGTATACATATAAGAGCAAAAATATTTGATAGAGGCACTATTTAAAAATATCTTTGAAGTACAAAAAGGGATTATATTTTTATAGTCTATATCCTTGAAAGAACATTCAAACAATCATCTTTTAATTGCAATATAAGCATGTATATCATGGTGAGCCTCAATTTTCATATAAATAATTTTATAACTTTTAAACGGCCCTATAGAGTTTCTCTATAAATATAGCTTATATGACATTGCAAAGAACCTTCTTAAGAAAGAAATAAACTTCAATACATGATATATGTGAGTGTTTTGTCTATATCCTTGATATTTAGAGGTCTAGAATTTTGGCCAAGATTCACCAAAATCAATTAAAATCTCTAACTTTTATAGTTTGTGTTTGTTTTAGTTTAGATGTGAACCACTTACAGTTTATCATTAGAAAAAAACTTGTTCATTGCTTAGAATGCCCATTGAACAATTAAACTTAAATATCCAACTTAGGAAATTTAAAGCCCCATAACAAAAAAATATAAATGGATGAAGTTTTGTCTCTAATTCATCCTTCAAGATTTCATCCAACATTTTCTCTTAACCTATAAATCTAAATTCATTTTTACTTTCAAAATTGGATTCTAAATGTTACTACATTTCAAGTTCTGTTTTTTATTTGAATTTGATGAACTTTGGTATTTTTAATCCAAAACTAACACTATAGATTATCTAATTTCATTGTTTTTTATCTTCCATAATTTTTCTCTATTTTTTAAAGTGTGATATGTTATTAGAATTTTCTACAAATTGACTAAGTGATCTTGAATTCAAAGTTGGATTTAATAAATTCTTAGAGGTTTGACTTAAACCTCTAATTTATAATACAACTATAGTTTCTACAAGAAGAAAAAAACTGAGTGCCAAATTTAAGGACATACCCTGGAATTTGTTTCCACCACATCCCTATTCCCCAACAATCCAACATGTATATTGTAATTGTATCATGAGGTTTGCTTTAATCCATTTTTGTTGCATTTTTTGTATTTTTTATTACAACTTAAATAACAAATTTTACAATAAGGGGTATAAATTAGATATATGATCTAATTCTTTTCTTTCAACCTATTTCTTTCTAGTTTCTCCTCTTGACTTTTTCCAAATTATTTTCAATATTTTTTTGTTTTTTTCCTTCATTTTTTGGGATAGTTTAGAATTGCAATCTTTAACTTCTATTACTACTAATTGATTTCTAATTATTTTAGCAATCAAACAATTGTAATGACATCAACCTTATAAGTGCTAATTGAATATCTACTTAAGATTTTGAAACTTCATTTGATCAATTATGTGTATTATAATCAACAATCTTTGTTCAATACATACTTAGTTGAATCCCTATAAGGAGGTTATATTAGTCTCCTAACCATGTTCAAAGCTTCAAGTAGCAACTTGGAATTTATGCTTCTTCTTTAAATACTTAGAGATTTTCAACACAAATTGCACTCCTCACTTACTCTTGTTCCATGCCCACTCAGGTATGAATTTTTCTCACACTCCTCTTTTCTCCCCTTGAATTAGATCTTTCCCAAGTTTCAAGTATTTTTTCTAAACTCCACAACCTTCAATGTACATTACCAGTTAAATGCATTAAGTTTCGCTTTGTATTAGCCATCACAATCAATTAGCATAATTAGTCAAATCCATGGCAAGTTCCAATATTGGGTCAAAGGAGGCCCAGTTTCCATCTTGGGTTCTCAAGCTTAGTCCCACTTTAGTGCTTTGGTTTGTCTATAGGCTTTAATTCCTCTCTAATTTTCCCTTAAATCCTCAAAAAAAATTCATTATCACCTATTATTAATTGCTTTATTCTTCTCTACTCCTTTTCTAATTCCTATAAATTTTTTAAATATATTAATTAAAATATAAAAATGTGCCATCCTAAATTATTTGGACATTAATTCTTTAAATAAACACATTATACAAAAGAAAAGAATTTATTTTAATAGGTATTAAACAAAGTCATGTCTTAATTCCAAGGAATGGCCTCTAAGGGCAAAATATAAATTAAAGAGCCATCTTAGATTTTCTACCTTTTCCTTAGGCTCCCTCCAAAAGAAGAGAAATAACTACTAAAGAAATGTATCTACAAAATATGACTAACTCTAAAGTATGACTGTAAAATATGACTAAAGTGAAAATAGGACTAACAAATATGACTTAGCACTGTCCAAATATATCCTCCACCCAAATTTCTTTAGGCTATTCCAAAGAAAAAGTCATGTGATTATCATAGAAACATGACTGCAAAATATGATTGAAGAAAAAATATGACTATTAAATATGACTATGTGTTCTCCAAACATGTTCCCTATGAAGCCCTATGAAATATTTTGGTGTTCCCAATGAATGTATACTATACACCCATGATGTACAAGGCCAAAATATAACCAGTAGTCATATTTCTCTTTAAAGTGTTGGCCTCCAAAAATATTACTACAAGTAGTCGCCAATAATCCTCAGTCATATTTTCAAAGTTATAAAACATCCATTTTGTTTTAGTGTTGGATAAGACAACTGATTTTTATGGACTAGAAGCCAAGGGCTTGCATGAAGATCTCATACCATAGACACCCATCCTGTATGATGCAATGGAAGTCAAGTCCAATGTAGTTGCAACTGTATTGCAATATATAAGACATGATGGCATAGAAGCAAATGACGTACAATACTTTAATGCAGATTATGATTGAGTCCCTAATCATAGCTAGAAGTATTGGAAATAAAGTTGTCTTTCATGTTTGAATTTGAATTTTGTATATAGCATTCTCTTCAACACATTACATAGAAACACACCATGTAATAATGTTGGTCTTTGTAGGAAAATGTCAATGAAATGGATAGCATTCATCATATAACACATCAAGCATTGCCATTGCCATTGTACTCTCTTGCAAGAATGACCATCTTTTCTTGACCAAATGTGTATGTAAAAGAATAAATCCTCTATGTAATGATACCGAAGTCTACGTTTAGAATACTACTTTTGAGGACTACCTCTATCACCAAAAGTGTATGTGAACCTCAAAATCAAAATACGTTTCACATGCATTTGGAGACCCTTCCCCAATCCCTTCCTATGAGAAGATTCAAAAATGAATCCATCTATTGCCTCCTACCATTAATTTTTTTTTTTGTAATTCACTTGTAAAACCTATGAGTAATGTAAATTAATGAATTGAAATATGAACATGTCGCACCTGAATTTATTGGACGCCAATTTTGTTATAGAAAAAATATACAACAGAAAATAATCCTTTTTTTAATAGAAATAAAAAAAAGTGATGTGAACACCCAAAGGGATGGTCCCTATGGCCAAAATATGAGAAGGCCATTTTAGATTGCCAACTTTTTCCTTCGTTTGCCCCCCCCCCAAAAAAAAAATGTGACTATGAAATATAATTGCCTACAAAATATGACTATGAAATATAACTAGGACCTCTCCAAGCATGTTTCCCACCCAAATTTACCTAGGGCTGCTCCAAATAAAAAGAAGCCACAACCATAAAGATATGATTGCAAAATATGATTGCTATAAAAATATGACTACCAAATAAGGTCTTATTCATTAAATTGAGACAAAATGGTATTTTTGAGACTTTGAAAACAAGAGTGCAGATCTCCATCGAAGTATGAGTTTTGAACTCAAAGATAAGTAGAGCCCAACTACAAACAAAAATAATATAATTTGAATTATTCCCCTTGAAGATTAGAAAATCAGATTCACACTATATACCATGAAGTACTTAAGAAGAAGAGAAGTGCATGAATTTACATTTGGTAAGCTCGTTTTACTGTAGACCTTGAATACACAAAGAGTATATAACTCTTGCCATATGATATGAATGAATTATCAATGTCAAAATTTTTAGAATTTCCAATGAATGGAAGAGGCTTACTGTACATGAAGTACTATTCTTTTCAAAATATCGTTTTCAATATGTTTATTTATCCTACTATTAATAATAAACAAGGCCCTGAAGCCAATAGCTTCGAAAACTTGTCTCACTTGCCTAAGTATCACTATTCGTTTCACAATTGGTCTTTGTTGCCTCCTGAGCTTTCAACTTCGCTAGGGCCTTGAAGATATCCTTGCGTCGAGAAGGATAGTGCAGCCCACTTCCATAGTCATCTACACCGTAGAGGCTCACACTCTGAGACCCACTATCCTTCTGCTTTGGCTTGTGAAGGGTGTGAGGAACCTCTAAAGTGGAAAGAGGTCTTGAGCCTCAAGAAAATGGCCTAGGTAGTGATGGATCGACATTGCTTATGTACGTTGCTCCAGTCCTAATTGATTTCGAGTCTAAGGATCACCGATGGTCTCTCAGAATCCTTTGACAAAATAGAGTGTTAGCAAAAGGCAACCGTCGACCTCCGGCAGATTGTGAAGAACGAGGTCACCTATCTTTGATCCGAGGAAAAGGCTCTACTGTCAACGGTCCTACTCAAGTTTTCTCAATAAGACCCCCTTATGAAGCCACCGACTTAAAACCACTAATTTTGATAGCATGAAGTGTAGGTGGCGCGATAATATCATTGTCGAGCCGAGGATGTTCTGCAGTCTTGCCAAGGGAAAGGTCCAGTTTCCTATTCGTCATGGCCTTTGTCCATGGAGTTGGCAAAAACGATCGTCCTCGAGTTGAAGATGCGTGCTTGAGCAGGGACGGCGAGTAGATGGGCATCCTTGCGAACCCTCGACTCGGGGGGCTATCTACAACGCCATCCTCCACATTACCCTTAGAGAAGTTGATGGCCGCAAAGGCATCGTCTTCCGTTGTTCGCATCATATATGGGCCTGAATACAAAGACAACTTGGTATTTCCTCCAACGGAATTGGATGTTATAGACATTGACTTCTTCGATCTGAATAGTAGACTCCTTGCGAGACTTTGCCTTTTAGAAGCTATGACTACATTAGTAGATCCAACCTACAGAAGATATAGATTACATTCAGTTCTCACACATTATAGCCCGTCAACAAATTTGACAAAGACCGAGACCCATACTTGAAAGGTGAAGTAAAAACTCAAAATATTATTTACAGGTGGACGAATTGTACACATTTACAAAGTCCATAAAATTGTTCTATTTCAAATCCTGTTAGACATAACGAACCCTAAACCCTACACCCACTAGGTTCTATCACTAGATTTAGCCCAAGAAGCTTGAATCGGGACCCCACATTTCTTGTGGACTCCTTCATTCCATCAACTATGAGGTTCACCACATAGTTCAAAGCCTCAAGGGGCTTGGACCTGATCCAGTTGGCCTACACATACTCCCGCAATCTACCAAGTCTACATTTGGAGTCAAGATGCCACATCTACGGTAAGAGTTCCCCTATGAGGAAGTTGTCCAACCATTGCTCATGACTCTAGGTGCGAGGGAAGATCACGTTCCCCCTCTCGTTACATACAGACTTTAGTCACGAGCCGTAATCTTAGAAGTCACTATGTTAGTATTTAAGAGTGTATAATTATATAGAATTTTTCAAAGTTTTTAATAGGCAAACAGGATTAGAACCCTCTTAGCCTAAAACAATTCATTAAGACTAAAAGGATACTCTAGGTAATCCGTAACGGGATCCAGGATGAATCCGGAATCCGGAAACCCGGATAGCGATAGCCTACGGACTAGACTTTCGGCCTAGGAAAATAGGGACCCGTTACGAGTAAACGGTCTGCTTTAGGAACGGTCGGTAAGTTGACGAGTACTTAACCCTGCCACTCTCATTTGTTCCTCCTCTTTCTTCCACAACTGTTTTGTGCGCATATAGTTGAGTGAAAAAGTAGTGAATTAGTGATCAGATGAGGAGCTACTGTGTTTTTAGATTTCAGAGTAGTTTGCGATGGCGGAGGGAGATATCCGGAAACCTTTGGTCATGGGGCGGATGGTTTGTCCAGCCATTCCGGAAAGGTTGAGAGAGAGATCCCATCTAGAAGACGACCTCAGTGAGATAGGGTATGTTGGTCTGTTCTTACGACCATGGACTATAAAGAATGACCGGATGATCGAAGAGTTGATTGTAGGGGCCTCAAACTAGTACGAGTTGATAGTAAGAGGGAGGCCTGCAACCTAGACTGATGAAGTCTGGGCTAAGGTTTATGGATTCCCCAAAAAGGGATCCGGTTTAGCTTCTCAGACAAACAAGTTTATGGTCAGGAAATTCAAGAATGCATCCCATTCTAATGAAGGGTATGCTATTAGTGACTGCCTAGATCCAAGGTAGAGGCATGTCCTAGGATTCCTCATCCCCATCCTCTATCTGGAAAAGCCTACCCGGGTTATGGTTACGGTAGCAAACACCATCTTTGGTGCCATGGAGGGTAGGCCAATTAGTTGGGGCAAGGAAATTGGATTAGTGGTCTCCAAGCTTGCCGCCAACGTAGGAAAAGGAAAGACCAGTCCCATAGGGCCGTACCTTTTCCACCTCTACCTCTACGCAGAGCTTCTAAGTGATGCGGAAATGGTAGAGTACAACACCGGATCCACCATCCTCCAATACAGCCTCATGGAAGAAGTGATAGCAAAGCAGCCACTAGTAGAAGAGGATCCAGAAGAGGATGAACAACTCCTAGAGCGCAGGCGATGGAAGTCTACAGATCCAACATCTTAGGGGAAGTTTCTGGCCCAACAGAAGATATCCGAAGAAGAAGAAGGTAGCATATCCGGATTCTTCAAGACCAAGTTCAACTGGGTACTACAAGCGCAAGAGTACCACGAGAACCTGGTGGATCTGCTAAGGAGGATTAGCCGGGAGTTGAAGACGGAGCTGGAAGACATCCTCGACATCTTGAAGAAACTTCCAAATTTGGAAGTACTAGAGAAGAAAGACAAGCAGATTGAAGGCTTGGAGAAGGAAAAGGCGGACCTTCAAGTAAGATTGAGCTGGGCTCAAGGGGAGATGGCTGTAGTAAAGTAAAGGGAGAAGGAAGCCCTACAGCTCGTGAAGAACTTATCCAGGTTGGTGGACAAGCCGGCCAACCTTGTGATGAAGGTGGTTCTAGTTCACAACCGGTTGGCAGAGGAAGGGCACCTCACCAGATCCAAGGTGATCCAAATACTAGTGGACTTCTCCTTGTGGATAGAGACTACGTTGAAGGAGATGAGGCAGCTTCTTGGGCGGATCGACCTTGACCATGTAATGGACTTCTCCAACTTTCCGGAGATTCATTTCGATATGGAAACTCCAGTCAAGCTCACAGCCTCGATGCCACTGCCGTCGAAACTAGAAGCCCCATAGGAAACTCTCTGGTATTCGACGGAACCTTTCTCCAAGCAATTGGAGAAGACAATCCGGGGGAGTGTGAAGACAGCACCCGAGTTAAGTAAGTAGCTGGATATGACACGGGAGTTAGCATCGCCGGAGATTACGGTTTCACCACCTATCCTAGTGTTCCACCTTCCGGAGAAGGAGCCACTTCCAACACCTTGCACCTAAACCCGGGGTGAATTAAGGGAGCAGATTGGAGGATTGTTGAATCCGGCGCGGACCCATTCGGAAGAATTCGAGCACATGCTGCAAGAGCAACAAACAAGGAAGGAGATCGAGCCTATCGTGTTGGATGAGACGTCTCCAGGCAAAGAGAATGAGAGGGAGATAACTGAGATTGAGAAATCTGAGGAAGAAGAGTACCAGACTGGATCGGAAGACGAGGACGAGGAAGAAGGGGACTACTCTCTTCTGGAAATCCGGAAGATCCAAACTCGGGCAACATTACGGATGACACCGATCAAGGCAACTTCAAAGGCAACTCCGAGGTCATCCATGCGAGCACCAGCGAGTCAAGGCGAGAGCAGCGAGAAGAAAGCGCGGAAGGCAAAGTAGCTAGGATTTTTCTTTAGGCAATTAGGATTTAAATTTTGAATGGGATTCGGGTTTCCAGGTGTAGGCCCAGGTTCCGGATTTGTAGGAGCTCACTTTTTTGGGTTTCTCGGGAAGTCTGTGAGTGGTCACTTGGATTTTCGGGTGCCCTTTTTGCCTTTTTGGCTTTGGTTGTTTTAGTTTTTAAGGGAGGGGCAGGTTTGTTGCCTCTCATTCCATCCTAGCATTATAGTTTATATTTTGTCATCCTTTCTTTTAATCTGAGCCACTAAGTGGACCCTCAGGAATTGATCTATCGTATATCCAGCTTTCCGGAGTTGTCTTGTGAATGTGTGGAAGTGTAAAAGAGGAGGAGGAAAGGAGGAATCCGGATTTGAGGGAACTTGGAGCTGAGTTGTGAGGAACGTTTATGCCGTTGTCTAGACTAGTGATTTTGGTCTTGAGCACATGTCTTTAAACTCTTGGAACGGGAATCCGATTAGGAGTGGTGTGGGTGCAGATCCGGAATGCCAAGGAGGGTTCCTTACTGAGATAAGCAACTGCCAGTGGAAGAAATCCCCACATCACTTACTGGAAGGACAACCAAACCCTAGGATCAGTCATGCAAATGACTTTCAATCCTTGTACGAGTTCTGGTTTCTGTAGGTTTGTCGTTGTATTGGAGAAGATTTGTTATGGCTCTGAGTGACCTGCCTTCCGGATTGGCCATTCGGAAAGTTGTGAGAGTGTTTCCGGTCGATCCAGTGCAACGGTTGGTCTAAGTGTGTGTTGTGTAGTTTTGAGAGAGAAGAGAGTGTGAGGAATACGAGTGGTGAGTCCCTACTCCTCTATACAATCCAAGGCGGACCCTTTGAGGGTAAAACAGAGGTACCAAAAACCGGTTTGTGTGTGTTTGTATGAAGAGATGGATCTGGAATCCGGATTTGATTCCAGATAGAGAATGCTTAAGTTGGTAGAACGGATAACCTAGGCTTGCAACAACATACTAGAATCCCCTGAGATGATATTTCGAGTTAGTTTACACGTTTGGGTGTTGTAAATGGTATTTACCGCACGCTATGTGTACGACAGGCGGACGACGGACGGGGAGGAAGGCAAGAGGGAGAGGTGGGTGCAAGGGGCCAAGGGTGATGTGTTTTCAATTTGGTGGAATTCGACCTAGGGTGGATTGGTGGAGAGTCAGACGAGCAGATAGGCAAACGAGCGGACGGGGAGGAAGGCGGGAGTAAGAGTTGGGTGCAAGAGTGAAGTGTTTTCAATTTGGTGGAGGTCGGCCCATGGCCAATGGGCGGACGGCGGACGGGGAGGAAGGCAAGAGGGAGAGGCGAGTGCAAGGGCCAAGGGTGATGTGTTTTCAATTTGGTGGAATTCGACCTAAGGAAGACTGGCGGACAGGCAGATAGGCGGACGGCTAGGCAGACAAGAGGGTGGACGGCTAGGCGGTCAAGCAAAGCGGATGAACACTCACTTTTTGAAGCAACAAACTTCTTTTGGCATTTCCGATTGGAGATTTCAGAATTTTGGGGCGTATGATATACAATTGGAAAGGTATTTCCAAGACCTTTCCAACGGTATATTACACACCCTACAATTCTAGAAAATAAATTCGTAAATTGCAAGTGAAAGTTGCTGCGACTACATCATGAGCGTCTGCCTAGCTGACCGTCCTCCTGTCCGCTTGGGGGACGGGCAAACAACTGGGCGGATGCTCTCTATGTGGTCGCCTTGGTGTCCGCCCTCTTGTCCGCTTAGTCTATTTGCCATTGCCGACCACCCTGACCTTTTGAGCCGATGTAATGCTATCCGCCTCCTTGTCTAACCTACTTGACCTTTGTCTGTCGGCAGTTCTATTACATTTAATTGAGATCATATTTCACAAGAGTCCCCTATAAGAATGTAGGGCCTTTGAGACTTTAGGAATTAATTACTTTCCTTCAAAGGCATAGAAATCAATTAGAAATTGAAACCAATTAAATTGTTACAATCTTGACTTTGAATATCTTTTGCTATTAGCCAAAAAGTATTGTTGATATGGCAAACTTGTAAAAAACCATCAATGTAAAACTAAATTCTTTTCAATTATTCATCGATTTGAATTTTTTGTTTACAAATCAAATGATTTTCTAAAGAAGAGGCTATTTGGTGACACTTTTCATAGTTGTATTGATTTACTGCCTCACTATATAACATATTTAAGAGATAATTTCTATAGCTTTCTTGATTCATCATGCATTGCATGCTCTGCCCGTCCGCTCATCCGCCTACCTCTACAAAGTTAAAAACACCTCTCCCTCTCGCCCTCTCCCTTGTCTACCCATCCGCCGTGACTCGACCTCCACTAAATTGAAAACACTTCATTTTTGTGCCCAACTCTCGCTCCCGTCCTCCTCCTCGTTCACATGTCCCCCCTCTACCCATCCGCTTGTCCGCCGTGGACCGACCTCCACCAAATTGAAAACACTTCACTCTCGCATCCAACTCTTGCTCCTGCCTTCTTTCCCGTCCGCCTGTCCCCCCTCTACCCATCCACCTGTCCGCCCGTCTACCGACTTCCACCAAATTGAAAACACTTCACTCTTGCACCCAACTTCCTTCCCATCTGCCCGTTCGCCTATCCACTCGACCGCCTGTCCGCTTATCTACCCGTCCGCTAGTCTACCCTAGGTCAAATTCCACCAAATTGAAAACACATCACCCTTGGCCCCTTGCGCCCACCTCTTCCTCCTGGCTTCCTCCATGTTTGTTGTCTGCCTGTCCGCCCGTTCGCCTAGCGAACAAGAGGGCGAATAGCAAGGCGGACACTCACTTTTTGAAGCAACAAACTTCTTTGGCATTTTTGATTCAAGATTTTTGAGTTTTGGGGCATGTGATATACCATTGGAAAGTTATTTCTAAGAACTTTCCAATGGTATATTGCACGCCCCAAAATTCCAGAAAACGAATTCAGAAATTGCAAGTGAAAGTTGCTACAACTACATCGTGAACGTCCGCCTGTCCGCTCAGCGGATAGAGTGGGTGGATGAGCTCTAGAAATTGTGGACAGGTAGGCGGATGGGCTCCAGAAATTGCGGACGGGCGGATGGATTGGCGAAAGGGCTCCAGAAACCACAGACAGCGGTGTGGACAGGTAGACGAGGTAAATAAAAATTACCCTAGGGTAAAAACCCAATTTTGCAAATGTCACAGGACGTTCGGGGGGGTCGAGTCTGCGGACGTCCGAAGTCCGATTGCTAGCGGCTGCGTCTGGACGCCATGTCAACCCTACTCCCACGCTTTTCTCCATTCGCCTGTCCGCCGTGAACCAATGACCAATTCAGAAACTAAAAAACACCTTCCTCCCACGCTCCCTCCCATGCTCCTCTCCATCCACCTGTCCATGCGTCCGCACCTCGCCGTCCGCATTGTCCGTCCAACCGTCCACGCGTCCGCACCTTGCCATTTGCATTATCCGTTCGCCTGTCCAGAATCCGTCCGCATTTTTCGTCCACGTCCGCGCTACCCCAAACATTGCTTGTCGATGACCATGCGATCCATCGGACGGTGATTTCAAACCGCCCAATCTACCCATCCACTTTCGTGCCATCCGATGCAAACGACACCGTCCAGATACCCTAAAGCGTCGACCGCATAAATGGCAGTGCGGACAACTCATTTCTTCACAATCATTTCCCTTCTAGAGTAGGTGATCCAATGCCTTCGAAAATCTACACGCCCCTTTCGGCTTGGTGCGTGAACGATTGTATTCGTATTAATTTTTTTTAATCAGATTAGTTTGAGTGATTAGGGGGCTACCGCAACTTATAAGTCTTTAATTTTATGGAGTTCATTTGAGTGTTCTTAATTACTTGAATTGTGTTCGAGTTGATTGGGTTGTTAGAAACTCAGGGTGTTCAATTTTACGGTTTATTTGGTTGTCAGTAACAGTAGGTGCAATTTGTTTTAATCCAAATTCTTTTTTTTCATTTTGTACATTTAGCCAAAGTGGGCAGAAATTGCATTTTAAACTTTGTAATCCTTTCGGTTCATTATTAATTAAAGTTTGGAGGTTATCATGTCGCGCGGAAGTAGTGGAGGAAGTAAGAAGGGGAAATCACAAGAGATGAATTGGAAAGATTGGGCAGACGTAACCTGCGTTGCGGAGCCTAGATGGGAAGAGGAGCCCAAGAAAATATGGAACTGCACAACATGCAAGAAGTACGTTAAAATGACGCACCTCTCCAAACTATGGTCACATGATCGTGCAGAGGTGCAAGTTCGTCATTGGGAAGGACAAATGTCCACATGTAAGAGCGAACACTTTATTCGCTGATACGAGGAGAGAACATCTGCATCAAGTTTACCAAGCTCCAAACCAAACATCATGAACTATTCAAACATAGCTATGATTTGGGCGGAGGTAGTACTCCATAAAGAAGTAGATTGGCGCATGGTTGCAGGGCACAATGTCAAGAATTTGACTTGCGAGGAAGCCATAATTCCTACTAACTGGGTTGGACCAAGCGATTGCATGCTAGAATGGTCCAATCAAGGCTATGGAGGACTTCTTTCAGTCGTCTTGAAGGATGTTGAAGATGATTGGTCAGATGAAGATGATGTTGATGATGATCCAGCACCCGTGACATTTGGTGAGAGACACGAATGTCGAGAAGATCGGGAAGACATTGAATACCAACAGCAAATGCAGGAGGCCATGCGCCGAAGTGTGGAAGACCAGGGTCGGCAACATGATGGGTCCTACTATCGTGACTATAATGCACGTGGATCATGAGATGGGATAGGTGGTTCAGATTATGGTAACACCCCCCGAGTTGGCTCCCTAAATATAGGAGGAAGCCATGGAACGACACACTATGGTGGTTCTAGCCAAGGAGTCTCTCAATACTACTCTAGATCAACCACACATGGTTCATATGGGCATCAAGGAGGCCCTTATTATGGTGGATCAAGTCAAAGAGGGTCCTGGGAGAGTCCTCCAATTCCTCCTCCAACCTTTGGAGGTCCTTCTTTTGTAAATGAATATGGACAAGGAGGTGTGTCAAGTAGATATGGTTACAACTATGGGGGTAGACCATATATTGGGGTACGTCCTTCAAGCCCAAATGACAACAAGGATTCCAATTTGGATTCAGATTCAGAGTAAAGTAGAGTATGGTATTCTAGTCATCTTATGTTTGTTTTACTATATGGTTCACTCATTGTAATGTACATAGACGGTAGAGTGCGACAAATAAAGCACAATGCTCTCAACAAGTTGTAATCACCTTTTTTGTGATTTTGATAGAAATACATTGTATTTTTATATTTTAATAAAGTGATATTTATGTCACGTAATTTGTAGGATTTAATACCATTGATGCATGACTATGGGTTAATGGGTATTTGTGAAAATGGAAAATGCATTGGACCACTTTCTACAATTTTCTCATTCTAATCATTCAATGTGAATAGGTGAATTGCAAATGCAAAGGATGTCCCAAATATACAATAGAGGTTTGCAGAATAGCGAGAACCATCATTTTAGTTCCATTTGCTATCACAAATTGAATTGTAAGCCCTAGAAGTCCGAAGGCTTTTTTCCATTGAAGACCATTTAGTGATTTAGAATTGCCATTTCAATTACAAAGAACTAGAAAATGTAGGAACAATATTCTTGGCGTGTCGGATTGTACGATTTTGTACTACAGCAGTTTAAGAATGTGTAGAAGCAATTTCAAAAACTTTGCCCACATAGATTGTAAAATATTTGCATTCAAGGTGACTGAAATAAATTATTTACAATTTGCTTGACTAGATTTTTGGCTTCTAATTATTGAAACAATAAATATTTCCACTTGTGAGTACGATTTTATAATTCTGTATGTTGAAGAATTTAGATGAGAGCATAAGAACGTAGGAAGTAAAATTCAACCAAAAGCTATTTAGTTTTTATTCATAAGAGAATTGATAAATTGAATATATTCAAGATAGAAACTAGAACATTGATGATTTTAAGATAAAATTATGTAAACATGAGAATCTCAACGGTGAGAGTATTTCAACAAGCAAATCTAACCGGCTATCCCTCTATAATTTTTTATCATTTCCATGATAGTTGATTTACTTGATTCTTACTTTCGTTTGAAACTAAACTGTTGAATATGATACCTATGTTTGGCTTAGAGATGTTCAAGAAAAATGAAAATCTCTGATCGTGCAGATGGTCTTCCATCCGCCTCGTTTCGTCCGTCTACCATCGCTGGACAGGCTACTGCATCCGCGCCATCCACACCGTCCAATCTTGTGGACTGTCTACCGTTCGTCCGATCGGACAAGCTGGCGGTGTCCGTGCCAAGCCGGCCGTCGGATCTGGCAGATGCCGATCGTCCTTTTGATTGGACGTGTTGGTGGCGTCCGTACCAAGCCGGCCGGATGATCGTCCGTACGATCGGACGACCAAGACTAGGCGGACGGATACCTCGAGGCGGTTGGAATGCACCCGGATGATCAGACTGTCGCAATGAAGGGGACGGAATGCCATCTACATGATCGGACGGCCACGACGAGGCAAACGGAATGAAGTCCGCACGATCGAACAGCCACGAGGAGGTGGACGCAAACGAGCCATCTGCCACCTATAAGAGGGGCGGATGGCCTGTCCGCAATCACTTTTGCCTTGCCCCTTGCGTTTTGCAAGTGGAGAGTGGAGAGCTTGGTGGTTCATCCTCCATTGGCTCCTCTCCTCAGGATGGCGGAAGTCTTATTTGGGGGCCCCATTATTGCTATTTTCTATAGCGAATTTCTAAGTTTTAATTACAAATTTTTGGTATTAAAAATTTATCACGATGCCAGGATCGAAGAAGGTAGCGAAGGGAAATAAGTGGTACAAGAAAAGGTGGCAGCTAAGGAAATTCCATCTGATGCATGCAAAGCATTCTTGACCAAATGCATTGCAAAATTCTATGAATCAGAAACCACTATGTCTCTTGATACAAAGTATGTAAGATATGGAGACAATGTGAACCACCATATTGGTTTACTATTTTAAAACCCGAAAATATAAACATTAGGCATGAATTTACAATCCGAAAGTGTTAGTACTCCGGATTAAGCCATAACCATCAATTAAGGAGTTTTCCGCTAGATAGCAATGGAAACTTCAAGAGGTTAGGGCGAGATGCTAGAAAATGCAATTAGGAGGAAATTTGGGGAAATTCTAAGGAAAAAATGGGGAGTTAAAACTAAAAATAGGTTAAGCAAGATTTGGTAGAGTAACCAAATTAGGCTAACGGTAAAATGATGAGAAAATGAAAACAAAAAATGAAAAATGAAAATGAAAACAAAAGACTAGAAGTAGGAAATGAAACTAAAGGTAAATTAGAAACCACAAAAATAATAAATAAGAAAAAACACAAAAGAAGTTAGTGAAACTAAAACTATAACTAAAACACTAGTGTAGTGGGTAAAACACTAAAATAGTGCTAAAAACACTAAAATAAGATTTTACAGTAAGTTAGAGGGTTTTATAGTAATTTAGGGGGTGGAACACTAAAATAGAGCAATTTACACTAAATTAGCGGATTTACAGTAACCTAGAGTGATTTGCACTAATTTGGCGCATTTTGCACCAAATTAGTGGATTAACAATGAATTAGTGTAGGATGAAAGTAGTTTAGAAAAGTAATCCGTTAGAAAGTTGGATATAGACAAAATTAGGGTTTGGAGCCCTCTCTCTCTCAACTCTCTCTCAAATTTTCCCAACTTGGTATGCATGTGTGTTGGAGAGCATTCTTGGTGATGAAGGGCGTTTTGAAAGCATGAGAAGCTAGAGATTAAGATGAGGGAACCAAAGTAGGACAATTTTTCGAGTACGTCACCAATTTTTGAGAAAAAAAGGTGAAGGATTGATGGTAGTGAGGTCAGATGGGAATTGGAGTGGAGAAAATTAGGTTTTTGTTGAATTGAGAGGGGACTACCAACTTGGTGATTGATTGCGGGAGATTGAAAGAGTGGAATGGGCTGAATTTTTAGGAGGATGGAGAAGAAAAAGTCAGCTTTCCAACATGACCAGTCCCGACCAATTCCGAGCACGGACAAGGACGGAGCAGCCGATTTAGTACGAGAGGGTCACGCCGCCTCCACCACGGAAGACTGATGACTTTGGCAAGCGACTGTGGGATTTCGGCAAAGCGGATCAACGTGAATTTTGGGGAGGAGAAAGATGGGAAAGTCAGCTTTTCAACGAGACAAGTCTTGCCTAATTTGGAGCAAAGACGAAGCCAGGGTGAGCATTTTAGTGGGACAAGGTTTGCTGCCCATCTAGCGGCAGTGGATTTTGGGTATTTCATCTTTTTTTTCCTTGTGATTCAGTTGAATCCAAATGTAATGTTAATTACAATATGATATTTTCTTATCCATCTTGAAGTAATAGTTCAATGACTTGCATGCAATGTTCTTGTGGGATGTGAATGTGTAGAGGGTTTATGAGGATTTTTTAGGATTTTAGGGCAAGCGCGGAAACGCTGCCCAAATTGGGGGTAAAATTAGGGTTAGGATATGTCATGCCCCTTAGTGACACTTACCACCTTAAGCTCACTTTCCAAACACTTAACACTTCAATGCCACTAAGGTTCACGCTCTCCTAACACTGCACATGCCACGCACCCACAATGTTAGGTTCCAACTCAAGTCACGGGGTTCCCCATTCCTCCGTGACTCTCAATCCTTTCCTTCCAATACTTAACTCCCACAAGACACTGGGCATGTCATTTGATGACATGGGGCGGAACTTCCATTGATGTCCAAGCACTTGGTGAGGCACTACTCCCACCGGTGCTAACCGCCCTTGATGGGACCCAACTCCCGACTAGGCCCAACCCAACTCATTTCGGAACTCACTAATCAGGACTCACCAAACAGGACTCACACCATGGCCTAGTGTGGAGTGGGACACCACCCAACCGGTATCAAGGAGTGCACAAGCACTCCATGATAACACACAAGTGGTGGTGAGGCTCCAACACTAGCCTCACCACTCGGGGCCACTTAGGCTCACCATGGCACCATCCGGGAGTGAGGAGGGAGATCACCCCTCCTCATAGTACTCTCTGCGGGATTTGGCAGCCCCCCCCTTTGTATGTCAAGGGGGACTCCCAAACACCCTTTGGTTTTGGAAGACCACCCCATTTCTCCCGATTCGCACTAGTTTGAAACTCCCAAACTTCCACCCGGATTAACTTTGCGGTCCGGGATCCAAATTGCACATGCGACCCCATTTTCGACATCTATGCGACGCGTAGATGCCGATGGACTACTCACTTGCTCCATTCGGACAAGTACTCGCAAAGATATCGCCCTCCAAAGATTCGGGACACTCCCGGCGCGACTAGGACACCCCCAACTTTGAACGCCCATAACTTTTGACTCGTAAGTCCAAATCACGCGTTCTTTGGACGGCTAGAAGCGTCTTCTCAAGACCTTTCCAAACATGTATCACACGCCCCCAAATTCGTCCGGATCAGAGCGCTAACACGCTCTGATCGCTCGGGACTCCTAATCCCCCTCACCTAATCTCTTGCAAGGCTTGGGGAGTCACCCCCAATGCCCCCCTTGCTCACCAAGGTGGCACGGGCACGCCTTGTGATGAGGGTCGTGACAGGATATGGATTAGGAAATTGAAGGACGAAACTAATTGGCTTAAAAAGAATAGGTGAATATGTTAGGGAAGGGATCTATGGAATTAGGGAAGTCTTGGGCATCAATTTAGGAAGTTAGTTAGGAATTGGGGTGGTGGTGGTGTACTGGAATTTAATTTCAGGACACCAAATTGACCCATTTGGTGCCTGAAGGGCTAATTTTAGACAAAATTAGGCCTTGTAGGTTGCCCTAACTTCCCAAAGTAGGTACTAGGGTCATTGGAGGATTTTAGGGTGCATATTAGGATGGTGTAAGGGTGCTGCCTTCATTTCACTTAGAGTAGTTTAATGTTAAAAAATTGATAAAAAAAGCATTTAGGAGTCCATTGCTTGGAAGGTAATCTAGGTAGGTGTCCCATACACTCCCTGCCGGCCAACTCTAGGGGGTTTCTTCACCTTGTGGTGGAAAAGCCTCATAGATAAGTGTCTACAAAAATTCAAGGTAGATATGACGCAGAGAATTTTGGATGCCTTAAACATTCCACAATGGCAACATGAGACGGAGAAGAGGGGCTTCAACAAATGTTTGGAGAACAAGGTGCATGATGCATTGTGGAATGCTGATGTGGTTTTCGGAAAATACAGGAAACAATACCATGCAAATGATGAAGCCTTTGAGCAAGTCATTCTCAAAGCTCAAGTGTTTATTGGGCGTTGCACCCCATATGCAAAGAGGCGTAATAGACGAGGGTCATTAGGTTGGTGGACTAGCGATGAGGGTCTTGCTGAATTGGATATGGATAGACGTCATCTTATAGCGCTTCCAAACATCGCACGGGTGATTCCCCAAGATGGTTTAATCATGAGGGGAGGATATGCAACAATTCAGAGGGTGAAAATTGAAGGATGTTCAAGGATAGCTTCATCTTGGAAGTTCATATCAAAGATATCCAACCACCACACTACGCAACCTCAACTTGCAAAGTTGGAACATCAAAATGAATCAATGGTAGTGAGGATTCCACATTCAGAAGTCATACGGTTTGTTGCAGTTCATGCAAGAACAAATGAAGGGTACTCGTATTGGTGGAATGGCAGAACACTTCGGCAAATGTTGAATATGGATAATGATTATCCACACAACATATATATTAGGTTACAATATTCGAATCCAACAGAGTCAAATGTGACTAAAGCTTTTCATCTTGCTTGGTTTCGGAAGAAGTGCACCGAGCTTGCTTGGGCATTGGTGCATATCATGAATGCGGTATATGTTGCTAGACATCTACACAATGATATTTCTCCAGACAACATCATGTTTCATTTTCCTGATGATGAATCACATGCCTACATTGGAATTTGTCATTGGGGCATGACTACTATAGCTACCAAACCAATGAAATCCTTGTATACGTTCACATCTGCAAGTGACATGAACAAAGCTTTAACAAGGAGGTGTTGGGTGGATCCAAGCATTGCATATTTGCATAGAAGAGATGCAAATGTGGAAATCATTCCACATTTATTACGTGCATCAGAGGAATATGGGATTGGTAAAATAGCTCAAAGGATCAATAAGCAATGCATGTCAGAGAACTACAGTAGATTGCAACGGGAAACAAATGCAATGGCCATGTTTAGCCACCACCAATTGGGAATTGTGTTTCACCAATACTTGGACTGGCTTTGTCAAAGAGGTGATGGTTATTGGGGTGGTTTGGCCCACATCATCAATCGGTTCACTGGCCAATTCAATTGGCCTATGCCGGATGAACACTTTCGACATTCATATTAGTAATGTAGTGCAAGAGTACACTATATAGAGTTTTATAAATATTTGATAAATGTAGAACTTCGGATTTATGCATGTAGATTGCTTAGTATATATGCACCCCTAATTTTGCCTATATCCAACTTTCTAATGGAATAATTTTCTAAGCTACTTTCATCCTACACTAATTCACTGTTAATCCGCTTATTTGGTTCAAAATGCGCCAAATTAGTGCAAATCGCGCTAGGTTATTGTAAATCCGCTAATTTAGTGTAAATTTCTCTATTTTAGTGTCCAGCCCCTAAATTACTGTAAAATCCTATTTTAGTGTTTCTAGCCCTATTTTAGTGTTTTACCCACTACACTAGTGTTATAGACATAGTTTTAGTTTAACTAACCTCTTTTGTGTTTTTTCTTATTTATTATTTTTGTGGTTTTTAATTTACTTTTAGTTTCATTTCCTACTTCTAGTCTTTTGTTTTCATTTTCTCATCATTTCACCATTAGCCCAATTAGGTTACTCTACCAAATCTTGCTTAACCTCTCTTTAGTTTTAACTTCCCATTTTTTCCCTAGAATTTCCTCCTAATTGCATTTTCTAGCATCTTGCCCTAATCTCTTGAAGTTTCCATTGCTATCTAGCGGAAAACTCCTTAAGTGATGGTTATGGTTTAATCCGGAGTACTAACACTTCCGGATTTGTAAATTCATGCCTAATGTTTATATTTTTGGATTTTTTAATAGTGAACCAATATGGTGGTTCACAACCGCATCTTCACATTTCAAAATTTTTTTCTTACTTGTTGTTATGTGTTTTACTCTCATTGTTTCCTTTTCTTACTATTGTTTTCTTCAAATTAGGAATTGTAGTGAGTTTAAAGTTTAGGCCTTTTGATTCTATTAGTGCACTTAATTTTTTATTTCTCTCCTTGTTTTGTGAGCATAGAGAGTTCTTCTCTATTTGTTCCATGAGTACAGACATTTCTTGCTTGTTCCATGACTTTAGGAGATATTTAGTGGCAAGACTTTTTCGTACTGTGAATTTAGGGTTTTAGCAAGTTTGCCAATGTGTGGAAGTTAAATATTTTGCTGGAGTGGGTGACTTGTAAAAAGTGTAGCACTTGCGGTTTCCGGAATTACAATATAGTTCACTTCAAAGTTTTGTTTTTTTGCTTGTTTTCTTTCTTGCTTAGAAGTTTTACTTGTTAGATTGTATGATTGTTTACTTCAAAGTTTTGTTGGCTTCTTTGAAAGCAACCTCTTTTGCGCTTGAAGGTTTCATGTTGGAGATTCAATGTGAAAATTGGTATTGTTAAAGGTTTAGGGTTGTATTGTTCTTTTGCTTTGTTTATTGTGGTACTCATCTAGCTGTAGAGCTAACAGTCATAGTCTTAGGGTTTACATTATAGAAAGTTTGGACTCTCTAGAGGGCTGCCAAGAAGTGCCGGGAGGGACCCTCACTATATTACATTTATTTTGCTTGAGGAATTTTTCCCCTATTTCTATACTTCATCACTTCCAAATGTCAAAGCATTCACTCTCAGGTACTATTAGTTAGGGTTGTGACTAGTGTTGTTTTGATATTTGAAAGTACCACCGAAGCACCTCCCTTTGACAATTGTAGAATAAAAAACTAAAATGTACTTTTGGAACTCCTGATATTCACACAAGGTGAATCTTTTTTTTGTTAGAAAATTCCCTCCTTTGAGTAGCTTCAATAGGCTCCAGAAATAGACTAGCTTATTAAACCCTGCCAACCCTCCGAGGAGTCCAAACTTTCTCTAATGGGATTCTTATTTTCTATTACTGACTTAAGAATACAGTTTTGGAATTCAAATTGATTGAATTTTGTGTATCATTGAAGTAGGTGCATTTTACATTTGTTTGTTGTCCTCCTTGGAAAGCATTGACACTATTTTCCTATAATGGCACGTATGTAGTCCTATTTGACATTTTTTCAATTTCAATCTTAAAGAATGTTCAAAAGAACTCTGTTGCAAATTTGAGTTCAAGGTATCCATTTCTCGGCAACATGGTTTGGGGTTCAAAGTTTTTAAGTTATAGTTGAAGGTTAAGAGAACTAGCACTTCTCCATATTATTTTTCATATGATGAAATTTTTTAGGGTTTGGGGTACTCAAGGATATGTATCATTGACTTGAAAATACAATTGCAAAAGTTTATTCCCAACATAAGCTTTCAAATTTTGAATTTTTATAAAACGATTCCACAAAAGAAATAAGATCTTTAAAAAACCAGAATATTGAGTTATTGAGCCCCACTCATACTCCTTATCATTGAGTTGATGATACATTAGCACTATAAGAAACGTGCTTTTTTTGTAGCATTTTGAAGAAACGGGTCATGTTTTCATTGACATCATTGTTTCACAAATTTTGAGCTTGTGGGAGGTAGATTTCTATTGGATGTTAGGAAAGACATAGGGATATCAGAGCAAAAACAGATGGATGACATAGGGGACTATGAGACCCTAATTCATCACTAGGGGCTTACTCTTTTTTTTGTATTTTATTATTTTAAATGCACTTTTATATACAAAAAGCCCTAAAAAGAGTGTAGAATCAAAATAGGAATGTCACATTTCAATGTAGTATTTGGTCCAGTTTTAGAATGTTATAGTTAGAATGGCCCAACCACGAGTTGTAACTAGGTTAGAATCCAACTAATTGTGGCAAATTGGTCAAATTGTGAGTGATGGGCACATCCGGCTCAAAACCCCACATGGAGAACACATCTATAGGCTAGAATTGTTTGAAGGAATTTTGGTGAGGCATATAGGTGAGTTCCTAAAGATAAGTTCCAGTCTCCCCATTTCATCGATGAAACAATGGAACCCCAATTGTCGGCTTGCAAATGTGGAAAATACCAAGATGGGACTATGGAGGAATCTCAGGTCCAAGGAGGGTGACTTCGGGTTAAAACCATGTCTAGGAACCAATAGCGAAGTCGGTTTGTCAAGATTCCCCCCGATGTGGAAGATTCCTTGACCACCGATAATTAAATAGAGGGGTGGATTTTGTCCCCTCTAGGCCGATGTGTAGAGTAAAAATATGAGCCTACACATGTGTCGTGGAATCCCATGGGAGGTTCCACAAAAAGTTTTGGGATTTTTTGATAGTTAGAAGATGTCTTTCCGAATAGTCAACTATCCAAACCTACGATGGAAAATTCCTAGAAATTCCCCAGGTGGTGGTAAATTCCCACTAAAAACTAGTATAACTTCCTTTATGTTATTAAGCTATCCCGAAAAGTTTCAAGACATTCTGATAGTCAAAAGTACGTGAACCTACGAAATTCCCCGATAATTAACGAAATATAAAGTCCACGATGGAGTTGACCGGCAGAGCGAGAGCATACGAAAGCAGAATGGGGCACAAGATAGGTTTTTTATCACTCCCCCGTACCTACTTAAGAGCCTGGGCTAGTTACTTTTGCTAGAAAAGTCAACCCCCAAAGTTGGGATTTTTCTCGGTTTTGGCATTAAGTTGACGATAGGTTTCATTGCGATTTTGAAGATAGAAAAGAGGGAAGAGGTTCTCTAGATTAAAAATGTCCTTCTACAGCCAATGGCGCAATCCATTTGCGAGTTGGAGTTAATCTCCAAAAGTTAGCTTAGCGGGCCAACATAGGATGAAAACCTTGAGTTTGAATGAAAATCTAAGAAGATAAGGTTAACTTAGATGAACGAGGAGAGGTGGGTGCTCATGAAAGAGTATGAAAAGGCACCCCTTCTCCTCTCTCACCACCCCTTTTTTGGGTAATTGGGTTCATTGAATCCAATTTGTGTTGGAAAATTGTGACATTTTAGCCACAAGCCTTGCAATGGTGTTTTTTGGGTACTTTTGGCTATTGTTGTTGTTTTTGGAGCTTGCAAGGTCTTTGTGGGTCCCTTGCCTTTTATTTTATTGAATGTGGTACTAACTCTTCCAAGCTTGAGCTTGGAAGCTTTTGCTAAACTTACTATGTTGCTAGAGGTTGTAGGTGCTTACCTTTAAGAAACCTTTTTGGTCACTCTCTTTGTTTTGTCGTGTACTAACCCTAAAGCAACCCCCCATATGACTGGCAATGCCACTTTGGAGGGCCTTTAGTTCAAGTCATTTATGCTACTAATCCGTGTCACTAGCCTTTGAGTGTCCCAAGCCGTTTCTTTGTCTTTTGTCCATGTCCCTAACAGTGATGTGTTATGCCTTATTGAGAGACACGAGAGTGTGAGGGTAGGGGGTCCCACCCATACGGTGAAGCTTTGAATCTCCTTGGGGTAAAAAGTCCTAATGGTGTGTTAAGAAGGAGAACAACGGTGAAGCTTTGAACCCCTTGGGAGTAAAAAATCTTAGCGGTGTGTTAAAAAAGGGAATGATGGCGAAGCTTTGAACCCCCTTGGGGTAAAAAGTCTTAGCGGTGCATTAAAACCACCTCACAGGAGAACTATGAGACCACATGGTGCCTCTCTCCACAAGGTTTAGTTCCCCCAAACGCATCGAGAACAAACCAAGGCTTAGGTCCCAAAAATTAGGAACTAGAGGTCAAGATGAACACGTAGGATAAGTATAACGAGGAGAGAATCAAAGGATGGCCCTTGCCCCCACAAACTGAAGTCACTCCAAGCTAGCCTTAGGCATGACTTCTCCAAGCCTTTAGGAGTTAGTACAACATTTAGACTATGACAAGACATACACAACCCCCAGCCCAACACCAGTACCCCAAACCACAGTGACTCTAGATCCCCAACTTCCAATACCCAAGAAGGGTGGGGGTCGAGTACCATAAGGCAAGGCAGGGCTAGGTACAGGGAGTCTCGTTTAGAAACAAAGAGTCCAATCTAGCAGTCAGAGGGCTGAAAGGGGTCCATAATTAAGGAGCAAGGGGGATTTCATAATTTAAAGGAGACGGGGAAGGGGAGTCCAATTTGGGAAGGGGAGTCCAGTTTAGAAAGAAAGAGTCCAGTCCAACATTCAAGAGGGCTGGGAGGGTGCCATACTTAAGGAGCAAGGGGGTTCTATAATTAAAAGGGGACAGGGAAGGGGAGTCTAGTTAGAAAGAAAGAGTACAGTCCAGCAATCAAGAGGGCCAGAAGGGTCCGTAATTAAAGAACAAGGGGGCCCGTAATTAAAAGGGTATGGGGAAGGAAGAATTCAGTTCGGGATCAGAGGAGCCGAGGAGGACGTAATTGAGAAGGACAAGGAGAAGGGGTTGTAGCAAACATAGTGGGGAAAAAAAGACCGACCAGAGATCACGCTCACACTAAAACAACTTGTGGGGCGGGGAATCCAACTCCCCATCACCTATAACTCTCACCGCAATAACAAAAGCAAGTAGAGGAGGGGGGGGGGGGGGTGAAGATGGCAAAAGGCCGGAAGAATGAGGAGAAATGACAAGGGGGAAGACAACTTGAAGGAGGAGGGTGAAGGTAGATAGGATAGGGCAAAATCCTAAAGACTTAGGCCTTTAGATTAGAAGTAGGTAATCACCACGAGATTAAGTGTGAGATGTAAGTATAGGACGTAAGGCGTAGGATTTAAGAAGTAGCTCAACCTTAGGGAATCATAGAACCCGTCCTTTAGATTAGCTTAGTAGGTAGGAGCAAGGGTAGTTGGGCCACCTTAGAGTGTGGGAGGAAAGAAAAGAAGAGAAGAGGAAAGAAATAGGAGAAAAAATCAACAATTAAATCCTTGTACCAATTTATGATGAAGATGGTGGTCCGTTGTCTCACAGCATGGGAGTTCATGGTGGAGGAGGTAGAGCCTCTGGTGAGCACGACCCCAATTTCGAGGTATGAATTAACCCTTTCCAACCTTTCCCTAGGTCTCTAATTAGAAGCTAGTAACTTGGCCGAGGCCTACCCCTAGGTCAGACCCTTAGAACTGTAGGTCAGGGCATTTCCAAGGACATAAGCTTAAAGAAGAAGACCGTGGCTTTCCAAAAACCCTAAGGCACGCCCATATCGGGTGAAAATTGAGGAAGTTATCGCCGGATGAAGATTAGGGTCAAATTGGATGAAGAATAGCTAAACTCCGAGTTTGATAGAGAACTATGTAGGTTAGGAGGAGGCTACCAATTAGGGGCCAAGGCCAAAAAGAAAAGCTAATTCCAAAATATAGGTTAGGAGAAAGTAGCCGATGAAGTTTAGGTAAGGCTTGGATGAAAATTCAGTAGAAATCCCTAATTGGGGCGCAACTCCAGATCTGGATAGGAGAAAATCTTGTGAACCATTCCTCAAAATTTTGAATCTTTTTGAATTAAAGAACTAGGCGCAATAGATGGATGAAGTTTGAGGAACCAAGTAGCGGTCAAACTTCATCCACTCATAACTTGGGCTAGGAAGGTCGGATAGGGTCAAGTCTTACGTTTTTAGAAATGGCACAAGATGAAATAGAGGGTTCTTAGGATAGTTCTGCCCTGGTGTAGGTTCCATCCAAATCATCCAGTAGGCCCTCCATCCAGTCGGTCCAAAACATTGGAAGTAGTTTAAGTGAATCTTGCAATTTGGGGTCACTTAGGCACTTAGTAAAAAGATCCATTGCTTGGAAGGCATAGTGGACCATGCTTAGACACCCAAAGGTAGGAGTCACTTAGCCAAAACCCAAAACCTAATTGTGTTCGTGAATTACCAAGGGTAGGTAATTTGGTGCTCACAAGGACATGTATGTTTTTTTGGACATCAAATAAAACATGGCCATGTTTATTAAAACGTCCCCCAAACATGGAAGTTCCACATTAGCAAGAAGTTTTGAATTTACTGTGGGTAAATTTTCGAATGTTACTTTCAGCTAAGGTAAAATATAGACTGGATGTGAAAAACATAGCAGAAGGGTAGCCATGTGGCATGTTTTGGAAAAAAAAGGAAATGGATGGATGTACACTCTAGATGAAAAGGGAAGTTCTTTATACAAGTAGGGTAGTAGGAAGTATGACAACCCATATGGGACATGTAAAGCAAATTTTTTCTTCAAAGTAAATTGTTTGAAAAAACGTACAAATGTCAAAAATAATGTCTAGATGTCGAAAATAACATGTAGATGTTGAAAACAACATCTAAATGTAGAGTTATCAAATTCCCATCTTTGAATTATCCCATATCCTACATCCTTGGTCATGGGCAGACTATAGATTTTAGTATAATAAGGACCTCTCCACCTTTATTCTTATAAAATATCTATCAGGTATTTACTTGACTTTTAGACTTTGCCATCAAAAACTCTCTTAATGATAGATGGTCAATTCTTGTTGAATTTGACAATTTTTCTTGTTCATTTTTAGGGGACTTTCATTTAAATGATTATTTCAAAAAAAAAATTCATTTTTTCTTTTAAATAATTGATTTTATATAAATAATATTCAAATTCTCAATTAACATGAAAATGTGCCACATCATCACCAAGTTGGATGAAAAAAATTTGACATGTCATTGCCTATTCGGCACACGCTGAGGTGGAATCTATCTAGTGTATACGTGGAGCATTTTAGAAAGCTTGGAACACCCATTTTTTACATTCGTTTTCATCGAACAAGTTGACATTACAATATGTTTTTCTAGATTTTGGATGTTCTTTGCGATGTCAACTGCAACAGATTTTAGGTGACATTATAGTTGATGCCCCTTCTGTTCAAAAAAACGTTCTACCATGACTTCTAAAACATCTCACAAAACGGGGGGTTCTTATAGATTAGATGACTATATTATGAAATGTAGAAGTGTAGAACTAATATAGATCATCTTGAACGTTAGTTATTGGCCATTGAATAACAATAATCATCTTTATCCTCGATGTCTTCTAAGCATAAGAATCTTAATGAATCCTTGTTAAAAGAGGTTATTGTCCACTCAAGGATAACTTGATACGAGTCAAAAATTATTCGTGCTAATAATATCATACAATAAAGAGAAAAAGAAATATGCTACGGAAATGTTTTTTTATAATCTCTAGAGGAACCAAAATATAATTCCCAGACATACATAATCCTAAATCATTGAAAACTCAAAGAAATAAAATGAAAAGATTAGAACAATGTATTGTGGAGTCAACAATAACAATATTAAAAAAAATGAAATTGGTTTCAAAGTACCTTTATTCCTCATTGAATTGTGCTATCATCGAGTCAATGATAGGTAACCAAAAAAACCCAAAGCGCACAAAGGCAAACTCAATCTAGAAACATCATCTAATACAATATCAACACTCCCATACTAAGTAGGACAAAAGTCTAAATATATATTTTTTAACAAACATGTATGAATCATTTGACAGAATCCCAAGATAGAACAAACAAACTGCTACAACTATTCCATGACTAAGCATCACCTTCAACCACTCATCAATCCCATGCAAGACAAACCCTTTATTGATGAAACAGAGGACACTTAGGGAATGCTCTAGAAGTTCAAAGAGCATATTAATACTTGGAGTTTTGGTAAAAATTAGAGGAAGAACTCTAGATATTTTAGATATAGAGTCTAGGGAAAAACAAGCTACCTACCATGGAATATGAATGAGAAAGTGATGGCAATTGAGGAACACAGAAAAAACTATGTTGTAATTGTGCTTCACGAAGTTGATGATAGTAGAAACTAGGACTGCTCTCACTCCATTGTCATCAACGTTAATTAATACTATAGAAAGTTTGATCTTGAGAATCTTATGACTTTTGTGGAAGGATTGCATATGGAGTCAATGAGGAATTTCAAAATTTGGCTATGTTCTATAGAAAAATAGCATAGTGAAGTCCAATGTGACAAAATTGCGATGCATTTTTAAAAATTTGGATTGTTATGCATTGTCAAATGTCAAGCAACAAACTTCACTAGGTCGAAACATCAATCAAGGATAGAGAGGGGCATCTGAAGCTTGTCAACAAGGTAGGTTTGCCAAACAAGCCTACAATCTTTGTGATTTCTCTATCGCTCTTACACTTGTCTATTATGGCTACAAATGTTTTCTTTTTTTGGAGAAATCAATCTCATCCTCTCTTAAAAGCTCTACAAAACCACAAGTAATAAAACACAATCTTATAGAAATACTTAGAAAAAAAATTTTAAATCAACAAAGTTTGAGTCAACTAAGGATGTAGCAAACACACTACAAAATTGAGTCTATAGGGTTTTGGTTTGACTTACTCTATCCTTGAACCTTAGAACAATTGTTGATGTCATCATGAAAATATTTCCAAATGTTTTTTTTTCTCGCATCTGTTTCACAAATTATTCAATTATATATTCATTCATCTCCAATACTATATAGTAAATAGTTACCAACCATGTATTCCAAAGTGTATCATATTAACCCCTAAATGCTTGAGGCATCAAATTTTTATGTCAACAAAACTTTGAAGTTAAATAAAATTGAATTCAGATAATATTTTTAGTATTCGTATTTTTGAGAAATTCTTGTTGTAGTCTAGTTTTACCATACAAAGTTAGATTTTGAAAATGAATGATTAACGGTCTGAGATGACCCTAAACTACCGGATGATGGCAGGAAGGTACCCAAATAGAATGGAGTGGTTGTAGGTTTGATATCTAGCTGTGACAGGTTAGTTTATCTAGTGTGAGATCAACCTTTCTTCCTGACAAAACCCCTTGCAATGTGTTCTCAACACACTTGTGTCAAAAAAAAATGAATGACTATAATTTTTTTATTCAAGATTTAGCACAAAGGTATCCATTACAAATCTTGATTTGTAATGGATTGATGATTTTTGAAATGGAGCCTCAACTGTACTAAAACTTGGAAAAAAAATCACATTAGAAATCTATTTAAAGAAATTGAATAGTTGATCATGACAAGGTGGAAATTGATGAGGATTATTCCTATTTTTCTCTTGAACTTCATATTTTTTTGGTAACCAGCTTTTTAGTTTCAACATGAAAAAGGAAGATAAAAAAACTTCAAATCACTTTTACAATTATAATACCTTCATGATAAAACATTACAATCTTTTAATCCATAAGCAATATTGTGGTGTTTTCTATTCCAATGAAAATTATTTGATAAGTTTCATCAGTTTTTTGGGAATTGTAACCATAGAAATTCAAACTAGACATATTGGCTTTTTATTCAATTTATAGCAAGAAATCCAAGGAGCTCAAAAAAAGCCTTGGGCATTTAGGGGTTAAAAATAAATGCATTTCTATATCTTTCATTTGTGGCTCACAAGACAATCAAATATATTACTGTCACATGATTTTGAAATGTGACTTCACAAGAAAATACACCATTGGCATGCTGCCATGCTCTTCAACATGAAAATATTGCCCCAAAGTCGATCTTTGCAGAGGTGATCCTAGGCATCTTGTATATGTCAAGAGGTGAGACAAACCTGGAATGTTTTTACTCGGGCATTCAAGGGTGAAAATTAAGATCCAAAACATAAGTGGAATCTATATCCCAGGACAATGACCAAAGGAAAATGTACGTCTTCATGGGCTAGACCAAAACCATGTTCCAATGTCGAGACTAAAGTCCAGACTAACACTACAAAATTAACTCAGGACTAATAGAGATTTAACCTCAAGAAACGTGAGCTGTTTCATTTCAATAGTGCTCTAGGAAAGATGTAAAATCATAAACACAGTACAGATTGACACATCGTCAGCGGCTTTGAGGTTGATTTTGATGAGGCTGAGAACAAAGACGACCTTGACCAAGAGGAGGAACAGAATGAGCCTGCATCATGCCCTGCATTTGATTACTACAGGTAAATACCAAATGCATTAGGATGGGCGGAGAAACACAGAGAATGCAGGTACGAATACTAAGTTTGTCAGAACCTACTCTAGAAAATTAAGACAATCTGGTATCTAAGCAACTGGACATCATAAATAATACTATAACTACATGAAATAATTGCACTGCAACACATACTCAGGAAAAAAATACATATAGAATCTTCCAAAGGATCCTTTATAACAAGATATTTAACACAAGTATCTCCAATTTCCCTAAGAAATTCCTACTAAGGTTTCATAATTATGGTAGGACCTCCCATGACCAGCCAAGACCCATGGTCAATACATAGGTAATGGGAAATTCAACAAAGAGATGACAGATATCTAACCATTAGTTTTCTAGTTTCCAACCATCTTCTAGCCATCACTGTTATGACACATGTGCTTCATTTTTAGAGCCAAATTAGTCTTTAGATGAGCAGTGATGGAAGAATCTATATATTGGGAATGGGAGCAGGCCAACTTTTGGCTTCTAAAATTCAGAACAATTTGAATTTAAGGAAAAAAATTATGAAAATTTAACAATGCCTTCTACTACTCCAGATCATGCCCAAAATGCGTAAGTGGCTGGTAATGGGCGGTTCTACTATACTATGATTTTTAAGAAAAAATAATTCACAAAATCGTATAAATTTCATTTTTATGTTTTTAATTATGAAAAGAAGAAAATCTGAGATGTAGATTAAGACGTCGAAAAAACAGAATTTTTTTAAAATGTACATTTTTATATAGAAAATTAAATAAGTTTGACCTAGTGGACATGTTGCCCTTCCGAGGTTACCCGAAGCCACTGAAAATCTTGAACATCCTAAAAAGTCTACAAGGAATTTGACTGTCCAGAACAAGAGAAAATTTCTATTTGCGTATCAAGTTCTAAACCTACAAACAGAAATTTAAGATCAAATATGACAAAGCTTGCACACAAATCACCGAAGCATTGAGCATCGAAAACAATGTCTGATAACATGGTAAGACACGTTCATACCTGCGGGAAAGGAACGTATACAACAGGACTTGCAGGTTGCCCGTACATCATGTGCTGTGAATACTGGGAAAACAAACCTCTACAAGTAAATATTACAACCCTAAAAAACCCCAAGCAACTTACATGTAGTCTGGATCCCCCAAAATTCACCATTTCCAGTAACGAGTTCAATAACTAGCTGCTACGGGGGAAACTCACCTACTGTGACAGTATTAACAGTAAAGCGAGGAAAGGACCATTTCTACTATTTGTCTGGTACATTCAAAATGTTCTAAATCTTCACGAACATACACTAGTTCCACTCATTGAAGGCCAACATAAATCGACTGTCATGATTGTATGATAGATGAGACATAACTTCTAGGTACAGTCATAGTGGAAACTGATCAGTAAGTGGAATTGAAAACTAGCATCCATCCAGTCAGAGCACATAAATTATTGACCTGACGGTGACCACACTAGAGTACGCAGATGACTAGGCACCAAAATCAAAGACAATTGGTGATATCGAAAGAACTTACCAATTGGCCATTAGGATGCAAAAGTCCAGCTTGCAAAGCAGATGTTGGTGGATGATATTTTACTTGTTGAGGTTGACCATAAGAAGACATTGCCTGTGCCCAATCATGGTTAAATGCAAGAAAGTAAAATATCAAATGTTATACCGAATGAGCACTTCCAGATATTTGAAGCTAAGAGACGTTAAAATGCATCACATCTCTTCCCACAACATTATGCATCAATGGTAAAGCCTTCAAGATGCAGACTAATAATTCGTTAAAAAATAGTTCATGACACAAGTTTCTCCTGACAGCAGAAACGGGAACAACCAAAGGCTCAATATAAGATGATATTATCCCCAAACCTAGAATGTTCATGCATATAACATGTTCAAGAACTTAAGCATGTACATCACATCATAAAGTAAAATCACAAAGAACCTGCTGTTGTGTATGAGGTTGCGCTCTTGGATTCGGTTGCCCAGGTAAAATACCAACACCACCAACTCCACCAACTGGAAACCCTGGCACAGGACCGCCAGGTGACGACATAAAAGCAGTTGAATTAACCGCAACTACTGCTGAAGCAACCGCAGGATTAAATGGCGACAACTGATTCTGCTGAGCGGTAGACTGGAGGTTCACAGGAGAGCCTTGCATCAGAGATCCCCCATGAACAATAGAATGCATGTACATAGGACTTTGGGCCCCTAGAGCGTGTTGTGAAACTGGAGCGCTCGCCCGCGTTGAGCACGAACTTGGAGTAAACGACTGAGCATTTGGATTGAGTTTAAAATCCTGCACATAAAAGTTGTGGTTAAGTGCTATGGCAAACAAACCGTTTCTTCAGAAGAAACAAACATAAAGGCGAATGTACAAGTGATAAAATATGTGATGCAAACCTGAAGACTACTGGTAAGAGAATCTCTTACACGAACTGTTACCTTAGCATTGGCATTCAATGGTGATTTTTTTGAAGTAGAAACAGTTGGCAAAGATGCTGCAGAAGATGGTGAGATACATGAAATCATTAGAAGTGTCAGAATTTGAATAATAAGCAGCCTGGAAAATTCTCTGTAAACTACCACGCTATGATTAATTGGATGTTATGTGAACCAACAAGAATCCAACAAGAACCACTGCCAGTTTATCTGCCGAACTGATGCAATGAAAGGGTATTCTTGAGAGAAGAACTGAAGCATGCGAAGAGAGATAAATACTAAAAGCCAATGATGCTAAACTTGGTATATCATCCACTGAAACGATTTGCTGTATTGGATTGTCCAGAGTCAATTGTATAGCATGTTAATTCAGAATTGTTCATCCCAAATAAACAGCTAATCTGTAGAATTCACAGACAAGGCATTTCCTTGCATTCATAACAAGAGCGATCGCGTGTACTATACACGAGGAGATTTCAAAAGCTGTGGATAGAGGCACCAATCTGGAAGAAGAGACATGTACTCTAATACCTCTCTACTATCATTTCACCCACAGCAGAAAAAATCAGACCAAATATACGATTGGACAGAGAAATTGAGCAAATACAACTAAACGCTAGAAAAGATGAACATGTGATCAAGAAAATACCTGGAGAGCGCGGTTCCAACTCCTTCTGATAACAAGCATCGTCACTGATAGATTAATTGACATAAAGATGTGAAACACATTACATCAAGCATTGCTAAGTTTAAAATTATGTAATTACTACTGAAGTACCAACTTCTACTGCAGTTCATAAATACTAATATGATGCTTAAAACAGTAAAATAAAAGGGTTGGTTTAACACACCCTGAAAATAAATGACATAAATAAATAAATATAAACCATCAGTAGCTACCTTAAAGCTCTCACTAAGTGCTTTGAGTGCTTCCAACTGCTTCTGCTGCTTGAATTCGTTGAACTCCCTGAACAGCTCAATCCCACAGACTTCACCATCAATGGCCCAATGTAGATGAAGATCAATTCCACTCAATACAGGAAAAAGCGAAATTCAACATACAAAAATAACACTGCAGTGACTACATGTCTTAACATCTCAATACAAGTGAAAATGAAAAGAGAAGATATAGTCAAAACTGGAATAAAAGAAATAAGCATGTCAGAATCACGGGTAAGAATACCAACCTGTAAACATCATCGGGAACTTGAGGACAGCTTGGATCCAAATTAAGTGCTTTAATGCCTGCTGCATCACCAGCTAATGGAGACAATAATGGAGAACCCCTACCAATAGGACTGTTGTACGGAGAACCAGACCCCTGCCAAATTCCACAAAAATTCAAGATCACGACGATAAGTTATAATCAGAGTACGAGCAAATTCCTCAAAATAAATTGCACATCAGAGAACAATATTGTACAATGCAAAAATCAGCACAAATTACTCAATGCAGAAGATTCAACAAGATTCAATGTTGCACAGAGGAAGTACCTCTTTAAGAGACATATAACCTCCTCTGATAAAAAATATTCAAATCGAAAAGAGATCAAAACACGTTATTGCTTTAATAAATAGACGACTACCTTGTTGCAGTGTTTACTCTTGTCACCAACTAACAGTTTCCGCAATCTAAGATGTTCTTTCAGGGAATCTGATGAGCTGTCAGGGCTGCCTCCATCTTCCTTCAACAGAGGCAAATCCTGACGGTCAAGATAGTTTCCGGCCCTTAAATTCGCAGTCACATTCTGCAGGCATAAAACACATTCAGACAACTAATTAGGATAATCTACACTAATAAAGTCTGCAAAAGGACTACCACAAACATAGATCTCTGCAATCCCAATTCAAATGTTAACCAATAGCGATTCGGAGCATTCTTTATATCAATCCAAGCATTATCGTGGTATAGAATATATAAAGTGAGACTTTTAGATACTAATATTAATCGAATCCATTGGGAGACATTCTCTAGAGGTGCCATGAGACTTAAATGTACAAGTTCAGGAAAAATTTGCACCACAAAATAATAGATCGTACCACCGGCTTCATGAATCACCACAGTTCAACGACAAGGACAAAGTTTTCAGCAACACAAAAATCTTGTAGGTTTTCAATGAACTGCAAAAAGGAAGCTAAACAGCAAGATTTGAAAACCCACGCGCTAAGCAAATTAGATAGTAGCAGTAAAACTAATGATCAAACAATCTCCAATATCTACATAGAGAAAAATACCATCGTTATATTTCCTAACTATAGAAACGACACGGAATTTGCGGAAGTGAGAGTCACTGCAATTCAAAAATAAAAGCACCATGCAGGTTGAGCACTAAAATTGAAGACTTGTACATGGTTCACTCGAAACACAATATCCTTCTGAACTTGATTGTGCTTGGCATTACCAGAATATGATGATGAGCTTGGCCAGAGCAACTGAACTTCACATAAAATATAACAATCCAACTACCATTACAAAAAGACTTTAGAAAAAAAACGACTTACTTGTGGTTCTGCACATGATAAAGACGTTTCAAAGTCATCTGCTTGCCAAGCGAGTAACAACAATGAGCCATCTTAGTTAAGGTAGAATTATAATCATATTGCGGATACCAGGTATCAGATGAAGAGCCAAGTATAAACAAAATTCAATTTGACTAATAAAAAGCACATCAATAAAGAGGTAAGAACGCCACTTCACAATTAGCCATCCAAACATATTACTGAAAAGGAACTATTCCAGGCAGTGCTATCAAGAGTACTGGTCCAAGAAGTCGTAACATGAAAACTGCAACTTTCGAAATAGAATGAGACAGCGAACTTCGTAAATTCCAGTAATAGAGTCCTACCGGAAAGAGGAGTGCTGGAGCTGTTATTTTGAGAGGTGCTACCACAGATCCCTGCCACGGAACCTCCAAAAGTCTCATCATTATGGTCGTTCATGTGCTGGTCGTCATCGTCATCACCGGCTTCATACCCACGTCCTACAGATGAGTACTTGGACTCTTCATCCATAGCCTCTAACTCGGGAGCTAATTGGATGCCTCTCTCCTAAAACAAAGGTGTTAGGATCAGAAAAAAGGACCACACGGTAAGCTTGAGAGGAACAAGCTAAACAATACTCTTCTCAAACAAGAAGAAGCATCACTAACAACGAAAAATAATACAGGGAATTAACACATGACATTCAACAGCATCTCAATCACTTAATCCGCAATGTTATATTGCAGGCTTCACAAATACTTTGCCCAATCACAAGGAGATGTTGCTGACTCCGCATATAATGTACAGCAGTCCCCAAATCACAAGAGGTATAGAAAGACAGAAGCAATTAGCAAGGAGCGATTATTAATCAAACCGTCAAGCAAACGAATAAAACATCTACCAAGATAAGTTAAGGTTTATAAAAAACCCATCAAAACGAAAACAACTCCAAAGAAGCATGTTCTTCCTAAACGTGCAGTCTAAATACAGCAATTAATTGCATAACGTTATAAAGTCTCTGAGCAGGTAGTGTACAATCAACCAAGAAAACTGATATAGACGTGCCAAAGGCAATAAGCAAGAAAAAGTCAAAGAGGAACTACTAAGCAGAGCAAGTTCATACGTATCCTAGATGCCCTAGCTACTGCATCTGCGAATGACAAGCAGCTGATTCAAATTCAGAACCAGAATATAGCAGGGTACTAAAAGGTTGATGAAGTAAACAAAAAACACCCAGCAAGATATTAAGTCTGGTGGACAAACTGACTGCAATTCGAATAAAAATCACAGAAAAACACTCATCTGCAAAGCTCCTCAACAGAAGCAACAGCCGCGTACAATAATATAAACGTAGAAGATCAAATTTTGAACAACAATTTGATAGCAAATATGCTGCACCAAACCCGTTTCCAAACCCATTATAACCTTGAATCAGACGAACAATAGGAATCCGAAATCATGTACCACCAAATCGCTTGGTGACGTTCCTAAAATCTGCAGCTTCAAAGTTTAGACAAGGACTACAGAAAAAATGTGAATGTCGGAATCAGATGATGCACCGAAAACTGGATTCTGCGGCAAGGATTATACCTCTGCAAGATGCACATTTCGAGTTTGCTGCCCTAGAATTTCCAGGGCAATTCTGTGAGCCTCCCGCTCCCTCTCCCGCAACTGTGGACCTCGTACTAGCTTTGTCGTGTACAGCTCCTCGTCAAAAGTAGTTTCCACACCAAAAAGAGCTTTGTTTGCCTCAAATTGATCCCAGTTACGACTTCTGAAAGGCAATCCGAGAGGCACGTTTCATACCGCTTCAAGCTAATAAGAGTCAAAAGAAAGCAGAATTAATCAAAGCCTAAGTATGAACAAAACCTCTCGAACAGAGTCACACAGGAATGAGTCATTGACAACTAACCTCCAAGTGTTACTCAAGTTAATGCTTTTAGTATCAGAAAATTCATCATCGGGCTTCCATGGCTTCAGTTCACGCTCAGATTCTCGATGCCACCCTTGTGACACAACTGCATCAGTTACTAATTCAGAGTGATTTTCTCGAACTCGGCTGTTTGCTAAAGCATCGCCGCTTAGAGAAACATCCTGTGACATCCCAGAAGACCCAGATAAACAATGGGAGGAATTTTCTCCAACGTCAGAGAAATGATGAGTTACTCCCGAAACAAGCACTCCAGCCATTCAAACACATAGACGGCGCAAGATATCAACCACAAGGACACCAAGTCACGAATCCCAGTAGGATCATTGATAGCAACATCTGTCAATTTGATCAACCCACAAGTAACATTTCGAATTCATATGCAAGAAGGCAATAAGTCAATTGAACAAGAACTCACTTTCGCGACAATTTGCACAAAATCTTTCCCAGATATAACGTATGTCCTTTTCGGAGGATGCCGGGCTGCTTGTCTGACTGAATCACCTTGAATACAATGGGCGCCTTCTTTAATGAGCCTTGCCATCTTCAGAATAACGCCTAAACAACAATAATACCAATACTTCAAAAGAATGGAACTCAAAAGATTCAAAGCCACACAGACGAACGCAACTTAGCGCCTTCAAGATATCTATCCTCCAGTGGGGTACATTTTAGTCCCCTAGAGCCAAAAGGCGCATGAAAATTATTCCAACAGATACAACAAAATAAATAAATTATTGAAGGTCAAAATTGCACTGCATAACCAAAAAAATGGCGCTGTCTCATCACAAATTATTTTGAAATCGCTGTTGTCAACCATCAATTGCCCCACACTGAACAATCTCCATACTATTAGAATCGACAATGTCAGGCTAGCGAACATGTAAAGTAGATTTAATTTCAAAGCTGGTAAACGACAGGAAGAGACCAATGAGAAACAAGACAAAGGTGAGTAAAAAATCTTACCGTACTCCTTATCCACAATACCGTCATGAAATATTCCAGAATACACATGCCCATCAATTTTCTGAACCTCGACATGCTGCCCGATCAGGCAAGTGTGCATGTACAGTAACCTTTCATGAATTCCTTCATTCCAACCTGCCGATCAAAGTTAAATGTTGAAATCTAAACTGCAACAAAAACCTTATAAACGCAAAGCAGAATTATCAAAATCTACAAACAGAATACAAATGTAGTGTTTACGAGTTTCAATACTGCTTCTTTAACTATTATCACATAAATGAAAGTGGAACTCTGCTGGGAGGGTGTAATAAAGAAATGGTTCATATGGGTCCACAAAGAAGACAGGTAAAAACGCAGGGACCACTATAATAGAATTCCGTTCAAGCTTCCTTTGACCTGAAGGAGGTATTTCACCAGATCTCTCAAAGTCATCCAGTCTAAATGAATTACAACATTTCATACTTCGAACAGACCCCGTCATTTCAGAAAAATACGCGTCCACAAACAAAATCCACCGGTCTCAGCAAATACCAAACAAAGTACACACGACTGTAATCACTAAACTGTCATCCTATTAGGCAGTCATCCAATTCAGTAAGAGAATGACGAACAAACACTCTCTCGTTATGTATCATTAAAGCCGAGCAAACCTTGAGAGGAAGAGTTGGAAAGCGTTCGGGCAGGCTGTCTCCAATTTAGATTATCTGACCGACTCAAACCGTCCTTCTCGATCCTTCGTCGACCAATACCATTTGTAAGGGATAGCTGCTGCGGAGACTGCGCGCCATGTGAGTATCAAAGACATGTGAAGGTCAAGGTATCGAAGGAGACTAAGCGATCAAGAAATAAACAACGTGACCTCACCGCTCCCACAGCGCCTCCAAAATTAATAAAATGTAAATCGGGTAAACAGAGCTTGAGCACAAACTATGTCACCAGCAGCAGCTCAGCGCAGTAAGGAACAGAAGGCAAAGATTGTCAACTCACGTACCTGCGGACGACTCATACCGCCCCGATCGAAAAGGTCACCACAAGGAGCCAAACTGGAAACACGAAGAATCAAACCCACCACACTTCCTATTTATGACCTGCGGTGGAGAAATTTCGCGATCAAATACGAAGGAATTACTGTGCGTAAACAATTTCCCATACCAAGCCCCGCATGGAAAGAATGTGAAGAGTGACTCGACGTACTAGGAAACAGACCAGGCATGCGCAACAGAAATCTGCTCTGCCTCAAGAGAATAGCAGCAGCGACAGAAGCAGCCACGATACCGAAAAAACTGGATGGACTACAAGTCACTCTAGGGGGATGTACTGTACAATGCAGCCTGTCCGAACGGAACGCAAGATTAGAGAAACGCGAACCAATTCAACGATTAGTGTGGCAAGACAACCTGAAAATACTCGACAGAGGGTAAACCCCAACCACGTTAACCCTTGAAGGACGCGGCGGACGTTTTTGTCCGATGGATGACTAAATTTTCATCTGCAGAATGTAAGAAGCCCGTTTATCATCCATTTTATTTTTGAAAGTGATCATGGAGTCGTGCTCCATCAGACCAGGCAGAAAATAGCGTCGTTGACTACTTTTGTATTTTTAGGTACCTCACTGAGTTCACAGATTCATGTACACGGTGTTGGGTTCCTTGCTGCCCTCCTTGCAATTTTCCATGAGGGCAATATGGAATGGTCACTTATACAATTGTAGACAAGCAAATTCCCTTGCATTCACCCTCGCATCACCTACTGTTCACAGACTACTTTTGGCCATGGTGACCCGCCCTTCATTCAAGGGCTAATGAAAAGACTTAGCTGATACTCGACAAGGCAACAAGTCACTTAATCCTTAAAAGACAGATTGGTGATCATGGAAATACTCCCTTTCGGAACCGTGTGACATCATCTACTTTAGAAATTCTAAAAAATATTCATTGGAAGTCATACTACTGGAGAAGATCTACGCTTTTCTCACAAAATTCCCAGGATGAATAGTTGTATTTCTATCCTACATAAAGAGATTCTTTGTCATCCATCAAACACAAACCTTCGGTGTCGACATTTAAGGTTTAACCCTAGAGCGCTCCGACGTCCAAAAAGTGGTCAATGAACAGATTGAAATTGTTGTATCTTCTCATTATTGCTTGGATGAAAGTCATCCTAATTTTTGGAGATACTTAATCAAGTTGTTGTCCTATTTAAGGGTTGGATTTGGTATTATTAGAGTACATGTTTTTCTAAAATTACAAAATGTGCAAGGTTATCAAGTGGTTGACCAAGCCAAAATTCCATTGACTCTAGTTCATAATTGGATTTGCCAAAATGAGGTCATAGATTTTAAGAGCACAAAAATTTCAAAAAATCATCATGTGAAGAGAACTTTATTTTCAAATCCATTCCAAAAAATTTTACTCAAAAAATGATAATGTTTTGCTTGTAATCGAATTTAGAAGCAATTTTGAAATTTTCCTTTCAAAATTTATAAAAAAATATTAATGATAGCATTGGTGAATCTAACCATATAGATGGAATCTACAACTTATAGTCTAAAACTTTTGTTTTTATGTCAACTCCAAAGTATACTTTCAAATAGCACTTTACAATGATTTTTCTCAAATTGTCAATTTTTGAGATGAGTCTAGATATTGCATGATTAACCCAACTTGAAAATTTGTAAAAATTGGAATAATTGTGCAAGTTTGGAACATGTTGCTTAAGTTTTATACCCTAAACCCTAAACCTTGATCTCTATTTAGTTTTTTGATCATTACAATTGCAAGATCATTAATTTAGAAAAACTATTGATGTTCATTTTTGAAGTTTTATCTTCAAAATTGTGGAAATTTTTACATAATTCTACATTTTCTTATAAAAATACTCAAACGTATACAATTTTAGAAAAAAGAACATATAAACATTTTGTAAAAAATTGTATATAATATAGGATATTATAAGTTAGTGACTCACTAGTCTTGTATGACTAGTTGTTTGAGTTGTGGTATTAGTTGTGATATAGTGAACCAACATAAGAATTCATGGATTGAATTGGTTAGGTTGTTATAGGCATTATTTGAAGTGAGCTAATATTTAGGTCTAGACATGTGGAGTAGACTTAGTAATGTTTTATAATTTTTTTATTCCGGTAATTCAATATTGCATATGCATTTGTATTTTGAATATTTTGAGTATTTTGAGTTCAAGCATTATTTGATTAAATTGCAAGCTCTAACATCTTTTTCTAGTAGAGGTTTGGAACAACATGTGAATGTTTTGGAGTTTCATGGATTCATGTTATAGTGCAAAACATAATTATTTGATTTTATGGGATTACAAATAATAGGGTTCTTAAATGGAGATGCATATTTATGTTATTTCATTTCCTAATAGATAGGTGGATGTAAAGTCAATGGAATTATGTAGAGTGAGCTTTGTTCATGCTACAATAAATTTGTTTGGATGTTTGGAGGCATAGATGGAAGATTGTTGGTTTCAACATATTAACACCAGAAGGGCCTAATAGCCTTCTACGGCCGTATAGTATATTATGTATTTGGTGGTATTTGATAAAAAAAACATTGACCAAATATTTTTTAGTACAAAGTAAACTAATGATCATAATAGTTTGTAAATAGAAATGTTGAATAATTCATCTATTAAATCACAATTGAAGATTTATAAAGTTAAATACAAGTCGTATAGATGGACCCTAAGTGTCACGCCCCTATCTCCTTGGAATACTCGAAGTGCCTTAGTCAACAAGGGGGACCTTGGAGGTGAATTCCTAAGCCTTGCAAAAGTCTAAAAAGGAAGAAAAGAGAGACTCCCGAGTAAACAAGGCACAATAGTGTCCTAAATTAAAAGAGAATGGTATGATGTTATAAATTCTTGAAAAGGTCTTAAAAAGAAGCTTCTAACCATCTAAAGAACGTGTGATTTGGACTAGTAGGCTAAAAGCTATGACCTTTCAAAGTTGGAGGTGTCTCGATGGAGCCGAGACACTTAAGGGCTAGAAGTGAGGGGTTCCCAAAGAATCACTCAAAGAAGGATGGCATGTAGCATATCATTGCAAAGCTATGAAGACAAGGAAGCTAGAATGCCAAGCATTACGAGGTTCTAAGACATGAGCCAAAAGTTATGGCTAAAAGAAGGGTTGTGGTGAAGGAGTGATGCCGCTCTCAATTAACCCAAATCTTTAGAGGGTCATAACTTTGTGAAAACTTGTCCAAATGGGACAAGTAAGTAGTCCAACTACATTTACTCATCGCTTAAACATCCAAAATAGTCTTACATGTGGGATTTGAAGCCATAAATGCAAGGTTTCACTATTTGGAAGTTCAGGAGTCTAATGGAGTTGGAACTTGGCAATTTCAGGTGGAAATGGATAGTCTTTCCAAATCCAAGGGGTTTGGGAAGTTCCTTTGACCTACAAAAAGGGGGTCTGCCTAATATCACAAAGAGTATTGTAGGAGGATTTTGTCTCACTCCTCACTCCCTCTTGGAGCCTTGGTAAGTCACTAAGTCCTGTTGACTCAAGGTTGGTGATGCAACTTACCACCGGTTTCAAAGCACCATAGGATACTTGTGTGGGTGTCCCAGGGCACCAGTTGAATGGAGTCCCACTCTTTGCTAGGCCATTTGTGATGTATCCCGAGTTGTGAGTCCCGATTAGTTTTGGTATGAAAATAGCAAATGCACAACCAATGATGCTAGCATGCGAGCTTGGAGTCGTGAGCTTGTGAATTGTGATCATGGAGCTTGTGAGCCTAGAGCCCCCAAAACCTTTTTTTGGGAATTTTTTGCCACCAAATTTTATTCTTCATCTTTTTTCCAAAAATAGAAGAAAACTTTCTATTTATAATAAGTATTATGACCTATGGCCGTGTCCCTTAAAACCATGGATTGTGGAATGGGTCATTTTTTATTCTTCTAAAATTGCTTATTACTACGAGAAAAAACCTTCGAACTTTATTGAAAAGTTTCATCACTCAGTTCAGTGATTAAAATTAAAAAAATGTGCTAGATAGTGTGAGTATTATAGATAGATGTCATTTGGACAAAATAGGCTTGCAATGTTTTAACTATCTAATTTGATTACATAGGGTTTAGGGTTCTGAATATCCCATAATGATTAGGATTTTTCACGTAAGCTTATATAAGTGCACATGTGCAGGATGAGTAAACAACCTAAAGGTTTTGGGTGAGATGATGACCACAAGCTACGATGGATTTGTGGTACATATTTTATTCAAATCTTAAAGTTTTTTACTTTACATAATTTTCAATTATAAAATTCATTTTTCTTCATAATTGTAGGTACTGCCAAATGTTGACATCCTAAAAACAAATTGTAATAACTGGCCTAAAAAAAAACAAAAACTTTTCTAGTACACCTCTTTTTGATAGAAAGCATTGGTTTGATTCAATCTTCTCCAATGTAAAGTGATTTCTAACTCCATTTTTGGATTTAATTTTAAGAGAAGTATGCATGCATAAATAACTATAGGAATATAAGATGCTATCCAACATGTTTGAAACAATCAACAGTTATATCTAGTGATCCATTATCCAAAATATTGAGTGTAATAGTATTTGAAAATACATGAATTATAAGAAAACATGCACATCCATATGCTCAAAGGATTGAAATATATTGGTTCCTAAAAAGGACCTAGAATATTTAGAGAATTATCAATACTATTCTATGCACTTTTTTTCCTTGGTAGGAGAAGTAGTGGTTTAGGAAAGAGAATCCATGTTTATACATCCGTTGAAGTTTCATGAGGACTAAGACCTCACCTGCACTCATGCACCAAAACAAACAATTAGTATGTTTAAAGTACATGTGCGAGGTGTCTTAAGTCCTAGTTACTTATTATCGTTTTCGCATCAAACATCCTAGAATGAAAACAGTCTTACAAAGTCCAAACCCAATATACCCAAAGAAATGGAAACCAATGCAAAACCTGATTGTTTGAAGATGACTATATAGAAGTCATTTTGGACAGCAAAACTCTGTTCCTGGCCAAATGTCTTAGAAATGGAAGTGCGTTAACTTAGATGAACAAGGAGATGGATGCACATCCATTTTTGAGTTAACTTAGATGAACATTAATTTAGATGAATGTTAACTTAGATGAACGAGGAGTTAATATATAGCCTCCAAATTAGGAACTAGTTAGAGAAGATAAGGTTAACTTAGATGAACGAGGAGAGCTAGGTGCCCGGGAAAAGAGTATAAAAAGGCACCCCTTCTCCTCTCTCACAACCCCTTTTTTGTGTAATTGAGTCCATTGGGTCCAATTGATGTTGGAATTGTGGCATTTTAGCCACAAACCTTACAACGGTGTTTTTTGAGCACTTTTGGCCATTGTTGTTATTGTTAGACTTTGCAAGGTCTTTTTTGGGTCCCTTGCCTTGTCTTTCAATTAAGCGTGGTACTAACTCTTCCAAGCTTGAGCTTGAAAGCCTTTACTAACTCCTAGGGTGCTAGAGGTTGTGGGTGTTTGCCTTTGGGAGACCCGTTTCGTCACTCTCCTTGTTTTTGTGGACTAACCGTAGAGCAACTCCCCATATGACTAGCAATGCTGCTTTGGGGGGCCTTTAGTTCAAGTTATTTATGCTACTAACCCGTGCCGCTAGCCCTTTGAGTGTCCAAGGCCTTTTCCTCTTCTTATGTCCTTGTTCCGAATAGTAACGTGGTAGTCCTTGATGAGAGATACGAGGGTGTGAGGGTAGTGGATCTCACCTGTGCGGCGAAGCTTTGAACCCCCTAGGGGTACAAAGTCTTAGCAGTGTGTTAAAAGGGGGGGGGGGAAACGATGGCAAAGCTTTGCCCCCGCTAGGGTGAAAAGTCTTAGCAATGCATTAAAAGGGGGAAACAACGACGAAGCTTTCAACCTCCTTGGACTGGAAAGTACTAGCAATGCATTAAAAACACCTCACGGGGGAACTGTGGGACCACGTGGCCCCTCTCCCCACAAGGTTTAGTTCCCCAAACACGAGGGAAACAAACCAAGGTTTAGGTCCCAAAAAGAAACAATAGGAACTAGAGGTCAAAGTTGGCATAGGAGACAATTAGTGACAAGTAGAGTAATGCCTTTTCTCATGCGAACCTAAACCACCACCTGATAACCAAACCACAACCTTTTACCACTCCTTTTTTGTAGCTTGAGATAGGAAAAGAGAACAGTCCAACAGCAGCCTAGCCATGCCCCTTGCACCCCTAACAACTGAATAAGGTAGGAGGGCGGGTGTTGTGGGTTCCGGTACTATAGAGGGGTCAAGATTCGAGAAGGGGCTGGGTACTAGGGTTCCGGTATAGGCGGGGCCGGGTACTAGGGTGGGCTTTGGGGTCGAGTGCTGTGGGAGTTCTAGCACAGGCTGGGCTCTAGTTAGTATTAGGGGGAAGGGGGGGGGATTTTGGACTGTGAGGACTAAAGGGTACAAGAAAAGTTGTAGTCTAAAATTGGAAGGAAGAAAGGGGGAGGTCCACAAGACAATCAACTATGCTAAGCAAATCGTCGGGGCGAGGATTCCAACTCCCTGTTTCCTGCAAACCACCATTGAGGCAACGAGCAAACGGATAAAAGAATGAAGAGGAGACAAAGGGGATGATAATTTGAGGGAGAGGAGTACGAATAGATAAGATAGGAGGGTAAATCCACAAGACTTACTTAGGCCCTTGGATTAGAAGTAGGTAATTACCCCGAGATTAAGCATGAGACATGACTATAGGACATAAGAAGTAGACGTAAAAAGTAGTTCAACTCGGAGGAAGGTATGACATGTACTTAAAATGAGCTTAGCGGGTGAGATCGGGGGTTAGTTGGGCCACCTTTGAGTGTGAGAGGAAAGAAAAAGAGGAGAGAGAGGAAAGAAAGAAGGGAAAGAAAGATCGGCAAATAAATCCTTGTACCAATTTATTTCATGATTAAAACGGTGGTTCATTATCTCACGACACGGGAGTTCATCGCGGAGGAGGTAGAGCTTTCGGGTGGCGCAATCAATGACTCAAGTTCCAAGGTATGAGTGAAGACCTCTCCCAACTTTCCTGAGGGCTTTAACTAGAATTTAGTAGCTTGGGCCGAGGCCTACCCCTAAGATAGACCCTTAGGAGTGTAGGTTAGGTCATTTCCAGGGGCATAAGAGTAGAGAAGAACGTCGTGGCTTTCCAAAACCCTAAAGCACGCCCAAGTCAAGTGAAAATTGAGAAAGTTATGGCCAAATGAAGTTTACGATCAAATTAGATGAAAAATAGCTAAACTCCGGGTTAGATAGGGAATTAAACACATTAGAAGGAGGCTCCCACCTCAGGTCCAGGGCCGAAGAAAAAAGTCAATTCTGAGTTGTAGGTTAGGAGAAATTAGTGGATGAAGTTTGAATAAGACTTGGATGAAAATTCAGTAGAAATCCCCAATCAGGGTCCAATTTCAGATCTGGATAGGGGCAATCCTTGTGAACCATCCCCCAAAATTTTGGATCTTTCTGAATTAGGGGCTAGGTGTAATTGATGGATGAAGTTTGAGGAACCGAGGAGCGGTCAAACTTCATCCAACCATAACTTTGGCTAGAAAGGTCGGATAGGGTTGTGAGCTCTCAAATAGTCAATTGGGACTCATAGTTTTTCTTCTTCCCACTTTGCGTAGATTAGAGGGTAATTAGGTGTAAAAAGCCTAGAAAAGAGCCTAGGCCAAAATACGTGGCGACATGTCAAATTAGGAATTTGGTCACTTTTAGGGTTTTAGGTCTAATTGCCCCTTAGATGCCCACCTGTACATAGGTTAGATCCACAAATGATGGAAGTTAGTAGGTTTGAGTGTAATTGCTTTATGGTGCCGAACCTATTAAGTAATGTCCTAGGCAGCTAAGATTGTGCTGAAAGGACCCCGTGAGATCCCAAGTAGGCCCAATTTCTCCATCCCATCGTTGAAACTATAGAGCCAATTGTTAGCATTGCAGGGGTTACAATACCAAGACTGGCGTGTAGAGGAATCCACAAGTCCCGAGCATGGGATTGAGGTCTAGAGTAGGCTAGGGGGTCAGAAGCGAAGTTCCTTCACTAAGATTTCCTCATATGCAAAAAATTCCATGTTTCCACGTAATTAATAGAGGGTAGGATTTATCCTCCTCATCCCTACATGTGCAAACTAAGAATATGAGCTTGCAAGACCATTGTGAGACTCCCTAAGAGGTCCCACAAAAAGTCTCGAAATTTTTTGACTTACAAAAATATTCTTTCCAGACGGTCAATTGCCTAAACCCATTATGGAAAATTCATGGAAATTCCCCGGAGGGCAGTAAAATCTCACTAAAAATTAGATTAAATGATTTTATGTTAATAAGGCTCCCCGATGAGTTTCATGACATTTTGATAGCGGGAGATGCCCGAACCTAAAGATTCCCCCCAGATTTAGTGACGTGGCAATGCGGCAGGAGTTTGACCAACATCTCAAAAGCACATGAGTTCGAAACGGAGTCGATGAAAGGTCTTTCCTTACCCCCTTGGACCTCCCAAATCACCTTGGCTACTCACCGTGCTCAAAAAAAGGCAACACCGACAAGCTAGATCTTTAACCCTTTTTTGACGTGGATGGCGTTGGGTTTCGATGGGTTTTGGGCAATGGAAAAGGGGGGAGGGAGTTCCCGATGACGAAAAATGGCCTTCTCGAGTCAATGATGCAATCCGTTTGCCAATTGGAGTAAAACTCCAAAAATTAGAAGTAAACAACACACAATCGAAGAAGTCAAGGGGCCATTAAAACCCCAAATCTTGGAGAATTGGGAGAAGAACGTTCTCCCGCTTGGGAATGAGGTTCTTGACACATGTAGGGAGAAGACTTAGCTGTCAAAACCCCACACATAGGGGAAGTCCCAAGGCAAGTTTAGATAGTCAACGTCTTACGTAGATTTAGAATTGTAAGAAGTTTAGGGTTTGCGGAAGGTTCCCACGCTTGGGAACAAGGTCTTCAACGTGTGTGAAGGGAAGACTAGTTGTCAATGCCTTGCATGTGGGGGAAATCCCAAGGCAATTCTAGAATTGTCAACCTTTCACGTGGAACCAATTCTCGTAAAAGAATTGGATTTTTATGAGTTCCCTTTGTTGGAAACGAAGTTCCCCAGTTTGTAATTTTGAGGAGAGCAAGGGTGCCCCTCCTCCTATAAAAGGGGGCTTCCTTCTCCCGTCCAACACCCCCATTTTATGCATCAATATACTTGGTCTGTGGGGGCCCCTTGTTGGAACTTGGCGGTGTTGGTTCCCTTGCTTTTCTTTCTTGTCTTTTTTTGTAGCTCTTGTTCTCGTGGTAGTCCTTTGTTGTCATTTGGAGAAGTTGGCATTGGAACCAAATTCTCTTTGGTAGCTCTTGTCCTTGTTGTAGTCCTTTGTTGTCATTTGGAGAAGTTTGCATTGGAATCCAACTCTCTTTAATAGCTCTTGTCCTTATTGTAGTCCCTTCTTGTCATTTGGGGGAAGTTTGGGTTGGATCTAAACTCTCCAAGTAGTTCTTGTCCTTGTTGTCACGAGACGGAAACTCGGAATCTACTGGGTTAATATAAAATAGGTCTATAATAGTATGGAATTTTTCAAAATTTCCAATACGCAAACAGAATTAGAATCCTCTTAGCCTAAACATTGCATTAAGGCTGAGAGGATGATCTAGGGGTTTTGTAAAAGGATCCATGACAGATCCAGATTTTGGAAACCTGAATAGGGATAGCCTATGGTCTAGAGTTCTGGGCTAGGAATCTAAGGAGCCGTTACGAGGAAATGGTCCACTACTAGGAACACTCGATAGGATGATGGGTACTTAACCCCGCCACTCCCATTTCCCCTCCCTCTTTCTTCTACAGCAGTGTAGTGCGCATATACTTGAGTGAAAGAGTGTTGAATTAGTGATCGTTTTAGCACTTCAATTAGTTGCGGTTTACAATGGTGGAGGGAGATATCCGTAAACCTTTACTTACTGCATAGATGGTTTGTCCGACTAATCCGGAAAGACTGAAGGACTGGTTGTAGTTAGAAGTTGACCTAAGCATGATAGGGTGTGTCGGCTTGTTCCTTAGGCCACGGACTGTGAAGAACAATCAAATGATTCAGGAACTCATCATAGGAGCTTCGATACAACACAAATTGACAAAGAAGAGGTGACTCAGAACCTGGATGGATGCGGTTTGGGCAAAGGTATATGGATTCCCTAGGAAGGGATCCGGATTAGCCTCCTGAACAGATAAGTTCTCAATAGGGAAGTTCAGGAATGCAGCCCATTCTAAAGAGGAGTAGGCCATTAGTGACTATTTAGATGGGAGGCACAAGTAGGTCTTAGAAATCTTTATCCCAATATTGTATCTGGAAAAGCCTATTTGAATTACGGTTAAGGTAGCCAACACCATTTTTGGTGCAATGGAAGGTAGACTAGTCAATTGGGGGAAAGTCATTGGAGAAGTGGTCTCCAAGCTTGCTACCAATGTAGGAAAGGCTAAGACTAGCCCAATCGGTCCTTACTTGTTCCATCTCTACTACTATGTGGAACTTTGGAGTAATGCAAAGATGGTAGAATACAACACCGGATTCACAATCCTGCACTACGGCTTCACAAATGAAGTGGAGGCGGAGGAGCTGGCATTTGAAGAAGAAGAAGAGCTGGAAGAGGAGGAGAAACTCATAGATCGGAGATGAAGGGAATCTATCAATCCGGCTTCATGAGGGAAACTCTCTGTTTCAGAAAAGGTTCCGGAAAAGCAAGAGGAAGACATTTCCAGGTTCTTCAAGACCGGATTCGACTGGATGTTGTAGGCACAAGAGTACCATGAGATGTTGGTAGATCTTCTTTGGAGGATCAGCAAGGAGTTGAAGGTCGAGCCAAAGGATATACTCGACGCAATGAAGAAACTTCCGAATTCGAAAGAGGTATGACGGAAGAAGAAGCAAATTGAGAATCTAGAGAAGGAAAAGACTAACCTCCAATCCAGATTGAATTGGGCAGAAAGAGACTTAGCCACAGCGAAGTAGAGGGAGAAGGAAGCTTTGCAGCTTGTCAAGAACCTATCCAGTCTGGTGGATAAACGCGCGGAGCTCATCTTCAAGGCCTCCCTCGTCTAGAACCAGCTAATTGAGGAAGGACATCTGACCGGATCCAAGGTAGTCCGGATTTAGGTTGACTTCTCATCAAGGATGGATTCAATGCTAAAGGAGATGCACCACCTCTTAGGACAAATTGATCTGGACCGTGTCATGGATTTTTTCCACTTTCCGAAAATCTACTTTGACATGGAAATTCTAGTGAAGTTAATGACATCGCTACTACTTCCATCAAGACGAGAAGTTCTTAGGGAGACTCTCCAGCATTCAACTCAGCCCTTGTCAATTCAACTGGAGAAGACCATCCGGGGGAGCGTGAAGACAAATTCAGAGCCAACCAAGCAGCCGAACGCAATACGAGAGTTGGCGCCACCAGAAGTTACAGTTTCCCCACTAACTCCAATGATCTGTCTTCATGAGAAAGAAACCCTTCAGACACCGAGGTTGCTTATCCGGAGTAACCTAGCGGACTGGATTGGAAGACTGAAGAATTCAACCTGGACTCATCCGGAAAGCTTTGAGCATATGTAGCAGCCTCAACCAAAGCAAGAGAGGACTACCATCGTGTTGGATGAAACCTCTCCAAGAGAAGAAGAAGACGAGAGGGAGATCACTCAAATTAAGAAATTTGAAGAAGAGGAGTACCAAACCAGATCAGAAAAAGAAGAAGAAGAGGAGGACATGGAAGAAGAAGACTTGCCTTCAGAAATCCGGAAGATCCAGACCCGGGCAGCGTTGAGGACGACTCTAGTGAAAGCAAGTCCAAAAGCAACTCTGAGGGCATCCATCTGAGCACCAACAAGTCAAGGCGGGAGCAGTTAGAAGAAGGCACAAAAGGCGAAATAGTTAAGGTTCAAGTTAGTTAGGATTTGAATTTTGAATCTGATCCGAGTTTCCCAGTGTAGGCCCAAGGTTCTGGATTTGTAGGATTTGACTTTCCGGGTTTTTCGGGAAGTCTGTGATTGGTAACCTGGATTTCCAGGTGGCTTTTGGGCTTTGAGGTTTTGGGGTAAGGGGTGAGGGATAGGTTTGTTGCCCTCTTATTCCATCCTAGCACTTATAGTTGGTATCTTGTCATCCTTTCTTTAATCTAAGCCACCAAGTGGACATTTAGGAATTGATATGTCGTATATCCAACTTTTCTGTGTTTGTTTGTGAGACGTTGAAGTGTAAGAGAGAGGAGGAGAAATGGAGGAATCCAGATCTAAGGTGACTAGATCTGATTTAGAAGGGAACGTTTGTGACGTAGTTTAGGCTTGTGAATATGGTCTTGTGCGCGGTGCCTTTAAAACACTAGAACGGAAATCCAGCAAGGAGTAGCGTGGGTGCAAGTCCGAAATACCAGGGAGGGTTCCGTGCGGAGATAAGCAACCGCCGGTGAAAAAATCTCCATCCTATTCTCCCCGAAAGGTCTGCCAAACCCTAGAGATTAGTCTAGTGAACAACTAACAATCCCCCATCGATTCCGGTTTCTGTTGATCTGTCGTTGTAGTATAGAAGATTGGTTATGGTTCTAAATGATCTGCCTTCCGGATTGGCCATCCAGGAAATTGTGAGAGTATTTCTTGATATGATCTAGTACAACATTTGGTCTAAGTGTGTTTTGTGTAGTTTAGAGAGGAGAGAGTGTGAGGAATACGAGTGGTGAGTCCCTACCCCTCTACAAGATCATAGGCAAACCCTCTAAGGATAAAACTAGTGTGTGTGTGTGAGAAGAGATGGATCTGGATTTTGGAAAGGAGAGGATCCAGATTGGATTTTGGAAAGATAGAGATCCGGAAGAGAGAAAGGAAGTGGAAAGAGTGTTGAAGTCGGTAAAATACATAATCTCAACTTGCAACAATAGTCTAGATTCCCCTAGATGATGTTTCGAGTCATTTTACAAGGTTTTGGTGTTGTAACGGTACTTATGGTTCACTAAGTGTACGACACTTATAGTAGTTCCTAGTTGTCTTTTGGAGAAGTTGAATTGGAACCAAGCTTGCTTCTCGTAGTCTTGTAGTAGCCTCATGCAAGTGTTTTAAACTCCACCCTTTGAGTTAAAACGTTTACACGGGTTCTAATGGCTTGTTAAATTAATTTCCTTAGGGTGTTTCTAATCTAAGTTCAATTCGCGCCTTCCAAGCAATGGACACTTTGTTTTTGAATATCCAAATTGAATTTAAATCATGTATTCCTAAACTAAATCAAATACCTAAAAGATGAATTCCAACTAAAATTAATCTAACCTAACTTGTAGAATGTAATTTGCCCTTTCTAAAATGATAAAACAAGTTAAATTCTGACTTTCCTAGTAAAAGAAATGAATAGATGAAATATTAATCACTAAACTACATCACAACCTTCATCCATGAATTAAAAATAATAAAACTAATCAAAATGAATCTAAATTTTAGGATTGAGGTTTTAATTATGTTAGTTATCTAATTCTAAGACTAAACCTAATTTGACCACTAATGAAAGAACTTCCTCCAAATTAAGATCAAACTTCATCCAACCTTTTCTCACTTAAAATCAAAGTCTTTTTTAAATGAAAATAAGTTCTGGAATCTTTAAAAGATTTCCTATTTTGATTCCTAATTTAAATGATTCCTTAAAGATTCCTTAGAAATTCTTTTTAATTCTCTTCTATTCTATTGTAAACTAAACTTTCTATTCTAAAATTAGTATTTTTAGGGTTTTATGTTTTTTAAATGGAAACTAAGAAATTACCTTTCCAACGAGGTAAGACACTAAAAAAAAAACTAAATTCCTAACAAAAAAGTTATTAATGAATGAAATTTATTTTAAAAACCTAACGAATTAAATTTCATTCATTAATTACTCTTAGTCTAAATGAACAATTATAATTTCTAAATTAATCTTAATTTTAAATTCTCCCAAGATTCTAAGATTCTTTTGTTTGATTATTTTGGATGAAAATACTAATTTTTCATCCAAATTTCAAATAAAGTTTATCTAATTGTGATTGGTTAAATTTTGGATTATTTTCTAAATTAAATTGTAATTGTAATTTTTGAATGTTAATTTTTTTTTCTAATTTTCCTAAAGTTTTCAATGGTTTATTCTATTAAGTGAAATTTTAATCCAATTGAATTTAAAAAGATGAAATATGAAGAATTTTAACGTACCTTCCCATGAAGTGGTTGATCGTACCATCCTCAAGGATCATGAGATGAATGGTTTCGTAGTAACCCACTCCATCCTCCATTTTGCTAATCCATCACACCATTTGAAATGAATTCTCGTTCAATGTTGTATTTCAATTTCAATTTTTCTTTTTCTACTAATGGTTATGGGATTTTCTTAATTTTGGTTGTAGTTAAAACAATTCCTAATTAATTAAAAATTATTTTAATACCTCAAAACCTTTTAAATCTGCTAAATCAAATCAAATCTAATAAATCCTAATTATTTTGTAATTTCCTAATCATCCAAAAGATATTAGTTGACGTTTTGTCTTTATCTATTTGTCTTATTAAGCCTAATAAAACAAAACTTAACTAAGCCTAGCCTTCTAATTCTTATAGGAATCCCAGTTAGTAACTAACCAACAAATTCATGAATAGTTTTATGGAATAAAATATCAAATCAATTCGTACCTTTTTAATTATTTAGATTCTTCTTCCTCCTTTCGTCTCCCTACTTCTAAATCTTCCTCACTTGTTTGTTGTTTGTGTTTTGTTGTTCAAGTTAGAGAGAAACAATATTATTAAGTGCTGTAATTTTGAAGTTTAGTTTTGCTCGTTCAACTCCTGGACAAGCTCCGTGGACAACTCTCCAACAGGCTTTTGTCCAACTTCCCGATGGCTCCCTATCCAACTCTCACTATCATGCTTCGTAGTAGGGTGTAGTGGATTGGCACTCATCCTCGTTCGTCACCCTGTCTTGTTTGTCACTTCGTTCATCGCCCTATCCTTATTCCTACTAGTTCGTTGCTCGAGTTCTAACTTCCTTGCTGATTCTGATTTTGATATTGGGACTCTCCACTCTGGTTCTTGTTTTGGATTTTGGTATCCTGGTTATGGTCTCCTTTGCTGAAATTTTGGGACTTCCACATATTTTGGCCAATTAAATACTAATGAACTAATTTTTATGATTAAAGACTTAATTAATTTCCTAACCCAAATAATCAATTTTTCGGGTTTTTTGAGGGGAATCTCTTAACTCATTAAATTCTAAAATAACAATCTAATTTTGGGAAATTTTGGGAAATAAGTCTAAACTAATCAACTAAGTATTCTAAGCTAAAAAATCTCTTTCCAAGATAATTTAAATGACTCTAACTAAGGGAAAACTAATCTAAATTTTGAGTTTTTTTAAACTACTACTACGGTTTTATCAAGAATTGAAACTAAGAACTTTGACTACTTTTCTCTAATATTTCTCACTAAATCAAATGTTCCTAATTAGTACACTTGCAAAGCATTTTTCCAAGCATGCAAATTAATAAATTTCTCTAATACTTGGGACTATTTTTTAAAATGTCAATTTCAAATATCCCAAAGTCAAAGCTTCGCCATGCAAGGGCGACCCTAGGCATACATGGTATTGATGGTCAAATTATAGTATTTCGAAAGTTTTTAATCTATAAAAGGAGGTACACATGATAGTGTTTAACTGAACATTAAAGATTAATTCCTCAAAATTTCAAAATATCCAAATTTAATCACTAAAGGAGACACGCATGACAACTTCTAAAACGAGCTTTAACAATTAAAATCCCAATTTCCGTTGTACAATGAAGTTTGGGCAAAGATTGGTTTAATAAACTTTTAGCAAAGTCAAGCTTCGTCGCCTTAAGTCTATCAACACCAAATTCTGTTGTAATGAACACAAATTATTAGTATTCAAGAAATCTTAAACGGAATTAGAGTTTAGAATTCTATGCCTTCCAAAACTCTCACAAATCAAAGAAAATGGAATCTTTGCCTCGAGAACTCAAAGAAATTAAATAGAAATCACTTTGAAAGGACCCTCTTGTCCTTCAAAGTGTACAAATCAAGAATTAGAATAAAAATCAGGTCGGATCTCGACCTGAATCAGTGCTTCGACCACGCCGGTAGCACAGGAGAAACAAAAACAAAGGTTAGATATAAGAATGAGGGTACCAACAACCTCGAGGGAAGGGCCTTTTATATTTGTCCCAAGCCCCTCCCTGATAAGTTGTCGGTAGAAAAATATTTACTTTTAATCTTGAGATATTTCCTAAACTACCTTAATGTACTTCCAAAATAATCTTTGCTTAATGGCAAAATTCTCTAGAACCCTCTTCATTTAGCTAATAAATCTTGGCTAAATCAAATCCAAGATTTTTTTTCAAAGATATTTTGAAAATAATCCTAATTAACTTAGATATTTTGCTAATTAATCCAAAGTATTTCTAAATTGTCTTTCTTTAAACAAAAGATGGCTTGTTACACAAGAAAAGATATCCTACCCAAATCCAATCTTCAATTTTCTAAAAGATATTTGTGAAATTAACTTTGAATTACTACTAATTACTCTAAAAAAGTCAAACCTATTGTTGGACCCCTCCTATCTTCTAGGAAACAACTCCAAATTGAAAACCGATTGTGCCATGGTGTTCAGAAGACCCAAATTAGCTCATAAGACCCTTTACCCCCTTCTTTCCAACCATTCGTAAGTGTAAAATCAACTTACGGTAACTCCAAAGAAAAGTGAAAACTCTAACTTTTGGAATTTGTTTCTTTTGAGGAAACTGTCTAGCCAGGGTTACTTAGAAGGTTTATGGGAGTAAGAAAAGACCCCTCATTCACGTCATTTGGACACCGCCATCTCTTGGTACGCTAGTCAATCCGTCGTAAAGTCGTAAAGTCGTAAATTCTTCAAAAGTCCAATGTTGTTGCCGATTCTGGTACTTAGGAATGTCACAATGTCTTCAAACTTTGTAGAACACTTTATTAGCACACAAAACACTATCCTCATTTTTAGTGGGAATTTACCGCAACATGGTTAATTCCTAAGAATTTACGACCATGTTCTAAGGTAGTTGATCTCCTATGAAGTCATTGTAATTATTTCGGAAAAATTCAAAATTTTTTGGGTAGCTTCTAGGAAACTTTCAAAACCAAAGTATAACATTATATTTCACTTTGCACTATTCATAGGGAGGCTAAAATTAGCAATTCCCTTTTAATTTTCGCCCAAGGGGGAAATTATTCTTGTATCGGGGAATTTTGGAATAACTAGCTCCAATGTTGGCTCCTGGCATGCTTTTAGAGTAAAATCACCTTTCTTCATACTCCGGTCGCTCTCCTATTACTTTATTTGCAGATTGGATCATTCTTCTATAAGTTACTTGCAAATAAGAATTTACCAATCCAAATTCTTTATGAATTGGATGGTGACCTATACTAGACTTTCTAGACTAAAATGGACTTAGCTATTTTGTCACATGCAATTGTAAGACTTAGTTTAACATAGACAACTACTAGGACTAGTTAACACTCAAACCCTTAATTTTCTCGGAAATACTTAATCAACCTCTTAGACTCTCCACTAGGCATTAGAAGTATGAAATTTGAGTATTTTATATACTCTACACTTCTAAGATGACTCTTCACTGTATTGGTAGGGACTTCTACCAAATACCACTCAAACACTCTTTTTATGCATTTTTGCATATAATTATGCTAAAATACTAACAAAAACAAAAACAAGAAAACCCTAAATTCCAAGTATCAACTTGAGGGCTCACACCTCACTCACCTTGCTACCCCCTCCTCCATCTTGGGTGGTTGTTGCAAAGTAGAAAAATGTCTATGGAGTCCTAGATTGTGTATTAAAAATCCCACCCAACGGTGGAGCTTGAAGACCTTAGAGGCCTCTAAGTCCTAGATTTGGTGTTAAGCCCAAATTGACGACGGAGCTTTGATTCTAAGCACTACTCCCCTCTAAAGTTTTGTTCCCAAAATAGTTGGGAATAAATCAAAGTTTAGTATCCAAGAGAATTGATCTTAAGTCTTGACGGTCTACGGAAGAGCATCCTTTAAAAGCCTTACGCTGATACTTCTAAACGGAGGTGAGTAGGGAGGGCTAAACTTCCAAGGCAAATTTTTGATAAGGTGCGAAAAATTCCAACTTCCGTTGGCCCAAGTCGCAGCTAAAGCCAACGCTCAGTACCGGATCCAGTACTAGCACCAACTCCAGCAGCGACTAGCACCAGCATCGGCAGGCTAGTACCGGCAGACCGGCACTAGCACCAATATCGATGGGCAGGACCAATAGGGGACTAAGGGGTCGATTGGGGGATGGAGGGACTTCGGCTAGGGGCTGGGAAGGGGGTTTAGCTAGGGCAATTCTGGAAACTGGGATCAAATTAGGTAGAAGGAAAAGAATTGGGTACGTAGGGTGAAGTAGGGAAGATAACGAGCAAGGCACTTAGTATGTATGATAGAATAGAAGAGATAGAATTTGGCACATAGGGTGAAGCAGGGAAGATAACGGACAAAGAACTTAGCATATAGAATGGAGTGAAGAAATACAATCCAGCAAATAGGATAGAGTATAGGAGATAGAATTTATCAAGTAGGGTGGATTGGGGAGAAAAGACTTAATCAATTAGGATAGAGGGATAAGAGGTAGCATATAGAATGGGGTAGGCCAACCGCTCTCCCTACTCGATTGGTTCACCGAGGCCATGACAAAAGGAGGAAGGAAAAAAGGGGAACTAGACTCACCGACCACCCTCTTCCCCCAATCTCCATCCAAAATGCACCCAACTCTGCAGATGTGACATGACTGCACGAGACCTACTGAAAGGGAGTCTTAAGCACGTAGAAGAGGAACTGCGGGCCGAGGTATGACTCCATCGTCCCTCCTCACCTTTAGTTAGTTCACTCACGTAACCACGAAGTAAGACTAAGACTTGGAAGCAAGGAGCACCCCTAGAGACGAGGGCTAGCCTTTGCTAATATCCAACAGTAGATGAAGAAGAGATCCGACATGGATGAGTTAGGATAGAGGTTGTTCATCCTCAAGACTTGCACATGTATTAGGAAATAGCGTGAACAACGCCCTAAAGGGTAGCAATCATTCTCTTGTAGTCCCAACGCTCAAAACATCCTAGCATTAGCTTCACGATAAGATAGGTGGGGAGTCACGTTGAATTAGAAGAAATAGGAGGCTTAGAAAAGATCCATTGCTTAGAAGGCATGATGGACCAATGTTAGGCATCCATTGAAGTAGGAGTTCACCACCCCAAAATACCAGGACCTGGTTGTGCTCATGTAATTACCAAGGGTGGGCAATTATACACTCACAATTGGACCCAACAGACCCAATTACATAAAAAAAGGGGGTTGAGAGAGGAGAAGGGGAACCCTTTTATACTTTTTTCCGGGCACTCACCTCCTCTCATTCATCTAAATTAACTTTATCTTTTCGGATTTTCATCCTCATCCAAGGTTTTCATCCTATCTTAAGGGATGCACTCACTAAAAAAATAAGAATATAGGTGTGAACAATAGGTATTTAATGGGGGGATATTATTTTTTGTCCATTGTTTATTTTGTACCCTATCATTATGTAATTTTCTAATGTGGCTCATTAAAGGAGGTGCATACATTAATTGTAATTCTCAATTGCAATGAATATATCATATACTATATTAGTTCAATTTTTTTGTACTATTGACATGTCAATTACAAAATTGGATGTAGGATTCACAATTAAGGGGCTTCTTATCCCCTTAGCACTCTGACATCTAGAAATTCATATCTAATTCCACAAAGCTCTAAAAAAATATAAAACAACTTGGGTTAGATGCCAATACCATTTGTATTTCAAGGGAAATATTTCAAGAAATCCAAACCATATATCAAGAAAAAGAAAAATACAAGCTAAACCTAACAATTTCACATAGATTGAGTGAATGGAAGCCATCTTTGATAAAAATGCTTATGTTCTAAGCTTGTTTCTAGAGATTGAATAATAATGCTTATGGAAGCAACAAACAAGAGCTAAAATGTGAGTCCTATCTTAATAGCTAAAGAGAGAAGATTCAAGCAATTGTTCAGTTTCAAAGCTTTGTGATCATACAACCGAAAAGCATTCTCAACTCTTTATGAGATGTAGAGACTTTTGTGAAGAAATTAGCATGTAAAGTAGCAAGTACATATAGTGTATGTGGTTTGAGTACTTAAAAAAGTCCAACATACCATCATGGGGCAAGCTTGATGTGAGAATTTGTTAAATGTACTTACATACAAATCAAGGCAAATAACTCATATGGCCCTCCAAATATGTAATGGTTAGATCAAGAATCCTTAATAATTAATATGTGATGTGGTTATGAACCTAAACCTCATTAGAAATTAATTACTAGCCAATTAAAATGCTTAGTAAGCAATAGTTTACCAATGCATAGTTGTTGATAAATACAATGCATACTCATTTGTGCATAATAAAAGTCCAAGCTAAATACAACACATATTGCATGTGATAGGTTGATGATCCTTATTTAATTTTCAAACTAACATTGGTAAGCAAGTTAAATAATTAAAGTTGAAAGAATCAAGAATAAAAGGACAAAGTAGTATAAATGTGGAGTTAAATGTCAACCCTAAACCCATAATTGAGATTTTTGTCCTTCTAAATTAATAAAAAGGGGAGTATTCTAAGTCTATTTTTTTCCTAATGCATCCCATTATTCCACACTCTATAGTATTTATAATACACCCAATGATATTTTACATACACTATAGTATAATCAATCAAATTATAATTTTTTAGCACCCTACATTTGTTTGTACCTATATGACTACTTTTACCACTTATTCTAAATTGCAAATAGATTGTACCATTGGCTTCAGAAGGCCATTTTTAGTTCAAGAGGAACCCCTCCCCCTTTTCTATCTTCAAAATTGCAACAAAATCTAACGCCAACTTAATGCCAAAACTGGAAAAAATCCCAACTTCTGGAGTTTGACTTTTCTAGCCAAAGTAACTAGTCTAGGCTCTTAAGTGTGTGTAAGGGGAGTGAGAAAAGACCTAGCTTGGGCCCCATTCCACTTCCATATGCTCCCACTTTGTTAGTCAACTCCGTCGTGGACTTCAAATTTCGTTAATTGTCAAGGAATCTTGCAGGTTTAGGTACCTTTAACTATCAGAATTTTTTGAAACTTGTTGGGATAGCTTATTAACATAAAAGAAGTTGTAATAATTTTAAGTGAGATTTTATCGCCATTTGGAGAATTTTTAGGATTTTTTTGGAATTTTCCATTGTAGGTTTGGGCAATTGACCATCCGGAAAGGCATCTTTTGACTATCAAAAAATTACAAAACTTTTTGTGGAATTTCCTATGGAATTTCCTATGGAATTTCTCAACACATGTGCAGGCTCATATTTTTACTCTACACATTGGCTTAGGGGGGACAAAATCCACCCCCTCGTTTAATCATTGGTGACCAGAGAATCTTCTACATCGAGGGAAATTTTGGCGAACTGACTTTGTCATTGGTTCTTAGGCATGGTTTTAACCTTGAGACACCCTCCTTAGACTAGAGATTCTTTCATGGTCCCATCTTGGTATTTTTGACACTTGTAAGCCAACAATTAGAGTTCCGTTATTTTGTCGTTGAAATGGGGAAACTGGAACCTATCTCTTGGAATTGACTCCTATGCCTTACAAGGGTTTCCTCAACCAATATTAGCTTAGAGATGTCTTTTCAATGTGGGTTTTTGAGCTTGGTACGCCCATCACTTGTAATTGACAAAATAGTCATGATTAGTTGGGTTGTAACCTATTTACAACTTATGATTGGGGCATTCTAGTTATAATATTCTAAATATAAACCAAATACAATATTGGTATGTGACACACCTATTTTGGTTCTACACTCTTTTTTGGACTTTTTGTATATAAAACTACATTTAAAATAAAAAAATAACAAAAAAAAGAGTGAGCCCTATATGATGAATTGGGGCTCACAAGGTCGCACTCTTGTACTATAGCTATGCTTCTGTGTAAGAAGGTCAAATAGGATCGAATTTTAGGTTTTTAGAAATGGCAAAGACTTATCTAGAGGTTTTAAAGTTAGTTCCTCCTCAATGTCAATCACATCCCAAAACTACAGTGACCTCATTCATTTGGCCAGCCAAAGACATCGGATGTAGATTAACTAATTTTTGCACATTTGGATCACATTTAGGTACATAGAAAAAGATTCATTACTTGAAGGGCATAATGGACCATGCTTAGGCACCCTAAAGTAGGATTCACTTACTCAAAACCTAAAACATGGTTGTGCTTGCAATTTATGAAGGGTGGGTAAACTGACACTCCCAGAGTACAAGAGTTAAATTGGCAAAAGAGAGAGGTAAAATTCACCAAGTGAAGATTATGCAACCCTTGGCATGCAACTTGTACCAACGATTGGAAGTGGTGACTTCATCTTGTCTTCTTTTGTTTTACTAGCCCAAGTTGACTTGCAAGCCAATTTGTAAAAACCACCTCCATTTGCAAACCAAGTCCAACTTGCAAGCCTCACTTGCAAAGAAGTTATGCATTTTGGAAGATGGGTAGGGTAGTTTTACAAGCCACCTTGGACAAGTCTTCTATTTTGCAAGATAGGTGGGGATGTTCTTAATTTTTGTATAGGCTTCCTCTCCTTCTATTCCCCTCACTCCATGAAGATTGCTAGCCAACTTCTCCCTTCTACAGTAATCACTCAAGTTCCAATCAATATCATTTAATGTTGAACTAAACTAAGCATTTGATAATTGAATTTTCCACTCACCACCAATCCAATTGGATTGGATTTCGTGAATGCATCGGAATTGGGGACGATGGAAGTACGTATTACAATGAGAACTACCAATTCTATTAAGAGCATCTGTACCGTAACCGCACAAGATAGGGGTGCCAAAAGGATTTTTGACATGCGGGTTTGAAGTGTTTGGTCTCATTCTTCCTCCTGTGCCTTAGGGCAGATACATCATAAAGGAATTCTAAAGAAAGTATTTAGTTGAAGAGTAATTTTTTTTCTTAAAATTCTAACTGTAAAAAATTAAAATTGTCAATTCACAGAGAGTATGGATTTTATCATCACCCCCACAATGTTCCTGAAACATTTTCAATTGGATTACAATTTTCATGTCAATAGGGAAGTTCCTTATATACACATGGGGTGGTAGGAGATAAGACAACTCATGCAAGATATGTAAATTAGAGTTAATAGAAGCTTCAACCATGAACGAATAGAAGTATTCCCGTGAGTTCTGATCTTCCCAATAGAAGTATTCCTGCCACATACCAAACAATCCTAAAAATTTGGAAATACTTTATTTGGAGAACCGGTTCACATGCAGAAGCTTGATGTGGCATGGACCCGATCTTTATGAATTGGCACCTGGACCTCCACCTCCGGTCCGGTCCTACATCTAAGGCAGGCAGGTCGAGCAGGACCAGCGAGAATGCCCCTGCAGAATGCGGACAGAAGAGCAGTGACGCCTCACGAGAAAGCCGGGCAGCAGGCAGGCACACTCGCCTTCCGACGGTCGAGTGTGCCTGCCTTGCCATTTCAGATAATTATAACGGAAGATACTGGAAGGCGAGGGGAGCACGGCAGCACGTGCCACAGCTGGGGGTCCGTCGTCCACGCTCACTAAGTTACCTTAATCCCGCAGCTTCGTCACCGCAGTGGTGCCGTTCGGGCTGGCTGGAGTGGTCCTTGCCGAAACCTCGCCGCCAATTTGCCCATGGCGGCACGCCACACCGTGCCTCGCCCGGCCTCCCGTCTCACCCTGGCTCCCATGGCTGCAGCTCATTCCTCCATCGAGCTGGTGGTCCTGCCTTGCCATTCTCGATCCGCCGTCGCCTAGTTTTCGCAACTCGGACTAACTTATTATTAAGTGAAGGGAACTTATCCCCTCACCGCTACCGCCGCACCTGAGATGCAATCTAGGAAGCCTACAATAGGAGGGAGTCCTCCTCTGCAGAGAAATCAGACCTGTAAGGAAGTTAAGTAACTTACTAATTGGCATGCTCTCGCTCATCTGCCGTTCCTTGCGAGTCCCCACCTGCATCTTGCATTTCCCTCTCGCTCTACGTCCCGTCCCCTACACCCCTTCTCCTTTCCCCTTCCCTTGGGCCTCCCCTTTTTCCTGTGCTGCATCGTCTGCGTCCACCTCGGTCATTACCTCTTTCTTGCCCCGTCCTTCCCTATCCCTCAATCCTCATTCCATACCTCTCCCTCCCTCCCACCCTCTCCCGACCTGAATCGGCCCTCCGCCGTCCGTCTCTCCATCCCGCCCCCGCTGCTTACCGACCCCCCGTGCCTGGCGCCAAGATGGCATCCTCTCATGGTATGCCACTCCTCGTTTTTGGCGCTTTGGAGGTGGTCGCCCTGAGCCAAGGCGATCGACAGGGCTCCTTTCCTAGACTCTCGTCAATTTCTCCCGGCTCTAGTTGTTCTGGATTGTCCTCTGCAGTTTCGCATGGCTTGCTGTTTACCATTTGCTTTCACGAGGGGTCTGGACTCTAGAATGGCCGAATGCGCGATTTTCAGGAAGAAGTATTTCTCTTTGTCAATTTCTCTGCCCAACCGCTGCGGGTGTTCTTGTTCGCTGTGCGGACTGATCGTCCCTCGTGGTGTCACTTCCTGAAAATCGCATGTGCGATGTGTATCGCCATCCCCGAAAACTGACTGGGCGTCAATGCAATTTGTACAGCAGCTGCTGAGAATCCATTCGCTAGCCTGGTGACGGATTTACCGAAGCCCGGTGGAGGCAGCTATGGGAAGTTTTACAGTCTCGTGAAGTTGAACGATTCCAGAGTTGGTGAGTTTGGGAACACGCTGTCCGTCTTGCATTGGGGACTGGCGCCGCTTCCAGTTGAACCGATTGAAGGATTGATTTCATTGGGATCGGTGTCATAGTAGGGTGCATCGGTCAATTTGTATCTGGTTTAGCTGCGCTGTTCGGAAATCCATTTGCTGCAGGGAACTGAGTTGGAACTTAGATTTTCTTGTCGCAATCTGAACGTTCCGTGTGGGCCTGTTTGAATTGTGAACTCAGTTTAGTGATCTTTTGCAATCAGATCGTGCTCTGGCAATCTTTGATTCTTCGTGTTACCGGAATGTGCAGACTCGCTGCCCTACTCTATCAGGTACCTATTGGAGTCCGCGATTCGCAACTGTGACAACTTTCAGGTATCCCAAAATGATGTTGAGAAGATTTTGGACTGGGTGAAGACTGCTCCCAAGCAAGTGGAAATCCCGTTTAAGCCTGCTCGAGTTATCCTACAGGTGTGGTGATGATATCTGCGGAGTCTTCCCCTCTCGTTCTGACGCTTCGGCTGTTGAACCTGTTCATGCCATTACATGCTTCCTTTGATGCCACTGCGTTTGGCAAATCTTGACGAGGTTGCAGGTTTAAACCTGCTAAGTCGCTGTCACCATCCTGGTAGGTCAGTTGGTCCGTCAGTCTGTCTCATCGCCGTCGTCTACACAAAGAGGATGGGTCACAGCTCATCAGTACTTCAGGCTTCATTGTTTTTGGCCATGGAGCAGCCTGACATGCTTGAGTTCACGATTTTGTTTCAGGACTTCACTGGAGTACCGGTAGTGGTCGACCTCGCTGCTATGCGTGATGCCATCAAGCGATTGGGCGGAGATCCAGACAAGATCAATCCTCTGGTGTGTGTGTGTTTGTGATCGAACCTTGTAGACGATCTTGGATTACTTTTAGTCATCTTCTATCAGACAAACCTAAAGTTGTGATCGGAGTCCAGGTAGAGACAGATGTGGAATTTCTAAGGCTTGCACTGAAACGGATGACGTGTTTGAACTGCTTTTGACGCGACCAGGTACCCGTGGATCTGGTCATCGACCATTCAGTGCAGGTGGATGTTGCTCGTCGTGCCAACGCACTTCGGTCAAACATGGAGTTGGAGTTTAGCCGCAACAAGGAACGGTTTGGTTTTCTGAAGTGGGGAGCCAAGGCCTTTAAAAACATGCTTGTGGTTCCACCGGGCTCCGGGATCGTGCATCAGGTTTGTGCGTCAGCTAAATTACGGACTGTGTGATGACAGTTGCGAGAGGCCATGCAGAATGTTGGCTTACAGGTGATCTTTGAGGCGTCGTTGACGGGTGCTTCGGATTCTGCAGGTGAACCTAGAGTATCTGGCCCGTCTTGTGTTCAACAGCGATGGCGTTCTGTATCCTGACACCCTCGTGGGAACGGACTCGCACACAACTATGATCGATGGACTTGGTGTGGCCGGATGGGGAGTTGGAGGAATTGAAGCTGAGGCAGCCATGCTCGGACAGGTGAGAGCGTCGTGGGTTCATCGTGCTTCGAGTATCGGGATTATTGCGTGGGTGGTGGTTTGCAGCTGTCGGTGTTAGTGCGGGTCATGAATCGCAGGATCACTCCTGAGATTATACTTATCGGGATTATACAATGGCAACTCTGCACTATGGAGTGTGAGTCACCGATTGCTTGTCGTTTTGATGCACAGCCGATGAGTATGGTTCTGCCTGGTGTCGTGGGGTTCAAACTGAATGGCAAGCTGCGCACTGGAGTAACAGCCACAGATCTAGTGTTGACGGTAACTCAAATTCTGAGGAAAATGGGCGTGGTAGGGAAGTTCGTGGAATTTTACGGTAAGCAGTCGCGGTTCATGCTGGTGTCTTTGGTGATCGCGCCCCCATGTGATTGTCTTCGGTTGACTGCTTAGTCGTCTTGGTGCTCGAAGCGAATATCGGTTGTCAATTTTCCCTACCATAGTGAAGCTTGGTTGCTTTTTCTCCAGGGAAGGGCATGTCGAAGCTGACCTTGGCGGACAGGGCGACGATCGCGAACATGTCCCCGGAGTACGGCGCTACTATGGGTTTCTTTCCCGTTGACAGTGTCACACTGGATTATTTAAGGATGACAGGTCGGGATGAGAAGAAGGTGATGCATATTGCTTCTCGGGTCAGGTTGAGGGGTCTGAGGAGCCCGAATCATGCTTGAGTGAGCGACATTTTGCATCACGTCGTGTAGCTGCTTGTGGTCTTGTTCCCACTGTTACGTAGGTCAGCTTGATGCCAGGTTTTGCATGTTCAAAGAATGTGGTTCGTAGATTGTTTTGGCATCCACGTCCAAGTGGAACCTACTGAATCCACGTGCCTGATCAGGTTGAAGAGATTGAGGCTTACCTGCGGGCGAACGATCTGTTCGTAGACCACGAGAAGGTGAGAAACGAGTATGAGCTGCTGGTTTGGCTCAACGCATCGACTTCTGCAGTCTTGAGTCATGGCAAATGTGGCTTACAGCATCCTGCTTGAAGTGTTGCTTTTAATTGATGATGTCTCTACTTCTTGGTTCGGTCACCTTTCCGGGATTTTGCATAATATTGTGGGTTAAAAACTGCACCCTGTAGGATTGATTGCTGATTGCATGGCTGTTTGCTTCGTTACATGGCAGCCTCAGAAGGACAACACTTATTCAGCCTACCTGGAGCTAGATCTCGATACTGTGGAGCCATGCATCTCTGGACCGAAAAGGTGCGTGAGATGAGTCGAAGTCCAGTGATTTGAGCAATGACTTCGGCCTCACCACTGGAGGATCGCTTGCTCTGTTCCGATATGTACTTGGTGTTCTCGTGTCATACCTTCCTGGATCGACCTTTGGTCGGTCGTAAGACATGCCTCGATGGTGACTGAGTGGGTGGGGATCACTGGGTTCTTGTGCATTGCAGGCCACACGATCGGGTGCTGCTCAAAGACATGAAGCAGGATTGGCAAGATTGCCTGGACAACAAGGTTGGGTTCAAGGTAAATCACCCGGGCTTTTGGCACTGTGGTGGGCAGTCGCTTGCCCAGAAACTAATTTTCTCCTCATTGGATTGGATGTTGACCGGTGCCTTTGTTTCGGGTTGCGCAGGGGTTTGCCATTCCGAAAGAGCAACAAGAGAAGGTGGTGAAGTTCACGTTCGAGGGGAAGCCTGCAGAGATGAGGCACGGCAGCGTGGTGATTGCTGCCATCACGAGTTGTACGAACACGTCCAATCCAAGTGTCATGCTTGGTGCAGGCCTTGTGGCGAAGAAAGCGACCGAACTTGGACTTGAGGTCAGACCACTGGGCATTACAGACGGAGTTCTTACCATTCGGGATTTGTGTGGATAATCAGCAGCAGCCGTGAAGTTCTTGCCTTGGTGGTTCTATCAGTGAGATAGTTAGTATGCGACTGTCATGGTCGGGGAGATTACCTGATCATTTTCCTTACTGCGCAACTTGATCTGTACTGTTTTCTTCCGGGTGCTCGTGAGGTCTGTCTTAGACTGATCGTCTCGAACACGGCGAGAAGGTGACCTAAGCGTGAATGCTAACTCCACATTAGTTTCTCAATTTTGTGTCCAGCCTGCCTATCGTCTGAATTCGAGGTACTGCCTTTTGACAGGTCAAGCCATGGGTTAAGACCAGCCTAGCACCGGGTTCAGGGGTTGTCACCATGTACCTAGAGAAAAGGTGAGCAGCTGATCGGGAGTGACGACAGTGGATGCGATGCATGTATTTGGAATACGAAGGTGTCGTTTCTTTCGTTGGGTAGGCTTTTGCTTGTTTGTAATCATTTATGTTTATTGGATGCTGAATTCGGTGCGAGGTTGAGTTGCTGCTCGCCGACCTTCTCACAGAGGGTGATGTGATGGTTTATTCTTACCCGTTTCGTGCTCTTGTAACGTGGCAGTGGCTTGAACAAATATCTCGACAAACAAGGCTTTAGTCTGGTCGGTTATGGATGCACAACGTGCATCGGTAACTCCGGCGATCTTCCCGAAGCCGTCAGCGAGGCCATTGTAGCGAATGGTAGGGTCTCATTGTATGTTGTTTTGAGCACATTCTGCGCAGCTGTCGGGCTCAAGGCGTCGTGGCATCTTCCGAGAGCGGTGGCTCCGTCCTGAATGGCGTCGTCATTGCGCAGCGTCCAGTGTGCAGTGTGAGGATTAGTTAGAGAGTCGCGAGTTCACGTTTGCGAGACAGCGAGTTACTTGAGGTGTTGTAATCGCTTAATCGATGTGGTGCTATGTGATGTAGATGTGGTCGCTGCTGCTGTGCTGTCCGGCAACCGCAACTTCGAGGGACGTGTTCATCCGTTGACTCGCGCCAACTACCTGGCATCGCCTCCATTGGTGGTGGCTTTCGCTTTGGCTGGAACGGTGCGACCCTGCAGTTTGTGTTTCCGTTGCTTTGAATAGGGTCTGGTGGCGCGCAGCTCATGGTTCTTGACGTGGAGAGAACCTTGCGGGGTCTCCTGTATGAGTTGCTTTAGCACGCCTGCTGAATCTTCTGAGGTTGTGGCGTTCTTGTTGCAGGTGAACATCGACTTCGAGACGGAGGCCATTGGTGTCGGCAAAGACGGAAAGAATGTCTTTTTGAGGGATATCTGGCCTTCTAGTGAGGAGGTTGCTGAGGTAAGCCGAGGGCAGAAAGTTGGGCTGAGGTGTCCTGACCTAGACTGCCGAGAGTGCCTGTGCCTGATTGCATATAGGCGGAGACTTGTGTCGCGAGTGGGGTCATCGAGTCGCTTTGGTCACTGGGGTGTGTGCGCCCGTCCTATCCGGCGGACGATATTGTGAAGAGGGCTTTGGGGTGTCTGATTTTTTCGTGAGAAGGTTGCCAGGGACTGACTGAGGCGTTCTGACATGCGCAGGTGGTCGCAAGGTCAGTCCTGCCGGAGATGTTTCAGTCGACTTACAAAGCCATCACGGAGGGTAATGCCATGTGGAACAGCCTGGAGGCTCCCGTGGGCGCTCAGTATGCATGGGACCCAAAATCTACCTATGTACACGATCCGCCCTTCTTCAAAACCATGACGAAGGATCCTCCTGGAGTGCGAAGCGTGAAGGACGCGTTCTGCCTTTTGAATTTCGGAGACAGTATCACCACCGACCACATTTCACCGGCAGGTAACATCAACAAAGACAGTCCTGCCGCGAAGTATTTACTGGAGCGCGGCGTGGATCGAAAGGATTTCAACTCGTACGGCAGCAGGCGTGGTAACGATGAAATCATGGCGAGAGGGACGTTCGCGAACATTCGGATCGTGAACAAGTTCCTGAAGGGCCAGGTTGGGCCGAAGACTTTGTACGTCCCAACGCAGGAGAAGATGTTCATTTACGACGCTGCCGTGGTAAGAGGGTTTTTTTTTCACTCCTGTTCATACCCCGCCTGAAACATTGCAGGACGTTGCATTCGTGCTGTGATACGGGGATGAGATGACGAGTGTGGAAGGTTGGGTGATGCAGAAATACAGGGACGAAGGTCATGACACGATCATTCTAGCGGGAGCGGAGTACGGCAGTGGAAGTTCTCGAGATTGGGCTGCCAAGGGCCCTTACTTGCAGGTAAGAGTCGCAACTTTGGCAGTATGTGACCGTTGCCTAGCATCGGATGGACCATCCTTCAATAGTTGAAAGGTTCAAAGTATGAGGAGCAGCCGCAGAGGTGGGCGATGTCTCACGTTTCGCTCGTGTTCGAAGATGTTCACTGGCGATCTATGACAATGCTGGGCCAATCCAATCTGCCCGGCAGCGATTCTCCCTTGGGCCCCTTACCGACCGACTGACTGTGCCCTTGGTGTTGTTGCAGGGCGTGAAAGCTGTGATTGCGAAGAGTTTCGAGCGTATCCATCGCAGCAATCTGGTGGGTATGGGCTTGATTCCTCTGTGCTTCAAGGAGGGCGAGGACGCGGACACGCTGGGACTGACTGGCTTCGAGAGGTATAGCATAAATATGCCAGCCCTGGAGAACATCAATCCCGGCATGGATATTGCTGTGAAAACGGACAACAACAAGGAGTTCACCTGCGTGCTTCGGTTCGACACTCATGTCGAGTTGACGTACTTTTCACACGGGGGCATTCTACAGTATGTGCTGCGCCAGCTGCTAAACCAGTAGGTCCTATTCACGGAGGTCGTGGGTCGTATGGCGAGTGGTGGGTGCTCAGGTTAAGGTACACAGTTCAGTAGGAGGGAAATGTGCTGAGACTAACGTAGAATATCTAATATTGTTAGCGTGGAAATTGAAGCTCTGAATAGACACTGATCACATTCATCGAATCCATTTAGCAGGATTGTTCTCATATGAACCGCGCATGGGACCTGGATACCTCAGATTGGTTTGAAAGCACATTGCATGTTGCTGGGGGTTCCTTTGTGGACCTTCTTCCATGCGCGATTGCGTTTTGAGTTGCCTGTGACCCAGACTGTCGCCAGAGTTGTCAGCTCTAGTTGCGTGGTGTCAATTTCTGTTTGTTGTGTTTGTAACCAGGGCCAACGCGAATGTCCCTTGACCATGTGCAACCTGCTTGGCTCCGGTAGTTCTTAAACCCCGAAGGATCAATTTCATTGCCTCGTGGTCAAACATCGTTTCTGAGCTTAATGTAGCCTTCTAACCTTTGAAGCGTCCGGTGGGGATCGTAGTGACACCACCGTATGGGTAGTATACGGTTTAGGGGGGAAAAGAATCTTGGTGGTTTTCTTAATCGATCAGAATCCCCTTAACCCTAAACCCTAAACCCATCGAACAGAATCCCCTCTAATTTTGCGGACGGCCTAATTGGAGATTTCGGGATGGGAAGGCATAACATTGAAGTGGCGATGGTTTTGGCGCGAGGAGGCTGGACATTGGTGGTAATGCTGGACTGCACGCAACACTTGCGCCATCGGCGAGAACGATTTTTGGGCACGAGAGCGTAACCCCATATCAAGAGCTTGACCCTCAATCACGCGTACATGGAAAAGAGCGCCTGGAAATGTCTTCTAACCTCATGGCCGAAAGTGAACGCCAAATTGATATCTTCACGCTTCAACACTTCAAAAACAGCGATCTCCATATTCCACACATCACATACTACAATATCAGCCTACCTACCCCCCCACACACATTGAAATCATCACACTGTGCCCGTCCACCCAACTGAATGCAGGCGCTGCTACGGCTTGCAAGCTCAAAATACCCTCAACCACAACATTGTCTGCCGCCAAACAACACTGCAATATCCAGATTCAAGGGGATGTTGGAGTGCTGGTGCTGGTGATGGGGGAGCTCAATGTCGAAAAACACCAAGTGGTGCCGCGAGATTCAGAAGCTGCAGGTCCGGACCACACAGGTGCTATGCTCGGTATTGTTCTGCCAAAAATGCTTTTGACTCTGGCCATTACCGTTGCAATTAAGCAGCGACTCGTCCATGGTAATCTAATACCGAAAATGTTTCCGACTCTAGCCAATACTGTTATATCGAAACAACGATTCAAACTAGACAGTACAATATCAATCGCCCCTGTCAACGATGAACTGTTGACACAAGCTCATGGAGCTGTAACTACTGTCGTAGCAGAGGTTGCAAGAATCACTTTACTGAGATAATTACAGGTTCCCAGAGAGGGGGTTTATACAGATGTAAATGGATGATAATATGGAATGAGAGGGGATTTATACAAGTGTAAATAGATGATAATATGGAATGAAGTATTAACAACAATAGTAACATACTAAGCGTATCACTAACTAAACTTGTAATGAACTAATCCTGCTATAGTAACATGCAAGCGTAGGCATAGTACTCAGTAGGGTTTAAGCATAGTGATCTAACCACTAGAAGAAAATAAGGGGTTCTGCGAATACTATTTGCAACTAATTTCGTAGTTGCATGAGACGTTTGCAATTGGGTGACAATTGAGAGCCCGTAGTTGTAGTAGACAAGTCGCACTAGTTGCAAAGTAGTTGTAGAAATTTTCAACGTTGTTTCTCACCCAACAACCTACTTGAAAGTTTGTCGATGAACTCTTCTACTATCGTGGCCCTAGTAATACTTTATAGCTCCAACTAAACTTCAGGAGCCCTTTACAGCTGTCAGGGCTCATCACGCTCCAATATTGGTATCACTGAGGCCCAACTAATTAGCACTACACATGCCACACACTCACAACATTAATTCCCATTCCCAACTCACATTGCTAAGTCCTGGTACCCGGGACTTTTAGCACGCACCCCATTCGTGGCACTTGGCATATCACTTGGTGACATGGGGCGGAACTTCCATCTTATTGTGCTAGGATTCATGGTGACACTACTCACTATGGTCCTAACCGCCCTTGGTTGTCAACCCACTTCATACTAAGCCTGTTGGACATTTGCTACTCTTACACCAACACTAATCGAGACTCACAACTCATGATACATTACCAAAGGCTTAGCAAGAAATGGGACTCCAACCAACCGGTGCCCCGGGACACACACACAAGTGTCCCAAGGAGCCTTGAAGCCGGTGGTGAAGTTCCATCACCACCTATGAGTCACTAAGATTCACTAAGGCTCCAAGAGAGAGTGAGGAGGGAGACCAACCCCTCCTATAGTACTCTGTAGTCTTCGGTAGACCCTCCCTTTGTGGGTCAAAGGGACTTCCCAAACCCCCTTGGGTTTTGGAAGACCACCCGTTTCCAACCAAAATCCCCAAATTCCCACTCCGTTTAGAGTCCCGAACTTTCAAACGGCGTACCTTTGTTGTCAAGGCTTCAAATCCCACATGCAAGCCCATTTTGGATATCTACGCAATGAATAGATGTCGATGGACTACTCACTTGTCCCATTTCGACAAGTTCTCACAAAGTTATAGCCCTTCAAAGATTCGGGTTCACAAGGAGTGGTGTCACGCCTTCACCACAGTCCTTCTCTTGGCCATAACTTTTGTCTCATGTCTTGGAACCTCGTAATGCTTGTCATTCTAGGTTCCTTGTCTTTGTAGCTTTCTAATGATATGCTACATGTCTTGATTTATTGAATTATTCCTTAAGAACCCCTCACACTTAGCCTTTGAGTGTCCTAGTGCCATCAAGACACTGCCATCTTTGCACGGCCATAACTTCTAGTCTCCTAGTCCAAAGCACGCGTTCTTTGGATGGTTAGAAGCGTTTTCTCAAGAGCTTTTCAAGAATGTATGACATGCCACTATGACCTTCATAACCAAGGAGTTATTGTACCCTATTTGCTCAGGAGTCTCTCATTTCTCCCTTTTTAGCCTATTGCAAGGCTTGGAAAGTCACCCCCAAGGTCCTCCTTGCTCACTAAGGCACTTTGGGCACCCCATGGAGATAGGGGTGTGACATCTATCGTGATTGTTGATGTGAAAATAATTTGTGTGCGATTGGTCTACGACTAATGTGCAACTAGTTTGCAACTAGCGTGCAATTGGTTTGTGATTGACATGCAACTCATTTGCGATTGGCGTGCAACTCGTTTGCAACTAGCCTACAACTAGTTAACAAACGAACTACAACTAGATTGCGACTGGTGTACAATTTGTTTGCAACTAGCGTGCAACTAGTTTGTGACTGGGCTGCAACTAGTTTATGACTTATTTACAACTTGTTTATAATTCATAAATTTGTAGATTCAAAATTTCAAATCAAATCTATTTATAGATTTTTGTAGATTATAGAAATCTACAACTTGTAGAATTCTATAAGTTATAGAAAACTACAAAGTATAAAAATCTACAACATGCAGAAATATTAGAATTTTCTAATCAAAATTCATTATATATAAATGCTATAACTTACAATTCTTATATGTCTAACTTAATGGTATTCTTGACATTTAATATGGAAAAATTAATAAAAGAGTTAATAGGAATATTTTAGTTGTTTCCTAATTGCATTTTAGTTGTTTTCTAATTGCATTTTAGTTGTTTTCTAATTGCCCTTTAGTTGTTTCCTAATTGCATGCTAGTTGTATTCTAGTTAAAGTCTAGTCACTTTTTAGTCATTCAAACTCTAGTCGAATTGTAATTACAATCTAGTTGTACTGTGATTGAAGTCAAGTTGCATTGTAGTTGTAGTCTAATTGTACTACAATTGTGTTGTAGTTGCACTTTAATTGCTTTCTAATTGAATTTCTATCAAATTTAGATTATATGCAATTGTAGATAGACACATTGGACTCTACAAAATGTAAAATTGTCTACGTCAACAATTTTGATGAATATTGGATGTAAAATACCTCACATCAACTCTTATGTTACATTCCTATAACTGTAACTACATTTTGCGACTACTTTGCAACTATTTTGCAACTACAGTGTATCTATGTCAAAGTTGGTGCAAATATGGAGGATTGTAGTTGCAAGGCAGTTGCAAGGGACCATAGTTGCATTTCAATCGGTTGTAACGGACACATTTTTCTTCTAGTGAACACCCCCTCTTGCTCTTGAAAGTAGTTTGCAAGGCATGTAGCAAGATGGTGCAACTTCTATTGGTGGAAGAGGATTTGGCAATGTTTCAAGGGTGAATAGACACCATGTTGATGATAAGTGGTCTGTCTTTGGCCGTGACTATGTAGCAATATTGGTATGAGGGAGGTAAAAGCTAAGAGTTTGGTGCGAGTGTTGATGTGGTAGGTCTAGGTCGGAGCATTGGTAGTTTCATTATCCTTTGTCATCACACCCCATATCCTTAGGGTGCCCGAAGTGCCTTAGTGAGCAAGGGGGAGTTTAGGGTATCTTCCCAAGTCTTGTAATAGTCTAAGAAGGGAGAAAAGAGAGACTCTTGAGTAAACATGATGCAATAACACCCTAGATAAGAAGAGAATGGTATCATGTCATACATTCTTGGAAAGCTCTTGAGAAGACGCTTCTAACCATTTTAAGAACACATGATTTGGACTAGCAGGCTAGAACAGGGTTGACGAAAGTGAGCGTCCCAGGCAAAATTGCGTCCAAAAATCGGATGTCCAGACCCTGCGGACGCTGCATCTTCGGGGGGTAAAAAACACCGTCCGCAAATTTACCCTGGGTAAATGCGGACGGGCGGACGAGCGAACGAGCGAACGAACGGCTAGTGGCTAGTTATTTAATACAAAGCTTCAACTCCTTCAAGTAAACTTTGATTCCTTGAATGCTTTTTACAATAACATATGGAGTTATGAACTATCCTTTGTAGTGTAATCAACCAAAGAAATTGTACACTATAATTGCAATTATGAATTATCAAGGGAAAGGATGAAAGAAACAATTCAAAATTCTCTTCACCTTGAAAATTACCAAATCTATAATTCTATGACAATCATGAAGTCAAAATTGTCGTATTCTATATGTATCTTGCAATGTATCATGCTTCATACAAAGAAAGAGGAACACAATCAATTTTTTGGGGGACTTCTTCTTGGTTTTGCAATTCAAAAAAAAATAATCATATTTTCAACATCAATAAGCAAACTCCAACTGTAATGGAAGCTTCAAACAATCAATTGCCATTACATGCTCAATGTATCATAAGCACCTAAACACCTAAGCCTACATTCCTTGAATCTCTAAGGCTTGTAATCACTATCTCCTTTCACCTCAGCCCCGCTACTCTCACATCTAGTTCCCCATCGGTCGTCTTCATCGCTAGATGTCTCTTCCATGTCGTTTGATGAAGATTGTACAATTTTCACTCCTTTTTGTACTTGGGTAGATGTCAATGATCTCATTGATCTACAAGTCTTCTTCTCCATTTTGGCTCTTAATATAGCCTTACCAATGCCTTCCTTAAGGCTAGGGATTGTTTTCATTTTCTTCTTTGACCCCACTTGATAGGTATCAAGTGGGGTTCTACCCATATTCGGTCTCTTGCTTAGAGAGGTAGCAAAGGGTTGCATCATTCTTTTTTTACGAGCTTTAATGGAATCTTCACCCTGTGATATCTCTGCTTTTGGCGCTCCTTGAATAATTAACTGCATTGCATTCAGAGACTGCGATGTGTGGCCTAATGATTTCAAGGAATGGCATGGTAGATGGCCTCGATGTTGAATAAACATTGAAGCCAATGTCTCATCCTTATCATCATTATCGGTACATGATAAAATGGTTCGACTTGGATTGCCTCTAGAGCTCATCTTTTTCGTAGGAGACAAATGTCTTTTTCCAAGCCGTGATTTCCTTGAACCATCCAATGTCGTGGCATTGCTTTTAAATAGTGCACGTGGAGGAGTGCTACGTGGTGGTTCGGGAGAATCTTCCATGAGGTGCATTTTGCCAACACCATTGTTGACAAAAATTGGATTGCCTGACTCCATCGAACGTGCTTCAACATTGTCTTGTACTTCGTGTGGTTTGGCATTTCCAATATTTGCTTCAACACATTTCTTGCTTGCCGATACCACTATTGACGCAACAATTCCATTGGACACATTCATTTCAACGTTCACCTCACATCCTCCTTTGTCTTCATGTTGGTCATTTTTTTCTACCGCCATTATCAGGGATGGAGCATCGGAAATGGGAATCACTTCATCCTTTTCAAGACTCCCATCATTCGCAATCGTTGTCCTATTGGTCGCCCTTATCTCTACATACGTATCCTCCACGTTTGGTAGAAGATTTTTACTACTCATGAATCCGGTTCCATCCACAAATCTAGCTATTGAAGGTACATCATCATCAAGCCCGCAATCATCCTCATCTGATCGAAACTCATACATGTCTCCATCTGCGACTCCGAAGTCTTCATTGTTTTGATTAGGAGTCTCGAACATTTCTTCGTCAGAATTGTGCATATCATAATTCACAACATCTCTATCATCAGATATAGATTCATCATCCTCGTCTTCCGAGATAGGCCCTTCCGAATCTTCGGACTCCACATTGTCATGGTACCACTTCTTTTCATCCTTCTCCTTCGATGCGGCTATGACTTTGGAATTGGTGTATACATACACCAAATTAGATGCTCTCTGTGGCCTCAACTTGTTTCGGGATTTGTTGTGAACAAAAGAGCAGCTACTCCAATTTCGTTCACATGAAGATGATGACACTGGTTGGGCCAAAATCCTCTTTGCAATTGGAGCAATGAGCTTGCCACATGCACCTTCAAAATCCCACCAAGCATGTGCCGACAATTTTTGCTCAGCCGGATCCAACATGTCGTGGAACGGAGGATCTCGATGTCGAAATGCTACAAATTCCTTCACTACATCAAGATAAGTTCCTGCTTGACATATTTTCCTGATAACGCTCTTGCATACATCTGTTGCATCTTGATCGTCAGCTAGTTCTTTATTGTGAAGAAGGTAAGGGTTCAAAAGAGCTCCCACATAATGTAGATCGGTCTCTACCAATTCCCGTCACTTACCAAACACCTTTTCGATAGGAATGGCTAAGTCCAAGGACAAACCAAAGGGCTCTTGTCGTAAAGAGAAGACATGCTTCTCTAAATTCCTCATGATGTGCAACACCTTGCCCATACATGGTGTCTTTGCAACCAAATCACGTAGACCAAACACCACAGGAGCCATCAATTCTCGGAAATTAGTGGCATGGGCCCAAAAATGCTCATCTAAAATTGTCTTCTTCACCTCTTGAGACTTCGTACGAGATTTTGCGTTCTTCGTGTCCCGTAACTTGAGGACATATTCTACCCATTGTGGATCCACCACACTTTGTTGCAATCCAGTCTTGACCTTCAACAAACGAGAAATCATGAAGAAATTGGAGGCAAATCTTGTTTTCACCGTCATCAATAAGCTATTTTTCGTTTCGTGCTTTTGAAATATAGCTAGCGGCATATGCCGCAATCGAAAGAACTTCACAACGGTTTGGGCCTTTTCCACTAGCTCCTTCAACCATTCTTGCTTCCCCCAATCTTGGAGCAACAAATTCAAGGTGTGCACTACACAACCTTGAAAGAAAATGTGCGGATATTTACTCGATACCATATTCCATGCTGCCGGATATATAGGAGTGTTGTCTGCAGTCACTTGCACAACATTTGTGGGGCCTACTTGTTCTATAAACTTTTCCAAGACAAAGGCCAAAAAAGGAGCATTCTTTTCGATTCCACTTGTATCCACCGATCCTAGAAATTGTTCACCCGCAAAAGATACAAGCATGGCATTTATCAATGGTCGATTGGTAACCGAGCTCCATCCATCAATAGACAATGTTGCTCCAAACTTCCGAATGCTATCTTCGGTCCGACTATGAAGCTTTGTTTTGATGTCGGTCTTCGCTTGGTGAAGCAATTTATGGCGTAAATCATGATACGATGGTGGAGCGTAGGGCCCACGGTACTCGGCTGTTTTTTTCACTGCTTCTTTAAATGCCGGATTTCGAGCTACGGCAAATGGTATGCTTGCCGCATAGAAGAAATTGGCCCACACTGCATTCAAATTGCATTTTGCTGCGGAATCAAAGCCAACGACTAGACTACTCTGTCTTTGAGGTCTACTACCTGATGCCCTTGGAGTGTCACGATCACTAGATGTTTTTGTAGTTCGGTTTACTTCGGATCCTACACCAACAAATTCTTCCGGTGCTGCGCATGAGTCCTCTTGAGTAGAACGCGCCATATCCTCTCATTTGAAAAATCCCACCCGACCATACGCATGCTACCAACATCTACATTGTCAATGATCGGTCTCTGCGGGAATGCCCCATTAGATCGAAGAAATAGGAATCGAACATCCGGCGTCAATTACGAACAAAGACTCACTCCTATATCACGAACACCTGATGGGTCTTCATATCCTAAATGGCTCAACATACAACTTATCTTCTTCGCAAACACTGAGTTGCAAGCCTTGCACTTTACCTTACTGGTTGATGCGGTACCATACCAACCAGACCAATCCTTGCTCATAGTGTCAAGGCACAAATTTTAATTCCGTATATTGGAATGAAATTCAAAATGTGAAGACCAAATGAACAATGTCCAAATATAATAAAAAATGAGTGCTCAAAGCCTTGAAAATCAAGGCCCTCCCGTCCACTGAACTATACATTACCAAGCAAGGGACACAAAAATTGCAGCTCCTAGCCCTTGGAAATCTTAGTGTTCAGTTTTCAAGAGTGCTCTCAAATGACTTCTTTCCTACAGTTATAGTCTCCCAAATAGGCCTGACCATTGTAGACTATTTTTGAATCCACAGAACATAATATCCGCCGTCACGTGATTGTGCAGCGGACGAACGGTCCAGCGGGCGGGCAGGCGGTTTAGTCGGGCGGATGGATGGTCGGGCCCACGGGGGTCGAGCGGACGGACAATGCGGACAAGCAGATGGAGTGACGCGAAGACACGCGGACGCGCGGATGGATATTGCGGACGGGTGGACGGGCGGATGGGAGGTCGAGCGGACGGGTGGTTTAAGGCGAACGGGCGGTCAGGCGGACAATCGGGGTAGGTCGTGTTCAATTGTTCAAATGTTCAATTCTTCAAGAGATGTGGGACAAAATAGGGATTTATGAATGGAATGAGCCAATGAGGAGATTTTAGAAAATTATGGTTTTGTCAAAGGGTCTTATAATTTAAAATTTCTAGATGAGCATGAAAAAAATATACTTCACAAAAAGTTGTTCTTCATAAATCACCATAGCATGAACTTAAAAGAAAGAAAAACAAATGATTAATTCAAAGATATATATATTGATATTTCATATTTGGATATATAAAGAACTTCAAAACAAATCAAAATTCATCATGAGTACAATGAATTACTAGTAGTACTCAACCCTTATAACATTCAAGCCACACTCACCGGTATACTTCTATACTATTAAACATTTAAACATAATAAAATAAGGAAAGCCTCTCTTATACTTAAGAACCACTACCCTCTCCTACATCTTGAGATGGCCCCTCCTTAGCCAAAAGTCTTGCACTCATTCATCGAGTAATTGACCTAGGACTGTAGACAGCACCTCCTCCGGATCTAACCTCCATGTCCACCATTGTAAACTGTCGTTTGGTTTCCGGAGAGTGGTCATCGTCATCGTCATCCTCTCTCTTTCGTTTTGAGCTTCGCTTTGGAGACAAATCTACTTCTTCAACCTTCAAGGCCCTCAACGTAGCATCCACTTGATCTACGAACACATTGACCTATTCGTCATCAGCTTCGATGGGTAACCCTATTGGTCGAAAATCGGCCAATAGAAACCCCCTCCATTCAGCTATAATGTCACCTATCCTCTTGTCAAATGCCCCAGCTACCTCCACAAATGAATGCCCTGTAGTTGTTTCCCTATCTATTTCAACAAGAGCACGAGCTTTAGCAGCTTCTTCCAACTTTGACAAGAAAAGGGCCCTACCAATCAAAGTGTGATTATAAGCCCCGTATTGCTCATTGAACTCTTGAGCATGCTCCACTTCTATCCAAGTTTTTTTGGGCCCTTTTCGCACTTCTTTGTCGGGAAACCGAAAAAACTTCTTGTGTTGCACACTCCAATGGCCCCCCATGTTGCGACAAAACAATTCACGAGCCTCGCCATCTTCAATACCCCGGGCCCGCAACTCCACCTCTTTGTTAATGGTCATCCACATGAAAGGATCCACTGGCTCTCCAGACTCCTCATACAATCCATGTCGGCATTCAATTGAATCCCACGTGACAGGTCACCTCCAATGCAAGAAATTCTGGAACTGGTATGGCCCTTGATCAAGAGGAAGGGTCCATCGGTTGTATTCGTGGCCGGGGGGCATATCTTCCAAGATACCAAGCATTTCATAGAACCGAGGGCTCAGAGGAGAACGACACTCGGCACAAACCGAACGAATGAGTGATGCTTTCACCATGCATGTCACGTGAAAAGTGTGGTGACATTGGCCCATGGTTAGGGCTTCTTCAGGGCCAAAAGGACCTTGGCAAAGGCTACAATGACTCTTCAAGATTCCTGGGGCTGGATCGCAAGCATGCACTACTGTCTTCTCTTTCTCCTTGATGTGCGTTGAAAGCGTGTTGTAAGGGACCCACCCTTCCTCTACTTCCAAGGCCCAATCGATGTGTGCAACATTGTCCTTCTTTGCATGGTTCAACCGCTCAAACATATCATCCATGTCCCCCCAACATGTAATTTCCGTGGAACCCCTTGGATGTTCATCAAACACTTTCTTGAACCGAAGCAAAGAGGTCTCCACGGCATTGCATTCTTCATCCAACTTCATTACCAATTTCATAAGTCCTTTCATTGCTTGAGATACTACAGAGGGTTTGTTTTGGAGTTTCTATACCCATGCCAACCATCGAGACTCTAATCCGCTCTTTGGCATGCATTCCTCCATGCCCATGATTTTTTGAAATCGGTCCAACTCCACCTCAACAAGGATTTTCTCTTGAATTGCTTCATCTAATTTCAACTGTAGCTCCTCCACCTCACTACCTATCATTTGTGTCAAAGCATCCTGCAATGTCTGGGAAATATTAGGAATGATGGTCCGTACTGCTTGTTCACATTTCTTGTCATTCCCAACCTCATCCAAATTCAAGATGATGGACGTCTCCACCGCTTTTGCCTTCTCAAAAGGAAGAGAGAGTTGATTGCTCTCTTGACTTTCTTGCACAAATGGAATGATCACGGAGTCCATGGTAGGCCTACCCCTCTTCAACTCTTGTACTTCGAGCTCCAATTCTTCGATGCGCTTTCTTTGAACCACCTTGTTACAACGTTCTTGCTCCATGTTTTTCTGCGACAACTGCAGCTTCATTTCCAAGTCCTCACACTTCATCTTCAACCGATGAATGTCTTCCTCTGAGGCCATCAAAATTTTTAAGTTCATCATGCCACCTTCAAGAATTGGTGCCACTTTCTCAGTGAAATTGCAAAAAGCCAAGGCACCAGTCAACAATTTAGGTGCCATTTTGGAAAATTCCTCTACCACGTCCCTAACCCAAGGAGTAATTTCAGCTACCATTTGAGCTGAAGTTCTCAATCTGTATGTGGTTTGCAAAATAGTACCCCAGCCACCTTTTCCTACGGGTTGACTAGAACTGCTTGCTTCATTTTCGGAATTAGAATGAAGATGTTGTTCTGCTAGTACTCGCCAATGACTACAACATTGTAACAGCTTTTCCAATTGATTGGCGGTGGGTATGGAACAAAGAATCTCCAATTGAGCCGAGCTTAAAGTTGCCAAATGTGGATGCCCTCCAATTCTTGGGCTTAATATTTGTCTTAGGCTCAACCTTCGACTTGGGCTTACGTTTTGATGCGGACTCAACATTCGAATTGGGCTCAATGTTTGGCTTCGCCTTGGCGACGTTGGCAGCTAAGAAATCGGAGTTGCATATTCCACCAAGCTCTCAAGAGCTTTACTATCTATGTAACTCTGAATTCTAGCATTGGTCCTTGCAAGTTGTTCCTCATTGACCTCTCCATCTGGCGAAAAAGGTGACCCACGTTCTTCTACCAGTGTTTCCTTGTTTGCAGCCAAGTCTACACCGCCCAAGGTTGTTTCATTCGTTGTAGTTTCCTTGCTTGGAGCCATGCTTTGTTCACCCAATGTTATCACATTCGGTGTGGATATAAAGCATATTGGAGGAGTTACAAAAACCTCTCCGCCGACACCTCCCGAGGAGACATTGCTCACTTCCGTGCAAGGTTGTGCCACTTCTGCAGGCCTTAAGTGTACTGCATCACCTAAAACCTCGGAGACCTTTGTTGTACGCGTTGTAGTATTTTTTAATACTTTTGGGGTCTTCGTTGGTTCACTTGGTTCTACCTAAGAATCCTACAAATCGGGAATGTCTTTTTGATTGGGTTGCAGTAAAAGTGGAGAATCCACCTTGGATGGATAAGTGCTCCAATCTACCTTGCGGTTTAAAATGAGTTCTGCATACACCATGCATGCCACGCTATAATTTATGCATCCCTTACTCCTTGGCTTATCCCCAAATAGCATCCGCCTCACCTCCTCCGATTGATGCACAAAATGTTTATTGTTGCAATTACGTGGCTTACAACAAAAACCATGTGTATGCACCACGTAGCAATCCCGAGGCCACAACTTGTCAATGTGGTACATTTTAACATACTTCTTGCATGTTTTGAAGGTCCAATATTCCCCTTCCTCCTCCTCCCAACCGCTCTCCGCTTTGATGTTCAGGTCATCTAAAATCTCATAGTGAAGCCCATGAGGGGCCCCCTTCGCTTTAGTCCCTCTCTTTTTTTCACCTCCTGAAGTCCTCCCGTTATTGGCAGAAACACCTTGATCCGCCATGATATATGATTTGAATTTTTGAGCCCTTCGAAAAATAGTACCACGGCACGTGAATACCGTGAGATGTGTGTAAATAAGTAACAGCGTAAATCAGCAATAGTAACAAAAGCTCAAGGACCCCCACTCTCCACCCTGTAGGAGCAACTGACACATAAAGCAGCAGTAGCACATCCAACTTGGCGCCGAAGGAGAGTAGAAGTGAGAGCAAATGAGGAGGCCGTCCCCCCATATACCCATCCGCTACCAAACCAAAAAAATAATCTGCCCGGAAGCGGACTCGGACTTGTCATCTGCCGCGGCGGACGCGGGGCGACCGCTAGGATTGGCGGACGGGCACCTGTCCGTCCGCTTCGAACCGCGACCGGACCTCCCATCCGCCAATCGGAACCGCGAGCCACTCCTGGACCATCCCGTCTGCTCATGCCGTCTGCTCAGGCTATCCGCCATTTCCGACCGGCCCCGCACCTGGCCATCCACTCAGGGCGTCTGCCATCGCCGACCGACCCTGCACTTGGCCGTCCGCTTAGGCCGTCCCCCGTTCCTGACCAACCACATCCAGCATTGTTCACCTCGCTATGGAGCCCACCTGACGTCAGTCCACCGGCAGTCCTAAAGCATTGAATTCTGAGAAGGATAGATTCATGTACAAAAAATACTCTTGAATGCTAGAAGTATCCAATGTAATATTAATGTAAGAAAAGGTAATTCCAGATATTCCTTCCCACATTTAAACATGCTCTCCAAAGTCCAAACCCTATACCCTATACCCTAAACCCTAAACCCTTAGTCTTAGCACTTTATTTATTATTTATATTTTTTGTATTACAAAGGAATTGGTGTTGGCACCTCTTTTAGAATATATTTGATGTTTATAAGAGAGTTAACCTTTTATAAATATTTGCTACTATTTAATGTCCAATATTTTCTTATATGGGTATTTTATAGTTATCTTCTATAGTGGGTTATGTTTTATACACTTACTAGGGGATTTATTGATAAGCCCCTCCCATCCCTCCCGTAAGTCTTGGTTTCCTTAGGATTATTTCTTTTTCTTTTAATTAGCCATTGGGGTTTTTTTATACTTTGACACCATTATATGCAATATGGACCTTTTTCTTTTGGTGGGTCTATATTCTTAATTAATTTTTTCTAGCCATGGACAATTGATTGAAATCACCTGGTTGTGTCTTGATCATACGACAATTTTTTACACTTGGTTGTAGGTCAAGAAATTATTAGAAGCTTCCATGCTTAAGATGGATTTTTTACACTTGTCAATTTGACTTGACTAGTGTCTTTTGCTTCATTGGTTGTCATTATAGGTTTGCCTGGCACATCATAGGGGGTACTATGCTAGTACTGTAATGAATGGCTAAAAGTGGTCCTTAAAAAATCCTTGGATTATGGAGGATTGATTTTTCCTAATTTAAGGGTTCCTTCTAGTACAAGTTTGTTTGACTTGGCTAATTTTTTATCCCTCAACATCAAGTCATTAATTCTTGGGGCCTATGGGTGGTTGGGATCCAAGGCATGTTTTCTTGGAGACCACGGCTTGGACTTGACTTAACCTTAATTGAATACTGCTATGGCCAATATATAAGGGATTGAAACTACCCTTGAGCCTTCACAATTTCATATTGTTGGCTTTTACAAGGTGTTGGAAGTGACTACGGTTGGTGGGAGTGAGGACCAGGATGGCATCTACACAGGTCATCTTTGGTGCACAATGTGTTAGGCTGTGATTTGTATTTTGTTGTTCATTTTCTTATGTGTAGTTTTGAGCTTTGCTTGTTGGATTTTTCTTTTGTGATTGCTATAACACGTAGTTGTGGGCTAAAGACACCTTGTCTACAACTTACTAACATTCCGATGTTTGGTTTGTCATGGGGACAGGTGAGGTCCACAACCTCTTTGGTTAAATCTTCACGGCGGCTCTATCCATAGACCTTGACAACAAATTCTTTTGGGGGATACTAAATCACTTTGATATTACATGATTTAGTTACTAGCTTGAGGTGTCTCTACTGATTTGATATTTTCTACCTATTGGTATTGTACCAATGAAAAGGTCTTAGTCATGATCTTTATTTGGTTTTATGTACTTAAAAACTTCTTTTCATAAGTTTATTGAGAAGATGTTGGGCTAATTTGATGGATATGATAGTTTGATGGCCAAATATGTTTATTCTCTATTTGGCTGTGTACTATTTTTTGTTCTTTGAAGTTCTTTTTTGGATTATGATTGGTTTGTTATTTATAGGAAAGGCCCTATTTGGGATGTCCCTCCCACCCGCCCGGATTGCAAAAAATTAGAATTATACAACCCTCAATTGTACATATTGAATTTATAACATTGCACAAATTTTCAAAATTATTGATGCGATGTGTGAAATATGTTTTACCTATGAGACTATGATTCCTTTGCAGTTTGGAATGCAATCATGACAATATAATGCAGATGTAGACCTTTCTTACTTTGTCATGTACTCATGTGAGTACATTACTCATGTAGGTTTCAATTTTTCTTAAGATTGAGCACCTCAATTATCACTTTATTATGAGCCATTAAATAAATGTGGAACATTCAATTATAACTTGGAGTGTGTCTTCAATTTTTGTTGTCCAATGTATTCATAGTTTAAAACACCAATATGAAATTATGAATAGACTAAAAGAAATTATATTATCTCATTATTCTATTATAACATTTATCGAATGTATGGGATGGTGCTAAAATGATTCAAGCATTTTAATGTAATGTGAAATGTTGTGGACAAGATTAAAGTAAGCATTTATACAACAAAATGAATTGAAAATTCATATCATATACACTTTGACACTTATACCTATGTATACTTGTGTGCATCCTAAATTGTAAACCGATCATAAATTGATCACAACCCCAAAATGTTAGAGCTTAGGTAATGTACAATGTGATTGACCTTCCAATATGATGAGGTTTCAATTACAAGAAATTAGAAATGGTCATACTTCAATGATTACAAGTGTGTTTCATCTCAAAACTTTTTTGCAAATGATTATATAGAAAGGTTCATAACATCATATCTTTTAAATTATAAATTTACAATATTGATTGAATTGCTTATGTTAATTTTGTAGTTATATAGGCCTAGGATTTTCTAAAATCTAGAATCCCTAAAGCCTTCATGCTTTCTTTCCCATCAAATATCACTCAAAACTACCATTTCGAATGCAAAGAGACAAAAAATTTTAAAATTGATTTTGGGGAATATTTAACCATAGGAATTTATACTAGACTAGTATAAAAGTTAATTGAGTTATCTTGTCATCTTGAAAACTTTGAGTACATACATTGTGCATGGTATTTGCATTTAAAGTAAGCCCAAGAAATCTTTTCTTCCATCTTGCTATACTAGATTGTTGGGCTTCTCATTTTCTTCACTTTAGATCTTTTACATTAATGAATTTCATTTTACAATATCTCGTGTTGAAAAATTTAACTCTTGAGTGAAGAATCTTGAACCAAAAATTTAGAAATAAATCATTTAATTGAGATCACATATCACAAGAGTCTCATATAAGGGTGTAGCTATGTAGGGCCTTTGGGAGTTTAGGGATTCATTGTTTTCCTTGAAAGGCATGAAAAAGAATAATAAATATTATAAATTGAACCACGAAGGCTTTTGTTACGATCTTAACATCAAATTTCTTTTGCTATTAGTCAAAAAGTATTGTTGACATCACAAACTTGTACAAAAGCACCAATGTAAAACAAAATTTCTTTACACACTTATTTGAATTCTTGATTTACAAGTCAAATGATTTTTCAAACAAGAGACTTTGGGATGCCACTTTTGATAGTTGTATCAATTTAAAACCTCATGACATAACATATTAAAAATAATTTCTCTACTTTTCTTAATTCACCATATAATGCAAGCTCTCCCGCTAAACTGTCCGTCCATCCATCTCCACATAGTTCAAAACACCTCTCCCGCTCGTCCGCCCGTCCCCCAATTCAGAAATTGAAAAACTCCTCCTTCTCTCCCTCCCTCCCGCCTAGCTCTCCCCTCCCCTCCCACGCTTCTTTCCATCCGGCAACCGCCCGTCTGCCCGACCAGCTGTCTACCCATCTGCCCAAGTAAGGATTCCGAAATTGAAAAACACCTCCCTCTCTCCCTCCCTCCCGCCCAGCTCTCCCCTCCCCTCCCACGCTTCTCTCCGACCGGCCAACCGCCCGTCCACCCAACCAGTTGTCCGCCTGTCCGCCCAAGTAAGGATTTCGAAATTGAAAAACACCTCCCTCCCGCCCAGCTCTCCCCTCCCTTCCCACGCTTCTCTCCGGCCGGCCAACCGCCCGTCCGCCCGACCAGTTGTCCGCCTGTCCGCCCAAGTAAGGATTTCGTAATTGAAAAACACCTCCCTCCCGCGGTCCGACCCACCTCTGCCCTCTAACCTTCCTCTCCGTCCGCCCGCCCGCCCATCCGCGCGTCCACAGTCCCCGTCCGTAGTCCTCATCGACGCATCCGCAGTCCTCGTCGATGCGTCCGCAATCCCCGTCCACATTTTCCGTTCGCCTGTCGGGAGTTTGTCCACGTCCGCGCTGCTCCGTCCGCTTCTTGTCGGTAACCGTGCGATCCAGCGGACCGCGATTTTGGACTGCCCGATCTGCCCGTCTGCCTTCGTGCCATCCGATGCAGACGGTAGCGTCCGCATACCCTAAAGCGCCGACCGTATAAATGGCAGCGCGGATGGCTCATTTCTTCACAATCGTTTCCCTTCCGGAGTGGGTGATCCAGTGCCTTCGGGAATCTGCGCGCCCCTTCCGGCTTGGTGCGTGAACGATTGTGTTCGTATTACTTTTTTTTAATCGGATTGGTTTGAGTGATTAGGGGTTGCCCCAACTTATAAGTCTTGAATTTTACGGAGTTCATTTGAGTGTTCTTAATTACTTGAACCGTGTTTGAGTTGATTGGGTTGTCAGAAACTCAAGGTGTTCAAGTTTATGGTTGATTTGGTTGTTAGTAACAATAGGTGGAATTTGTTTTAATCCAAATTCTTACTTTTCATTTGGTACATTGGGCCAAAGCGGGCGGAAATTGGATTTAAACTTTGTAATCCTTTCGGTACATTATTAATTGAGGTTTGGAGGTTATCATGTCGCGCGGAAGTGGTGGAGGAAGTAAGAAGGGGAAATCACAAGAGATCAATTGGAGAGATTTGGAAGATGTAACTTGCGTTGCGGAGAAGGGATGGGAAAAGGAGCCCAAGAAAATATGGGATTGCACAACATGCAAGAAGTACGTCAAAATGACGCACCTCTCCAAAATATGGCCACATGATTGCGCAGAGGTGTAAGTTCCTCGTTGGGAGGGACAAATGTCCACATGTAAGAGCGAACACTTTGTTCGCCGCTACGAGGAGATAACATCTGCATCAGGTTTACCAAGCTCCAAACCAAATGTCATGAACTATTCGAACATGGCTATGATTTGGGCGGAGATAGTACTCCATAAAGAAGTAGATTGGCGCACGGTTGCAGGGCACAATGTCAGGAATTTGACTCACGAGGAAGCCATAATTCCTACTAACTGGGTTGGACCAAGTGATTGCATGCCAAAGTGGTCCAATCAAGGCTATGGAGGACTTCCTTCGATCGTCTTGAAGGATGCTTAAGATGATTGGTCAGATGAAGATGAAGATGATGATGATCCAGCACCCGTGACATTTGGTGAGAGACATGAACGTCGAGAAGATCGGGAAGACATTGAGTATCAACAACAAGTACAAGAGGCCATGCGTCGAAGCGTGGAAGACCGGGGTCGGCAATATGATAGGTCCTACTACCGTGACTATAATGCACGTGGATCACGAGATGGGACAAGTGGTTCAAATTATGGTAACGCCCCCCAAGTTGGCTCTCAAAGTATAGGAGGAAGCCATGGACCGACACACTATGGTCAGTATGGTGGTTCTAGCCAAGGAGGCTCTCAATACTACTCTGGATCGACTACACATGGTTCATATGGGCATCAGGGAGGCCCTTATTATGGCGGATCAAGGGAAAGAGGGTCCTGGGAGAGTGCTCCAATTCCTCCTCCAACCTTTGGAGGTCCTTATGGAAATGAATATGGACAAGGAGGTGCATCAAGTGGATATGGTTACAACTATGGGGGGGGACCATATATTAGGGTACATCCTTCAGGCCCAAATGACAAGAAGGATTCTGATTCGAATTTGGATTCCGAGTAAAGTAGTTAAGTAGAGTATGGTATTCTAGTCATCTTATGTTTGTTTTACTGTATGGTTCACTCATTGTAATGTACATAGACGGTAGAGTGCGGCAAGTATAGCACAATGCTCTTGATGAGTTGTAATCACGTTTTTGTGATTTTGATACAAATACATTGTATTTTTATATTTTAATAAAGCGATATTTCTGTCACGTAATTTGTAGGATTTAATACCATTGATGTATGACTATGGGTTAATGGATATTTGTGAAAATGGAAAATGTATTGGACCACTTTCTATAATTTTCTCATTTCAATCATTCAATGTGAATAGGTGAATTGCAAATGCAAAGGATGTCCCAAATATACAATAGAGGTTTGTAGAATAGTGAGAACCACCATTTTAGTTTCATTTGCTATTAGAAATTGAACCCTAAACCCTAGAAGTCCGAAGGCTTTTTTCCATCGAAGACAATTTAGTGATTTAGAATTGCCATTTCAATTACAAAGAACTAGAAAATGTAGGAACAATGTTTTTGGCATGTCGGATTGTACGATTTTGTACTATAGCAATTTATGAATGTGTAGAAGTAATTTCAAAAACTTAACCCACATAGATTGTAAGATATTTGGCTATTTGCATTCAAGGTGACTGAAACAAATGATTTTGCTATTTGCTTGACTAGATTTTTGGCTTCTAATTATTGAAACAATAAATATTTCCACTTGTGAGTACGATTTTATAATTTTGTATGTTGAAGACTTGAAGAATTTATATGAGAGCATGAGAATGTAGGAAGAAAAATTCCCCCAAAAGATGTTTAGTTTTTATTCATAAGAGAATTGATAAGTTGAGTATATTCAAGATAGATACTAGAACATTAATAATTTTAAGATAGAATTATGTAAACATGAGAATCTCAACGGTGAGAGTATTTCAAACAAGCAAACATCACCGGCTATTCCTCTATAATTTTTTTTCATTTCCATGATAGATGATTTACTTGATTCTTACTTCGGTTTGAAACTGAAATGTTGAATATGATACCTATGTTTGACTTAGAGATGTTCAAGAGAAATTAAAATCTCCGATCGTGCAATTCATCTCTTCTGTCCGCCTCGTTTCATCCATCTACCGACGCCAGACGGGCTGCCGCATCCACACCATCCACACCGTCCGATCGTGCGGACAGCCTGCCGTCTGTCCGATCGGGCGAGGTCGTGGCGTCTACGACAAGCCGGCCGTCGGATCTGGCGGACGCCGATCATCCTGTTGATCGGACGGTCGGCTCGAGGCGGACCTAGGCGGACGGATGACCGTCCGCACAGTCGGACGCCTGGCTCGGGGTGGACGGAAGACCGTCCCCGGAATTGGACGGCCATGACAAGGCAGACGGCCATCTTGAGGCGGTCGGAGTGCGGCTGAACGATCAGATGGTTGCGACGAGGCGGACGATCAGACGGCCGCGACGAGGCGGACAGCCCGTCCGCAATCACTTTTGCCTTGCCCCTTGCGTTTCGCAAGTGTGGAGTGGAGAGCTTGGTGGTTCGTCCTCCATTGGTTCCTCTCCTCGGGAAGGCGGAAGTCTTATTTTGGGGCCCCCACTATTGCCATTTTTTGTAGCGAACTTCGAAGTTTTAGTTACAAATTTCGGGTATTAAAAATTTATCACGATGCCAAGATCGAAGAGGGCGGCGAAGGGAAAACAAGTGGTGCAAGAGGTGGAAAGTAAGGAAATTCCATCCGATGCATGCAAAGCATTCATGACCGAATGCATTGCAAAATTCTATGAATTGGAAACCACTGTGTCTCTTGACACAAAATATGTAAGATATGGAGAGGAGTGTCCATCCAAATTCAAGGCAAACATGACGCAAAGAATGTTGGATGCCTTATACGTTCCGCAATGGCAACATGAGACAGAGAAGAGGGGTTTCAACAAATGTTTGGAGAACAAGGTGCATGATGCATTGTGGAACGCTGATGTGGTTCTCGGAAAAGACGGGAAACAACATCGTGCAAATGATGAAGCCTTTGAGCAAGTCATTCTCAAAGCTCAATTGTTTATTGGGCGTTGCGCCCCATTTGTGAAGAGGTGTAATAGACGAGGGTCTTTGGATTGGTGGACTAGCGATGAGGGTCTTGCTCAATTGGATATGGGTAGATGTCATCTTATAGCGCTTCCGGACACTACACGGGTGATTCCCCAAGATGACTTAATCATGAAGGGAGGATATGCAACGATTCGGAGGGTGAGAATTGAAGGATGTCCAGAGATAGCTCCATCTTGGGAGTTCGCAGCAAAGATATCCAACCACCATGGTACGCAACCTCAGCTTGCAAAGTTGGAACATCAGAATGAATCAATGGCAATGAGGATTCCACATTCAGGAGTCATACGGTTTGTTGCAGTTCATGCAAGAACAAATGAAGGGTACTCGTATTAGTGGAATGGCGGAACACTTCAGCAAATGTTGAACCTGGATAACGATTATCCAAACAACATATATGTTCGGTTACAGTATTCGAACCCAACAGAGTCCGATGTGACTAAAGCTTTTCATCTCGCTCGATTTCGGAAGAAGCGCATCAAGCTTGCTTGGGCATTGGTGCATATCATGAATGCGGTACATGTGTCTGGACATCTAGACAATGATATTTCTCCAGACAACATCATGTTTCATTTTCCTGATGATGAATCACGTGTCTACATTGGCATTTGCGATTGGGGCATGACTATTGTAGCTACCGAACCAATGAAATCCTTGTATACGTTCACATCTACAAGTGAAATGAACGAAGCTTTAACAAGGAGGTGGTGGGTGGATCCAAGCATTGCATATTTGCATAGAAGAGATGCAAATGTGGAAATCATTCCACATTTATCACGTGCATCGGAGGAATATGCGATTGGTAAAATAGCTCAAAGGATCAATAAACAATGCATGTCAGAGAACTACAGCAAATTGCAACGGGAAACAAATGCAATGGCCATGTTTAGCCACCACCAATTGGGAATTGTGTTTGACGGGCATGTTGGAAACATTGGTGAGTGCAATCATGTAAAATATATTGCAGTTACTAGTTCTTTTTAATGCACTGGGGTCTCCCATTTGTTCAAAAAATAAATATATATATATACATATATTGGATAACACCTAAGTAAAATCCACCATTTCCCGTCCGCGCCTTGACTGCACGAGTTCGTGCCCTAACACTCACGCTGAAGTCCGCACCATGGTTGTTCGGCCGAACAACTCGACAACACGACATCCAACACGTCTAGTAGACCCCCTTGTCCGTCTAATAAAGTCAACTTTAAGGTTGACTTTCAAATAAAACACTTTCTATTTCCAATCTTGACATATTTGAATTTCATTTTATTGAAGTGTCTCAATTTAATAATCACTTATTCCATTCTTAATTATGGATCATAAATAAAATGAGATTTCAAATTATCTCTGCTGTTAGGATAAGGCTTTATTCGTCAAAATTGTCATGTATACACGACACTCGTCTTGTACGACACGCAACATCAGACGAACAACTCGACACCTAACCCCAAAATGTATTCGACAGAACAATCCTGGTCCGCGCCCTACCTGAACGAGTCCTCGCCCTGACGCTCACGTTGAAGTCCGCGCCCTGCTTAAACGAGTCCTCGCCTTGACGCTCATGCTGAAGTCCGTGCCTTGCCTGAAAGAGTCCGTGCCCTGACGCTCACGCTGAAGTCCGCGCCCTGACGGTGGCATGATGACATCCGTGCCTTAGATCTCGCTATCCGAGGTGACGTGTCATTCAAAAAAATTCCACAACTGTGAAAAATTGAAGCCGTCCATGGTGTCCGGATCGTCCGTCCGTCCGGTCTAGTTCGCCCGAGGGTCCGGGACGTCCAGTGACCCTAACCCGTCCGATATGACAACCGTGATCTTAATGAGTTGTTTTAGGCTAAGAGGGTTCTAATCATGTTTCCCTGTTAAAAACTTTGAAAAATTCTATATAATTATATACTCTTAAATACTAAGATGGTGACTTCTAAGATTACGGCTCGCGACATCCACTGTGGACAGCCCATACTTTGTGGAGGTCATAAGCTCAATGTTCAAGAAAGAGCCCAAAGTTGAAGACCTCTCTTCTTAGCTGTTTATTTGCGTTGACAAAAAGGAACAAGCGCAGGTTTTGAGATATATAGAAACCAATAAGGTTTTGGACTACTACAACATTGAGTATGCTGATTATTATGCGGGGAAGAATGATCGGCTAAGAGATGTGGCGGTAGCCAGGACACCTAAGAAGGTCATTCTCATATTCTTGCAGAACTTGGAGAATCCTGTGCAGGTCAAAATTCCTAAAGAGTTTCAGTGTCCAGAAACAGCTAGATACATGAAGGTGCGGGCATATAGTGAGCTCGAGTACTGGAGGAATAATTTGGAGCTGCAGATGGAGTTTTACTTGTCGTTTATCAAGACCTTTTGTACACCGAGCATGTGTGTATTCTCGGCATTTGCTGGCGGAAAGCTCATCTGCACCACATGAAAGCACTTTAGCTCGATTCGAGCTGAACCACAACTAAACCCAATTGTAGTAATAGAGCTTTCTAGTTTGTTTCTTAGTGTTTGAAGGAGCATGTACTTTTAACTCGAGTCGAGATGAATAGCATAGATGGTTTTCTAACTCATGCACTCCCTTCATGCATATGACTTCTGTTGACGTTTATGTCACTAGTCCATTAGAGGAATCGAGTTGGTGGGAGGAAATCTGTGCTAAGGCAATGACCCTGGACAAGAGCGACTTCATCGATAGTGGATACAAAATTCAGTCCTTCAATGCTACCCAAGGGACGGAGTGGAGCCCTCCTCGTCCAAAAGAAAGCTCTGATCCAGCCATGATTCTCCAGGGAGCCAAGAAAGGAGGAGGCTAGTGCCCGTCTTTGACGATCTTGAGGATTTCTCCGAGGAGGAGGAAAAAGATGACGATAATGACTTCGAGGGCAACGGTGGGTTGGATGACTTGTCAACACCAACAAGTTGTCCACTGACCGATATCCCAAGGTCCTCTGCATCCTCCATACTACCACCTGTTGCCTACACTCCTTTGACGCCGACATGTTTGGGTCGACCGGACAAGAAACAGAAGAGGGATACTATCACGAGTGTCGTAAAGCAACTAGCAAACCTGCAGAAAGCGCACATGGAGTCCATCGCCCTAATGTAAGTGCAGGTAGCTCTCGCGCAATAGAAGAACGACCTTGCGTTGGCTCAATTGAGGGAAGAGTAGGCAAGGGATTGCGAGGCGAACATCGAGATGAACAAAAGCACGTATGAGTGGATGCGGGAGGAGGCAAGGGTGAACATAGAGGAAGCAAGGGCCAATAGGGAAATCCTGGCCTTGTTGTTGGATAGGACTGGAGTGAAGCCACTCCAATCTCTAGAACCTGCTTCTACCTCTCTACCTCAGATATTGCTCGGCCAAGCATCGGGCTCCAACAACAGCAATGCTTCAAGTCCGCCAGTGATCGTGAATGTGGTGCCATCTCTACTGATGGAGTCTCCTATCCCTACACCTCTTCCACCTTCGGAGGAAATTTTCACGGAGACCTCCTTGGACAAGGAACTTGAAGAGGCAATCAGCAAGCGCAAGAAAGGAGAAGCTGAGGCAACGTCAACAGTAGTGGATGTCACGCAGATTGGGCACAACCTGACTGTGAATGCTTTCGAGATGGAACTCGGAAGTGGTTCCTTATCCACCGAAGATCCACCTATAGGTTGTGCCCAATGACAACTCCATTTCTGTTTGTTTGTAGTTTTAGCTCGACTCGAGCTAACTTGTAAAGAAAATGCTCAGGTTTAGAGTTTTTGTAGATATTGACTCGGTTTGGGTAGAGCCCTACCATCGATGGGGAGAACCATAGAGTTTGTCGATTTTGTACTCAATTTTGTGTTTTGACACTCAGATTTTGAGCATGTAATATATAATTCTCATAGAGAAGTGTTTCACAAAATTCTGTATCGCAGGCACTTTAAATGTTGCACCCCTTAGTGACACTTACCACCTTAAGTCCACCTTCTAATGTTTTTCAAGCACTTCATACTTTAGTGGCACCAAGAGTCATGCTCTCCTAACACTACACATGCCACGCACATCCAATGTTAATTTCCCATTTCAACTCTTTGTACTAAGTCCCAGTCACCAGGACTACTAGCACACACACACACATCATGACACCAAGGCATGTTACTTGGTAATATGGGGCGGAACTTCCATCTTATTGTGTAAGAACCCATGGTGGCACTACTTACCATACTCCTAACCGCCCTTAAGTGTCATCCCAACTCCATACTAGGCTCCTTGTGTATTTTCTACTTTTCACTTCGTCACTAACCGGGACTCACTATTCGGGACACCTCAACATAGCCTAGCAAGGAGTGGGACTCCACCCAACCGGTGCCACGAGACATCCACAAGTGTCCCATGGTGCCTTGAAGTGGTGGTGACCCCACACCACCAACCTTGAGTCACCAGGACTCACCAAGGCTCCAAGAGGGAGTGAGGAGGGAGACCAACCCCTCCTATAGTACTCTCTGTGGGATTCAAGAGACACCCCCCCCCCTTGTATGTCAAAGGGGACTCCTAAAACCACTTTGGTTTTGGAAGACCACCCCATTTCTCCCGATTCGCCCTAGTTTGGGACTCCCGAACTTCCACCCGGCATAACTTTGCGGTCTGGGCTCCAAATCTCACAAGCGAGCTCATTTTCGACATCTACTCGACGATTAGATGCCTATGGACTACTCACTTGACCCATTTGGACAAGTATTCACAAAGTTATCGCCCTCCAAACATTCGGGTCCATTGGGAGAGGCGTCACGCCTTCACCATGGCGTTTCTTTTGGCCATAACTTGAGGCCACTACCTTAGAACCTTGTAATGCTTGTCAATATAGCATCCTTGTGTTCTTAGCTTTCCAAGGATATGCTACATGACATACTTCATGGAGGGATTCCTCATGAACCCCTCCCTCCTAGCCCTTAAGTGTCTCGGCACCATCGGGACACCTTTACCTTTGAATGCCCATAATTTTTGACTCACAAGTCTAAATCACGCGTTCTTTGGACGGCTAGAAGCGTCTCCTCGATACCTTTTCAATCATATATCACAAACCCTCAAATTCATCTGGATCAGAGTGTTACCACGCTCTGATCGCTCGGGACTCCTAGTCCCCCTTACCTCATCTTTTGCAAGACTTGGGGAGTCACCCCCAATGTCCCCCTTGCTCACCAAGGTGACACGGGCACGCCTTGTGATGAGGGTCGTGACAGCAAATGTTGAGAAATGGAATGATTCTGTGCATCCTCTCGCTGCTCCCACTCCTCCGTTGTTTCCCAAAGGCATTCGAAACACTAGCAACAGACTAGGAAAAGACGCCACAAAGTGTGAAGATGAGGCCTTTGTCCTTGCTCGTATAATTGCAATTCTAGAAGATGCCAGCCAACTCTCTCTTTCAACACAGCAGGAGGTACAAATCCATCCTTCTATATAGTCACGAGATTCAGTCATTTCTCGTTTTCCCCCGAAACTCGGTATGCCGTCTTGCTTGGTTTTTGTGTGAAGTCCGCAATGTGCCACTTTTGCGTTTGATAACTGGCTCCGCTTTCCTCTATCTTTTATCAGGGATCCGGCCTTCCAATAGCTTGTGGGGGGACGTCGCAAGATGTCGATCGGCCATTGAGGTCCAAGGTGACGAACAAGTGGATCAACGTCATCCTGGATCTCAATGGCATTCTTTGTTTGTGCAAAGACTGGAAGTCAAAGGGGTTGATCAGGCAGGTCAACCACCGGGCAGAGCCACATTCTACCACGATGGCCACCGTGGTGGGTCCGAAAGCCGTCTATGTGCGGCCTAATTGCTCCACGTTCCTCGTCGAGCTAAAAAAGATAGTAGTCGTCTCAGTGTGGAGTTCCATGAAGAAATCCACAACTGACGATATTTGTGAATATCTTTTTCGAGACAGGCAAATGCCGTTCCTAGTTCTTGGGCAAGACTCCTGCAAGACTATCAAATGCATGGATAGATCAAGGAGGCTCACAGCCTTCAAGGAACCTGGCACAGAGAAGGACTTATTTTTAAAGAATCTAGACGTGCTTTTCGAGAAACCAGGGGGGCCATTCACTTCTGAAAATACTGTGATAGTAGATGACAGCCCGCGTAAGCACATAATGAATAAGCCCGAGAACATAGTGCTCATGGAGTCTTGGAGTAACTAGAGAAATGGCGACAAAGACAATTTCCTCCTCGCATTGCTACTTCCGTGGTTTCAACAACTGCACGTCCATCGCAACGTGGGGCTCAAGTCGTTTCGCAATAATAAGAAAGGGAAAATTGGACAACGAATGCTTTGCGACAAAAGAGGTCATCGAGAGTATGACAAACTCATGGAGGTTGTGCGAGGATCAATGAGTCTACCTTAGTTAGGGATGCGTGGCGAGGTATGTAGTTCAGCTCGAATCGAGCTAACTGGTAATCCTTGCAAGCAATCCGGAATACTATATAGGATTCTGCATTTCAGCTAGGGTCGAACTGAAGTGTTGCATGGGGAGACGGATTCAGACATTGCTTAGACACCTTTGTTGCTAGGATGTTGTTGCAGTTCATCCTACTACGATGAATTGCTTGAATGGATTGGTTCTAATTGTTTTTGTCTATGTTTTAGATGGGCAGCACCTCGACCTTCAGAAAACCAAGTATTGATCGCCTTTGCAAAGCATCCGAGGACTCCATCCTAGACTATGGACAATACATGATCTTAAGCACGGGGAACTTCCTTGGCTCGGCACCCACGGTGAATTCCTCTATGGATTTCTCTACCAAACCCATTCATGATGGGGTGGTAGACAGCCCTCCAGACCGGAAACCGCGCCTACCAGTGTCGGCCTCGCCATCGCCTTTACAGTCCAAAGAGCCTTCCCACACACTGATGGACCCGTCTACTTTGGACAAGGGGATCCAAAGGAAGCTCTACAGAGACGCGAATTATCCCATGCCTATACTGGAAATGCTCTCCCCTGTTTTGGAAAACAAACACGATGAAGCGGTTCACCACCCTATTGACCCGCCCTTGCTTCCGTGGCAACGGTTGCCGTATCGGGAAAAGAGGATCAAGAGGAAGTACATTGGACCTTCATGCAGTTAGTGCTCAACTCCCTCGTGGGATTCCTGGGAGCACCGGTCCTTGAAGGCACAGAGGACAGAACAAGTCCTTAAGGCTGGCAAGATTGCAACAGGATATAGTCGTGGACCTGAAATTCTCAAGGCCATGGAGAAGATGAAGAGTAAATCACTCCAATAGTAGTTCCTTCTCATAGCTATACATTGTAGAGTGGAGACGATCAATTGCTCTCGAATGGTTCATAGTTTTGAGGCATAGACATTTACATAGTCGGGAATTTTATTTAGAGTGTAAATGATGTAGGTAGCTACAATCCTCCTATTATAAAAAAACATGATGCTTGGAGATTGTAGTCGTACCATTCAATGCAAATCGTCCAAGTTCCTTCTTGTCTTCGATTGTGATGGCCTTGTGAGTAGGAGCTCAACACGAGGAGGCTGTGGATATAGGAGAAGGAAGTAGACGATGGGCTCCGACGTAGATCCAAGCATAAGAATTGTAGACACAAAAACATCCAAGCGTCGCTCTTAGCAGTTCCATGGGTGGCAATCCAAACTACCATGATAAATTGCAGTTTGGGGAACTGCGGAGTGGCGTCTGGATGTTTTCGGCTCTATGATTTCGTTGCTTGCATCTACGGCAGAGCTCATCGTCCACTTCCTTCTCCAATAACCATGGCCACTTCGTTTGAAGCTTCTACTCACAAGGCCAATATAGTTGAAGAAGATGAGGTCCTTTGCTACCAAAAACATGACGGTAGGCTTGACTAGTACATATTGTTGTACATAGTGAGTGCATATGAGACGGCGTTACTTGAAGTCAGAAGCTTTGTAGGAGACTTTGTAGAAAGGAGGAGCTTAGGAAGAGGGCATCCAAAGAATGAAGGAGACATGTAGGTCTCCAAATGAGCTAATTCCACAACGAAGACAAACTCTGGGAAGCTAAAATACGAGAATCCATACAAACAATTCCCAACACGGCCGTTGAAAATGACGCTCACAAGCTGTGCTTCACACAACATAGTATTTGAGAGTCAATCTGAATGGTCATGTCAAAGAATTGTTTCTATAGAATCTCGTGTTTTTGCCTCCTTTGGTTCGCCTCCGCTGTGGAATTCATTGGTTTGAAGACCTTCCTTTCTCCTTCATGATGTCTGTGGGTGCCATAGCCACTTCCCAATCATCCATTTCCAATGATGGTAAGAACAACTTCAATGCAAATGTCATGTAATTTACAAATAGAAATGCAAGGACTTAGGGATGTCAATGTGTCTACAAACTCCTATATCTCTATGTAGAGATTGAGCACATGTATTTTGATGACAAAAGTGTATACATCCAAAGCGTATACATCCTGTACTTATATATTCAATGATTATATTATATAAAAACATTATTATTTCTAAAATATTTTATTCCAATTTCTAAATATAGCACTTCAATGTGGATTTTGTGAGTGATTACATTGCTGATTTAGTAGTAATTAATAGTGACTTCTCTTAAGTTTTTAATTTCTAGTGTGTGCCAATCTCTCATTTCACTGGAAAACTCCCATTTTAATGAATATAATGTTTATTTTTTGCATTCACAGTCATAGGTATATCCATAGTCATGGGTACCTCATTGGTTTTTTACACTTTTTTTTCCCGCTCACAAGCTCATGTTTACAGGCTCACACGCTAGCAACCCTAGCATGTCGTATATGTATACTAGTGTACCCTCTGCTGTTGCCATGGTCAAAATAAAAGTAAAAGTATTTTTCTAATTTTTTAATTCATAAAAAATTTGAAATTCCATAACTTTCACATCGTAAGTCCAAACGTTGTAAAACAAAGCTTGTGCACCCCTCCTCGCCGAGGGCTTTTCAACAATACCAAGAACTTGATCAAGGGACATGTCGTGGCATTAAATTTTAGTTTTTGTTCTCTACCTATGAAAACTAACCGGAAACCCCGAAGTAGGTATCCGGATCTAGCTAAAAAACCGTCAGAAGCTAAAATAGAGAAGGTAAATGAAGTAGTGGATGGATCTGCTCCAATCCAATCCCAACAGGAAAACGGATGAGAATGTAAGTCTAACCGGATTGTGGATGAACTAGATATCAGGAGGACCGGATCCAGAATAGGTCATGATGGGGTGACAAGGGTCTAGAGACTATATAAGGGCTAGCCTGCCACCCTAAACCTCTTCTGCACTTTCGCCTTTCTCAGCGCTCTCCATGCTCTAAGCTCTCTACTCTCGTTTGTGACTTAGCCACCTGTATAGGATTTGCGTGAGAGTGTCTTTTTTGAGAGTTGTGTTGTTATTGTTATAGTTTTGATTTCCGGTTGAGATCAGAGAGAGAATGTGAGGAATAGGACATGCGGCTAGGAGAAGGTGAGGTAAAATTGGAAGGGGGTTCCGAGCTCGCATCCATGTCCATACCGCAGCTCAGGAGAAGTAGAGGTAGATAGGCTAGAACATCCTCGATGGAGGTGAAACTCCAGAAAGTGATTCCGGTTATTCCCTCTACCGAGCTAGCCAAGTCCCAACTCATGGAGGATTTGACTTCTATGGGTTGCCTAGGGTTCGTAGAGAAACCCTAGGGCTTCAGGAAAGAGGTTATGGTGAGGGAACTCTTGGGTAAGCTATCCAACGAGTTCGACAACACCATGAGAGCAGTTTCGCATCTCTGGACAAAGGAGGTCTGGAGAGCAATGTACAATTTTCGGTCAAGAGGATTGGGAATGGCAAACCGGAAGGACGAGTTCGTCTGGGGTAAGTTCCAGGGTGCCATCAACCCAACAGACGGCTACACTATAGAAGACTGCGACGACAATTGCCATCACCGACATCTCTAGTTCTTCATTCCGATCCTACATCCAGAAAAGCCAACGAGGGTGACGATTTCCCTCGCGGATACAATATTCGGTGTCCTAAGGGGAGACCGAAGAGTCGATTGGGCCCGAATCATTTCCAATCTGGGCGCCTAGCTCGTAGGTAGAGTTGGAAAGAGTAGGGCTACTCCTGTATGTCCCTACCTCATCCATCTCTACCATTCCCATCAGCTCCTAAGCGTTGTAGAAGAGAAGGTGTGGAGGGCTCAAGAAGTTCTCCTGAAGTATAGAGAATCGGAAATGGATGACGAAGCCGATTCCAGTTGCGACCCAAGAGATGAAAGTGAGTCAGAAGACAAGGAGCCGGCGATGCCGCTGATCAAGCAACAGAAAACAACCTCTCCTCACAAACAAGGGACACCACCCAGTCGCAATACATTGGCCCGGAAGAGAGATCGGAAGTCGAGATGACCGTATCGAAGGAATCAGATCCCGATGATCCGTTCAATCCTCTCATCAAAATCTTATGCGATGTGAGAGTAGATTGGGAACTAAAGAAAAGAATCCTGGGTGCGATTGGAAAGTTGGTGGGAGCACCGCTAGACAGCGAACTGCCGGAGAAGGTGGCATGCTGCATCTCGGATCCGGTCAAGACTCGGAAACAGGAAGCGGAGATCCGTAGGCTATAGGAGGAGGTGGATCGAGTGAAGGCAGAACTCCTTGTGCTCAAGGAGACCTCTACAGCCACTCGAACGATGGCCGAAGAGGCTTAGAAAATGGTTGAGTAGGTGAAGGCCACATTCAGGGAGATCGGAATGGCCGTCGCTAAGGCGAAACTGTTTGATGAAAAAGTACACGATGAGAAGAAGCCATGCGGCTCCCAAATGGTCTAGATTCTCATAGACTTTGCCGAACCAGTTGAAGCGGCAATGAAGGAGGCGTGGAAAGCGACTGACCGGATAGAAGAGAGTAGTTGGTTAGTGTCGGGAGCTACCTGCTCTCGAGGGATTCACCTCTCGGACATCTCCCTACTGGATTTGTTCTTGAATGCAGTAGCAGGGGAGGGGAAGGATGTCACCTCTAAGTCCAAGAGATTAGAGGCCAAGGTGACTCCGGGCAGCATGTTTGGAACCGCCATCGATTTAGATTCAACCCCCAGATCCATAAAAGGCGACCCGATTCCTAATCCTCAAGAGGAGGAACGGAATCGAAACTTAAACAAGATCTTCGAGCAGATGGAGCCGGGAACCGAGAGCCGGAGAGCGCCACCATTGGATCTTGGGTGGGTACATAGGTGTGTAAATATTAGGAAGAGTAGGAATGGATCCGGATCTTGTTCTGATCTGGTTAATAGTAGGTAGGACCGAAAGTCTGGCCTAAGTTGCGGTGGAATTTTCGTAGGCTTTTTGTACTTTTTGGTTGTATTTAAGTCAGTCCCTACAAAGGGTACTGGAAGTCTCTTCTTTGCAAAACTTCTTGTACCTTTGTATGTGCTCTTATGTTATGTATCTCTCCATAGCGTGGTAGGTTTGCATGATGTGGAGTTAGGAAGGTGTAGGATTGATTGGTGAATAAATTTCTCCCCTTGGCGTGTATGTTTCTGATCTTTGGTGCATGTGAGTGGGTTGTGGAAGTGTTGGAAGTGGACTTCAGTGCCTCAGTAGATCCAGAGTTTTGAGTTCCGGGTGAGAAAGTCATTGCTAGGCTAGGCGGATAGGGAAGGTATCCTTAGTTGCACTAGAACTCCTGGGTAGGAAATTTGGTTGAGTATCCAATCTCTTGTGAGGTCTCACCACCTTAGTTGGTAAATGGAATAGCTCTAGTACACTATAAGAAAACCACGTTTTTGGTTACGTTATACAGAAAATATACCTTGTTTTTCTTGACGTCAATGCGTTTTCTGCCTAATGTCTGCGTTTTCTGTCTAACGAGCCCAATAGTCAAAATTTGCACTAATGTTTCCTAAAATGGGTCCCTGAAACCAAGTGAACGTAAACATGGTTGAACTAACATGAACGTCATTCTTGACGTCAAAGATAGCAGTATACATTAGATTTTGAACATCACCAAAAACATGTAGTTGCCACGTCAGCCACAGGGACTGTTTTCAGTACGGGCAGAGTACATTCACTATAGAGACCTAAGGCAGAACATTGACCCCAAGTAAAAAATTGAAGGGACGGGCAAGTGTTTTGGTAGGGAGCCAAAAAACTAGTAGGGATGGATTGAGCATTTTTTCATGGAGTAGGAAAATAATATGGCTCATTTCTAGCTCGGAAAGTTTAGGAAAAACATATAGGGTTTAAAAAAATTGAATACAAAATATTTAAAAAAATTCTTTTAGTACGTGGAATGAGAATTTTTTATAAAATTTTAATGGAAAAATACGTCGAAATTTAACCATAAATTATTAAAATATTCTTGATTGAAGTAAAACTCTAGATTGTTATAGTTCCCATAAATCACTCATGAAAACTTTAAAATAATGCATAGTAAGAATTGCACATGCTTTTCACATTATTTCCATTTTCAAAGTGATGCATAGGGTTTTTTAGGAAGAAAGGGTCATTTTTCCTTCTTGCTATTATTTAAATGAAATTTTCAATTTTGTGGAATTGTATTCCTAACTATTCACAAAATAATTCAATCTGCTCACCTAAAAATCTCCTAAGACCTCCAACTGAATTCAAAATTTTTTTAGGGAAATGAATTCTTAAAATTAAAGAAAATTATAAAAAGGTAATTCCTAATTTTAGAAAGCTTATTACAATCACTAAATCACACATCCAATTTCTAATAAGATAGGAGATTTGAATTTCAAACGAGCATGAAAAACAAATATGATTGAGAGTACATTTGTTTTATTCAGTGTACCAAATTGGAATATTTCAAAAGGTGGTCAGAAATTTCTATACAAATATATCCAAACGTATCTTGCACTAACCAAATGTATTTCGGTCATGAAAACATTTTTTGGAGGAAGGTTGGACCCAATTTTTTTTCTATTTCCAATTCTTTTACTATTTCTAATTTTTTTTCTATTTCCAATTTTTTTTTCTATTTCCAGTTTTTTTTCTATTTCCAATTTTTTTTTCTATTTCCAATTCTTTTGACTATTTCCAATTTTTTTTCTATTTCCAATTTTTTTTTTCCTATTTCCAATTTTTTTTTCTATTTCCAATTTTTTTTCTATTTCCAATTTTTTTTTCTATGTCCAATTTTTTGGGGTACAATGCACCCTTCTTTGTTTTCATGGAGTTGAAAGACCCAACCTACTTTCATAGAAGTTCATGCTAGTAAAACATTTATATTAACACTAATGAATCGAATTGTGACATTTTGGTTTCCAATTTTTGAGTTGGATTTAGAGTTTTGTTTTAGACACAACTTAGTGAGATTGCTATTTTAACCATTACAATATGTATTTTAATGATTTATTGGACAAGATATGACTTATTCTTCTTTGCAATTTTTTTATTAGCATCTTTTAAGTTCACAATGCTTAAGAAATATGGAAGGAAATTTGGTCCTAAAATTTTGGGATACTCCAGACCAATGCAAAATAAAGTCTCTCATTTGTGCTCCATATTCTATACATGTACTTTTTGAGAGTCACTAGTAGTATGCACAGCGTTTTGAGCTCCACAAAATAAACCTCCTTCTTTGGAAGGCTTGTTCATGCTCTAATAAATTTGTTTTCTAAGTTCTCTTTCTTAGAATGAGACAATTCTATGGATGTTTCTCAGTCAATTCTTGCTTCAAGTTATAATGTTATGATATCCTTCGAAGGATTAGGGAATGCAACATATGATAATGAAGAAGGTTTTATTTAAGAAAAAGACAATTGAGGTGCTTTGGTGGATAACCTATAAAATAAGGCCTTAGGAACATATCATTTAATTTCCTAATATATGTAGTTTAGGCATGACAACATTTGAGTTCAAAATCTAGAAATATTTGTACTTCAAACTAACTGTATCTATTAGGGTAATTGCCAAAATGTACGTTTCCTTACTAATTAAGACATCACTTCAACGTTCTAAGTAACGTTCAAATGGACGCAAATGAGTATCTAAAGTAATGTTTTGCCTGCATCACAATAGACATCACTTACTACAGCACCGCCACTATCGCAAAACACTGTCACAATTCTTACTGTGTTGCTTCTAGTTCTTCTTGCCTTGGAGCCTCTACTATGGGTGGTATGTACATTCCACCCTCACTTGCGGCTTCCCTCACCGGCTCTGACTCAAGCATTTCGGGTTGCAAACCATCAAAATCTGCATTGTTTTCCACATCAATCATAGAAGGAATGGCTTAGTTGACTACAATTTGTCCACGTCTACCCCTTACATCCGTGCGACATACTATTTTCCATCCAGACCTATGTTGATCATCAAAGAAAAATACTTGTTGACAATGCAAGAGAAATGCAAAAGAGTTGGCATGCACATTGCCATCCATGTGGTTGAAATTGGCTATGGTAAAGCCATATCGATCCCTTTGCACATGAGGAAAGCGAACGTCACTCATTCCTTGAACCCAATTGCATACCAATATAGTGGTGCAATGGTTCCAGTAGTCCAACTCCAGAATTTCTTCAATGTAGCCCACATAATCATCCGTTCTCTCAATAGGCCTCCCGTTGCGAAGCCCCCAACGAAGTTGACTTGTGAATGATGCCACAAAATAGGAATCGCATGTGACAAGGCCTCCTTCTGCGCTGCGGACACGGAAATGCATGCCAAAAGCATGCATTTAACGATGGGCCACCACATATCGTTCTAGAGGCTGCGAGTATTGCACAACGTTGTCATCCATGTGCTCACCCTCATCTTATAGAGTTTGCACGTGTCTTGTCAACCACGATGCAAAAGGTGGCAAATCAAAGAGGTCGGCTGGGTACCGCACTGCTGCTGATGGATGTCGACGTCGAAATTGTCTCCGATATGCCTCTCGCTCTTCCCATCGACATCCCCTTGCTGTGGAATACTCCCTGCCCAATAAGACAAACAGTTATACTGAGAATAAGTTCTCAACCTACATGCAAGAGCATTGTCATTTCAAATGCAGAATTCGTCTTCATGGACATCAATTGGAACATGAACATGTAACGGATGACGTCTACTTTGACATAGATGCGTTGATTGGGGCACAAAAAGCATTCTCACAAACATTTGATGAAACATAGAATGCAATATGTAACATCGAAATCTACGTTGCATGTAATGAGACATAATAGAACTGCCTCAGAAAATGAGAGTACTTCAACTAAGAAAATCACAACTCACAAGAACTTCAGGGTATTGGAACTCACTCACGCCATTGCTCCAAGCACATTACATTGTCAAGAACAAATGCATGCGCGTACTCACGAAATTGATCAGACATCTTTCGCTTGCGTTGGGAATTTGATCGCAAGATCTCATCTGTCATGATTGATTCTTCTTGTGGATCCCATACTCGATGCACTGTGCCTTGATACTGACGCATGTACTCTGTACAAAATCCAAGAGTATCATCCATTTGATATCCCTTGGCTATGCTACCCTCTGGATGTACAAAAGTCCGAACATAATCCTTCAAGGTTTTCATGTATCGTTCAATAGGATACATCCAACGACAATGCACTGGGCCGCACGTGAACAATGGTTGCACCAAATGCAAGGGCAAATGCGTCATGATGTTTAGAAACGTTGTTGGAAATTCCTTTTCAAGAACACATGTTGCCATTATGACATCTTGCATCATGTCATGTTCGTCCGCCAATCGCACCTCTTTTGCACACAGTCTTTGAAACACCTTGTTGATTTTGATTATGGCCAAGCACACACTCTCATCCAATACATTTCGGATGGCCACTGGGAGGACCTATACAACATGTTGACATGTTAGCATGTTAGGGCTCACTACTGGTCATATGGAATCATAGAAGCAAGCAATGTAGGTGCAGCTAACCATACTTCAATTAAGGTAAGTTGATCCTCAAGACATGTCAGGAAACAAGCTACCCTTTAACATGTCAAATACTTTGTGTTCATAGACATCACATGCAACACCAGCTACCTTCTTTGTTGACATCAAACAACCTGGCGCAAGATGCAGATTACTGTGTCCCATTATATTGAATGTGAAGTCTATAGAATTGGTCATTGAATCATGTAGTTCAAGTTAAAGGTTGAATGCCCACTCACATGTTGCATCAACACATGGTAATCATGCGTTTTCATATAATGTAATTTACCATCTTCCAAGCGCTTGTGAATGCTACCCACATATCCAGAAGGTGTTCGAATATTTGAAATAATAGAAACAAACTCTTTTCTTTCATTTGGATTCAGTACAAATGGGGCTTGTGGCATATAATACTCGTCTTGTTGCTGCCGTGGAGGTTGAAGCCAAATTTCTTGACGGGTACCCAAATCTTTAGCATCCACTTGGCTACCTGGACTATCTTTCATTCCCAACAATGTCTTCACAATGTTCTCACAAAGGTTTTTCTCGCAATGCATGGGATCCAAAATGTGTCGCTCCAATAAATGCTGCAAAAACAACGGAAGCCCAATTAATGGAAAAAATAAGGTTGAAATTGGAAGATCGACTCCACGTATCAAAATAATTTTCCTCCACATCAACAACCTTTGGAAGCAAAACTAAGCTTTGCAAGGTAGCTATGCATGCTTAAACTCATACTTTGACCCAAGAAGTTCTGGTTCTGAAGGTGCCGTCAGTCTATTGAAAATGACATCTTACTTGACGAGTTCACATTCACTATGACATCAACATGGACACATAAATCACTGACATGTTTTTCTATGTTATGCCTGATGTTTTCAGTAACAATGTGGAATCAAATCACTATGAAATGTGAGAAAAGAAAAGGACCTCACCTCCCAGTAATCCAGCTCAAACAATGCACACAAACTTTTTACCCCTGTCACGTGCACTGGGTCATCTGGTCCATTTTCCTTCCCTCCAACATCCAAGTATGATTGTCGCCATGCTGCGTATCGAATGATATCTTGTCCGGTTTGTACTTTAGGCATGCCGCGGTGCTCAACTTTTCCATTGAATCTCAAATTCCTCCGATATGGGTGATGCCGTGGCAAATATCGACATATGCCACCATATACTATCTTTGATCCCCTTGTTCTTCGGTTTGCAAGAACATCTCCTGTCCGGGCCATTCTTGCATCAGTATCTGGTCCACAATGAGGGCATCCCTTGTACCCCTTGCAACACAAGCCGGAAATCAAACCATATGCTGGAAAGTCAGAGATGGTCCACATCAGTATGGCACGCAAGTTGAAAGAACGATTCCCTTGCGGTTGTGAAAAATCAAGCGCTGGCACACCGACCCACAATTGTTGGAGCTCCCTCAATAAGGGACGTATGAATACATCAAGACTGGTAGAAGAAGGCGAGTGCTTTCCCGAAATCAAAATGCACAATGAAATGAAGAATTTTTTGGTAACAAACCAAGGCTCAAGGTTGTATATCAATATAAGAATTGGCCATGTTGACCAATTGGTATTGTTCAACTTGAATGGATTCACACCATCTAGAGCTAACGCAAGCCGCAAGTTACGATCTTCAGATCCAAAGTTGCCAAATGCGACATCACTGTCGATGTGCTTCCATGCTGGACTGTCTACAACGGAGCGCATCACGCCGTCGTTGCTAACATGTTTTGTATAGCCTATCAGCATGCGTGCTATCTCAAACGACCTCCACATTCGTTTTAGCCTTGGAATGAGGGAAAAATGTCTGATAACCTTGGCTAGGATTCTATTACTCCCATCCATCCATTGTGAGCTTGCACACTCTGGGCAGCTCTCCAATGCTTGATATCCATCTTCATACAAAATACAGCCTTGAGGACAAGCATGCACATTGTTATAGTGCAATCCCAATCGGCGTATGCTCTTCCGTGCAGCATAATGGGTTCGAGGAAGCTTGTTCCTAGACGGAAGTAAATCTGTGGACAAGAAGCAGAACAATTCATCACTGAATTTGTTGCTCACGCGGAACACCGTGCACATATTCATAATGATGATTGTTGCCGACACAACACTTGTTCTTGAATCTGGATATAATGGGGTTGTAGCTTCAACGTACAAATCCTCTAATCCATCCATAGTATCACCGGCAGCATCCTCTTCATTGCCTACCTCTCTAGAGCCCTCAGCCTCCTCATGCAATGCACCTCCTCGATCTAATGCTTCCATAACTTGTCTTTGCACTTCGTGATAGTCATCCAGCTCCCCTAGACCTTGATCCTCAGGAACGTTTTTTTTGATGTCGTCTTCAACATCAATATTGAAGTCAACTGCATTGCTAGTATCCATGTTTTCAATGACATCGTTGTCGTAGGCAACATCTTCAACCCACATGCTGCCACGTGGATAGCCATGTAAGGGGTCCCCCCCTAGGAGCGACTTTTTTAGAAAGGGATCTCGACCCACGACCGCATGGTGCTGCCGGATGATTTGTATGGATTTTCGGCGTCCACCTTTGCAATCTCGACACGGACACCTGAAGGATCGTACATGCTTTTCGGTAGCCACTCGTAGCTCAGTCTGCAATATCAAGTCACCCACGGGTATATACCTCAGCGTGCGCCCATCCTCAGTAATGCGGATGGTTGTGCGACGGCTTAGAGGATTTGGATTTGCCCTAGGCCGTGGCATGTTGTCTTCACGCCCGCAATTTTGTTTGTGGTCACAACCCTTGCATACTAGTGAAGAACAACCTGCAATAACTAAAAGCCCAAGTTAGAAACACATAAGCAATATAAGTGAACCATCACAACAAAGTTGTTGCTAACTTTGGACTAGCATGTCAAAGAAGATGTTAGAAGAAATGTTCATAGTGACATTCGACGTTCAAAGTGACGTCTTGGAGAACATGCTAACACTACAAGAAAATGGGCAAATATGTGACTGCGAAGAAATGACTTCTTGACCACAATGACTAAAGAATGAGTAAAGCTCTCTAATTGCACCAGCTCTACTTTTTCTCCAGTGTTCAAGTCATTTTAGAGTCTCGATCGCGACTTGAAGATGAGCAGTGGATGAAAGAAAAGTTTCATCTGCCAATTTCCATGGACAGCATCGTAGACATTCTGAGGTGGCAGTTTAAAATTCTGACGTGGATTCTCAGTTGATATGTAGTGGATCCACTGTCATATATGGTAACTATGGTTTACTGTATAGAGACTAAAAAATGACTCTAGGATTACTCACTTGTTCGTAGTACGTACCGTTAAATTTCGCGTGACTGAAAACAATGCACTTCTGGGACCTGCTTCTGTCTAGTGTCTTCTCCTTAATGGAATACACTTATAGTCATGAGAAGGAAGTCCAGTACATGAACTCGCATGCAAGAGGGAGTTAGAATGCATAAGGTAGATCATGGTTTAGCAATTGAAGCGGCTCACACCTAAGTGCAATTGGATCTTCTGAAATCTTCTAGCTAAGACTTGGTTTTCTAGCAGAGATGGGAGGGTCATAGTCCCTCTCATATTACTGGTCAATGGATGCTCTAAGGCACCCTGCTCTACACTATCTAGACATGAGTTGTTGGCATGGATTTCTTCCTCAGAAGGTTTGAGGTAGTAATTAAGTCCACGAATTCATAGATAGATCCCACAGACAGGACTTTGAATTCTGTATTCAAAGATTTGGTCAAGACTCATTCAATTCTACAGAAATATACATGTTCATAACCTCTTCTCCTCTTCCAAGAAATGAACAAACTTACTACACGAGCTAAACAATGATGTTTGGTTGTGGTTCAGACGAGGGCTTATATTTCATGAATTCTTTATGAAAGTGAGAACTCAAATGTATACATGGCTGCATGACTCTCCTTATGGTATGCTCAAAACAAAGCTTGCACTATATCTACACCAAGAGAAGTGACTATGGTTTTTCCTAACTTGGATGACTATGGTGCATCTTCATTGTCACTACAGAATGACTGTTGAGAACTACAAAGGGTACTCCAGAAATGACTTATAGTATTGAGACCCTGGATCACAACGCAATTGGAATACCACGTGCTGGAAAATATTTAGCAATCTGTTCATATTGTCATTGGATGTGCGTGACACATTCAATGTGTATGTAGAAAAATGGCAATAGACTGTGAACTTGGTGCCACCATGAAAGCAAACTTCAAACAAACATGTTCTATGCAAGAAGTGACACTAGTATGCTTCTTGTGCCAGTAAGTTGTCTTCTATAGACAACTCAATGGCACCCACTAGATTAGGTGCCTCCATTGGAATGGCAACGTGTCAGGGAGCTGTAAGCCCAACACTCTCCATTGTTGTGTTGATGAAGGCGTCCGTTGTGTCTACAACTTCCCACTTTGCTCTGGCTTCTTTCCGTAAAACTACTTTCCATCCAGGTTTCTCGACAACATCAGAGAAGAAAACTTGTGTGGCTTGGCTAGGGAAAATGAAAGGCTCAGCCAAGCGAGGGAGTTTCTGGCGGTAGTTCACCACAAGGAAACCGGCGTCATCCCGTATATATGTAGGGTTCCCTCGATTGTTGTAGGGTTTTACCCACTCACATCGCAAGAGAATGATTTGTGTTTGCAATGCTCCATAGTCCAAGAGCAAAATGTCCTTCAAGACACCGACATAGAGAACTGACAAGTCTTCCTCATTCCTTGAGTGCATTTCAAATATAGAAGCTACACCACTATTGTAGCTCACCAATCGCGCAGATGTCTCATCCTCCACTCGGAAGTGGTTACCAAATGCCGTTATGCGTGTATATCGAGTTGCTCTCTGCGATGGCTTCTTGCTCAACAAGAAGCGTTCCATGTCCTCAGGGTTCCTCAAATTTAGCTTAGACTCTTCCACAGCGGCTTGAATCCATTGTGCCAGTGCTGGAGTGGATGGATTGTCACTTTTTTCAGACTGCCACTTCCTGGAAAAACATACACCTATGAATGATGAACACATACTCTGCAATCCGATGCAAGATGGCACTTGAAACATGCCGGCCACTGCCTCATGCTTCACGTACCATTGCTTCACAAGACACACTTCTATGACTTTGACGTGACTTCCATTAGTTTCCGGGGAGTCGCATGACTGGATAGAGCATCGTACATGTGACGTAGAAATGACTTTGACACGTCTCAAATACAACTGGACAGTGCGCTTGTGAGGTTCATGAGAACAGGTAGTTCTGTACTAGTTTAGAGGAAGGACTTTAGACATATTGCTTCGTAGAAACATGAAAGACAGAGGATAGCACAAGTACTTACACATACAAATCTTGCATAACCGATACATTTGAAAGGACGTATTGGTGTGCAATGTCTCGTAGCTCTGAGCTCATCATGTATAGTTTCCCCAGACCCTGTAGCACCTCCTCGGTGTCACCATACTCTTTGTCTTCATCCCATACTCGTCTCTGCGTGGCCTCAAATCTGTGGAGGTACTCGGTTATGAAGCCAATGCATTCATCTTTCAAATACCCCTCCGCCATACACGCTTCGGGACGTGCCATATTCCGAACATGGGTCTTCAAGACTTTCATGTACCGTTCAACAGGATACATCGACCGTGCACTAACTGGTCCACACAAGTCTAGCTCCTTCACAAGATGGTAGGGGAGATGTGTCATTATATCAAAAAAAGATGGTGGAAACTCAATCTCCAACAACGCCATGCTTTTTGCCACATCAACTTCCAATGATGCAAAGTCTGCTAGATTGTACACCTTGGTGCATAGGTGCCTAAAGACCTTGCACATTCTCATGATTGCCATACAGGGACCAGGCTGCATCAGACCTCGAAGTGCTAGTGGCAACAGTTGTTGCATTAGTACGTGGTAATCGTGGGACTTGAGGCCCCCAAAATTCTTCTTTCGAATGCACTTGCCTAGGTTTGAAGAGAAGCCACTTGGTGTTTTCAAGGACTCAAGGCACCTTGCAAACTTCTCAAATTCATCTTCGGATAGCACGTACGCTACTCGAGGTTTCACCATTTTCCCTACCTTGCGTGGGTTGGGGGTTAGCCAGAGGTGTTTTCTGATATTCCGCCTCTGCAAATCTCTTCGAACCTTCACAGTGTCTTTCTTTCCTGTTATGGTCTTCAAAAAATTCTTCGCCAAGTTCATTTCGCAGTGCATGACATCCAATGTATACCGGATTAGAAGATACTGCACAATATGACATACGACTTGGAGGTGAGTTCCTGGACAACCTCATTTACAAAGGTGGAAGTACACATCTAGTATGCACTCAATATATACCCTATGCCTTTAGCAATAGATACATGAAACTATTTTAACATGAAGACAGGGTAAATAAGAAAGACAGAGGTGCCTCCTATTGAGTTGCATTTCCGTGTCTCCATAGAAACAGAAGTGACAATCTGTCATACATTAGTCACACAACATGACTTCTGCCTATTAACTACTCCGAAATCACTACCTCGCCACTTCTGACACTCATCCAAGTCCTTTGCAAGTCCCCTATAAGTCACGCTGAGGGTTGGGAGAAAAAACCAGCACTACTGACCTTCCAATAAGGCAATCTGTACAAAATGCTCAGTTGCTTCACACCGTGTATTCTTGATGGGTCCCCTATAGCACCCTCTCTATGTCTAGCTGCTCTCCATGCCTCATAATCCATCGCGTGCTGTACTTGCTCTTCTACTGTAACTTCCCGTGGTTTAGGGCGACTTTCAATGTTGCCGTTGAAGTGGTCCTTCATTTCTTCTGAATGATAGGAATGATCTTTAGGCAACCACCGACGAGTCCCGCCGTACATTTGCTTCTCCAACTCTATAGAATGCTCGGCACCTAAGTCTTCTCCACACGGAGGACAAGCTGCGTATCCTTGATGGGCAAATCCTCCTACCGTGCCATAGCCCGGAAAGTCATGAATAGTCCACAAGAGCATACCTCGCAGCGTGAATGACCTACACCCAAGCTCCTTCGTGATGTCATGTGCAGGAACCCCTCCCCATAACTCTAGCAACTCTTCGACAAGTGGCTCCAAATATACATCAAATACATTAGCTGTAACGGATTCCCTCCTGGGAATCAACAATGCCAACAACACAAAAAACTTCTTCGTCGTCAACCATGGGGGAAGATTATAATTCAGTAGTAACACTGGCCACGTGGACCACGGTGATCGGTTTTGCTTGAAAGGATTCACCCCATCAGCGGCCAAGGCAAAGTGAGTGTTCCGTGCATCGCTTCCAAACGTAGGATCCACATTGTCGTGGAAGTGTTGCCAAGCCTTTGAGTCACAAGGATGACGCACAAGGCCATCCCCTCCTTCTCGGTTGCTTCGATTTTCAGCATGCCATACCATCAACTTCAAGATACTAGGACTCCTGAACATCCTTTGTAGACGTGGAATAATGGGGAAGTGACGGAGAACTTTCATTGGGAAGGCCCGTCGATCTTCATCTCTATATCTGCGACCATTGCACTTAGGGCACTTCAAGGCATTTTCATGTTCGCCACGAAATAGCACACATCCTTTCTCACACGCATGGATGGTCTTGTATGTGAGGCCTAGTTTTGCTGTCAATGTCTTTGCCGCATGGTACGTTTTAGGCAATGTATTTCCCTCTGGAAGAAGATGGACATGCAAAATGCTGAATAGCTCATTTGCACAATGATTGCTCACCCCGTGCACTGTACAAAGGTTCATAAGCAAGACTGTTGCTGCAAGTTTGCTAGACCTGGAGTCAGCGTACAGACCCTCCATGGAGTCTTCCAATACTCGGGCATCGAAGTTGCCGTCCTCACCTTCTCCATCTGAGGTACTTTCAGCAGTGGGCAGATCATCCCTACATTCTTCAGCCTCTACATTGTCCTCCGTGCCCCCTTCTCTACAGTCTTCATGGATGGAGTCTACAATGGCAAAAGCATCGCTAACTTCACGGTGAACTCGCTCTACAGAACTTTCAGTGCCTTCCACTTCCCCTATCACTTGGTCTATCATGCCACGAGTATCAACATTGGCATCCAGGTGGACCGCAGGCTCTTCAACTGGTCTCCAGAATTGTTGCTCCCACTCCTCGTCGGAGGAGTCTCTGGGGCCAGGACCTCTCCGAATTCGAGAACCCGGATCTCTACCATTGCGGATTAGGTGGTCTCTTACGTTACATATGAGTAATCTCCTGCGCCCCTGGCATTTGGTGCATGGGCAATGTAGTCTCTTGACATAGTACAATGTAGCCCTCTCCAATTCCCTACTCCACAACCGGTCATCTCGTAGTTGTTGCCTGTGAGTATTGCTCAAAGGCAGTTTGGTTGGTATCATCTTCTGTATGAGATAGATTTTGGTTGTTACTCCTCCGCTACAAGACATTACAATGGTCACGTCAGAATTGAAATTCATATTCGACTAACAACCTTGAAGGGCAAAAATTTCATGAACAACTCCGATTCAACTACAATATGACTTCTGTCACTATGGTATGACATCAATATGACTTCTGTCACTATGGTGTGACATCAATATGACTGTATACTATTAAATCACGGAACATAGGTTAGCCATGCGTATGAACAAAGAACTCAAAATCATTCTACATACTCATGTTCTTTTATTATGTTTTACTTCTTCAATTTGACCATATTCACATTCAAGAGGGTCATATGAAGAAGTGAGAGACGGAGTGGGTGATCCTCTACATGTGGTTCAAAATTCCAGTAAAACTCACAATGCCATCCAATAGAACAAGTGAATTCCAAACCTATTTGCATTACATGGGAATAAGTAACAAATCAGCCAATGAAAATTGTTTTTTCGTGGGAGTACACAGACACTCTCCACAAGAGTGGTCCTATGTTCCTACCCCTCCCACCAACTCTGCATTGATTATAGAGACGATTTCTGCTTGTATAGCAATACTTTCAGCCAGTGCTTGCTCTACCCTAGCTTTGAAATTCAGTGTGGGCGGAGACATCCTTAATGCTAGACGACTAACTACGAATTGAGGGTCATTTGGACATTCGCAGAATGACTCTGTATCATCTGCTTCGTCTTTCTTGGATGCATTTGCGACAATGGACTGTACCAAGGTCTACTTCTTGGAGCTACTCATTTCCTTGACATGTACGGACTGTAAAACCGAACTGAATATTGGAATAGATCCAGATGTGTTTCGTGACTGTCTTTCCTCCTCTGAATCCAGGGTAAGCATTCTACGTCTCTTTCTACGGAACAATGGTGTAGCTCTAAGAATTCTTTCACAGGGCATTGCGTCAATCATTAATTCGCTTTGTAGTTTCTACAAGTGGACAATACTAGAACTTTTAAGAGAACTTTTACTTCAAGCACACAGATGAAATACCTGAGCTAAGGAACTGCAATAGCGCCAAGTTCTTGCTCTGATCGCGGTAAGCAACCTATACATTGCTCACGTGGAGTTCCTTATACTAGGAATGAATTTGACATGTTTGCCCACCTGCTACAATTAGACTAGCAGAATTTAGACATATGCATGGTGAAATCACGAATCCATGCCAAAAAACCCGTCCATGTACATTAGAAAACACTCAAAGCTTATTAAAATATACTGCAGGCTCTTCGACTCCCTTATGTACTTCCAATAACAAATAGAAACTTCCTCACGAAGCTCTTATAGAAAGGGGCCGGAATCATTGGGAGGGAGGCAGGTACCCAAAAACATATGGAGTTCACCAAAAAAACTAGAAGTTCATAATAAAATCCTTTGGACAAGTGAGTGGAAATTGCTTCTCCAATGAGAAAGTTGTGTACAATTCTCTCATAACTAAGACTACTCAAAACCGCTTCATTTTTGACATAGGGCAACTGATTTGTCAATGCAACGAGGTGGTCTACAAGACCATGGACAACACTCATACTTCTGCCACAAAACAATCATGGAACCTTAGAAAACTACTGTTCTACACACAAAGAAACGATAAAATGAAGCTGAATGTGTGAAACATGAATCAGAAGAACATATCAATAATAGCCTGTAGTCACCCCCCAGTCTTTTTCTTCGAGAAATGACTGGAAAACGACTGATACTAGTGACAAGTAAGTCATTATGTGCAAATAACGACTCAGATATGACTCCACCTAGTCGTATGGAAGTAGCAAGCATGACAAGCATCGTGAACGCCGCCTCTTGCTACATGAAGAAGAGGACTTCATGTCTTCTACCCTAATAAACCCTATTGATCAATCTGTGTTTGTACGACTGCTTGCCTCATCATTCCGATCTCTTTGAATCATTGGTTTAGCTGTACTACATACAAAACTAAATCATAGCGAAGATCGACCGTCTCTACTTAGTCTCATCGGAGGGCATTTCTTAGTAATTAAGTGCTCCAAAAATTAATTGCCAGCCGCCACATGCCACTTCCCTCATCATGCCCTCCACTTCTGTTTTTTCTGACCGGCTTTATGAACACACACCTGCATAGAAGAATCGAAGTGCAGGCTTCCTTTGATGCAGAGTTAATGTAGAAGGCGATTGTCGCACCCCTTAGTGACACTTACCACCTTAAGCTCACTTTCCAAACACTTAACACCTTAGTGCCACTAAAGTTCACGCTCTCCTAACACTGCACATGCCACGCACCCACAATGTTAGGTTCCAACTCAAGTCACGGGGTTCTCCATTCCTCCGTGACTCCCAATCCTTTCCTTGCAATACTTACTCCCACAAGACACCGAGTATGTCATTTGATGACATGGGGTGGAACTTCCATTGATGTCCAAGCACTCGGTGAGGCACTACTCCCATCGGTGCTAACCGCCCTTGAATGGAACCCAACTCCCTACTACGCCCAACCCAACTCATTTCGGGACTCACTAATCAGGACTCACCAAACGGGACTCACACCATGGCCTAGTGTGGAGTGGGACACCACCCAACCGGTATCAAGGAGTGCACAAGCACTCCATGGTAACACACAAGTGGTGGTGAGGTTGCAACACTAACCTCACCACCCGGGGCCACTTAGGCTCACCATGGCACCATCCGGGAGTGAGGAAGGAGACCACCCCTCCTCATAGTACTCTCTGCGAGATTCGGCAGCCCCCCCCCTTTGTATGTCAAGGGGGACTCCCAAACACCCTTTGGTTTTGGAAGACCACCCCGTTTCTCCCGATTCGCACTAGTTTGGGACTCCCGAACTTCCACCCAGAATAACTTTGCGGTCCGGGATCCAAATCGCACATGCGACCCCATTTTCGACATCTATGCGACGCGTAGATGCCGATGGACTACTCACTTGCTCCATTCGGACAAGTACTCGCAAAGATATCGCCCTCCAAAGATTCGGGACACTCCCGGCGCGGCCAGGGCACTCCCGACGCGACCGGGACACCCCCAACTTTGAACGCCTATAACTTTTGACTCGCAAGTCCAAATCACGCATTCTTTAGACGGCTGGAAGCATCTTCTCAAGACCTTTCCAAGCATGTATCACACGCCCCCAAATTCGTCCGGATGAGAGCACTACATTGCTCTGATCGCTCGGGACTCCTAGTCCCCCTCACCTCATCTCTTGCAAGGCTTGGGGAGTCACCCCCAATGTCCCCCTTGCTCACCAAGGTGGCATGGGCACGCCTTGTGATGAGGGTTGTGACAACGATCGTTAAGCTCTGCAGCGTCGCTCTTGTATGAGGAAATTTCCGTTTGTTGTTCCTAGCAATCACAGGCATGCAATAGCGTGTAGAAATTGTACCACAACGAAGAGAACATCGGGAAATTTGTAGAGGAATCGTAGTGCAAAAGAAGATTGATTCAACAATGTCGAGCCCTGATAATCCGAAGACAGAGTATGAGCTTCTCCGGGACTAGCGAGTCACTGAGGTGGCCAAGGCGATAGAGCCAATCCTTCTTGTAAAAAAAAACCTGTAAGCTATGCCTGAACTCGTTCTCATCTACTGCGTCTCAATTTCTGTGTCCTCTCCAAGACTGCGTAGCATTCCAGGTCTCGTACTTCAGACATGAACACCGTAGAACACTGCACACTCGTTCCAGGATGTCCTACGGACTCTTGTAGGCCATCCGAAAGTTCTCCTTGACCAACTTTCTTAATTTCATTCACTGAAGTCTCGGTTTTCCAAAGGACTATGTTTCGGCGGCGTGCTAGGGTTCAACGTGCACTTTGCTTTAAAAAAAGGGCCAAAATCGACCCGCAAGAGTCAGTCAGTTGTTTACTAGTTGTTTTCAAGTCGTAGTTCATGCCTTCGTCTCTAGAGCAATTGGTGGTAGTCATTTTCAAGTCATTTAGAAGCGTCGTTGCAGTGACAGTATGAATGAAAACCCTCCTATATTAGGTACGCCCACCTTCTGGCCACATGTAACTCCTAATGACGTTCAAGTTGAAGTTGTCGTTGCCTTCTACGAGTCCAGGTGCAACCCTAACTTTCCATCTTCCGTCTGTGCCATGTTCTGTTCTTATGTTAATGTTACCGCCAATTGTTGGATGCTCTTCCCTTCTATTGCTCTATGATGTAGCAACATACTTTTTTGATGGTCGGAATCTAGCGACACAGGAATGAGGAAGTAGCGAAGACGCTACAGAAGGACAAAACGATTACTGCGGCAAAGCGCAGTGAGGGTCTGCGCAGGAGTTCGGGGCGGTGGGGCCTCCGAGGACGGAAGAAGCAGAATCTTGGCGACGATGCAGAAGGAGACGACGCACAGGACATGAGTAGCGACCATAATTCCTCCTCCAAGGCGACAAGGTCCAATGAAGAGGCCATAGCAGCAGGTATGATGAATTTAGCAATTGCTTGTACACATGTTCAGCAGCAATCCAAGGAGGAGGCAACTGCTGCAGGTAATTCGGAGTAATGCCTTCTCGTTGCTAAGTTAGGGTTTAGGGCAGCCGGCTATATGGTCATTGTTAGGTTCCATCCCACTTTAAGCAATCCTCTACGGTTTAGAGTCCTTGTTGTGAATTTTGAGCGGTTTCCCCATTTCAACTATTGCATTGAGTGCACTCCAAGAAGTACGACTGGTCTTTTTAGTCCTCAGTCAAGCATTGCTTTCAATTGGCATGGGGTTTTGTACAATCCCTAGAACTAATGCATCTCTTCTTTCTGGTTAGCGCAGATGCAGAGAGAGAGGAGTTTGACTCCAGTGACGAGGAGCTCGAGGAGGAGGAGCCTCTCATAGATCGAAGGAAGAAGAGACCTAAACCAACAACAATTTTCAAGTCGCATGTGAAGGTAGATGCCGGGGGGCCATGTACACAGCAACCACCATCGCAGACTAGACCTTATGGGTCTGGCTGGTCATGGGTGTTGGGGCAATGGATGCCGTAGCAACCCAGTCAAGCACCTCCACCTTGGTCCGCAGGTCCGCCAGCACCTTTCCAAGGGGCGTGGCCAGCAACTGAAGCGGGTGAAGATCCTATTTCTTCTTCCACATTTAGGAGGAAAAAACGAACAGCTTACGAGCTTGGAAGCCGCGAACGTTCCACTGCGGGGGGGAAACCAAACTTCGTATATGTACAGGAGGGAGGCGAGGTAGATGCAGGCTGCGAGGGCAAGAATGCTTGGGACGAAGCAGTGAGGAATTTCGTCCCCAAGATTTTGGATATGAGTGTGGTGGAGTGGTCGAAGCACAAGCCACATACGCTCTAGAAATTGCGGGAGGCACTGGACAACGAGTTTGAGTACATGGGTCATCCGTTAAGCATGTTTGGGTTTCGCAGCACAGTGACTCGATACATGAAGTCGGAGCAATCTCGTTTGAAGGCGCGGTACTTGAAAGGCATCAAGACCCCTCCTATCCATGTGGACGACGAGCAGTGGAACCGCTTGATTGCTTATTGGAAGACAGATGCCCAGAAGCTGAAGTCGTAGAAGATGGTTGTTGCGCGACAGAATGTGAAAAATTACAGTGGAGTGGGGAGGAAAGGCGAAGCAGGCGTCGAAGCACAGTTGGTAAGCATACTCAGGATTCATCTTTGTTAGTTGTTGCAATTGGAATTATTTCCATGATCTCAAGCATATCCATACGCAAGCAATTTGGTCATGCAGGTTTAGCTTTTAGAATGTAATGTCACTACAATCATAGCTAACGACACAATTGCAGAGAGGAGGGAGGGCAACCAGCCCTAGAATAACCGCCCTCACTGAGGGGATGCGGTCAGCTGTAGTGCAAGTTGCAGCACCAATGGTAACTATCTCCAACCTCATGTTCTTCATACATTTTTATGACATTTACTCAAACACGGTACATGTGTCTAGATCATCGTTTGTCCCTTGGTCATGTAAACGCCATCTCTTCTCCAATATTGTCGGTACTCTATCTTCCTGAAGGGTAGTCCATTTTGTTCCACAGAAGCCTGAAGCTTTTGGTAGGCGCTCAATTTGATGGATACATGAAAGTCAATAGTTGTCGCAAATACAATCATCTTGTAGGACTATAGGACTATGTTGGCTCTGGAGAAGTTGAAGTGAAGTTGTTCTAGAGTTGCGCAGAAGTCTCGAAGTCATTAGTGGTCACTTTGGAGGAACTTCATAGTGACTTATATTACACTAAAGAATGACTGCCCTCTTTGTTGTGTATTCTTTGGGGGGAATAGAGCGGGGGTGCAATTGACTCGGCTTTGCGTTCAGAGATGGTTGCTTGGAAGAAGGATGTGGACGTCAAGTTCACACAATTCCTGGCTACCTCAACAGCTTAGTTAGCTGCAATTGATGACCTCCGGTGCATGTTCCGTAGCTTTATGGGGAAATTGGCAGACAGTGAGGAAGGCAACCCATCCATCACTCAATCGGCGTTGGAGAACCAAGACTCTCAAGGCCGGGAGGCTACTCGGGCGCTTCCAAATTCCAGGAAGAAGGGAGTGTCCGTCGATGCCCTTTTGAGGAAGAAGGTGGTAGAAACGATAGAGAAAATGACGCCTGAACATGTAGAGGAGAAGACTTCTGATGGCCACATCAAAGCCACAGCTGCAGAAGTAACATTGTCTTCAGACACAGAGTTGACATTGAAGGACAGTCCTGGTACTAATTTCCCTGAGATTGGTCCGGAGTGCAAGGTGACGGGAATGGAAAGCCCGAAGGTTGAACTTGTGCTGCCAGTGGTGGCGATTGCAGGCAGTCCATGTGCTTATGCCCTCCCAGAATGTCCTAACCCTGCAGGTGACGTTAGTGTCGAGGGCCTTGTTGAAGTAGCAGGAGCCTGCAAGAATCTTGAACCCGTAGACATTGGCAATAGCGCCAAGACACCAACCCCAGAGGAAGTGCGCTCTACCGTCCCTGAGATTGGGCACGCTGTGACTTCTGCAGCCAACGTAGAGGTGGTGCCTACAAATGTTGACAAGCTTCCGCAGCCTACAACCAGTGTTGCCGATCCGCAGCAGAGGAAGGGGAGGAAAGTGCCGAAGTCTCTTGTCAAGGTAACCGCCCCCTCAGACGTTCATCCGTGTACGTCAAGTGAGGTGACGCCTACCTTGTCAGTGTGTGACATCCTCAAGAAACGTATGCATCGGCAATCGAAATTAATAGTTTTTAATGTCCATGGCACACTGTTGGATTGTAGTTCTCTTGCTGCAGGGAATCCTAATAGTAGAATCCGGGGGACAACCAAAACTGATTTGAGGAGAGTGGTCTTCAGGCCTTGGCTAAAACCGTTTCTATCCCGATGTTTCACTCATTTTGCAGTTGGGTTTTGGGGTAGTACCACTGCATCTTACATGGATGACATTGTCCCCACAATGCTTGCAGGGTTGAAGTGTCCCTTTAATGCAGTGCCACTGTTTTCCTGGTTCAGTAAGCATTATGAGGTACATGAGGTGGAAGAAGATAAGACAATGGATCGGGGGAAGAATTTGTCAAAGGTGTATGAGAATTGGCCTCGTTTTAGTGCATTGAACACAGTGATTATAGATAGCAAGATCAGTAGAGTCGCTTGCAATCCAAATGCAAATGTAATCATCAGTACAGCGTTTTATGTGAAGTGGCTATGCATAGTGGCTGATGACAAGGACTACTTGAAGTGTTACTTGTGGCTTTTGCTGGAGGCGCTTCTTAAATGCCCTGACGTCCCAGCGTTCCGTTTGAAGTACCCTGAAATTGTCCACGAATCACTGGCACAAATGCTTCAGAAACGTCAAAATGGATCACCGTATGAATTCCTTGACATTTTGAAAGGTGAGGGGGAAATGAAAGCAAACCACGTGGTTGCAACCCTGTGCTCCCCCTCACCTTCAGAGGCATTGCATTTTTAACGACTTCTATATCTGTGCAGGGAAAACTACTGAAGCGGGAGACGAGAAGCAAGGTAGCATTGGCCCCTGAGAAGAAACGAGATGTCATTTCGAAGAAGGTTTGTCTATGAAATTCCTATGTGCTTCTCATTATTTGTTGAGGCTCAGGTCGTGTCTTAGTCTTTCAGAAGTCACTTGGAATTAAATTAGGAGTGACTGGGATGTCTTAGTCGTGGGCAAGTGACGAACTAGTCGAGTCTAACTCTTTTAGAATTGGCGCCGCAGTGTAGTATGAAATGAGAGTCGAGGTGTAAGACAATATAATCAATAGGCAAACGTGCCTTCCACATATCGTGCAAGTGTGTAGAACTTGTAAGCAGGGCTAAGTTTGCAAATGTTCCGTAAACAAGTAATTTCTATCTAGGAATTGGTGAACCTTACCCATAGAAATTGATGAAACTTGTAACTGCGGTAAAAGAAGTCCTACATATAGGACACCGTTCTCAAAATATTCTCTCAATAGAGGGAATGCAGGAAGGCAAATACCGTGTGCCATATGAGGTGAGGTGAGCCCACATGAAAATGTCTTCAAAGCAGTAGTCATTTTCTTATGCAAAAGTGGTTACATGTGTCCTAGTTCGCACCACATGAAAGTTGACGTACTAAACTCGTAGTAGGTACTCTACGTTCAAATTGTGAAGGTGTATGTACATGTAGTGACCACCTTCTTAGTTTACCGTGTCTGTCTTTTTCAGTGCCTTCGTGTCTGCTCAATATACTGGATGAAGTCATTCTCTGGTGAGCACTAAGTCGCACAGTAGTGAAGCCGGAGTTATTGGCGAGTTCAAAGTCATCCTATTGTTAATGAGAAGTTATGTATAAGTCAACTTAAAGTGGATTTGAGCGAATCAGGTTGTTGTCTTATTCAACTATAGGAACACTAGCTTAACAAGTATGTGATGTATTGTATTGTGTAGTTCAACGTCGGGGACGAAGTCTTCTTGATGAATTCGCGATCTGTGAGGCAGAAAGTGGCTGTGGGGACCATTAGCGGAGTGGCAGGGGAGCACAAGTTCCACTTTGAGGAGATTCCGGAGGGGTGGTTTAAGGTGGATGTGCATGAGATTCTGCAGGAATCCGTGCCGCTCATGTACCCCAATGACAAGGCAGATCAATCTCTAATTGAGGACGCAAAGGGCTCCGCTGCAATGTGGGTGGATAAGTACATAAAGTCATACACTTGAAAGGGCTTCTTGAGGCATGGCATGCAAGCTCGGCAATGAGCAGTAGATTTTGGGGGGCACATGCCACCATTAGAGTCCTTCATGAAATCGTTTTTCAGAAACTGTACTGTTGTGTTTTCAGAAATTACGATTTCTTTTTTAAATTCCTCTATGATTGAGTGGTGCACATTATGATTAACGATGCATGTCACTGTTGGTATGCAGCAAATCATGAGTCACTGTAGTTGTAGTCACTTTTACTAGTTTTGTATTGCTAGGCAAGTCCCCAAATTCTTGTACTAGTGGCAAGTCAGTAACAACTCAGTCAGTAATTTCTTCTGCATGCCTGTTGCCGTCATTGCATGAGGTAGAACCTAAACCCTCATAGGACAGTAACCCGGCACTTGCCCTCAACTAGCAGTCAACTCCAGTAGAACTGAACTAAATGTAGGAAGTAAGTCATATCTATATCAGGTGAACTAAAAAATTACTAGTGAACCCTAGAAGTAGTAAACATAGTAATTGGCATGTGAATTAGCAACTTAGAATGACAAAGAAGTGACTCTGCCATGACTTATAGAAGACTAGTGAAGTCAACGACTTCACTTCTCGCGTACTTGTATGGAACTCAATAATGACTAAGAAATGACTAGACACGTGGATGTTTCCAACCAATCAGAGGCTGCCACATCACCTAATGTTAGGGCGTGTGCCCAACACACGCCCTTGCCACCTCAATCTCCACGTATACATGTATCATCCTCTATATCATCCTTTGTACATCCAAGGTACAAACGGATGGTGATAATACAATCGCAGTCATTTATGTAAACGACTTGACCACAATGACTACAGGGCCCTAAAGTCATTTATCAGTAAAATGTGACCACAATGACTGATTTCCAGTCATTTTTGCAAGTCATTCTTTCCTTCTTTTTTTTGTAGTGTAATGAGACTAGGGAATTCATAACAAGGCCTCACTAAGTTGCACCGTCATTTGAGTTGTGGGTCGGGGCTTGTCACAAGTTCTTGAATTGCATGCATTTAACATCTTTGGATCAGGCTTAAAGATTACAGTAGCCCTAAACCCTAAGGTACATGAAGGCCTCCTTGTTACCTTTACATACCACATGTCAACCCAAAGAATAGAAATTTAGTCTTGCTCCCACATTGGGCTTGCATTTCCATCAATTTCAGAAGCCAATTACAACCTCAACATGCCCAATCCTATTGTAGGTACATTGACAAGGTAGCATGTCAAAGATAACGTCACCGTGGATGTCATGTTGAACAGTGCTCCGTACTAAAAGAGCTGAGAATGTCCCACGTGTCTCCTACTTCATGATGAAGCAAGAACACTGTAGAAGGTGCGGTAGCAGGGTAGATAGGGTTCGTCTGACCATTTCGCAAGAACCTACTTGCAATCATTGTGGTGAATGAAAAAACTCACCAATATGGCATTATTGCCTATGCTTTCACCACGTGCTAGGGTTGTTCGATTTGCAAATTCATCTCTAGAGGCACAGTCAGTGGATTGGGAGGACTTCGAGGCAACGGCAATTCTTACAAATCTAAATTCTGGAAGTGCAAAAATGCCTCCAAGGAAGAGTGTGATCAAGCGTTTGGCGGAGTCCACTGATGAAGGCTTCCTTTGGCGGAGTTCACGCCACCAATTACTCCCAAACCCTAGCGCAACGGCTGCTGTTCAGCTTAGTGAACCGAACCCACCCTCCAAGCAGGTGAATGCAAACCCATTTCTAATTGCCTTCATCGTGTACATATTTTCATTCTGCACTTAGAGTTTGTGTTCAAGATTTGGGCTGCGTGGGGGGGGGGGATTTCGACCCAATAGGAGCGCAGCGACATCGGCCACTACACCATGGCCGTCGGACGCTTGCCATCGCAGCTACAGTGTAGCCCCAGCCGGGCCTCTACCAGGTATCTCCCTACTATACAAAGGGTATAGCCATAAGACTCGGGTAATACCTGGGCATCATGTTTGCCTGCCGTCATTTCTTCGTTTCCTCCGACGCGCTCCGTTTGCGCTGTCGTTTCCTCGTTCTTTGGAACCATCATGTCTTCAATTTCAGGGCGCAAGGGGCGGCGTTAGCTCTTCAGTGATCATTTAGGTAATTTGAAATTTGTTGATTTCTTGGTGGGGTTCTTTGATTTTGTTTTCTTGTTTAGTGATGTTGCTTTAAATTGATGAAAGACGAGGGTGCATTCTTCAGTCGCAATGCAGGTGACCTTGCTGCCATGGCCTACTGTGGGGGTTCCTGAACTCATACCCTAAACCCATCGAGGTCGCTCCAACCTCCCATGACACCGTGACTACTTCCCCTTCCTTGCTTGAGTCTGTGTCTGATTTCTAACCCAAGTCCTTTGCTCTTGTTTATGGACGTGGTTGCTCCTTCCTCCTTCACATGGATTAATTTGATTGTGCTTGTGGGTGGACCTAGGTGGGAGAGTTCTTCGTGCAATGGAGAGAGCCCCCTCATGCGATGTTGAAGCTCCCGTACAGACATGGGAAGCGGAAGGATGCGCCACTCCGTGAGAGCCCCTCATTGGAGGAGGTGCCGCCAGCCTCACTGGTGATGCGCATGCATGGCGAGGGAGAGCGCAGGTCCAAGGCTCAGGAGGATGGTTGCCGTTTGGTTGGAAAAGGGAAGGCAGCTGTATGGCAAGTTGCACCGCCCTCCAAAAAGAAGAAGGTGGTTGTCATCGATTCGGAGGACGATGAAGACGTTGACCCTGCCGTAGAGGAGTGCGAGGAAAGCGAAGCCCCGAAGGAGCAGTCATGGAGGTGAAGGTTTTGTTTCCCTCGATGTTCTTATTTTATTTGTGTTTTTCCGTTTTTCGTAAGGCAAGCTGTCATTGTTGATGTCATCGTCAACACGTTTGCGTTATGCACGATGTCAAGATGTTTATGCCGTGATTTTTGTGCATTGACATAGATGGTGGAAACAAGTTAAATGCAGATAGCGCTATAGAACTTAAAGATTCAAGTGAAAGTTAGACATGGAATGCTTTGTACTAAGAGTCCTTTGAGTTTATTAGGCCTTGTGTGTGAATATTTTTAGTTTCTGGAGCACAATTTGTCAACATGTTGTGGTGATTGATGTCAATCCAGACGGAGACTATTGTGATTAATGTCAAAATTATCGTCAGGTGTTGGGATTGACGTCAAACGTGACATTGTATGTTCTGAGTGACGTCAAACATGACATTTTATGTTCTCAGTGATGTCAAACGTGACATTGTATGTTCTTAGTGACGTCAAATGTGACATTGTATGTTCTTAGTGATGTCATAGTTAACATAGATTCTATGGAGATGGGACTCCACAAAGATTGCCCTAAACTTTTAGATTAACCTTATATAAATTGCAGAAGGACTTGAAGCCTACTGTGTGTCCTTGGTTTTCTATAAAGTTTTGTGCAAGGCATTTGTGAGCATGTTGCATATGTGTTACAATCTTCTTGCATACAAACTTGAAATGTGCCTTGTGCAGTCGCGGATATGGAACAACAGGCAGTGGTGATGAATCAGAGGGAAATACGGAGGATATCATTGATGCCTTGCATTCCCAAGGGAAATTTAAAGAAGTGGGGAGTAGTGCTATGAAGAAACCCATTGAGTTGGATGTGGAAGGGCAGCCTTGGGGATCGATGAAGGATGCCTTCCATAAGGACATCCAAAAGTATGCAAAGGACCTAGACCCTTCTTGTGGCTGGGAAGGCCAAGATAAAAGTCTTCGAAGGAATTTGTTCAGAAGAGTGTACACGGGTGAGCATTGGACAACTTTCTTTCCATGTTCAATTCTAAGCTTTCTTTGATGTTCTTTGGGGATGTTGTGTGGTACAGGTTCACATGAAGCCTTACATGAATGAAAATATTATGGCTGATGTCAATGTCTCTAAGAATTTGGGACCAGCCCCACGCATTGAGGTCTTCTAATTTCTTAGACCTAGCCTATTTCCTTGTATTAAACATCCCATCCTTGAAATGCGCCCTATTGCATGCCATGTTTTGGGAGCCTAATATTGAAGCTATTGTTAATGAATGTATGTGGCTTGTAGATTGGCAAATGTGTGGGGATGCTGAGAGGGTGACCGAAAAGTACGTCCAACCCATCATAACGAAGACCTTCATTACTACACGATTTCGCATCAATCAGTTGATTGACGCAAAACAAAAAAGACCAGATGATGTGCATGGCCCATATTGGAAGAAGCTTGTAGCCATGCGCTCCACCGAAGCAGCACAACAGAGATCTGCCCACATGCGTTCAATCTCCTTGAGTAAGGTGTCTACATTAGCACAAGTGAAGGCCATTGAGAGACAAGTTGTTTCACGATTGGTAAGTATGGAGGATGGTTCATTCCTTGTACATTTTTTGTCCTTGAATAGTTCATTATCATTTGAATGTCAAAGGAGATGGTGCAGATGACGTCGATTATGACATTAGTACTAACATGTGTTCAATGCAGAATTATAAGTTCATGTTGCACGAAGAAGGTCAATGTTGTCCTTTTGGGCTTGCTTAGCCCAAAATCATGCCAAAGTAAGTTCTCTCTAAATTGCAATGTTCTCCTTCTCCTAAATTACTCCCTCCCCTTCATTGACTTGTTTTGGTTGTTGAATGTAGACCATGCTGCTGAACCGGTCTCCAACTGACGAAGAAGTGGATGCTGAAGTAGCAAAAGAGTAGAAGCGTCTTTCAGAGGAGAAGCGCAAAGGCCTTGCTAATTATGGGAGAACGATTGAAGAAGTTCGCAGCCGTGTTGGTGATTTGGAAGGCTCTTTCTCAAGCCTTAGGGAACATGTCACAGCGTCCACCAAGCGAGTAGAAGACATGCTAAAGGAAGCCCTTGAGAAGTGGGGGCCAAAGGAAGGAACCGCTTTGCATGAGAACATGGAGCCTTCTTCCTCCACAAAGGTGGTTGGAACATCAGGCTTGACCTCACATTCCCAGGAGGTGTGGCAGGTGGGCCAAAAAGATTTCCTTATGCCCATGTTGAAGGCGGTGGACCCTTCCATTCAAGCAACGCCTACCATCGTTCCAGGTGGCATCAACAATGACGAAGTTGTTACTCCTGATGTCCAGAAGAACAAGGAGCATGTTGACTTGGATGTCATTGGCAACACAACCATAGAAGCTAAAGAAGGAATGTCCCCATCTGTAGAACTTCCAGATGTTGTGGAGGAGGGTGATGGCGACGAGCAAGAGGGGGATGTCTACTCCATTGTGCAAAAGACTGGAGTACAGCCCGCGAGGGAGGAGGCGGAAGGTGTGGCTGAGGGTGTTCCAGTGGTATCAAACTAGGTAAGGCATTCTTGTGTATTGAATGATATCTTGTCCGGTTTGTACTTTAGGCATGCCGCAGTGCTCAACTTTTCCATTGAATCTCAAATTCCTCCGATATGGGTGATGCTATGGCAAATATTGACATATGCCACCATATACTATCTTTGATCCCCTTGTTCTTCGGTTTGCAAGAACATCTCCTGTCTGGGCCATTCTTGCAAGATGCAAATGCAGTCTAAAATGCTTCCCTTGCACTATTTTGTAGGAGGGCCTCGAAGCACTAGGCGAATCTTCAAGTCGACCACGTCATGTTAGTAGGACCTCTGCAACTGCAAAGCCAACAAAGGTTGTCTAGAAGGCAGTAGTTCCTAGAGCCCAAGCCTCAAAGGTTGTTGGGCTCCCTAAGCCTCCGACTACTACCTCAAAGGTGATTAAGCATTCCCTCATCTTTGATTTCATTTGTTTCTTTTTGTAAAAGCTTGAAGTGGTCTTGGAAGTGGTCTTCCGGTGTACCTTCATATAAAGTTTCATCATGTTCTTATGCTAACAAGTGGCTATCCAATGATGTAGGGCAGTAGTGCCAAGAAACCTGAGACACCTCGCAAAAAGTGACCACCATGCTTCATGTGGTGTTGCACAGAGCAGGCCATGTTTTTTCATGACGTCTTCTACAGCGGGTATTCAAATCAATTTTAGTGTCAATATAGACATATTCAGCCATATAATGATTTTGTTTGTTTTGTTTCATAGAATTGACACCCTTGCAAGGTCCTTTCAAGGAATGCAATAGATACCTCCTTTATAGTGCCGTGGTTGTGCTCACAAATTGAGCATCCTAGGTGCAACATTATGCAGAGAATAAAATGGCCTATTTTGTTATGACCTACTATTTGTTTACCATTCCATTTGTATTTGGTAATGTGTTAATGTTTTATGAGACTTTCTTTCCATCCAAGTGAGAATATGTTACTTCAAATGTTGTAGGTAGTAGGGTTCTTATAGAATCAACCAGATTACATGTTAATGTTGATGTTGAAGTAATCATGCATTGTGTTTTCATTTGCTTTCCCTAACAGAGCTAAGGGCCGTAGTTGGCATTTCTGATCGGTACAATGTTCCCCAAAACACTCACCAAAACAAGACTCAATAGAACTACTTCAAATGGGTGTTTTCAAGAATGTTCACCCGAACATGAGTTACTGTTAAAATTGTCATGTACCTGATTTCAGAAATGTTAAGGGTGACATTATCTACTACATATTCATGTGATGAAACACAACTTTTCATGAAAATGGTGTTGTTTTTTCTAACAGAGCCACGTCCATGATGACGTCACGAAAAACATGCACACGTTGTTTCGAATGTTATTGTGAACATCTTGTTACAAACAGAAATTGCTTGCACGGCATGTGTGGAGGCTGACATGGACAATCCATGTCAACATTCAAAGTTTTCCACGTCATCAATTTTAGTTGTCCACGTCATCATTTTAAAGGTGTCCACATCACTTTTTGGTAGGCTCCACATCACAGAGTCGGTCAGGTTTGGGCTGTGGAAAAAAATTTCACCCGTGGCATTGCCCAACTTGAAAGTGCTTATGTGGCGCTCATAACCCCTCCACATGGGGCTTTCTGGAGAGCTTACAACACCATGTTTTTTAGGACGTCAAAAAAAAAAAAGTCGTTTTTTGTCGCATTTTTTCAAATTTTTGGCGTTCTGGGAGGCATCAAAAATAACGGATTTTAGGTGACATCAACGGTTACATGAAACCTGTTTCCGACAACATCCAACCACATTTTTCTTGACGTCACTAAAAAGCCTGTTTTCTTATAGCGGTAAGTGCTAGAACGGACGAGTACACTTGTGACCACCTAGCTTCGCACGAGTAGGAACTGACATCAAGGTCATTGTAGTATGGAAGGATCTTATGGGAGGTTTTTGTGTGACGTGCAAACCTGATTGCTATCCGGGTTGTTGTAAGAGATCAAACCAGATCCGAGTTAATTTAGGAGAGAAGGAGATAGGACAATGGTTCTTTAGCCACTATAATCCATGAAAGGAGTGGTGGGCCTACCACTCACAAAATCAAGGGGTAACCCCTTTGATGGTCCAACAGAGGCAAAACTAAACCGGAATAGGAGTGAGGAGATATATGGACAATCCGAAATGGACTGGTCCAGAGGAGTACCTAGACCGGAAGTGATGCCGTCTTGGAATTGGATTAAATTGGATCAACCAGAGATTTAGGGAACTAGAAGGGGATGACTCCGGTCTGGAACTATCTGGTGGTTGGCTGTTTTTGGTTTTAGATCTAGGACCGGAAGGAAGGTTTAGAGGTTAGTAAGGCTTACTCATTTAATAAAGCTAAATACTTCACAAGATCTCGTAGGTTCGATCTTTAAAGTCACTTAGTTATGCTCTAGAGTGATTTTTGGGAGTATAATAGGGAATTTACTTGCTTTGTGCTACGACAGGACATATAGTTTAGGAGATCTCAATGTAATAAACAAAAAAAATAAAACAAAACAAACATACAACCCATCTTAAGGTATAGATGGACTTGTTGATATGTATAGGATCTTTTATTTTAATGTTCTCTAAATATCTTGTGCATTATACATATCTATTACACATACATAAACTTACTAATATTTATAGGATTTTTATTTTTATTTTTATGTGAATTGTTATATATATATATATATATATATATATATATATTTTTTTTTTTTTTTTTTCATTAGTAGTTGTTTTGGATTTTTTTCTTTATTGCGAGAGGGTGATTGCAAGAATCAATTGTCCTATTTTTTGTCCCCTTGCCCTCAAACATGTGTTTTTTTGGTCATAACTTTTGCGTCGGAAGTCCATTCGTCTTGAAATTTGGAATGAAGGTACACATAAAAGTTTCACTCATTCTGTATATATATATATATATATATATATATATATTTTTTTTTTTTTTTTTTTTTTATAATTTTTAATTTTTTTTTATTTTATTTTTTTTATTTTTATATTATTATTATTTTTTTTTTAAATTTAAAAAATTACTTTACTATTTTTAAGGTGCCTCCAATTGGGTGTCTACCTTGGCCATTTGGGGGGGGTTTAGTTTGAAGTTTTACCCAAAAATGAAAACTAAAAGCCACAAATTAGAGAAGACAGAGCTATACTTGCTTTCCAATGAGAGATGAAGAGATTTTGCAAAAAACCTTTGTATGAGGTGTCTACGTAGGGCCAAAGTGACCGTTGTTTGTGCACATTTTGGGGGCAGGAGAAAATTTTCTTTGAAGAAATTTTTGGTACAATGTGATAGCAGGCTTGTCTACAAAAATGGTTTTTTTCTAGGAATTTTTTGAATTTTTTTTGAATTACAAAAAATGAAAAGGTCCATAGACCCCTTTTCTGCTATTTTCTACTCCTAATGGCTTCTATAGTACTCTATAGTAGTCTATAGTACTACATAGTATTTGTATAGTATTGAATCAATGGTTAAGATTTGCAAGCGCCCAAAATTGATGGTTGAGATTCGTAGGTGCAATTTGACACGTGAAATTGATAATAGTCCATAGTACTGCTAGTCCTACAGCCAAAAATTGGGTTTTTGAGACCTAAACGTGAAGTGTTTCTTGCAACCACCTTCGAGTAGAAGGTGTACATTGTTGAACAATTGGTTCCAAAGGGTCACCACATACTCAAAGGATATATCTTGGACAATTTTTTTTGTTTTAATTCACATTAGTAGTTGTTTTGGATTCTTTCTTTACTTCAAGAATAGAAGGTGTGCATTGTTGAACAATTGGTTCCAGAGCATCACATACTCAAAGGATATATCTTGGATAAAGTTTTTAATTCTAATTCTTATTAGTAGTTGTTTTTGATTCTTTCAACCACTAATCATTGCATATTGTATTTTCAATAGACATGGATGAATATAGGTGTTGTACGCGTAGCGGGAGGTAAATACCATTTACAACACCTAAACGTGTAAACTAACTCGAAATATCGTCCTAGGGGATTCTAGACTATTGCTGCAAGCCAAAATTATCCGTTCTACCGACTTAAGGTCTTGCTTCACCTTCTTTCTCTCTTTCTGGAATCCAATTTGGGTCCACTCCTATCCGGAATCCGGATCCGTCTCTTCACACACAAACACTATTTTTTGGTACCTCTGTTTTACCCTTAGAGGGTCCGCCTTTGATTGTATAGAGGGGTAGGGACTCACCACTCGTATTCCTCACACATTATTCTCCCTCAAAACTACACAATACACTTAGACTAACTGTTGCATTTGGATTAGACCGTAAACACTCTTACAACTTTCCGGATGGCCAATCTGGAAGGCAGGTCACACAGAGCCGCCTCTAGACTTTTCCACTACAACGACAAACCAACAGAAACCGGAACTGATGTAGGGATTGTAAATTGTTTTCTAGATTGATCCTAGGGTTTGGCTGACCTTCCAGTAAGTGGCTTGGGGATTTCTTCCACTAGCGGTTGCTTATCTCTACACGGAACTCTCCCTGGTGTTCTGGACTCGCATCCACGCCACTCCTAATCGGATTCTTATTCCAGTGTTTTAAAGGCACATGCTCAAAACAAAAATCACGAGTCTAGACTATGTCACAAACGTTCCATACAACTCAGATCCAAGTCCCCTCAAATCCGGATTCCTCCTTTCCTCCTCTTCTCTTAATTAAACCCACTCCCAAGACAATATCGGAAAGTTGGATATACGACAGATCAATTCTTGAGGGTCTACTTGGTGGCTCAGATTAAAGAAAGGATGAAAAAATACAAACTATAATGCTAGGATGGAATGAGAAGGCAAAAAACTTGCCCCTCACTTAAAAATTCAAAATAATCAAAGCTGAAAAGGTCAAAAAGCTACCCGGAAATCTAGGTGACCAATCTCAGACTTCCCGAGAAACCCGGAAAAGTCAGATCCTACAAATCTAGAACCCGGGCCCACACCTGGAAATCCGGATTCAATTCAAAACTCAAATCCTAACTGCCTAAAATTCTAACTACTTCGCCTTTCGTGCCTTCTTCTAACTACTCCCACCTTGACTTGCTGGTACTCGGGTAGATGACCTCGGAGTTGCTTTTGGAGTTGCCTTCACCAGTGTCATCCTCAATGATGCCCGGGTCTAGATCTTCCAGATTTCCAAAGGAGAGTATTCTCCTTCCATGTCTTCCTCCTCTTCATCTTCTGATCCGGTCCGGTACTCCTCTTCCTCAGATTTCTCAATTTGAGTGATCTCCCTCTCATCTTCTTAACCTGGAGATGTCTCATCCAAAATAATGGGGTCCATCTCCTTCCTTGGTTGTTGCTGCAGCATGTGCTCGAATCCTTCCGGATGGGTCTAGGCCGGATTCATCAGTCCTCCGATCTGGTCTGCCAATCCTCAATGGGTTTGTAGTTGAGGTGTTTGAAGTGGCTCCTTCACCAAAAGATGGAAGATTGGGACAGGTGGCAAAACCATAATCTCCGGCGATACTAACTCTCGTGTTGCTTTTGGCTACTCACTTGGTTCTCGTGCTATCTTCACACTCCTTTGGATTGTCTTCTCGAGTTGCATAGAAAAGGGTTCTATAGAATGCCAGAGAGTCTTCCTCGGGGCTTCCGATCTAGACGGTAGTGGCATTGAGGCTATTAGCTTTACTAGAGTTTCCGTGTCAAAGTGGATTTCCAAAAAGTTAGAGAAGTCCATGACACGGTCCAGATCAATTTGTCCCAGCAATTGGTGCATTTCCTTCAAGGTAGACTCCATCCTCGAAGAGAAGTCTACCAAGATCCGGATTACCTTAGATTTGGTAAGATGCCCTTCCTCTGTAAGCCGGTTTTGCACGAGGGCTGCCTTCATGACCAAGTCTGCCGGCTTGTCTACTAACCTAGATAGGTTCTTGACCAACTACAGGGCTTTCTTCTCCCTATTCTTTATTGTGGCTGTCGTAGCACAAAGCAAGTAAATTCCCTGTTATACTCACAAAAATCACCCTAGAGCATAACTAAGTGACTCTAAAGATCGAACCCACGAGATTCTGTGAAGTATTTACTTTAATTAAGCGAGGAAGCCTTATTTACCTCTAAACCTTTCCTTCTGGTCCTAGATCTAAAACCGGAAACAACTAACCACCAGATAATCTTGGATCGGATTACTTCCGTCCCGATCCTGGAACTATCTAGTTTCCCCAATTACCCTTATTCCAGGATTTTTACCACTTCCGGTCCTGGTACTCCTCTGAACCAATCCAATCCAGATTACCAACACATATCCTCACTTCTATTCCGGTTTAATTTTGCCTCTGTTGGATCATCAGAGGGGTCGCCACTTGAGTTTGTGAGTAGTAGGCCGACCACTCCTTCCGCGAATTATAGTGGCTGAAGGACCACTTGGTCTACTTCTTCCTCTCCTAAGCTAACTCAAATCCGGTTTGATCCCTTACAACAGCCTGAATAGCAATTCGGTCTGCAGGTCACACAAAAATCCTCCGTACGATCCGTTCTTACTACAACAACCTTGGTGCCAGATCCTATTCGTGTGAAGCTAGGTGGTTACAAGTGTACTCGTTCGTTCCAACATTAACTAGAGCTATTCCGTTTACCACTAAGGTGATGAGACCTCTCAGAAGATCGGACACTCAACCGGATTTCCCATCCAAGAGTTCTAGCGCAACTAAGGATACCCTCCCTATCCGACTAGCCTAACAACGGCTATTTCACCCGGAACTCACAACTCTAGATCTACTGAGGCATTGAAGTCCACTCCCAACACTCCTACAACTTGCTCACACACTAAGGATCGGAAACTATCGCACCAAAGGGAGAGATCAAGTCACAAATCTGCCCTACACCTTCCTAACTCCACATCATGCACACCTGCCAAGTTCGGGAGATACACACAACACACAAGCGCATACAAAGGTACAAGGAATTTGCAAAAAGAAGACTCCTAGTACCCTTCGTAGGCCTGACTTAAATACAAGTCAAAAAGTACAAGTGGGCAAAATTGCCTACAAAAGTTCCGCCGTGACTTGGGCCAGATTTTTCACTTCCTACCTACTCCTAACCGGATCGAAACAGGATCCGGATCCGTTCCTAATCTACCTACTATTTACACTAAATGCCCACCCAAGATCCGATGGTGGCACTATCCACTCCCAGCTCCATCTGCTCGAAAATCTCGTTCAGGTTCCGATTCCGCTCCCCCTCTTGAGGGTTTGGAACCTGTTTGCCTTCTGTGGATCTTGGGGTTGAATCCAAGTCAATGGCGGTTTCGGGCGTATTGGCCTGAGTCGCCCTAACCTCCTAATCTATGGCATGGACACGGATGAGCACTCTCGGAACCCTTTCCGATTCTACCTCATTCTCTCCTAGCCGCACATCTTGTTCTCACTTTCTCTCTTCGATCTCAACCGGAAATCAAAGCTATAACACTAAAAACCACAAACTTAGCAGCATACACTGACACAAAAGACTGATACGGAAAGCTAAGTGATAGACGCAAACTACAAACTCAAAGCACAGAGAGCGTTGGAAGACAAAAATGAAAAAGAGTTTGATCTGGGTAGCCCAACCCTTATATAGTCGTTGGACTCCCTGCCACCTCATCATGACCTATTCTGGATCCGGTTCCTATATGGTATCCGGTCCATCACCTATCCGATCAGACATCTGCTCCTATCCGTTCACTCCCTAGGACCGGATTCAGCAAATCACCTTACTATCTCATTTTCCTTCTTTATTTTAGACCAAAATGGTTCCATAACTAATTCCGGATACAAATCTTTAGTTTCCGGTTAGTTTTACTAGGTAAACCAAAAAAAATGATAGTTTCACATCGTCACAGCGGCCATCTCTCCTTGAGCCTAGCTCAGTCTGGCTTGAAGGTTCACCTTCTCCTTCTCGAGGCCTTCAATCTGTTTCTCCTTCTTCTCTAGCACTTCCGAATTCGGAAGTTTCTTCAAAGCATCGAGGATGTCTTTCGACTCTGTCTTCAACTCCTTGTTGATTCTCCTGAGTAGGTCCACCAGGTTCTCGTGGTACTCTTGAGCCTGTAGTACCGAGTTGAACTCGATTTTGAAGAATCCGGATATGCCTCCTTCTTTTTTGCCGGAATCTTCTTTTGAGTCGGAAGCTTCCCCCATGAAGTCGGATCGGTGGACTTCCTCCGCCTCCGATCTAGAAGCTGCTCCTTCTCTTCTAGATCTTCTTCCTCTTCTATTGGCGACTGCTCTACCTCTACTTCTTTTGTGAGGTCGTATTGCAAGATGGTGGATCCGGTATTATACTCTACCATTTCCGCATCACTCAAGAGTTCTACATGATGGTAGAGGTGGAACAGGTAAGGACCAATGGGTTTGGTCTTAGCCTTTCCGACGTTGGCGGCAAGCTTGGAGACTACTACTCCAATGACTTTGCCCAAATTGACCGGTCTACCCTCCATAGCACCAAAGATGGTGTTTGCTACCGTAACCATAACCCGGATAGGCTTTTCCAAATACAAGATAGGGATCAGAAATTCTAGGACATGCCTTTGCCTTGCATCTAGATAGTCATTGATGGCATACCCTTCCTTGGAATGGGTTGCATTTTTAAACTTCCCTACTATAAACTTATCTGTCCAGGAGGCTAATTTGAATCCCTTTTTGGGGAATCCGTAAACCTTGGCCCAGACCTCATCAATCCAAGTTCCAAGTCGCCCCCTCACTATCAACTCATACTGATTTGAAGCACCTACAATAAGCTCTTTAATCATCCTATCATTCTTTATGGTCCATGGCCTCAAGAATAGGCCGACACACCCTATTTCACTCAGATCATCCTCCAACTATGACCGCTCTCTCAGCCTTTCCGGAATGGACAGACAAACCATCTGCCCTATCACCAATGGCTTCCATATATCCCTCTCTGCCATTGCAAACTAGACCAAGATCTGGACAAGTAAGAACTCTTGAAACGATCACTAACTCACCACTCTTTCTCTCAACTATACGCACACAAAACAGTTGTAGAAGAAAAAAGAAGAACAAATGAGAGTCGCAGGGTTAAGTACCCGTCATCTTACTGACCGTTCCTAAAGCAGACCGTTTACCCGTAACGGATCCCTATTTTCCTAGGTCGGAAGTCTAGACCGTAGGTTGTCGCTATTAGGGTTCCCGGAATCTAGTTCCGTCTTGGATCCCGTTACAGAATACTTAGAGCATCCTCTCAACCTTAAGGAGATGTTAGGCTAAGACAGTTCTAATCCTGTTTTCCTATTAGAATTTTGGAAAAATTCTATATACTTATAAACTCTTTACTATTAACCCGATGAATTCCGGATTTATGGCTCGCGACAATAGGTAAGATGAGAAATAGATAGGAATATAGGATGAGAAATAAGTTGACATCAAGTTAAAAATAAATTATAAGTAATCAAAATTTGTAAATCGATTTAACCATCCAATTCCAATTAGAGTTACTAATAAGGCTAAGTGATTTAATCAATGTATGGGGAGTACCGGCATTTAATTACGAACTAGCTGATTGATTTTGATAATTTCTGAACTAGGTAGAAAAGTGTAGGAAATGGTTTTGAATGAAAAAAAAGGAGGTTTTCGGAAATGGATTGGATAGGAAAAAAAACCATCAGCAATTTTGTTGTCTATTCTAGGAGTATGTATGAAAATTACCAATTTACATGCTTCTTTTTTGGCAAGCAACCGATTGGGCACATGCTTTTTAGGAAATTGTTTTGACATGTGTAGAGAATTTTTTTGTAATATGCACAATGTACAAATACATTATGTAATATACCCGTTTTGGATCCTTGTATTTTCTGAAGGCTACATCCTCACCCCTAAGATGGTAGGGGCTTCACCAAAGATATAGTAAGAAAACAAATTGGAAGTGAAAGACAAGAAAACTTTAACCAAAAAAATGGGGAGTGAATAAAAATCCACTACCCAAACGCAAAATTAGATTAATTTTTGACATTTAGGAAAGTGGCAAATCGAAAAACCACAATGGCAACTAATTGCCTAATTCCATTAGAAAATGGGGGATATCAACCAATAAAATTTACACCCTCTAGGCCCATTTCCGAGTAAAATTTGAAATATATCTGAGCCACCTTCTAGAAGCTAGAAAATTCTCTAATTTTCCTACAGAACTCCCTAAACTATGGATTTAATGGTTTGGATGACAATACATAAGGAGTGTGTGAGTGCCAAATTATCCACCCTCAGTAATTCATGAATACAACCAGGTTCTAGGTTTCAACTAAGTGACTCCTACCTTAAGGTATCTAAGTGTGGTCTACAGTGCCTTCCAAGCAATGGATCTTCTTACTAAGTGCCTAAGTGGCCCCAAATTGCAAGATTCGCTTAATCTACTTCCTATATTTTGGGTTGGCTAGATGGTAAGCCTGCTGGATGATTTGGATGGTACCTACACCAAGGTAGAACTATCCTAGGAAACCTCTAGTTCATCTTGTGCCATTTCCAGAAATATAAGACTCGACCCTATCCGACTTTCCTAGCCAAAGTTATGGGTGGATGAAATTTGAGCGCTACTCGGTTTCTCAAACTTCATCCATCGATTACACCTAGTTCCCCAATTCAAAAAGATCCGAAGTTTCTAGGGGTGGTTCACAAGAATTGTTCCTACCTAGATCTGGAGTAAGACCTTGATCAGGGATTTCTACTGAATTTCCATCCAAGCCTTATCTAAACTTCATCCGCTACTTTCTCCTAACCTATATTTCAGAATTAGCTTTTCTTTTCGGGCCTCGAACCTAATTGGTAGCCTCCTCCTGACCTACTTAGTTCTCTATCAAATTCAGGGTTTAGCTATTCTTCATCCAATTTGACCCTAAACTTCATCCGGTGATAACTTTCTCAATTTTGACCCAATTTCAATGTGCCTTAGGGTTTTAGAAAGCCACGGCCTCCTTCTTTAAGCTTATGTCCCTAGAAATGGCCTGACCTACAGTCCTAAGGGTCTGACTTAGGGGTAGGCCTTGGCCAAGCTACTAACTTTTAATTAGAGACCTAGGAAAGGGTTGGGAAGGGTTAACTCATACCTTGGAACTTGAGTCATTGACTACACCCACTGGAAGCTCTATCTCCTCTACCATGAACTCCTGTGCCATGAGACAAGGAACCACCATTCTAATCATAAAATCAATTGATACAAGGGTTTAATAGTGGACTTTCTCCTAATTCTTTCCCTCTCTCCCCTTTCCTTTCCTCCCACACTCTAAGACAACCCAACTATCCTTGCTTCTACCTACTAAGTTAACCTCAAGGACATGTTATACCATCTTCCATGGGTTGAACTACTTCTTACATCCTACATCTTACGCTCTACACTTACGTCCCACACTTATGCCCCACACTTAATCTTGTGGCTATTACCTACTTCTAATCTAAGGGCTTAAGTGAGCTTTGAGGATTTTGCCCTATCTTATCTCCCTTCACCTTCTTCCTTCAAGTTGTCTTCTGTCTTGTCACTTCTTCTCATTCTTCTCGCCTCCTATCATCTCCATCCTTTCCTTCGTTGTTTTGCTTTGATTGCCTTGGTGAGTTTTCCAAGAGATGAGGTGTTGGATTCCTTGCCCTAAGGGCTATGTTAGAGTAAGGGTGACCTTTGGTCGGTATCTTCCATTCTTTCTCTACCCCTGGCTTGTTGTCTTTTTTCATCTCTTCTCCCCCCTCTTTTACTACGACCCCTGGACCTTGGCCCTAACACTGAATCCTGACTCCCTCATGCTTCGGATGTTGGACCTTGACTCCCCAGGCCCCCAATACTAACATCGACTTCCTTAGACCCCGATATTGAACCCTGACTTCCTCAGGCGCTAGTACTAGACCTGACTCCCTCAGGCCTCAATATTGAACCTCGACTCCCCAAACCTCCAGCACTGGGCTTCGATCCCCCCGAGCGCTAGTACTAGACCTTGACTCTGGGCTCCTGATATTGAACCTTGACTCTACCAATGTCTGGTCATGTCCCGCCAGCCCACCTGTGGTACTCGGACGGCCCCCTCCTGGGTATCAGGGCTGGACTAGGGTGTTGAGTGGACTACGATATTGTTTGGGACCTTTCTCTGGCAAATTCTGATACCTATTTTCTGTAGAGAGTTTGGGTGGTCATGAATGTACTAGTAGGTAGTGTTTTTAGGCTTACTAGGGAAGAAGGGTCCTTTCCATCTTACGCTCTTGCTACCTTCTAATTCCTAATTTGGAGGGCCTAAACCTTGGTTTGTTCCCAACGTATTTTGGGAACTAAATCTTGTGGGGAGAGGGCCCACGTGGTCTCATGGTACTCCCGTGAGGTAGTTATAACACACTGCTAGGACTTTTTACCCCTAGGGGATTCAAAGCTTTGTTGTCATTCCCTCTTTTAACACACCGCTAAGAATTTTTACCTCTAAGAGATTCAAAGCTTTGCCATACGAGCGGAACCCACTACCCTCACGCCCTCGTGTCTCTCACCAAGGACTACCACATCACTATTCAAAACAAGGACAACAAAAGAGGAAAAGGCTTTAGACATTCCAAAGGCTAGTGGCACAAGTTAGTAGCATAAATGACTTGAACTGAAGGCCCCCCAAAGCGGCATCGCCAGTCATATGGGGGGTTGCTCTAGGGTTAGTACAATGACGAGACAAAGAGAGTGACCAAAAGGGTCTCTCAAGGATAAGCACATACAACCTCGAGCAACACAATAAGTTAACAAAGCTTCCTATCTCAAGCTTGGAAGAGTTAGTACCACGTTCAATCAAAAGAAAAGGCAAGGGACCCATACAGACCTTGCAAGCTCCAAAAACAGCAACAATGGCCAAAAGTGCCCAAAAAACACCGTTGCAAAGCTTATGGCTAAAATGCTACAATTTCCAAGGTATACTGGACCCAACGGACCCAATTACACAAAAAGGTGGTGGTGAAAGAAGATAAGGGGTGACCTTTTATACTCTTTCTCGGGCACCCACCTCTCCTTGTTCATCTAAGTTAACCTTATTTTCATGGATTTTCATCCAAAACTCAAGGTTTTCATCTTATGTTGGCCTGCTAAGCTAACTTTTGAAAATTAACTCTCAATCGCTAATGGATTGCGCCATTGGCTTTAGAAGGCCATTTTCAGTCGTATGTGAACTTCTTCCCCCTTTTCCATCTTCAAAATTGCAATGAAACCCAGTGCCAATTTAACACCAAAATCGGAAAAAATCCCAACTTTGGGGGGTTGACTTTTCTAAAAAAAGTAACTAGCCTAGGCTCCTAAGTAGGTACGGGGAAGAGAGAAAAGACCTATCTTGCACTGCATTCCACTTTCGTAAGCTCTTGCTCCATTGGTCAGCTCTACCATGGACTTTAAATTTCGTTAATTGTCGGGGAATTTTGCAGGTTCAGGTACTTTTGACTATTGGAATGTCTTGAAACTTGTTGGGGTAGATTATTAACATAAAGAAAGTTATACTAATTTTTAGTGGGAATTTACCGCCACTTGGGGAATTTTTAGGAATTTCTCATTGTAGGTTTGGGTGGTTGACCGTCCGAAAAGACATCTCTTGACTATCAAAAAATCCCAAAACTTTTCGTGGAACCTCCTATGGGATCCCATAACACATGTATAGACTCATATTTTTATTCTACACATCGACCTAGGGGGGATAAAATCCACTTCCTCATTTCATTATCGGTGGCCGGGGAATCTTCTACACTAGAGGGAATCTTGAAAAAACGACTTTGTTGTTGATTCTCGGCATGGGTTTAACCCTAAGCCACCCTCCTTGGACTTGAAATTCTTCCATGGTCCTGTCTTGATATTTTCCACATTTGCAAGCTAACAATTGGAGTTCCGCTATTTCATCGATGAAATGGAGAAACCTAGAACCTATCTTCAGGAACTAACCTATATGCCTCACCAGGGTTCCTTCAACCAATTTTAGCTTAAAGATGTACTTTCTATGTGGGTTTTGAGCCGGATGTGACCATCACTTGCAATTAACCAATTTGCCATCATTAGTTGGGTTCTAATATATTTACAACTTGTGGTTGGGCCATTCTAGCTATAACATTCTAAAACTAGACCAAATACTATATTGGAATGTGACACTCCTATTTTGGTTTTGTACTCTTTTTAGGGATTTTTGTATATAAAAGTACATTTAAAATGACAAAATACAAAAAAAAAGAGTGAGCCCCTGGTGATGATTTAGGGGCTCACAAGCAAGTTCTATCTTGTTGACTTGTTCTACAAGTTTGGGGGCTCGAGGAATCGTGGCCTCCTCCTTCAATTGTTTGTGAAGAATACGAGCTATGTTGTCTAACTAGCCAAACGAAATATTGGCCTTGGCTAGGTCATCCTACATGTTGGAGGGATCGAAGGGATTACTATTCTTTTGGGCCTAGCTTGGAGCTGAGGGCTAGGTGGGTGAAAAGGAGTCCCTTAGGATATGAATTGGAACTTGTTTTCATCCATCTCAGTTTGGATTGGGAGGTTTTCATGAAACCGCACTTCTCGAGCGGGTTCTCTTAAAATCTCAACATATTATGTAGGTCGAAGAACTACAAAGAGTTGGGAGACAAATGCATGTGTATATTACTATGAGAACTTGACTCTAGGGATTCTATGTCCTCGGGTTCAATTACCAAGGGAGGACCAATTTTTATCCCTCCTTGAGTAACTACCAAGGTAGGCAAGGCATTGTGGACAACCCCATTGTTAGGCGCGCCTATTGCTACGAAGAGGGTATTGTGACATTCACTAACCTTAGTAGGCCCTAGGTTGGTTGTAGTTATAAATTTAGCATCCTATATATTTGGAACTGGTACCATGGGAATGGCACCCTAGCTAGTCTAGACTGCTGTTGGTGTAGCTTGAGTTTGCCTATGGTTGATATGACCATATTACATGTTGGGTGGACCCAACATGTCCCTAGGCTCAATGAATTGGACACCCTCTTGGTTGTCCTAGGCTTGCTTGGTATAGTTTGCCTTGGGAAATTTCAACAATATGACCTTGTCAAGTGTAGTACAATGGACTGTGGGGTGATACTCCTTGTAGGGTTCATAGACCACATTATTTTCTATCCAGCACTAGTTGGGTCCATGGATTTGGTGGCAAATCTAGCATCATGGTCCTAGCGACCATTCAAAGGAAGAGGGGGCTCATACCTGGGTGTGAGTGTTTGGATGTTGGTATGGCTACGTTGGTCCGTGTAGTCGGGCTTTAGGCCACATTTTTTTTTCTTTTATTATGGCTATGGCAATAGCACCTGGCACACTAATTGATGTAAAAATATCCTTCACACACCACATATTAAGACATTTTGTGAATAATTGATGTTTGCAAACTAAAAGGAGTCATGAACTTTACTAGTGTATTATGGCATTAGAAGACAAAATATGTCTTATGGCTTTAGAAGACATATGTCTTTATACAAGGACAAAGAGTACATAGAACCAACTTTTCTCCTAATAAAAGGTTAAAGTAAATTTCCTTCTTCAGATTTTCATACTAGTTAATTTAGTGCAAGATTCTATTGTTGGATATTAAAAAAATGTTTAAACTTCCTCTTTTTTCAATAAACTGACAATTTTTGAAATGTTTTTTTATTGAATGTAGTTGTGAAATTTTGAGTTAATTTCATACGGTTAGGAAATGTTGTTGCTGCTTGACGATGTCCAGCAAGCCAACTTAGAAAAAAAAAGGAAATGGAGAAACATAGTCACAATCAAACCAATGTTGTTTGGTATCGGCGAAGGACTGACCCTCTCACTGAAACCAATCTGTTTAGAGGGTTGAGTGTTCACTACCCCTGGCCCATGGCCCGCCTAGCCTGAGTCCAAGTAAGGGTCCAACACTACCAACAGTCTCTCGGTCGGTCCTCTTCAGGGTTCGTTCCCTCCCTCGTTCGTCAGCCCGGTCCTTGCCTGCCTGCGTGCCATGGGCCCCCGTTGTCGCCGTCGCCGTCGTCGCCCACCTTGGCCTCCTACCGCCTCTGCCTCTGCCTGACGCAACCCCTTCGCTTCTTCCTCCTCCACATCACTTCGCATTTCCCTCGCACTCCCTCTCGTCGTCGTCGTCCTCCTCCTCTCCGTCTCCCTGTCTGCCTGCCCCCATCACAACAGAAGTCACTAACTCCTCCCTTTTTCTCTGGCCTGCACCTCCACATCCACTTCGACTTCCCTCTCTTCCTCGTTCTCCTCACAGCTTCTTACTTCTCGGCGACCATGCAGCCCCCGAAGCCTGGCCCCTGGCGCTTAAAACCCTAGGTGGTTACCGTCGTCGAGGGACGACGCTGCGCTGAGCCAGGCGGCGGAGGGTCGTTGGAGGGAGGCCATGGAGGACGAGGATGCCGAGCTCGAGGAGGGAGAGGCGAAGGAGGCCCTCGATCCCGACAAAGACTTTTCGTACCTCGTAAATAACCGCCTCCCTTTGCCAATTGTATTGTACTGCAATTTCTTCTCCTCCGATTCCTCATGCGATGGGTGCTTGTTGCTTGTGAGGCGAAATTCCTAGGGCTTGTGTGTTTCGAGCGTTGCGAGAGCGGGGCCGATGTCTCTAGCCCCTCCCTCCATGCTGAATCCAATTGGACTGAATCCAAAGCTAAAAGGAAGAACGGTGCAAGTGCTGAACGCTTTCAATGGGAGGACTAGGTTTTCCGGCATTGTCTCAAGAAATCTCTTTTAGCCTAGTCTGCTTTCGTAGGGCTTTTTACAGACTCCATGAATGTGCCGAACACGATGAACGGGGAGCTTGATATAGGCAGTGACTGGTTCAACTCGTAATGATTTAGTGAGGCAGGGCAGGGGATATTCGTGAATCGATGGAATTCCCTCACTCTGATGGCGTTGAGGGCGATGGCTTCATTGACATGTCGCAGAATTTATCATGGTGGATAATGTTTGAGCTTCAAAGGTCTGGTTGGAGTGCAGTAGAAAGTTTCATTGTGGGAGTTGATTGCGCGTAGATTTCATGCTCTGAATCGCCTTCGTCCACCGACATTTCAATGCGGGTGGGACGAGTGAACCTTTCTACGATGTTGTGGCACTTTCGCAGAGTTCATTTGTCCTTTCGTATCAGGGAAGGGTTTCCAGAATGGCCAGGTAAATCGGGCTTGCTTATCGTTGTGATTGCGAAATTTGTCTAGGGGAGAGGCAAAGGAGGACCTTCCTGACATTATTGGAAGGACTATCTGTGGGTTTGTCAACATCTCACAAAGTGGAGCAGAAGTATACATTTGGAGTCCTCTTCCTGTCGAGAATTGCTCGTAAAAGCTGCTCGGGCTTCTTGACATCGTGCACTCGTTGGAGGAAGAATTTATTTTTGTGCTCGCATGGGCCGATACAGACTTGATATACTTGTGGCCTGTGCTCCGTTGGCTATTGACATGTTGATGGTGGCAGGATTCGCGGTTGGAAAGGTTACTCGGTGACTGCCAGAAGGAGTTTCAAGGGGGAAACCTTTCTACAGAAAAATTGGGTAAGCTCTCTCTAATCTGCTGATGAATGAAATGCTTCTTCTCTGGTCGTCCCTTTCCGCTTTTGGAAGGAGAGCCTGAGGGGTTCTGCCGGATGTTGGGATTGGCAAGGTGCACCTTGTGAAGATGTCTGCTTTGTAGGCGATGTTTGTTGCCACACCTTACTGGATTGGCTAGTCTAGTGACCAGGGTTGCCATCTGGTTACAACTACGTGGTGTTGCCAAGAAGGTGATTCTTCTTAGTCGGAGCCTCCATTACAAAGCTATCGATATACGTAAGGTACACACACTGAAGCCGAGGTTGGTTGATCTCAGGGTCCAAATACGGAGGTTATGGTACATTTCTGCCGACCCAGGCTCGTGTTCCATCTGTTCTGGCCGATCCTCATCCTGCAGTGCCTGCTGCAGAGGTTGGACGACCGGTGGGTGAAGGAGTTGCATCTGAGGTGAAGGAGATTTTAATTATTTTTATTTGTGTTTTTGCTACCTCTTCTTGAACGCGGGATTTATCTGTTCATGTCCTTCCGTCTGGCGTTATTAACACAGAGCGGTGCGTGGATGGCAGCCTGCGAAGCGGTCGACCGGCACTTCCATCCAACATGCCAGTGTGAAAGAGAATGGCGTCGTCAGTGCACCCGCGGCTAATAAGGTGAAACTAAAAATTAAGTTAGGTAAACAAGCGGCTGACACGGACGAAGCGAAACGAAAGGCGCTGTACAATGGACTTGGCCTGAACGATTTGTCCGATGATGATGATCCGTCGTTGGACGACGACGACGATGATAATTATTCTCGTTCCAATGTGGAGTCCCCCGAACCCAGCCCCATGGCCATGATCGAGGTATGTCTGTCATGTTCCCTTCACAGCACTTAGATGGGTTCTGCATTAGAACAACACATCATGCATGATCTGTGAAGCAACCTGATGGATTCCTCGGCATGGCTCTTGGGACAGATGATGACCGCGCCCTTTCCGGGAGGAGGCTTACTCTCACCATTGTCCGATAGCACTCTCGAGCTCCTCGACTCCAAGGAGCCTAACTCTTACCTGCCTAAACCTGGGAATCTATCCATTACTACTGGGAGTGCCTATCCTTCTGGCAGCAAAGTTGATATGAATTCTCCTCGTGCGCCTGGTTCAGACTTCCGGAAAGGCAAGGGTTTTGATTCCGACAAACCCAATCTGGATGCCAGGAAAGTTGTGGATTTTGTAGCTGATTCTAATGGCGGAAGGAAATCTCGAAGGGACTCTGACGACAAGACATTTACCAAAGAGAGGCAATTAAAATCGAGTAGGATTGATATTGTTAGAGGGGAGCTGCAAGAATCTCTTGACGAGAAAGGGATGGAAGGAATTGGCAAGGAGGAATTCGACATTGTCAGAGACCCTACATTGTCGAAAAGCTCTCGGAAGACACTTGAAATCAATAAACCCCCAACTGTGAATGGTCAAAAGGAAAAGGAAGTCACAGATGCTAGAGGACCTGGGAAATCACAGGCTTCCAGAATTAGAGAAATGAAAGAGTCCTCTCGATCAAAACCTACTGGAAAGGCCCCAACATTGAAGGATAATGATGGCGTCCGGATGACTGATAGTGAGAAGGAGAGTTATGAAAAGGGAGTTAGCCTGTCTGAAGTCCGAAAGCAAGGGAAAGAAGATAGCAAACTCACAGCTCCTGTAAGAGTTAAAGAGAACCCCAAGGAAGGGTTTAGAGAAAATGAAAGGAAGGATGCTGTAGGAGACTTGAAACCTAAAGATCCGAGCAGGGATGTTTCCAAGCCTAGTAGTGCCACCAAGAAACCTAGTAGTGTTGCAGGTCGGAAAGGTGTTCCTCCCGAGCACAAGAGTTCAAAGAATGCCCAGGACAAGAAACCGTCTATGAAGGAGCTTGAGAAAGGACGGATGAGGCTACCCGATCCTTTGGCGAGTAAAGAAGAGGAGAAAGATCCGACAGCTGTAGAGGCTACGCCCGTTGTGGTCCCCCAACTTGTTTTAGAGAACTGGGTTGCCTGTGACAAGTGCGAGATATGGCGTTTGTTGATGCCCAATATGGACCCAATTTCTCCATCCAAGAAATGGCGCTGCAAAATGATGGATTGGCTGTAAGTCCCTGAGGGAGCATTACTTTTTTGTTCTTTAGTTTTTCGTCACAGCTGTCTACATCTTTTCTTAAACTTAAATCTGAAAATTTTAAAGGTTTGTAGAGATTTGTTCATGTGTCTTGACATTTGATTTGTAGCACATACATGGATCGTCTGATACCCACATCAGGTCGTCACATGCACCAGTTTTATTTTTGTGCTTTAACTTATTTCCTCTGAGGCTAACAAATAATGACTGAGGAAACAGGCCGGGAATGAACAACTGCAAGTTTACGGAGGCCGAAACAACAGCGGCTGTATACAAACTTTTGGGCTTACAGAATCCTGCTGCAGCCCTTCCAGTTGCTGCTGCCCCTGTCTCATCACAGGCTCCAATCCCAGTAGCAGAGCCAGTGTTGGATAAATGGACAGACGAAGTAGATACCAAGAAGAATTTTCTACCTAAGAAAGGTGTAGCACGAAAATTACAAGTTACCGGTGTTAAGGTCGCAGGGGGCAACAAAGGGGTTGATGGAGCAGTGAAAAGTAAGAATATCAATGACATGGGTCTTGATAATTCCGGTGATGGCACAACAGTGAGCGAGAGGCAGAAGCCTAAAGCTAGGGAGAAGGTCAAGCGTTCACGTCCTAGTGAAGGTTGATTTTTGAGCTGATTCTCTATGTTTGGATCTCAACATTTCAGCATCGTCTTTACAGGGTTAAACTTTGTTTTATTTTGCTTGTTTCAAGTAACTACCGGTATTTCATAACTCCAGGTCTAGTTTAGCATGCAGCGAGGCTTAATTGTAGTCTATTTTTTTAATTAGGCAGGTGCTGCTTTGTCAACCGGGGTCTGATCTGCAAGCATTGAAAGTTTTGCGCCACGGTCTGCAACAGGTGATGATACCCGCGCAAAGAAAAAAACTCTGCAGGAACAGGAGCGTACGGTAGAAGTATCACATTGGGGCAAGGAGGCTTTGGATCTAGTGCCTATCCAAGGTGATAAGGAGAGAGATCTTGTACTACCAGGGGGAACACAAAGTGGTGGTCCATGGAAGAGGAAGAAGGGGGCTGTTGAGGATCTGGACGAGACTCCAAATCTAAAAAAGAATAAGGGTGGAAGGGCAAGGTTACAATTTGATGATCCACAGGTGCCAATTGAGGATGATTATGTGGACACTGACAAGAGGGCCAATGTACAGAAATCGAAGAGAGAGACCTCAATGCTGAAGCCGAAAGTTCTCTCACACTCTGGCCTACAAGATAAAGAGACACAAGACATCAACGCGGTGTTGAAAGAGCTGAGGGGGGATTATGAAGGGGCACCAGAGAAACGCAGAGAAGACAGGGATCAAGGGAGAAAGTCCAAAGGTTCAGAGAAACCGTGGAGATCAAAAGAGGATGCCAGCGACTCAGAGCAAAGAGCATGGAAGAAGCGCCGGGACGATGTTTCTCAAGACAGGCCCAATCAAGCCAATCTTCAGAGGGAAAAAACAACATACGGGAAGGAAGAGACGTATCGTTCAACATCATCGAAGGTTTCTATCTCGTCATCAGGCTCATCTGGCCTGGGGTTGAAGGGCGTGGGCTCTCCACGGGAGTCTACGGTCTCATCATCTCCTGTGAGACCAACAAATGGAAATAATAATAACAGTAATATTAATAATATTAATATTAATAATAATAATAATAATAATAATAATAATAATAATAACAGGGAGTTGTTAAATGCTAGAGTGGGTCCAGGCCATGCCGGAATGGGCACTGACATTGCAATGCAGTCATCACCGGGCCCTAAGCATGTTCGCGCTGCTTCACGTGGATCTTCCTTGGACGACGGAGAATACCGTCATCCTGAAGTTACGCACAATGCTACAAGATTTGGGAAGCAAGACTCCAGTGGGGAGGCACGTGATGATGGTTGGTATGACGAGGACGATCGAGGGGTGGATCGTGGACACAACCACAATCAACTCCCTGAGCACCATCCGCATACCGCAGGGGACTTGGATGACGTTAATGGCCAACAGGTACGACGGAAAGGCAATCCTGAGCGGGATAGTGACAGCGGAAGGCTTGATATCTGGGACAATGATCAGGTTGATAATTGTGATCACAATGCCAAAGATCGGAGTTCAACACGAGATGATAGAGTCCGTCTTATGCGGGAAAGCGGCCTGGACAAACCTAGCGAAAGGCCTTCGGAGGACTCAAAGCCTTCAGATGGGGTTAAGTATGCCCCCAGAAGAGATGATGCCTCTGCGCAGGGACACGGAGCCAGGGTTGGTCCTCCTATCAGAGACATCAATCGGGAAACTGACCGCCTTGTTCCGAGTGTCCGGAAAGATGGCGGTGGAATTGCAGTCGGACCCTCCGATGTCTCTAAGAGACCAGGTGCGTCCTCCAATACCCGTGCCGGTGGTGATAGAGGAGAGGCGTTGAAACGGGATGATTTGGTGGATGTCGGACTAGCGAAAACCTCTGTCGGAGAGGCAGCAACGAGCAGCCCTGCAAAGAAAGACAAGGATCAACATGCCCAAGTCATGCAAACAGCAAATAATTACCTCAAGGATGCTACGGATCTGAAGCACTCTGGAGATCGGCTGAAGGTATTTGTTCTCCTGCAATGTTTTGTTGAATGACGATCTTTTGCATCACCAGATATTAACTGTTTTTTTTATCGACTGTCAGAATTGAACAGTATAACGGATTCATCCTTCTTGTGGGGTTCTGACAGTGGTTTTGTTCCTGTGCAGCACGAAACTGAGAGTACCAACTTGTATTTACAGTCAGCGTTGAAGTTCTTACAATCTGCTGCGTTAATGGAGTCTGTCCAAGCAGAGAGTCGGTCCATGGACCACTATAAGGTCTATAAGGACACTGCTGGCCTTTGCGAGTATGTGCCTGATGATGTTCTTTCCTGATTTCATTTTTTCTCATTTCGTAGCTTGCTATGGACTATGGACTATCGTTGAAACAAAATGTAATTAACAGTATATCCATGGACCCCCAATGAAGATTCCTTGATCAATTTGTATGCATGTGACAGGTTTTGTGCCATTCAGTATAAACGACGGGGAGATCTTCGGGCTACTGCGCTTGCTTACACATGTGCAGCTGTGGCTCGGACGAGACTCATGATGTCTAAAAGAACTTCCTTTGCTAACGACTGCAAAGAGTTCCAATCTGCTTCCCAGTTAACGTCTGGTCCACATGTGCCCTCAAATGGTGATCTCTTTTTTCATCTTTTTGTCTTGTAACACTCAGTTTACCTGTTCAATGGATGCTCCAATGATCTAGTCAATTTGTTCGCCTGATCACTGAAGAGGATTTTATTGTCATGTAGGGGAGTCTCCATCGTCTTCATCAGCTTCAGATGTGGACAATCTTAATAAGCACCACGGTTTAGTTCCTGGTAACAAGGTCTCTTTAGGGCAAGCGGCAATAGTATCTCCTCAAGTAGCGTCAGGGGCATCTGGCACTTCACTTAACATTCCTGCGCGGTTGCGCCCGGTTGCTTCTCGATTTCTGCGAGATGTGAGTGATTTGTGTTCCTTTTCGCTTGCTGCTGTTTGCTATCCTTATATTGGGGGGTGACATCTCAGCTTCCTACTTCTCGTTCCAGCGTTGGTGTGAGTGACTGACGAAATTAAATAATTTGGACATTCAGGCTCTTGATATGAACTTACTTCTGGATTCATGGAAGACAGCAGCAGATGCAACAGCAAAGGCTGAGGCAAGCAAAGAGACCGAAGGGATGGCGAATGTGAAGCAGGTGGGTGAGTTGGGTGGTCTCGGAGATATTGATGGAGTTGTACGATTAGTGCGAGTGGCACTGGATGCCATTGGTCATTAGCTAGGCGTTTTCTTGCATCTCAAAGATACAAGAATTGAGTAGGGGAAGGCAGAAATGACACAATGCAAGTGTATATTATGCCTTGGTTTGTAAGTTAACACCCCCATTTTAGTACATCTTGAGAAGATTCCCTTGTACCATGTAATGTCACAAAACAGAGAGTTTAAATAGGTTAGGTTACATCGCTTGCACCTGCGCCCTCTTTCATCCAAATGGCTGAAGAGCACCCAGGTTCTAAGTTTCACTCTTTTGGTCGTAGACAATAGAAGATTAGAGGTAGCTTTCTGTAAAAGCTCAGAAATTTTGCTGGCTCTTCTCTCAACCAATGTGTAAGAAGTCATTTGTCCAATAATACGAAAATCTGCTATGCATCAGCCATCCTTCCACAAAGCAGGTGAGTGCTGCCCTGGCCCTGACATTGCATTCTATGGACAAGTGGCACTGTGAGGACGGTGTTTTCAAGCACTCTTCTTTTGAGCAATTTCATGTTCGTGTACTGTTATTGCAGTGGATTTTTAAGAGCGCAGTTCACGAGGTAGGATTCAAATCGCACGAGAAGCAGTACTCACTGGAATTGTATCACATGATAATTAGATGGTTGAGATTGTGCCTGAAAGAATGTAACTCAGTACTGCCTTCCCTCTCCGCCTTGGACTCTAGAGGGTTGGAAAGTAAGCCGACCAGAGCATTGCCCCTAGCTTGCCCTCGAGTATTATTGATGGCCGGGAGAAAGAGAAAGAGAATCGGGAGGCGAGACGACGGAGACGACAGAGATGACGAATCTAGCACATCGAGCATTTGAACTTCAAAACCTTGATAACTTAGTTTCAGTGTTCTAACGGTGAAATTTTATTTTTCTAATTTTTTTATAAAAATGTATGTGTCTCGCAGCGTGTGCATAAAAGCCTCAAGATGTGAGCATAACTTTTCATTCCACGATTGCATTACCCTTATAACAAAATAGGAATAGGAAAAAAAATGCAAAAGCAGAAACACAAACTTCGTTTTCTGAATATTAAATTTGAGGGATAGACTTTAAGGGAAACCTAATTGAGGAATATCAATCAAGAATGGCAAAAATATAGTAGCAAGTAATACTCATTTTATTGTTGTGTTGGTTGTCTGTTGGCTCTATCTGTAGGATAGAGCATAGAGATTGCTCATTAGTTTCTTAACTTTGAGAGTCTAATTATTGGTATTTATACATGCACTACAAGATAAAGGGGTGTTTTAAGTATAGTTCTAGTAGTATAGTCCTATAAGTGCTGACCTTTTTAGGAGAGTTTTAGTAAAATTTTACTATAAAGACATGTCTTTTTAGTAAAAATTTACTAAAAATCTCCAAGAAGGTCAACACTTATAGGACTATATTATTAAGATTATACTTAAAACACCCCTTTATCTTGTAGTGATGACCCAAAGTTGAATAGTTTTTTGTCCTACCTTCCATCATCATATCATCCACATTTGTAAAAAAATACCTAGTAGAAACCTTCATTGTCCAAATGTGTCACCATTTCTTCACTAGGGGTCATAGCACGAGGGATAGCAATGGCAAATGGAGCAAAAAAGACATACTTCAAAACTCATGTTGGGTAAGAAGAATTGTAGTTGCATTCATTATGAGCTTTGCATATTGATATGAAATTTGTTGTGTATGAAAGTGAACAAGAATGCACTTACGGAAATTTGCATGTAAGGTTATGGATTCATTAGAGAAGAATTTGGTGCTCAATATGCCTAGTACTTTTGGGCTAAAAATAAATATTTTGATTTATGTAATGCATGCCAAATTGTTTCTATCATTTTTGATGTCATTGTCACAATTGCCATAGGAATTTGGAAATGTAGACCAATTGGGTTATTGTTTGGTACAAACAAGTTGACTCAAGGACATGCAGTACAACCAAGGTGGCACCCACCACATACATGCAAATCTGATGTGGACATTGTATTGTTACTAGCCACTATACTACCACCTTCCATGTTGGCTACCAATCATTCATGGCGATGAGAACATATTATTAAAATAGTATGGAGGTCATTATTTTAATGTAGTAAAGCCTTGGCTCACTCAAGGCAATGAGGACAAATTATTCAAAAGACTATTGTAGACATTACTTTAATGCGGCTCAATCTTGGCTCAATATACAATTGCTAGCAACAATGTTAATTTAATATGACCCAAACACTATACGAGAAAGGGTTGTTTTAAGTATAGTCCTAGATATATAGTCCTACAAGTAAAGACCTTAAAGGAGTGTTTTTAGTAGAAATTTACTAAAAATACATGTATATTTAGTAAATTTTTACTGTAAACACCCCTTTAAGGTCATTACTTAAAGGACTACATGTCTAGGACTATACTTAAAACAACCCTTTCTCTTGTAGTGAAACATTACAAGAGAAAGGGGTGTTTTAACCCCTAAACAATCAGGTGTGTTTGAGCAAAGCTATTGTTTTCTTAACTAGCTCTTATAACAAGCAGAATTTCTCAAATGCGTGGAATGATTTTGATGATTGCCACCATTGAAAGGAAAGAAGACTTATATAGCTTTGTAATGAAAAAAGAAAAAAAATCATACGATTTTTGAGAAAATGCCACCGTTGACAAAATTGATGAAAAATATCCAATTCAGTGGAACTTTGTACATGCAATGAAATTGGAATGTTGAAATTGTAATCTTGGAATCGGAATGCTCAAAAAGATAGCATGTGAAGTGATAGCCCAAAGTGCCTTTCCTATTCTCAAAAAATTCACCACAAATCGCTCACTCGATCATTTCTTGATTGATTGTACCGTTGGACTTAGCAAAAAAAATCATGTAGAGTCTCTTTGTTGCTCATGGACTATTAGTAAGGTTCACATGTCGAATTTTCTATAAATATAGTTGCAAAAGCCATGTGGTGGCTTTATGGTCCTTTAGGAGTTAAGTATAATCCTAGTAGTATAGTCCTGTAAGTGTTGATTTTTTAGGAGATTTTCAATAAATTTTTACTAAAAACACATGTATTTATAGTAAAATTTTACTAAAAATCTCCAAAAAGGTCATCACTTATAGGACTATACTACTAGGACTATACTTAAAACACCCCTTTCTTTTGTAGTGAAGGGACAAGCAAATGGTGCAATCTTTGTACATTGTTTTCTCATAACTTGATGCTACTAGTAGCAATACTTTAGAAATTTGATGTCATTGCTTAAAGCTCCACATAGGCAACATCTATATTTGGCATGTTGGCATTTCATAGACATTTTTTGAGGATCATTTGGGATTATAGCTAATTTTGATATGAGCATCCCAAGATTCAAATTCTTTTCTTACAGCTAATTCAATGTCCACAATAAATTGGGGAGAAGAAACTTAGAAGTACACAAAAAGAATCTTTGAAATTTACTTAGATGTGTTCATAAATTCCCTAATGCTTGTGGGTCAAACTAAACTTGCTTGATGAATTGTTGAAGGAATTATGAACACTTGCATGGTTGGAAATCAATGAAGTGTTGGTGTCATTGGTAGTGTGTTGGAATTGGTTGTTAGGACCCAATTTAGGCCATTTTAGATTTTTAGGCCCTAAAATGTACATTGAGTGTGGTTTTTGCCTAGGAAGTTGTCCTAATTACGTGAATGCTTGATTAGATGACTAAGGGATGTTGGAACACACATTTAAGTGATTTAGGAGTGATGTCCCTATTTTCTTAAGATCATTTGATGAAAAAGTAATAAAAAAATTAACCAAAAACATCATAAGAGTCTATTGCTTAGAAGGCAACTAATTTAGGGTCCTATAATTTCCTACTAGCCAATTCTAGTTTTTTTTGTTGATGTGGTGAAGAACTATCATAGAATTGTTCCACTAGAATGGAAGAATCCATCCACATATATTGCAATGCCTTGGCAATGGCCATTGTTGCCAAGTGCATGACCCCAAAGGCAAAGATTGCCCATTGCCTTCACTAGCCAACAACTCGCAATATTGGAGAGGAATTACAATCCACTATAGATAGCGAGTGTTGTGAATTGTATAGTTTTCACTTGGATCTTAGAATTTTTATTCTTTTGCTTTTGCTCATTTTTCTTAGAATTTATAGTTAATAAGACCTGAAAAGAGTGTTTGCATCATATTTGGCAAGAATCCCTACAAATGTGGTTAGTTATTTCTAAAAGTTAGAAAGTGCCTTGAGCACTTCCATTTCCTACTTCTAGTATTGATTTAGGCATCTAAAAGGTTAGTTCTAGGAATTTGAGAGATAATTAGGCTCCGTTGGCTCAAATAATAGATAGGTGCTTAAATTAGGTTATACCAAAATCAAGCCTTTGAGTACATGTGACCAAATATGGACTATAGAAGTTAGCTAGTAGTACAAGAGAAGAAATATTCTACTAGGTCTTAGGAATTCAATTGGATGACCCATATAGAGGTCACCATTTATTTTTAAAGATCTAGAAAAAGTTATTTTACAACATGTAGATAAAATCCAACCAATGCAAAGAACGCACAATAAAAGATTGCAGAGAGGTGTTGTTAGCATAAAAACACACTAGAAGCTCAATAGCAAAATTGGTTCATTTAAATTTCCTATTATAAGAAAGATTCCTCCCTAGAAGAATTAAATAAGGGGTATTTGATTTTGATCCTCCCTATGAATAGTGTAAAGTAAATATGTAATTTTGCACTTAGTACTTGGGGACTTCCTAGAGTTTATCCAAAGAGATTCAGAATTTTTTGAATTGCAAAAGATGACTCTATGGAAAGTCAACCATGTTTATTCATGAAAATTATCCAAGTAGTAGTAAAATCCGACTAAAAATTAGGATAGGGTTTTCTTTTATCATAAATAAGTGTCCTACTAAATTTCTATGCATTCCAACACTAACAAGTACCAAAACCAGCAGCAACATCGGATTCAAGCAGAATTTGAAAACATTTGATGGATTGACTCGTGTATTGGGATCTTGTGATGTCCAAAAAAATTCAACCTGGACTCTTTTCTTACTTTCTCGAACCTTCTAAACAATGCAAACTAGGCAAATTCTTTGAAAAATATAAACAACATCATTTGGATTTTTTTACCTATTTTTTTATTTACAATTTGTTGTTTTTCCCAAGCCAAATGACTTGGAAGTAAGAATTATGGGTTTCAAAGGCAAATTTGAGCTTTTTGAAGCCAATGGCAAACAATCCATTTGCTATTTGGAGCATTTTTCCAAAAGTTAGAAGGATTAGAGCAGTAGGTTAGATTTTTAATAAATGATAGTAATTTAAGTTTTTCTCTATGTAATTTTAGGAAATTTTAGAGGGGGAGGGTCTTCAAAAAAGTTTGAAAGGCTACTCCCTCCTCTCACTTTGCACTCCTTTTCCATTTTGCAAAACCCTTTTCTTTTCATCAAGTTGCATACATATTGGCTTGTTGTTGAGAATTTGGCAATTCAACAAAAACTTGTTTGTTGAATTGCATTTGAAGCCATTTGTACCTTGGTTGTTGAAGTTTGAGCGTGCTTTGAAGGACATTGGGGTCCCTTTGAACTAGTGTTGTCTACTTTAATTATGCATTGAGTCCATTTACTAACCATTATTGTGTTTTCGTGATTTTTAAAGCTTTTATATGCTAACAATTTCAAATTCAACTGATTGTGTGGGATTTTGAATACAATACATTATAAAAAATCCCCCTAAAGCCTTGACATTTGAAACACATGGTCCATCGTTGTCAAGGTCATTTTGAAAGGTGATGTTTTTTGTAATCCTTTAAAGTACCACAAATAGCTAGTGTTAACCCCTAAAGTTCCTTCACTATGTTTTCACTAGAATTGCTCCAAAACTACCATTTCTATTGCAAGGAGGGAAAAAAATTTAATCAATTATGCCATATGTAACCATCAAATCTTTTGGTAGGGTGGTTTAGGAATACATGGTATTTTTTTTTGAAAGGTTTGAATGCATAGATTAGAAGAAATTAGTGTTAGTACCCTTCTTCTATCTTCTCCCTATTCTATCCTTCTCCTATGACATATGACTTGAGGACAAATTGGGGTTGAATGGACTTGGAAAAGACGTAAGACTTGGCTAGCATGAACTTAGAGGAATGCTTAGGACTCGTTCACTAGAGCCTATCACCTAATTTTGGGTACTAAACCTTGGTTTGTTTCCAAAATATTTTGGAAACTAAACTTTGGAGGTGAGCACTATGTAGGTTCAAAGCTTCGCTGGTGTTACGACTTTAACACACATTCTAAGACTCTTGTGACCTAAAGGGTCCAAAACTTTGTTGTCCTGGTAGGACCTACAATGACACATGCCAAACTTCAACAAGGTTAGTAGACTAGAAAGGATCAGGACACTCTCAATGCTCGTCACATGTATTAGTATGGCAATCGTTAGTATGAGACTCAAAGTAAACTAAAGGCCCCTCAAAGTGGCATCGCCAAGGTACGATGGTGGGTTGGCTCTAGGGTTAATACAATAGATACCTAATGGACCTCCAAAAGACATAACAAGACCCAAAGGAAAGAAACAACAACACCAAAGACTTGTAATGCAAATTCATATAGTAATGGTTAGTATAAGACTCAAAAGAAGCTAAAGGACTCCAAAGCAGCATTGTTAAGGTACGGTGTGGGGTTGCTTTAGGGTTAATACAAAGGAAAAATAGACACCCACAAGACCTCTAAAAGATATGACAAGACCCAAAGGAAGGAGACAACAACACCCTCTCTAAGGTTAATAGAACTAGGTGCTCAAGACTTAAGCAAAATTGAGAAAAAGAACTAAAAAGAGATACAAGAGTTAGCAACAACAAAAACAAGAAGACACGAGATGCAAAGGGACTCTAAGACCTCTACAACTTGCAACAAGACTAACAAAAGGAACAAAAAGATAAACAAGGGTGAAATGAGAGGAGAAGGGTGCCCTTTTTATAGGTGGTTGGGCACCCTTCTTTCCCTCAAAGTTAGAAGTAGGGAACTCTGTTCCCACAAATGGGAACCTAAAACCCTGGATCTCCTTCGAGATTTTTACCTACACTAGGGAGTTGACAACCCCTAGATTGCCTTGGGATTTCTACTTATACTAGAGATTTGACCCCCAAGCTCTACTCTAATCACAAGCCGGGCCCCCCATCCCCAAGATAGGAACCTTAAACCCTAATCTTCACAAGATCTATGGTCATAACTAGAGTGTTGACCTCCACGCTCCTAAGGTGGTCCACTTTCTAACTTTGGGAGTTTAATTCCGATTGGCAAACAGATTGCACTGTAGGCTCCAAAAGGACATTTTTTCTCATAGCTAATTCCCCACCCCTTTTCCCTTCGCAAAAACCCCATTGAAACCCAATGCCATCTCTAATAAAAAAAAGGTTGAAAATCTAACTTTCGGGTGTTGCCTTTTTTGAGGAAGGTGATCGGTCAAGGTGATTTGGAAGGTCCAAGGGGTTTGAGAAGACCTTTCATTGACTTCATTTCGACTTCGTGAGCTCCCGAGACAATGGTCTATTCCTTGACCACATTGCCATATCATTTAATTTTGGAGGGAACCTCTTGGTTTTGGTACCTCCTACTATTGAAACGTTGCGAAACTTGTTGGAGCACTTTATTAACATAAAAGAACCTACCTTAATTTTTAGTGAGATTTTACCTCCCTCTAGAGAATTTCCACAAATTTCTCGTAGTGGGTTTTGGTAGTTGATTGTCCGGAAAGAGTATTTCTACAAGTCAAGAAATTCCAAGACTTTTTGTGGAACCTCTGAGGAAGTCCCCAAATGGTTGTGCAAGCTCATATTCTTACTTTAGACATGTAGGGATGGGGAGGATAAATCCTACCTTCCACTAATTACGTAGGAAATAAAGAATCTTTTGCATACAAGGAAATCTTGACAAATGGACTTTGCTTCCACCCCCCTAGCATATTCAAGACTTCTAGATTCCTCCACACGCCAGTCTTGGTATTGTAACCCCTACAATGCTAACAATTAGAGCTCTACGGTTGCAACGGTGGAATGAAGAAACGGAAACCTACTTAGGAATCTCACAGGGTCTTCTTAGCACAATTCTTAGCTAGAGGGGCTACTATTTAGTAGTTTTGGGCATTGTTGGGCAAATACACTCAAACTTGCTAATTTTCACTATTTGGGGTTCTAACCTATGTACAAGTGGGCATCTATGATGTAATTAGATCTAAAACCTTCAATGAAGCTAAATACTTATTTTGGTATGTCACAACCTATTTCGGCCTTACGCTCTATTTTGGATTTTTTACACCTAATTACCTACTAAATTGCAAACTTTGAAAAAACAAACAAATTATGACTCTCAAGTGACAAATTGGGAGCTCATAGGGAGAGAGACGATTTCCTTCTATTGACAGTTTTTTCCGGCAACAAATTTTTGGAGAACATCGATGGTCTTAGGACTCCAAAATAGTTATGGCTTATCTTCTGTACATAGATAATATTCATGAATTGCTACCAAAGTCGCCTCCTCGAGGCTCAAGATCGCTTTCCACTTTAGAGGTACTATAAGCTATCCGAAGGACAAAGCGGAAGGATAGTAGATCTCAAAGTTTGAACTTGCGCGGCGAATTGGATGGTGGAAGTAGGAAGCGCTATCATTCTCGATGTCAAGATATCTTTAAAGGCCTGACAAAGATAAAAGCAATGGAAGCAACCTTGAGCAATTACACAGTCAATAGCAATGCTTAAGCAACCAACTCAAGTTTTCGAAGCCATCGGCTTTGGGGTCTCTTTTACTATTAATAGCAAGGAAAAATATTTAGAGTCATTGAATACTATATGTATGGTAAGTGTCCTGAGACGCAAACTTGGAATCTACCAGGTTAGTATAAAATAGGTCTATTATAGTATAGAATTTTTCAAAATTTTCATTAGGCAAACGGAATTAGAATTTGCTTAGCTTAAACATTGCATTAAGGCTAAAAGGATGATCTAAGTGTTCCATAAAAAGTTCCAGGACAGATCCGGATTCTGGAAACCTAGATAGTGACAGCCTAAGTCCTAGAATTCCGGTCTAGGAATCTAGGGAACCGTTACGGTAAATGGTTAGCTATTGGGGACGATCGGTAGGATGACGGGTACTCAACCCCCGCCATTCCCATTTCTCTTCCCTCTTTCTTTTGTAGCAGTTTGCGCTCGTATAGTTGAGTGAAAGAGTAGTGAGTTAGCGATCGTTCTAAGAGTTGAGGATTGTACCAGATCCAAACTTAGTTCTATTTCTTGATGGCGGAGGGAGGTAGTCATAAACCTTTAGTTACTGCATGGATGATTTGTCCTACCATTTTGGAAAAGTAGAGTGACTGGGTGCAGTTAGAAGACGACCTAAGCATGATAGGGTGTGTCAGCCTATTCCTTAGGCCATGGACCATGAAAAATGAGCGGATGATTCAAGAGCTCATCGTAGGAGCTCTAAATTAGTATGAGTTGATAGTAAAGGGGAGATCCGGAATCTGGATGGATGAGGTTTGGGCAAATGTATACAGATTTCTAAAGAAAGGATCCGGGTAAGTATCCCGAACTGATAAGTTCACGACTGGAAAATTTAAGAATGCGGCCCATTTTAAGGAGAGGTATGCCATTAGTGACTATCTAGATGGGAGGCAGAAGTAGGTCTTAGAGTTCCTTATCTCGATCTTGTATCCGAAAAAGCCTATTCGAGTTACAATCATGGTGGCCAACACCATTTTTGGCACAATGGAAGATAGACCAGTCCACTGGGGGAAAGTCATTGGAGTAGTGGTCTCTAAATTTGCCACCCATGTAGGAAAGGCTAAAACCAGCCCAATCGGTCCTTACATGTTCCACTTCTACCACTATGCAGAAATTTTGAGTAATGCAGAGATGGTAGAGTACAACACCGGAACCATGATCTTGCATTATGGCTTTATGAACGAAGTGGAGGTGGAGCAATCAGAATTCGATGAAGAAGAAGAGCTGGAAGAGGAGGAGCAGCTCATAGATCGCAATCAGAGGAAATCCATCGATCTGGCTTTAAGAGGGAAACTCCTTGTTCCAGAGAAGTAGGAGGAAGAAATTTTTGGATTCTTCAAGACCGGATTCAATTGGGTGTTGCAGGCACAGGAGTACCACGAAAACCTGACAGACGTACTCAAGGCCATCAGCAAGGAGTTGAAGGTCGAGCCTAAGGAGATACTCGACGTAATGAAAAAACTTCCAAATCGAGAGGAGTTGGGATGGAAAGAGAAGCGGATCGAGAATCTAGAGAAGGAGAAGAATGACCTCCAATCCAAATTGAGTTGGGCAGAGGGAGAGCTAGCTGTAGCAAAGCAAAGGGAAAAGGAAGCTCTGCATCTTGTCAAGACCCTATCCAGTCTGGTGGATAGACTTGTGGAACTCATCATCAAGGCCTCTCTCATCCAGAATCGGCTAATCAAGAAGGACATCTGACCGGATCCAAGGTAGTCCGGACCTTAGTCAATTTCTTATTATGGATGGAGATAGTGTTGAAGGAGATGTGCTAGCTTTTAGGGTGTATTGATTTGGACAGAGTCATGAATTTTGCTTACTTTTTGGAAATCCATTTTGACACGGAAACTCTAGTGAAGCTAATGTCATCACTACCACTTTCGCCAAGACCGGAAGTTCTTAGGAAGACTCTCTGACATGCAATAGAGACCTTCTCAAGTCAACTTGAGAAGACCATCTGAGGGAGCGTGAAGACAATTTCAGAGTCAGCCAAACAACTAGATGTAGCACGAGAGTTGGCGCCACCGGAAGTTACCGTCTTACCGCTTATTCCAACAATCCATCTTCCTGAGAAGGAAACCCTTTAGACACCCACATTGCTTATCCGAAGCGATCTGGTGGACCGGATGGGAGGACTGAAGAATCTGGCCCGAACTCATTCGGAAAGCTTCGAGCATATGCAGCAGCCTCAACCAAGGTAGGAAAGGACCACCATTGTATTGGATGAAATATCTCCAGGAGAAGAAGAGGATGAGAGGGAGATCACTCAGATTGAGAAATCTAAAGAAGAGGAGTACCAAACCGGATTGGAAGAGGACATGGAAGAAGAAGACTTGCCTCCGGAGATCCGAAAGATCCAAACTCGGGTAGCATTGAGGACAACCTTGGTGAAGGCGACTCAGAGGGCATCGATCTGGGCACCAGCAAATCAAGACGCGAGCAGTTAGAAGAAGGCGCGAAAGACAAAGTAGTTAGAATTTAGTTAGTTAAGATTTGAATTTTGAATCTAATCCGAGTTTCCAGGTGTGGGCTCGGGTTCTAGATTAGTAGGATCTGACTTTTTAGTTTTCTGGAGAAGTCTGTAATCAGTTGTCTAGATTTTTAGGTAGCTTTTTGGCTTTGGATTTTTTGGATTTTTAAGGGAGGGCAAGCTTGTTGTCCTCTCATTCCATCCTAGTGCTTATAGTTGGTATCTTATTATCCTTTCTTTAATCTGAGCCTCCAAGTGGACATTTAAGAATTAATCTGTCGTATATCTAGCTTTTTTGTGTTTGCTTGTGAAAACATTAAAGTGTAAGAGATAGAACGAGGAAAGGAGGAATCCAGATCTAAGGTGACTAGATTTGATTTGGGAGAGAATGTTTGTGATGTAGTTTAGGCTTGTGAATATGGTCTTGTATGTGGTGCCTTTAAAACACTAGAACGGAAATTCGGCAAGGAGTGGCGTGGGTGCGAGTCTGGAATACCAAGGAGGGTTCCGTGCAGAGATAAACAACCGCCAACAGAAAAATCCCCATCCTATTCTCCTCGGAAGGTTTGCCAACTCTAGGATTAGTCTAGTGAACGACTAACAATCCCCCATCAATTTCGATTTTTGTTGATTTGTTGTTGTAGTGGAAAGGACTTGTTATAGCTTTGAGTGGCCTGTGTTCCGAATTGGCCATCCGAGAAGTTGTGAGAGTGTTTCTTGGTCTGATCTAGTGTAACATTTGGTCTAAGTGTGTTTTGTGTAGTTAAGAGAGAAAAGAGAGTGTGAGGAATACGAGTGGTGAGTCCCTACTCCTTTACAAGATCAAAGGCGGACCCTCTAAGGGTAAAACAAAGGCATCAAAAACTAGTGTGTGTGAGAAGAGACGGATCCAGATTCTGGAAAGGAGTGGATCTGGATTGGATTCCAGAAAGATTGAGATCCGAAAGAGAGAAAGGAAGTGAAAGGAGTCCTTAAGTGGATAATACAGATAATCTCGACTTGCAGCAATAGTCTAGAATCCCCTGGGACGATGTTTCGAGTCATTTTATGACGTTTCGGTGTTATAATGATACTTACGCTCCACTGCGCGTACGATAGTAAGGTTCTTTGTTTCTACTTACATTCTAGGCAATCAATTGTCTTCATAATTCAATCACTTTTGAGGGTACTATCCACAAAAGGTATATACTCTTTGTATATTGAATCTATCCCAAATAAGTCAAACATATTGAGTTTAAAATCACTTGCATTTCTTTTTTCCAAGGGCTTTGTGGTATATCAAGTGAGTAAACATCTCATATCTTCTCATGAGTTGTTGCAATCGATGCAATTCCATCCACTTGTTTTAAGTCATTTCAACCCAATCCTTTATTCAAAACTATCTATCATCTGTATTTATCCTTGGGTTCAACAACTATTAGTCCAATGGAGCTTTGCACTCATTTTTCAAAGTCTCAAAATGACCATATTGTCTCAATTTAACAAATAAGGCCTTTCAAGCAAATTCCTCCCCTAAATTGGATCTCCGCCCCCCCATTTTTTTCCACCTTGTAGTTCTATCTAAAGTCAATGGAATACAAAAACATCTTCTTAGGGTTAACTTTGAAATGCATGAGAGGGCATTTTGAGTCCTTTGTATGACTTAAAAGAGGCCTCAAGGATGTGAAAACATACTTTTTCTTCCAATTTTTTTGGAAGGAATTGCTTGAATCTAATGTCAATGAAAATTTTTGTATGTTTTCTCCTTGTGATATTCTTTTGCTTTCCTACTTAAAAAACTCTAAATCTATCATTCATTGTATAGTGTATTTCTGCAATGTACATGAGATGTGAATTCAAGCCATAAAATTGATCTTTTTTTGAATTTCAAACCCTATAGTGAAATGAAACTTATCAAGTCTAATTTCTACTTCAATTTGAAAATTTGAATTTTTTTGAGATTTAAATATTTCATGGTAATTCCAACTTTGGGCCTATTATCATGGAGTGTTGATTTTCTAATTTTAGAATAACATGATGAAAATTTTGTAGTATAATATTATACACTAAAATATGCATTTGAGAAGAAATTTTCAATTTTTAAAGCATATTTTGTATTTGATATGAATTTTTATCACTTTTATTAAAAATTTAATAATTAACAATTAATATTTGAAATTTGAATTTTTCTTTTAGATTAAGACTTATATAGAAGTCAAATGTTAAATTAGCTTGGATTTTTTACTATATTTAGGTACCATATTTGCTTTATTTGTTACAATGAGATTTTCGGAATGGTGCATCTTCATATTGTATTCATGGTATTGTTAGAAGTTCTCTACAAGGAGGGGTGCATGGATTTTGTTAGGTAGCATTGGGACATATGGTGTAAAAGTTATGGATTTTTGAGTTATTTTTGGATCTTAAATTATCCTAAATTATTAATCTTTTGGACCTTGTGTCACTTGATTGTGTTCTTAGTATTGTTAGAAAGCTCTCTTCAAGGAGGGGTGCATGGACTTTGTTTCATAGTGTTTGGACATGTGAGAGTTTGGAATTTTGAATTATGGGCCAATGGCACAAGGTTAGTAGAAGACATGTAATTACATTTCTGAAAAATAGACACAAACAATTTCATTCATACATAGTTGAGGAATAGGAGCATACAGAGAGGAGCTTCAATGTTTGGGAAAGTGGTCATAGGCGCGTCCTTTCAGGGTTAAGTGGAGGTGCGACGGGCGTCGAGCTAGTACACAATACTCACGACTGAATGCATCGGTCCTCCGTCTGCTTCTAAGATTACTTCTGCTGCTTTTCCTTTTTCTTCTACTTCACTGTACTCCTTCAGACTGACTGCCTTCACTTTGCTTGCTTGCTTGCTCTCTGCCTCGATCGCCCCTCTTCTCTCCTCCTTCTCCTCTTGCTGCACGCCTCCTTCCCGACGAACTGCTCGTGCCGCCTTCCATGCCCCGCAGGTACGTTCGCCCGCCCGGATCCCTCTCCTGGCCTTGCCTGCCTTGTTCCTTGCTCTGGATCCCGATTGTTGCCTCTGAACCTGCTTCTCCTGCTGCTGCTGCTGCTTTGCTTGCGTCTATTGTTGATGCTACTGTTCTCCCGTTCTCGGCGTTGTCGTCTTGGCTCGGATCTTCTGCTTTCGTGCTCCCTGCCTATGCTCGGACGCCGTGTCGCTTTCGTCCTTTTAGGGTGTTACGTTAGGGCACGCGCCATTCACTTAGGGTTATCAACTCTCCTTAACTTCCTCCCGGAAATCACTGCTCCGTGTCGCCATGGAGGTTGGCGCTTGGGAAAACCATCCTCGTTGGGAATCCGTCGGGGCGTTCGTTCAGCTTTTTCGGATGTTGTAGGACAGCGTGGTGCTGCGTGTCCGTGAGTCCCGGATGACGCGATCACCATGGTGTGTGTTTCTGTCTGAGAGCACATTGCGCACTTGTCTGTTTCTTCCCTTCGCTTGACACTGTAATTTCACAGGCGGGCATTGAAGAGAAGATTATCTCGTGCAGGTTGGCTACCTTGTGAAAGTCAAGGTTTTCCCAACGTCGTGTTTTCGACAAGGAAAGCTTAGCTCCGCAGATCTCGGGTACGGACGGAAAACCTGAGATTTGCGTGGTATGCAGAATTGAGGGCTTGTGTGCTATGTGTGTGGTAAAGCTTTGAATGTATCTGAAGGAATCTTGCTTTCTTAGATTGAATTTTTTTTTATCTAATGTGGGGCAGGATTCGGCGTTGTCATAACAATTCTAACAAAATTGTGGCAATTGGATGTTTGACCTGACGGGAACAGGTTGTCTTGTGGACTGACTCATACATGAATCTGTAGGTGCGTATCAGATTGAAAGCCCTACATGTGTTCGATGAGTACTACGTTCGTTGATGTTGAGTGGTGGCAATATATTGTACTTCACCTCACTCTGTGTGTGGTCAGCAGATTGTAGGTTGCCTTTCATTGCTGATTTAAACAATGGGGAGAGAGGGTGAGTGGTCATCCCCTGGCCAGTATCCTCCAGGATCGCAGCCTTCAGGTTATCCTCCCCAAACTATGCAGTCATACCCTGGGGCCTCTGGTGGCCAATATGCTCCAGGGACCGCACCAACGCAACCTGCTATGAGGGGTCCTTCTCCACCAGGGCCACCGCCATCCCCGTACGGCAATGCCGCTCCTTCATCACGCCCCTCAGGGCCTCCTGGACCTCAGTTTGGCAGCGCGCCTCCAGGAGTGCGACCTCAGTGGGCAGGTGCTGCTGGTGGACCGATGGCTCGACCTTCTCCAGCTTCCGGACCTCCAGGGCCCCCTTCAAACGCAGGGCCTCCAGAACAGAGCCCCTTGTCGAATCGTAGCTACGGGGGTCCTCTTCCAGGAGGGCCTCCTCAATTGAGACCCCAAATCCCTCCACCGACCATTCCGAGCGCCAATGCTGTTCGAGGAATGACTGGGCCTTCAGGTCAGTCATCTCTTACTCCGTCCAGCTAGAGCCGTGCAAGTCCCGGTGGTTTATGAATGTTGATGTGATAATCCGTAGAACAGAATGCTGTAGTGTCGTAATGTCTGATACTGCTAGAATTGCTTCAAAATCCTGTACGCTGAGTAGACATGCAAACACCTGGCGATTATGGACATTCGTTGCATAGTGCTGTTATTCGTGATACTACGATAGTTATTCCACGGATTAAGAGAGTGTGAAAGTGGATGCTGACCTAGTCAGTCGATGACTTCGGCCGGAATCAGTTGGGAATGCCCTTCGAAGCTTACGTAGTCGAAACCGTGATTGTACTGGAGTTGGTATTGACTCACGAGCAATCATCGGACGCAAATTAATGATTCATTACTTGACGAAACTCGACTGCTTACTTGTTCTAGCCAATCCGGATTGGTGGGGTTTCTATGATTTGCATGCTTGACCACTTACCTGAGGTTGTGGAAAACGTAGCCTTTGGCAAGTTACATCTGGTGGACGTATGGTTAGTTTTGGGGTTGAGCTTTAGATTCGGAGGTCGGCCCTCTCTACGAGAATCCGTTTTCCTGCAATTTTTCTTGATTAATTTGAGGCCAATCTCGACGAATGGACACAATCTCAAAAGCCGAACTTTGAGACATTTTATTGTACCGACCTCCACTTGATGTCTAGATTCTCCGGCTCTGAGTGAGTCTTTGATGTGCAGGACCATATGGAGGCTCCGGTGTGTATACGGCTGCCGGTGCTTCTGCTGCCGTTAGCAGACCAGCGTTTTCTCAGCCCCAATCTACTCCTCCAGCTTATTCATCACCGAGGCCCTACCAGGTTTCCTCACCTGGTGCCCCTATTGGTCCCGCTATGGGTCCTCCTTCCTTCTTGTATCAGCAGTCTGGCAACCAGGTTCCCGTGTCCAGTACCCCTCCTGGTCCTACTATGGGCCCTCCCAGCTTCTCTTATCAGCAGGTACCTGCCAACGGACCTCCTCAAGGTCCTCCAGCAGTGCAGTTCCCTGGAAGCATTAGTCAGTCGCCTGGGCAAGGTCCCAGACATTCTACGGGTCAATCTGAGCCTATGTATAGACCAATGCCTAGTATGCAGGGGTCGCCTTCAGTAGCCCCTCTCGCGCAACAGTTACAAGGGATGTCCATGGGGCAGGCCAGTCAACACCCATCTGGTCCTCCAGGTCCTCCAAATTTTTCTGCACCTAGTCAATCTTTGACGGGGCCTCCTTACACGACTCCACCTATATGGCAAACACCTCAGAGGCGTGTGTATCCAGAGGCCTACACTGGCCAACCTCCAAGCGTGAGATTTCCTCATTTATCATTAGATTTGTTCAATTGTGCCTCAAATTCTGAGGTTTTTTAAAGCATATTGATGTCAAATTGAAGAAAATTCTACATTTATGCCAGTCACCGAGAGTTCTTTAGATAACGCTTTGGTCACCTTTCTGTTTTCAATAATTTCTCACAGAAGATATCTTGTCTGTTCCTATGCGCCTCATTCTGAATGTGTTGATTGTTTGCAGGGTTCCATGCCTCCTATGCCTGTTGCTCCTCAGCAACTGCATACTGGGCAGTCCCATATGCCAGGGGGCCTTGCTCCAGGCATGCAGGCTATGTCGCAGCCAGGTTCACCCGCTGGGGGTCAGCCAGGATCTGCATCGCGAATTGATCCTAACCAGATTCCACGTCCTCAGTCCACAACCTCACCTTTGCAGTTCGATACACGAGTGAATGGCTCGGGCAATTTGCCTCCGGTATTGTACACAAATTCTTCTCTTTTTATCCCTTCTCCTCTACAACTGGTTCTTAGTGGTAAAGATGTTTAGCGGACGCTACCTCAACATGAATTATCTGCTTTCAAATTTAGAGCTGTCCTGTGATGTACAATGGTCGGTTTTGACTTTGGTTACTCTGGATGTCAGTCTGCCACGACGCACTTCGTTGTGAGAGATACTGGAAATTGCAGTCCACGATTTATACGGTGCACTTTGAACCAGGTGATGGTTTGTCATTCTTTTGAGTGCTGCACATGAATAGTTCCTTCATGTGTGGGACGCCATTTCGTGCTGGTTATTAAGATATTCGTTTCCTACGGATGGCAGATCGTATTATCTGGATGCAATTTAAGCATATATTTGTTCTGGCTATTTCTATGCTCAGTTGTGCTTAAATTGAAGTTGGTCTCAAAAGAGAGAGCTCCGCACCTTTTCAGATGTGATAGTTGAGGTCTGTATTTCTTTGTTAACCTGTATTTTTGTGTTTGGAGATGATTACAGATACCTTGCTCTGGAGACTTGTTATCCAATTCTGGTATGCCGTTGGCAGTAATGGTTCAGCCCCTTGCTCTGCCAGACCCGACTGAGGAGCCTATACAGGTATCTGATGTTTGATAGAGTTTACCACTAATGAACCGCTTACACATTTTGTGACCGCTGCCCGTCTTTGGAAGACAGATTTTTTTTTTAAAATTTTAAAAATTTTCACGCGTAGAAAAATGGATTGTCTCTGTCTAGGTGTACTGCAAATTGAAATTTCTATTGCGTAACTATTTTCTTAAGAAATGAACACAAAATGTATAATGTTTTATACGAACTTTGAAATTTTTTTGTTCTAGGAAAGTAATGATTTTTGACCATTTTTGACCATTTGCTGGGTCCGGTACTGACATAGCGTTGGGGTACGTTTTTGTCAGATCGTGGATTTTGGAGAGAGTGGACCCGTCCGTTGTGTAGCACCTCACTGCAAAGCCTATATCAACCCTTTTATGAGATTTATCGACCAAGGTCGCCGGTTCATTTGCAACTTGTGTGGTATGTTTCTTCACTGATCAGAAGTGGTAAAATGAAAATCAGCACAATATATGGTCCCCTTGGTTAACCTCCATTATCAAGTATTTCTGCCTCTCGATTTGTAGCTCATTGTCTATACTTTCGGTTGTATCCTAGGTAGGTGCGTATGTCTTCTAGTTAAAGCATGCCTTACACGCTTGATGCAGATTGATAGCCTTCCACTAGTTTTAAAATGGCAGTTTTATGAACAGGTCACACTAGTGAAACTCCCCGAGATTATCTATGCAATTTGGGACCAGATGGGAGAAGACGAGACGCAGACATGAGGCCTGAGCTGGCGAGAGGCACTGTGGAGTTTGTTGCTCCGAAAGAGTACATGGTATGAAATGAGTTTGCGCGTTCTCTAGAGAATCATTTTACCTGTTTCAAATTGGTTATGAAGACAACTGAAGAGCGGATTCTGGTCATTGATTATTGGCCATAGTGAGCTATCGATTGTGCATCTTCTGTTTATTTTACTAACTAGCTCAGTGATACTGTTCTCACGTGCAGGTTCGCCCTCCAATGCCGCAAGTATTCTTCTTCTTGGTAGATGTGTCTGTGAATGCGGTCTCTACAGGAGCTGTTGCATCAGCCTGCAGTGCCATCAATCGTGTTCTTGCAGACCTTGGAGTAAGCCTTCCACATGTGCCATTTGATGCCTTGACTCACTCGTAGGACTAAACCCTTTCTCTTGCTCCTTGAACTCACACTCTTCTTTTGAGATGGCTTGGACCCATGCTAGTTTAGGTTCGTTATCGTTGGTTTTCTTTATGTTTTAAAATACCTTGCACTTCTATGATTACAGGACTCAGAGAATGTCTACGCACTCCTATAATGCAGGATTCAGAAACCATGGTTAATTAAACTATTCTAAGAAGTAAGCTTGGATGGGTGGGGATTTGCTGATCGTTTGTTCTTTCTGTCGACAGGATGATCCTCGTACACTTGTAGGCATTGCGACATTTGATTCCACTGTGCACTTCTACAACTTAAACAAGAATTTGCAGACGGTGAGAGTGTGAATGTGCTCATTAATCGTGTTTCTACCGAGTGGGGCTAAAACATATGATATATGGAGGGATTGTGATTTGTTGGCCGGACTTCAAATATTTAGATGAGTAGGAGTTTGTGTTCTGTGGATGAGGTCCCTCCGAATTCTCGATTACGTTTCTTTCTGGGACAGTGAATATTCTGATCTTTACACGTCCATGTCTGAATTTGCGATACCGAGTAACACATAATTTGTTTCGATGGTGTTTTTCAATTTTGATTTGTATGTATTAACCTCCACTTTCTCAGCGACTCCGCTGACATTTTATGTGAGCTTATGTTTCCTATCATAGTGAAGTTCATGAGTACTATTGTGTGTTATGGTTGCAGCCATCGATGTTGGTCGTTCCAGATATACAGGATGTATACACTCCCCGTCAGACCGACCTGCTTGTTCCTCTTGCAGAGGTGAATATTTCATTGCCTTCTCTTTTCAGAGTGGGAAAGGATATTTTACCGCTTTCGATAGATAAGTCTAGCGTCGCATCTTTGAATATTCATATTTCTCGTGCTATTCCGTGTTTGATGTTTTTATATTGTTTTCTCAATATGGTTAGGTTCGAGATCGTTTGGAGCAACTTCTTGAGAGTATCCCTAGCATGTTCCAAAACAGTCGAATTCCAGAGTCTGGTTTTGGAGCTGCTGTCAAGGTTAGTTATATGGATCCAAGGTTGACTTTGGCAACTAGGAAATTGGAATCTTCTGTTTTTTCTGCTCATGCTAGTTGCTAAAGAAGGTACAACTCCTCTAACGTCTTTACTACATTGTATGTTTGTGCATACGTACATATTCGGGAGGTTAATTTTAGTCATTGGTATAGCCTTATGCAATATTAGGTTTTTTTCTGAGCTGTCTTGAGAAAATAAAATGGAAAGGGTATCATGAAATTGGTTAAGCTTTTTTGACTTTTTGTTTACCAGTCTGAACTGCTTTTGGTTATAATTTGCTAATTATTATTTGCACTTTCTAGGGTGCTTATTTAGCCATGAAGACAAATGGTGGGAAGCTTCTCGTCTTCCAAACAGGTTTGTTAATATTCACCTTTTCTACTTGCCTATTTTCAGATTCAAGCCTTTGCTTTTTGCATTTGAAGTCTTGATTCCATCAATGGGATGAATTGTCTGGTGGATTGTCGGTGGATCTGAATGACCTCATCATACTGGTAACCTAATAGTGGGCGCCTGTGGAACGCATGCAGTCCTACCGTCTGTTGGATTTGGCGCCCTATCAGCCCGAGAGGGCGAGGGGAAAATCAATGAAAAGGTTCACCTGTTTTCTTCTCCACCCCAAATTGTTTGATTTGTATCTAAGCGGTGGTCTGTATAGATAATCCGGAACTGAAGTTGAGAAAGTTGTTTCTGTCCTTTCAGGGTTAAGGTGAAATTTGGTTCCTGTGGTATTTGTGTATTTATCCAGTGTGGGTTATTTTTACAGGAGGCTCAGAAGCTTCTACAACCCTCGGATAAAATGCTCAGGACCATGGCACTTGAGCTTGCTGAGTTCCAGGTATACTTCATGGCTTTATCTGCAGGCCAATGCTCACAGAACGCTGAACAGGTTGCTTTGGGGATGGCTAACAGTTTAAGCTTTCAAAAGGCTAATCGAAGATTTTGAACTGAGCTTTTCTTCGTAGCTTGCCTTCAGATTGTTCTGGCGCAATCTGTTCCTTCGTCGTACGATTCATTATGTCTGCTGCTTTTATTTAAACTCTATGATCCATTTCTGTGGCAGGTTTGTGTGGACTTATTTTTGACAACACAAAACTATGTGGACATTGCGTCTTTGGCTGTGATTCCACGATCAACTGGAGGCCAGGTATATTTTCTGGCGAACTAATACTCTGGCGTCTCTAATGTCTTGTATTTTCAGTTTTGGAGGTGGACTGGTTTCTCTTTAGTCATTTCCTTTCTGTAGCAGGATTTGATTCTTATCCAGGGTTATTATCCTTGTGAGAGTTGCCTGATTTGCCACTGTGGAAACCTTCTTGTACGAGTTGATGGATTTTGAGTCCTCAGTTAGAGATTCATGAATTGATTGCCCTTGTATGATCGATTGATTATTGATTCAGCAAAGATGTGAAGTAGGCTATATTTCAATTTGTGTGGATAATTCAGTGTCGCTTGTTCTTTTGGATTCTAGATCTATTATTATCATGAGTTCCAAGCGAACGTGGACTCTGCAAAGTTGTACAACGATCTCCGATGGAATGTGACCCGACCTCAAGGGTTGGAATGTGTCATGCGAGTGCGATGTAGTAATGTGCGTCTATTTCTCTTCTCATGAAAATTTCTGCAGTGTTTTCAGAATTTTTTCATTCTCATCTTTTAATGTAAGCAGCCTTTACAAACTAATCTTTTCATGTGAGCTGACTGTTTGCGAACTAACCTTGTTTTGAGGGTTTGTACCTTCTTAATACCTTATACCTTAACACCTTAGTAGCTTGTGCCACATGTCTTTGAAGTTGACATGTGAATTATTGTGTCAACAATGTAACTAGAATATGTTGGGGTTCAGGGGTTACAAGTTCAAGATTATTATGGCAACTTCTGCAAACGCAACCCTACAGATGTGGACCTTCCTGCGGTAAGCTTACTTAATTCTGAATTGATTGCTACTATATTGCATGGACACGAACTGGTTGCCGTAATTGCCCCTTCACTTTTTCGTTCGGAAGTTTTGATCCGTTCTCTACTGTCGTGACTGCAGATTGATTGCGACAAGACAATAATGGTGACTTTTAAGCATGATGACAAGTTTCAAGATAATGCAGAATGCTGCTTTCAGGTCTGTATTTGTCTAGCGGTGTTTGATTTTAGATGATGCTCTCATAGAGTGCTATCTAGTGTTTTATGGAAGCTGTTTTTGTCGTGTGAGATTATTTGAAAATTATCTTGAGTTAATTTTGGGTTAACTTCTCTGCCCTAAACCCAAAAAAATTCTGCAAATGTGAAGAGTGCTTTGCTCTACACAACAACAACTGGGCAAAGGAGAATCCGGCTGAACACGCTGTCCTTGTCTTGCACGACTGCTTTAGCCAGCCTTTTCCGGGGAGCTGACTTGGATGCTCAGTTCACTTACTTTTTGAAACAGGGTACGTGTTTGACCTTGGTGTGGATGTTATTTACTTTGACTCGTTCAAATGAGGTCAGGATAGTCTCTTCTTCATTTGATTAGATTAGACTAGGCTTTGTGTCTCCCAATTGTGCATATTTGGACTGACCAACGCTGAAGGGCGCTGTGTTTGAAGTTTGCTGAGACATACAATTTATTATTTGTATTATCCCTGATGACTTGCAGCCGCCCAAGATGTCACAACTACACCTGTTGCTCAAGAGAGGGAACGTATGTCTAGTCAATGTGTGAATATTTTGTATACTTACCGGAAGTTTTGTGCAACCGCATCATCTTCTGGCCAACTCATACTTCCAGAAGCTTTAAAGCTTTTGCCTCTTTACACTATGGGTATGTACTCTGTCATTTGTGATGTATCCAGCAATGCTAGCATGTAGACCAGTTAAATATTTTCCAGATCACGAAAATATTTTGTACAGACTCATGCACGGGCATTCTGATGAGCTGCAGATAGTAACCACTTTGTAAGGTCTATCACAGATTGCTTAATTTTTTTTGTATGGGTCTCAGCTTTGACCAAAAGTGTAGGTCTACGCACTGATGTGCGGATTGATGAGAGATCGTACTGGCTCACCCGAGCGGCTTCTCTATCTGCATCTTTGGCGATTCCCTTAGTCTACCCTCGACTATTTAGTATACACAATCTCCCTTCCAAGGTACCGTTTGTGTTATTAATATGCCTTCTTTGTGGAATTTTCTAATGCCTTGAACCCTTCAGTCTTTTACCAACAAAAGCTTATCTGTTTGGTTGATTATTCAATATTTGGGGATTATCTGATTGTTGAGGATGGTTACTTGTGATGCCGAGTGAGGGCTTGTTTTCTTGGTCTTATGATCTCTTTATCTTTTGTGATTACAGGAGGATTTAGGAGGTGTCATACTTCCGCCGACATTATCATTGTCAAGTGAAAATCTGGAGCATGATGGCATTTACCTGCTTGAGAATGGGGAAGATGCTATGCTGTATGTGAATTCGCAAGCTTCACGCGAAGTCTTGCATCAACTCTTTGGCGTGCACTCAATTGATGAGTTGCCGGTTGGGCAGGTAAATTTCTTTTCGCTCAATTAGCTAGAAGACACTTCTGTATGTGATTGAAGCAGTGAATTATGCAATTCATTGATTGTTCTGAAATGGATAAAGGGATTATAATTTAATCTTTTTCACAAGAGTTGTTGCTTTTACTCACTGTGTCACTTGGTTTGTGGATGTAGTGCTCTCTGCAAGAGTATGATAATGAGTTGTCAAGACGGCTCAATGAAGTAGTTAATGAGATTCGACGGCAACGTTGCTCTTATTTGCGGTAAGCTTTCAATCTTTAATCTCACCTTTTCGTCGATTAATCAACATAGCTTCCATCGCAGCTTGTTATGCAGTAAGCAAAATTATTCACAGTTTGCGGAGTGAGGAATGCGATTGTCGTTGGAGTAGTTGGTCCTGGTTGATCTCTCCAATCTTGTGATCTATGTAAATTTGGGCCTGAAGAGGGTACTCCGAAGAATGTTTGTTGGAGTCTTAACTATTGAATGGTTTCTGCAGGTTGCGTCTGTTGAAGAGGCTTGACCCTCGGGGTAAGACTTTCTTTCCGATCCGATGGAGTTTAGCTTCTGTTGTAGTTTATTAAATCTTCAAATTTCAAGAAAATTGACGTTCATTGAGTTTGCAACCTCAAAAGATCAAAGCTACGCTCCAGAACAAGAAATCATGCGATGGATCATCTGTTGAATTTGAGGGAGATTCATGATCTTTCTGAGGGCGCAGGCTTAGTTTGCAACCTTCGCACGTCACCGATTCCTTTGTCTCAAGTTCTTCCATATCTTTATTAGATACTCCGTATATCTATAGCGAGTTTGCATACGAAGTTATTATGTGAGTGACATCTGAGGTGCTTGTCCTCGCAATGTGCAGAGCTTCTCTTTCTCAACTACTTAGTTGAGGACAAAGCTGCTTTGGGACTCTCTTATGTGGAGTACTTGGTGCAAACGCATCGGCAAATTCAAAACAAAATGACCTAAGCTCTCGGTTTTCATAGCAGGACATAGAATTTTCTTACAGAAGGTAGGGGTCATGTTTGGCTTTTGTCTCACAATTATTTTCTTATATTAATATGAATTACAGCATCCAGTTGACAAATCATCTTTGCTCCGCACATTGGATGCTTATGTTTTTTGCCCCACTAGGTAGTTGTAAGCATTTTACACACCTGATAATAAACCATTTGATGTTGAGTTTATTTGTAAGGCACATCAGGTTGCTGCCTGCCTTGCATTTATTTCTAGTTGGGGGGGTGGGGCGGGGAATTTTCATTTTTTTTTCATTTTTTTCCTCAAATGGAATTCTCATGAATTTTTTTCGTGAAGATTCTGTAAATCCTATTCTTGTTATATAGGTTGATTACAAAATCGATGTAAGTGATAATTGTGACTTTCAATGTACATTTTGTGATCATTCTATGTTTTTAATGTACACTTCTTGGACATTTTAACTGTTCACGATGGTCTTGCTCTAGGCGAGCTGTCACCAAAACCAGAGCTGGTCTAAAATACTCTCGGAAATGGGGGGTGGTCGAGAATGGATCGGCTACCTTACCCCCACGCGAGACTTGACACTGCTGAAAAATGGAGGGGCTGACACATTTGTGATTCCATTCTTTTCCTGTGATATCTTTGATGTGAGCGGCACTTACTGCAGTGCCTCCGCGTATGTTCCGCACCCAACAATTGCAAATCCTCCTTTAATTGTGGTCCTCACAACACTTTCTATCTAACACACGGATTTTTGCGTCTATCCTCATTCTCGCGCTGCACTGAATTTGAGAACAATGTGAAGTGCGGAGAGGTCTTGACGACCTTTAACAGTTTGGAAGATTGGTGTGCAATGTGGAAAGGATCGCGCCATCTGATTTTTGTAAATTGCCGTAGTTGGAGGCAGTTCTAGGGCATTTCCAGAGGTAGTTCCAAATTGTTGCTAATTCTGCAGCTTATTCATGAGGTTGTAATTGATTTTAGGGTTTGGAGGTGACGCTGCTCTGGTACGTATGTGTGTCTGCAAACTCTACCGTTTGGGGCATGAATAGATCCATGAGTTGCTGGATTGAAATTGAAGGCATTGACCATGGTATTGTGGAAGTTAGTAAACGACCTCATCAATTGAACGATTTCTTTTTCACTTCAATGCTCTGCCTTTTCCCTCAGAACAACAAGCGTATGGATCAATGGAGGAACAAGTTTTTATGCATTGATTTTGTAGTTGCTTTTCAATCTTTCGATTGTATGAAGTATTTTTGGATAGGGTTTACAGGGTTTATGGCTTAGGCGATTAACTTCCCAATTGTTGTTAACCCTTAAAAGTCAAGCTAGTGACCATGGAAATCATCCCTTTTCATACTATATGACATCATCTACTTTTTGAAAATAAAAAATACTCATTGGAAGTCTAACTACTATGCAAGATCTCTCCTTTTTGCACAAAGATCCAAAGATGAATAGTTGCACTTCTGTCCCATATAGGAAGATTCTTTGTCATCCATTGGACAAAAAAGGTCTTTGGCGTTGTTTAACCCTTTACGTACTAAGAATTGATGATATTAAGTTGCAGACTTTGATTGATTATGTTGTAGAAAGTATAATCTAAATGAAAAATTTATGATATCATTAATTTGAGTGAAGAACATTGCATGCATTGGTTTAAGTAAGTAGTTATTAACATGAAGAAAAATCCCCCTATAAACTCAAAATTGCTTTAAAAAAATGAGGCCCAATTTTGGGCTTCTTAGTCCTTAAAGGGTTAAAGGTTAAACATGAAGGTTTTAGCTGATTTACTCCCTAATTTTTTGTTTCTTGTATGCAAACAAAATTAGGAGATCAACCTGAGGCAGTGTGAGATGGTTGTGTGACTTGCTGAGGAATTACACCCAAATGAGCAGGTTTTGACCGGTGAGATTGAAAAGTTTGGGAGCATTCCAGCAATCTAGCGAATGCGAAACCAACCAAAAATTATAGCTGGCCTAAGGGTCCCAATTGCTGCAGCAAGATTCCTCAAAAGCTTTGTTACTGCAGCGATCCGTAGTTATTGCCTTGGCGGACATTTGAACAGGTGAAGTAAGTTACAGGGTGGTGAATTCTACCTGAAGCATTTTGGCAACTTATCGTACGTGTAGGTCAGTTTCGTAAATAACTCGGGAAAATTTGGAAAATGTCAAAAATAAATAAATTATTTACAACTATTTCTAAAAATCTGAAAAAATTATTCTTGAGAAAAATTAGAAAAAGGAATACATTTACGCATGAATAGAAGGAATCAATCCAAAATTAGGAAAAAGTGACGAAAAGCAAAAAAATCCTATCAGCCTACCAAATTGTCAAAATTCTAAAATTAAATTATTTCAACACCACTGTGCCAAATTAGACTTGAACGTACAGTATTTGAAATCGGCCAAGGTGAATTGACCCCCTCATTGCCCCGATTGTGGATGGGTGGGGGATGGGGGCCCCTCACTGCCTCATCCCCACCTTCCTTGCCTTGTCCCCCTCCAATTCCCTCTTGCTCCCTTTGACCTCCCTAACTCCCCTCAACCTCCCCTTTCCAACCTCAACATGTAATTTTTTAGCTATTCTGAAAGTGCACCATTTCGATCATTGAATGCTCCTTAGGAGATCTACTCAAATGTCGAAGTTGTGTGATTGTTTCAAAAGTAGGATGCTCTTGTGTGGAAAGTAACTTTCTTGTTGTTTCAATATTGCATCATTTCACTCTTCCCAAAGCTCCATGAAAAGTGGATTTGGAGTTCAATAGAAGTAGGATGTGTTTGGAGTTTGGAGAGTCTATTGTGCCATTTTGTCGATGGAGTGTTTTCCAATTGCTTGTGCATTGTCACAACAATAAGGCATGTGATCCAAATCAATCCAAATCCAATACTAGAGTTCTACAATACTTCTAAGTGAAATTTTGTAGGTGTCCCCCATGCAACTTGTAGAAAGTAAACATTATTTGGTCATATTAATTACATTGGTGTTTTTTGGTTTAAGTGCTAGGGGAGGACACTCCCCGTGCTTTACAAAGTGACGTGCGGCGAAAAATAGGGTGGATTTAATTCATCATAGGTAAAATTTATAAAGATTTTACATTTAAAGAAGGGGACTTAAAAAGTGACATGTCTTTTATAAGTAAAATAGATACCCGAAAATTATGGTCCATTAATTATTTTTTAAATGTAAAATAGGGGCCAAAGAATAGGATCCAAGGAATTCTATTTACTAGGTTCAGTTATAGTTATGCTACAGTACTAGTAAGATACAGGTACTATACAAATCTGAAGTATAACTACAACATATCTTGTAGGCAGTCGATGAATGGGGTAGTTTCCATCTGTTCTGTCTGTTAAGTTTAACGACTACTGCTAGGGTTTAGGCGCGAACGATAATTTCGAGGTTGGGAGGGAGGCGCGGCAGCGTGTGTTCACGAATTTGTTTGCAAATCTGGGTGCGGTTGAGGGTTAATCACGCGATGAGTTCTCCAGCTTCTTGAGTGACGGCAGCGTGTGTTCACGAATTTGTTTGCAATCTGGGTGCGGTTGAGGGTTAATCGCGCGATCAGGGGGGCAGCTTGTTGAGGGACGGCAGCGTGTGTTCACGAATTTGTTTGCAATCTGGGTGCGGTTTAGGGTTAATCGCGCGATGAGTTCTGCTGCTTGTTGAGGGACGGCAGCGTGGAGATGGTGTTTCCGATTCGCGCGATCAGTTCTTCGGCTGAACCGTGGAGGCTGCTCTTGGGGATGGCATGCGCTTGGTTGTGGGTGCGCGATCAGATTGGTGGTGGGCTTAGGGTGAGGAGGTGAACGAAGGGGTCGGCGATTCCTTGTGCGGGGGCGCTTGCTTGTGTGTGCGCGATCAGTTGTTTGTGCCCGATCAGTTGTTTGTGCGCGACCAGTTGTTTGTGCGCGACCAGTTGTTTGTGCGCAATCAGTTGTGGAATTCTGTTTTGGGGTCAGCGGCGTGACAAAGGTGTTCCCGATTCCTGGTGCGGGGTTTGCTTTTGAGGGGTGCGCGATCACCGATTCCTGGCGCGGGGTTTGCTTTTGCGGGGTGCGCGATCACCGATTCCTGGTGCGGGGTTTTGCTTTTGCGGGGTGCGCGATCAGTTCTGCCTGGTGCGGGGTTTGCTCTTGCGGTGTGCGCGATCAGTTCTGTCTGGTGCGGGGTTTGCTTTTGCGGGGTGCGCGATCAGTTCTGCTGGGGTGTGCAAGGTTCACCAGCGTGGAGGATGGTGTTCGGGATTGTTTTAGCTTGCTTGTTTGTGCGCGATCAATTGTGGTGGTGTGTTCAGGTCAGCGGCGTCACGGAGTGCGGGTGTTGTTCGTGTGTTCGTTTGTGCGGGTGTGTTTTCTGCTAGTGAGAATCATTGAGGAAGAAGCCCGAGATGCTGTCACTGATGTCCTGAATAGTGCAGAGGTGCAAGTGCAGCAGCCGCAAGGCAGTGAGCGGATTGAAGCGACTGTGGAAGCGGACGGGCATGTCATTTACAAGTCGACACTTGTGTCGCAGCTGAATGGTAGTGTGTTCCTTTCCAAGGATCGATTGGCTAGAATCAAGCACAGTGCTCAGTTCAATAACCATGATAATTGTTTGCAGGCCAGCTCATCATCTGGGTCAGGCTTGTTGTCAATTGGATCTGATTGTGCTGTTCATTTTGTGCAACGAAGCACTACTCGATTGTCTTCTACAGTGAGATCAGCTGCGAAGCGGAAACGGGGTCCTCCGTCCAATCCATCTCGGTTAACTCCTACTAATTGTTTGCGGGCTGTGGATGAGGGGGTTTGCTGGTTGGGTAGAGTGCAGGCGATGAGGAGGCGCAATGGCAAGCAGTTCGGTGTGCTGCGGCAGCCTGTGGACTTACTGGCGAGGTTGGAGGACAGAGGTCGGCGAACAAATCAGAATCCACACATAGAGGTTATGCTGCAGTATTATCGCAAATACGTTGGACGGGACAAATTCAAGTATGACCATACTGATAGCAAGTGGATTGACATTGACTGCGTTATATGTAACGTGACCTTGGCGTACAACCCTCAAAATGAGGTGTACAGTCTGGATCGGAATGATGCCGAGCACTTGCGGCAGTTTCTGGCAGACCACAGTGCCCGCTGACTTTCGGTGGATCACCTTCGGCCTCCCATACTTCAGATGAGTCCTAAACCTTCGCAGTGGGGCAGAAAAGTTCATGTGGTGGTGATATTGTGGGCTACAATGGGATGTACGGGGGGCAATGCGCTTGTTCACATGCATTGTAAATGTGGCAGTGTGGATGATGCACAATGCGCTTGTTCACATGTGTGGTAAATGTGGCAGTGTGGATGATGCACAAGTGAAGGAGGAGTTGTGGAGGATCGCATGAATTGCATGGACCGTGAGGATTGGTGGAGTCGCTGAACATGGCTGTGGGCACAAACCAGTTGAAGTGCTTCTTCAAGTGCAACCGGTTGGCCCTAAACCAAATGCTATTCCTTATGCAATTTTTTGGAATGCATGTGCACATCTTGGGGCCTTGTAGAGCTGAAAGTAGAGCTGAAAGGAGGACTTCAGTCACATTTGTGTGTGAGGGATGCACTTGTTCACATGTATTGGAAGTGTGGCATCTTTTTTGATGCATGACTGTTTTCTGAGAGGCTGCTGGTTTTGTCAATCAGACTTGTGACTTGTGATTTATGGGGTGCAGTGTAATCACTTGGAATGTGATGATTGGTGGATTTGCAGAACATGGTTGTAGGAGTGAAGGAGCTGATCACTTCTCCAATTGGTTTGGGGTGACTATGAACCTCATGTACAAGTAGACATTTGTGTCATAGACTCTAAATTTTTTTTCACATGTGTTGGATGGCCTAGAACTGCAGCTTGTTGCCATAGTTCTTGTAAATGATTTGTAATGTTTGTGTTTTTTAACACCTTTAGTACATTAAACTCTTTCATTACTTTTTCATTTGTAATGTTTGTGTTTTTTAACACATTTTGTACATTAAACTCTTTCATTACTTTGTCATTTGTAATGTCTTGCTTTTATTTAGCATTTGTGCATGTATTTGTCTTCAAGTATGCATTCTAATGTAAACACATCCATTTTTTGCCTTAAAGTTGAATCTTGTGGGTGTACAGGGCATATCTTGTCACTTTAATTCTCATTACTTGTTAAATTAGTTTTGTTCTTTATAAAGAAAATAGCCTCCAATAAATTCAGCCTATGTACGTATTATAAGTAAAGATAGGCATGATAATATGGGCTCTAGGGGGGTTTATAAGTGATTATAGGGGCCTGAAAATTCAAAAAAATAAATAAATACCCCCCCTAAAAATACCCCAGCCCCGCACGTGGTACCCAGAAAATACGAAGAGTGTCCTCCCCGGGTTTAAGTGACATTTAAGTGCACCAAACTCTGAAAATTAAACAAATGTTCAAGGTTTGGTATACATCTAAGCTAAGGGTGCCTTGAAAGGTTTGAATACTATGAGATTTTTCCATTAATTAGCATCAGTTTCAATAAATTAGTGAAGCAAATGGAATTTCATAGCTTCCACACTTTGCCAAGCATGCAACTTGAAATAATGGAAGCCCATACTAGTCCTAGCTTTTGGAGATTTGAGTAGATGAATGCCACAATTCTTGGTATCTAATTTCGTGCCAATTTATAGAGTTTGATAAATTGGAACAATTCATAATGAAAGCTAAAAATTATGACATTCAATTAAGCAAGCATTTAAAGCTCCATGAACTAGCTAGGCTAACAACAATGTCTAGAAGAATGCCAATTTTGTGAATCTCCAACAAGTTTGGAGCACATATTGATCATTGCCAATCAAAGTCTTTGCGCTTAGAAGACTAATTGAAGTTCAACCTATCAATGGTTACGGTTGGTTGGGAATGCTAAATTTCATGTTTTCAATTCTAAAATTAAGCAGGACCTGCCATATTCATTAAAATGAGAGAATGTGGAGTCTTATTTTAATCATGATACTAAATTTAGTATAAAAAAGTGTTCATTAAATTGAGAAAATCCTGTAAATTGAGACTTTTACATGCCAAGAGTATTATGATTTCCTATAAAAATAAAGAAGAGCACCAATACTCTTCACTTCACACACTACTCATTCTATGTGTCATGTTTGTATATGGGTCCATTACAAAGTACACATAGTTACTTGTTGTCTCTTTGGGTACATTCCTTTGACATTTTTAAAATAAAAGATGTACAAAGGAATTCAACGACATTCAAACTTAGACCGCTCACAATAGTAATTAATCATAAAATTTGAATGAAAACACTTCAGAATACATTGAGGTAAAGAAATTTAGAATTATTGATATCAATATGAAACATAAGTGCACCTAACATTACATAAAAAACAAATAAACATGGACTACGGAAATATAGTAAAGAAGTTGCAAAATGCAAAGTGTGATACAAAGAAAACACAATACAAATTTAATATTTTGAACAACTTCCACATTCGATAGAATCCTAGTATTCTAAAATATGATAAGAAAACCTCACTACAATGAATGGAAAAAATTTGCAAACTAAATCTACTTCTTCCTTCTAATTTTTTTATTTTTTAAATTTCCATTTTTTTTGGCTTTTGCTTTGAAAAGAAAAAACTAACCTAATAACTTTTAAAACTCCAAACACTCTATTTTTTGCCTTTTCTTTCCTTTTCTAATTTTTCTTTTCCTAATTTTTTTTTCTATTTCAAACACTAATCAAAGAATACCTAAAACTAAAACTACTAATGACTTCCTAAGGCTACAAACTATTCATCCTCATGACAAAGATGCATTGTTGCTTTCACCACACACATAGGCCTCCACCGATGCCTTGATGATAGCAATTTGTGGTTTGGGAATTTTGATCCTCAGATCAGAGGTCTCTGCTCTCACAAGTGGCTTCCAAGCAGTCATGATACAATCCATATGTGTCCAACTTGAGGAAAAAGCCTTATCCTCGCACCATAAATTCCCTTGTTTTGTGTCCCATCCATGATAAGTGTCCTTATGAATGTACTGAAAAGATGTAGGCGTCCAATACTATAGTTGAATGGAATTGACATGCCCAGGATTAGGATTAGGATTTGTAAGTGCCCGAGCAAGCCAAAATGGACGAAGATCACCATCAGTTGGACGTACTGTGACAAAGTAACATGCATACACATCACGGCCAACTCGGAATGAAGGAGCTGGATGGTCAAGTCTATGACCGACAAAAGGTGCATCTTCCACGAATTCCTCATGCAATGTGCCATCGTCAAGGAATTGGTCTTCCAACTCATTGGTGATCTTGGTATGTGGCCAAAATCCATCTCGCAGCACAAGCAGTTCACCCAGAGCAATTCTGACACCTTCCCAATACTTTTTCACTGCCTCATTCTTCCTCCAAAACTCTCCTCACAAGTCCTCATTACCCATTGCCCCCCAAAATGCAATGTACTTGTCTTAACCCTTTCGAACTTCATCAAAACAATGCATGAGTTGTGGAGCCAAAGATAAAGGACTGCCCCTTGGTACTCTTGGGTGCCCATTTGTTGTCTCCTTCCACAAACGAATTCCCCCACCTTCCTTTGGCAACCAGTCATTGTTTGTATAAAGAATTTTGTACTACATCAAGGGCCATCCGTCCGAATCCTTATAAAACTTGAACTGCTAGGCTTGTGAATGGCCCTGTAGAGAATCATCACCTGTAAACAAGTACCCATCCACAAATCACTTGAAGTCAAGAACCTCCTCAATGAGATGAGGGATCACATGTTGCGTTTCGCAATCCATGAAGGACTTCATCAACTTGGGAACTGTAGGGTAGTCATTTGTCTTCAACTTTGTACCCCAATGACCAAAAAGAGAATCAATGTCCTTGTGAGTGTGTCCAACAATGAGGAAATTGATGTTTATCTCATGGAGAATGGCTCTATATACAAAAAGAGAGTAGAATGCAAAAACCCAACAGTTTTTGTTGTCACCGGAAGCGTTGTCAAGATGAAGTGTCAACGTTGGAGGAAGAGGTTGCGGTTCAACGACCTCCTCTAGACAACGGGGGAGGGATTCAACACACATCTCTAAGCCTTCCAATATAGCCTTCGACAATGGATGAATCCTATCATCCAAGACAATCAATTGGTGTGATGAGAACTTTTGTTGGGACTCTAAGTCTCGTAACAATTTTGCAATAGACCTCATGGTATGGTTGGAGTTTGTTGGAAAGATGTCTAAGCCATAGTGTGCATATCACATATCTCTATGACGATGAGCAATCATTCCTGTAACAATGATGGGCATTTTCATGAAAGAATTAGTGGCCTTGCTCTTATGAGAGAAATGGAGAGAAGCCATCTTTGAGTAATCCATTTTGTCATGGATTATGGTTAGCACCTTGTTAGGATACTTCTTAGGCATCATGCAATTTGCATAATACAGCTCTATGTGTGCCTTCTATCCTTGAAGATGGACTTTCAATTTCTTAGTCCACACTTCTTGGGCACGCGAACGAGGAGTGCAAGCGATCCTGAGTTGCTTCAATCTGTCGCATTGTCCACAACGAGCGAAAGTATCACCCCGAGCCTTTGGAGCATATTTAGGAAAAAAAGCACATCGAATGTTGCTTAGTCCTCTCGCCAAAATATGTTTTAATTGAAATGTCGAATTGACATTGTTGATCTCAGGCAACTTGTCCCTCCATCAAAATGCTGATGGTAGAACCATGGATGGAACTTTCTCCCCAGATTGAAGGATCCTTAACTTGTGTGGCATTTGGTTTGTACTATTCTCCAATAACAATCGAAGTGTGGATGTTGCTTGTACTATATGTATCCATGGCTTCTTTAAGCCAAGATTACCATGCTCCTCTGGCCACACTTCATTTTTTGCCATCTCCTTGTATCTGTAGAAGGTTGCTCTAGATATTCCATGGATGGTCCACCAAGCAGTGGAGCAAACTTCATGACCGGCCAAGGTGATCATCTCCTTTCCATTGGAATCATGGTGGATTTGCTTGTACACATCAAGTAGACGTGACTTACGCCAGTATACTCCACCATCAACATGAATGAGGGACCGAATGGCTTGAATCTGCCCACGGGGAAAGGGCTGCAAACAATTTTGGCAACAACAAATCATTGTAGAGACCTCCATGATTGACTGCACAGAAAGGAGGACTTCTTTCTTGGGAAGGTTTTCAGGCTCATTCCTCTCGCAAGAGCTCTCATAGACATGACTTCCAACCCGAACGTGCCTTCTAGATGCACTCATTGCAGTGTTATACATATACATTTGATCGTGGTCATACAAGTTGGCCCCGTACAAGTAGACCCTTGAAATGTCCCAAGACCACATTGACCACATCCACGAAGATGGAACCTCAACCTTGCACAGGGACTCAGCAATATGAATTGCAACCCGATTGTCACCAAGAGTTTTCCCCTCCATGTCAACAACGAAATCAGCATCAACATTGTGGTAAATGCCTTTTGCCACCTCTACCCCATCTTCATTTGTAAGTGTGGCGCATTTGGTGCCCCAAGAAGCACAAGGAAGTCCCTCACAGACTGCAACACCCGGCAATAAAGTTGGCACACGAACATTGAACTCGTCTATAACAGGGTTGTTCATTTTGCATAAAGAAAAATAGAATATAGATTCAAATTAAAAGGTATCATCAAGACAAAGATATATTTATTTGATCTGCCACTAACATAAAGCTAACAAAACAAACATAAATGAAATAGCATTACCAAAGAATACTTCTCCAAAATAGAGGCGAATTATTGAAACATAATAAAAAATTTTGAAAATTAAATTCAATCAAGAAGATATATTCATTGGACATTAAATAAAATTGCAAAATTTATATGTATGACGACATTCAGGAAACATACGATTTACAAACTATGTTAATGATAGAGTTCTAGTACTTTGTGGCCATCTTTGAAACAAAGATAAATTACAAATCAACATCCTCTCTAAAAATGAGAGACTCTTCACTATAAGATCCACTACCCATTCAAATATCTCTACCTTCGACTCGAAGATAAATATAACCTTTTCAAATGATTATTGGGTCATCCTAACAAACTTCACAAATACTTCAAAACATAAACATCAAGAGTAAAGAAATTTCCTCATATATGAATCTATCTTCAAGTCGAAGATAAACCAAGAACATAAAGACCTGAGGATAAATGTTAGACCATATTTTACTAGTTCCAGTATTTGTACATGTTTCATGAATAACATATATTTATCTTTGTGTCGAAGATCCGCCTCATAAAATAAGTCAATACATATCACTCTGAAGTCTCATTAAGTCATAAAATTCCTTCTAATCACATTTATCCTTGAATCACTAGTTTATACTAGCAATAAGTTTTGTTTTCAATAATATACAAAAAAAATTTTGAAAATATTCTCAAACAATGATATCTGATCATAGAAAGACAATGTAGACAATGAAATTATCATTGATTCAAAGATAACTCAAACTGTAATCGGAAACACCTTCACAATCATCTAGGAATAGAGTAATTTATATGTCTATATTATAAGATATCATTGAGTAATATTTATCTTCAAGTCGAAGAAAAATAGGATTACTTCAATGGTTTTCTTCATTTTCAATCATATATAGGAAATTATTATGAAATTATTCTCAGACTATGATATCGGAGCATAGAAAGACAATCTCGATGATAAAATTATCTTCGATTCAAAGATAACTGAAACTGTAATTAGCAAATCCTTCATTGTCGCCAAGGAATAGAGTAATTCTTATTTCGGTATTACAAGATATCATTGACCTATATGGATTTCGATTATCCTCGACCGAAGAATAAACTTTAGACTATCCTTGATATCTTCAAGTCGAGGATAATCTACAGCTTATTCTTCGGTCGAGGACAATCGGGTGTGTCTTTGACGATGGAGAGAGTATTCTTCCGTAATTTACAGCACCATAATCGAAAACTCATACTCAAGCCAAGGACGACTAAGAAAGAAACTTAGCGATTGGAATGAGTAATTCTTTGTGAATTGAGTTCAAGACAATGTTAATCTAAGAGAATTATTGATTCATGTGGAACAATACACTATGAAAGTATTATGATCAATGAAGCACTTGAAATATAGGAAGTGAAACTCAGGCCTGTAGATAAAAACAATACACACTTACAAGAATCCGACCTCAAATGAAGTTGCCTAGGCGCTACAAATGTAGAGACAATGAATAGAATGTAAAGTACAAGTTCAATTTTGGCAACAAAGCAAAGCTCCAAAGAGGGGAAGAAGGAGAAGAAACATGTGAAGCTAGAATGAGGAAATGAGACTCTTGTGAGGGGGGAGACGAAGCACAAGCCACGGGACAAAGTTAGAGGGAAAGGTAGCAAAATTTGAACGATTCAACTTTTCCTGAGGATTGGGGAGCTTTTCGTCCTCATTTTAGGGTGAACTGACATTTCCATGTCCCATTTATAGCTTGCAACGTTGGTGTAAAGGTCAATCATTCAATACTTGTAGTGTTAAATATGGTGACTTTCTTAATATCTTTGGTAATTATAGTGTATGGGGTGCATGGGTTTAGGGATAGGATTTAGCTTATCTCAAAAAGGATTTTTGGTATTCAAATTATTATTTTTTTAAACACATGGACAATTTCTATTGATAGAGGAAAAAGTATAGCGAACCAAGGGAACAAGTCCTTGGCGACATTTTTGGTATTCGGATTTTCAGTTACAAAATTCAATTTTGAATTTTGTTTCGTCTACTTTGGCCATGTCCCTTATTTTGAATACCTGCAAATGACCAAGAAATTGGAAATTCTTAATTACAATGGTTAGAATCTTCTATGTAAAAATTGTTATCCTTCATTTTCATTTTCATTTCAAATTTTTCAAAATTGAGAGGAAAAAGATGACTTCATATGTTTTACCTTCTTTCATTGCCTACAAAAGAAAAATCTTCACAACTTCTAGTACATCAATATTACAAATTGAATGGTTCAATTTTTTTGGAGTACATATCAACTTATAGAATTCCAAAAAAATAATCAATATTTTTTTTAAATATATTTTTTGATGCCGAGTTTGACATTGAAGTTGAAAAAATCCTTTTAACTTTTGTAGTACTTATGAAAATGACATGAAACAATGCTTCACTTGTACATTATAGTGTTTTAGTAGTAGCATCCATTTTAAATATTTCATGCAAAAATTCCAAATTATGAAGTCAATAGAGGCTACCCAAATTCTCAAAATGCCCAAAGTTGGCTCCTTGATCCTTTAGGGGCTAATTCTCCGCATTTTTCTTAAAGTTTAATTAAGGTATACTTCCTTAATTCCAATGTTGACATTGTAAAGCATGTTTATCACTTCGTAAAATTAGAGTGAAGTATATATTGAATTGATGAGAAGATGTTCCACAAAATGGGTTTAGGGAAACATTTGTCATAATTGTAGTAAAGGAGAAGATTAAATAAAAATCGAAATTTGTGCATTTTATAGCATAGAACTGTTGAAACTTCCCTACTATCTATCCCATGTTTGAAGTTTATGATTAGGCTTTATGATTAGGGTTAAAAAAATTTGAATCAACATTGAATAATATAATTCTCTACTTCACAATCTTTTTTACTTAGGGTCCTCATCTAGATTAGTTGCTTGAGATTCTTGGTTGATATTATAGAATCTAAACATGGTTATTTAATTTCACTTGATAAATTTTTTCAAAATGATTTTTATTTAGTGTGTACTGTTCTAGAAGATCTTATATTATAGTTAGTATTATATTATTCTAAGGTATAATTCAAAGAAGAAGTACTAATGAAAAATACAAATTCAATGTTTAGTTCGAAAGAAAAATCCCTTTACATATGATATAAAAGGAACTTATTGGAAGAAGAAATCAATAAATGCTCACTATAAATTGTTAAATAAGTCTATGCATGAAATCATTTATTATAAAAATGCTGTAAATAAACTAGTAATATACCTTATACTCCTAATTTATCTTATGTTCACTTTCTTTGCCGTTTTTTGAAATTTTTTTAATGCATGAATTAAAAATTTCATGTACATTCCATTCTTTGAAGAAGTGCCAACAAAAAATCTAATGTGAACTTCATGTTAGTTAATAATTGTAATTAGTTACAATCCAAAATACTAACATTCAGTTTTCTATCTATACAATTAATGATTTCAATGAAGGAACCAATGCAAAAATAATGCCCACCAAAGTCCAAAAAATAATTCGTAGAATAGTCAAATGAAATCATTGGAAGTTGTAATATAATTCCTAAGATGAAATTTCTCATAGAAAGTGTTCTTCCTATATACGATAAAATTTGATTCATTCCATTAGCATTAGATGGTGAATGATGATGGAATTATGGACAATCTAATTTTTCTAGTATTTGAACATCTTTTTGCAAAAAAAAAATTTAATTAAAAATTAGAAGGACTGAAATTAGTTTGTTAAGAAGGCTTTGAATCATGATGATTGGGATTTGTGTTTTTCAATGTCATCTTGAAGTTAATTTTTAATGATTTTTAGTTTTCCCAATAGTTTAGAACATCCTTTACAAACATAAAACTTTTTTGAATCAAGATAGTGAATAATAACAAAATTTTATACTTTTAAAACCTCATATTTTAGGTTGTTCATACAAGTTTGTTGCTCGAGATTCTTGATTGATATTACAAAATCTTAACCAGGTTAATGAATTCCATTTGGTGAATATCCAAAAAAACTTTTTTCTTGTCTTGTATCATTCTAGATGATATTTTATTATGGTTAACATAATATTTTAAGAAATAATTGAAAGAATAATTATTAATGAAAAATATTATTTCAATGTTTAGTTTGAAAGCAAAAAATTATTTATATATGATAGAACAGAGACTTTTACTCAGACCCTGTTCAATATTATTAATAATGGTTATATGAAATTGTTAAAAAAAATTTATGAAATCATTGTTTAAAAATAAAATTGTTTAAGTAAACGAGTAATATAATTGAGGATCCTAATTGATTTATTCTTCACTTTATTTGCTCACTGTCTTCTTTAATTTTGTTATTGGAAAAAAAGACTAGTAAAATTTTAAATGTCATGTATATTTAGCTCTTCCAAGAAGTGCCCCAAAAAATTTAATGGCTTATTTATACAATCAAGGTGTACATTTATGTACTCCAAGTCAAAACAACATCAAAAGCCCAATTGAACATGTACATGATTTGCATGCAACGTAAGAAACAAGAACTTTAGAGAAATGTTGAAAAGAATAGTTACCTGAGTAAATAGTTCTATGAGAATCAGGATCTAATCAAGCACCCCTAGCTACCGTCTTGCAAACTTGTTTGGGGTTCCATTTCCATCAATCTAACCTAGAGAATTAGTAGGACCATCTACAGCCCACTCAAACTTACTACACCCAACACATACCTATTTTGAAAACACTATATTGCAGTAAAATTCATGGCCAATGAATCATACTATTGATGGCTTGACACATGTGCATAATTTTTGTTTGACCAAGCTATTAATCATTGGAAATAGTAAGTGATCATAATTTTGCATCTGTATTTTTTTTTAAACAAATGAAACAGAATTTCATTTCAAATAGTGAGATTTGTATCAGTTATTCAATCACAATAATAGTTTCTGGATTGACAAAGTTGGAATAAGTCAACTGATTTTTTGTGAAGACTCAAAGTTGTTTCATATTTCAACTAATTATACTTAATAAAACTACAAGATGAAGAAGTTGATAGGATTGAATCCAATAATGGTATGATTGTTTGGTACCAATCATGTATATGTGTCTTGTATCCATGTCCTCGTCTTGGTTCTAAGCTTGCTCTTTGCCATGGCTAGCAGGCTTGTATTTTTACTTTCTACAATGAAATTTAGTTTCATTTGTTTAAAATCTTTTTAAAATAGTAGGATAAAACCAAAGGTGTCGTGCCCGTTAGTGACATTTACCACCTTAAGTCCACCTTCCAATGCTTTCCAAACACTTAACACTTCAGTGGCACCAAGGGTCATGCTCTCCTAACACTGCACATGCCATGCACATCCAATGTTAATCTCCCATTTCAACTCTTTGTGCTAAGTCCCAGTCACCGGGACTACTAGCATACATACACACATACATCATGATACTGGGGCATGTTACTTGGTAACATGGGCAGAAATTCCATCTTATTATATAAGGACCCATGGTGGCACTACTAACCATACTCCTAACCGCCCTTGAGTGTCATCCCAACTCCATACTAGGCTCCTTGTGTATTTGCTACTTTCCACTTCGTCACTAACCGGGACTCACTATTCGGGACACCTCAACATAGCCTAGCAAGGAGTGGGACTCCACCCAATCGGAGCCACGAGACATCCACAAGTGTCCCATGGTGCCTTGAAGTGGTGGTGACCCCACACCACCAACCTTGAGTCACCAGGACTCACCAAGGCTCCAAGAGGGAGTGAGGAGGGAGACCAACCCCTCCTATAGTACTCTCTGTAGGATTCAGGAGACACCCCCCCCCCTTGTATGTCAAAGGGGACTCCTAAAACCACTTTGGTTTTGGAAGACCACCCCATTTCTCCCGATTCGCCCTAGTTTGGGACTTCCGAACTTCCACCCGGGATAACTTTGCGGTCCGGGATCCAAATCTCACATGCGAGCTCATTTTCGACATCTACTCGATGAGTAGATGCCTATGGACTACTCACTTGACCCATTTGGACAAGTACTCACAAAGTTATCGCCCTCCAAATATTCGGGTCCATTGGGAGAGGCGTCACGCCTTCACCATGGCGCTTCTTTTGGCCATAACTTGAGGCCACTACCTTAGAACCTCGTAATGCTTGTCAATATAGCATCCTTGTGTTCTTAGCTTTCCAAGGATATGCTACATGACATACTTCATGGAGGGATTCCTCATGAACCCCTCCCTCCTAGCTCTTAAGTGCCCCGGCGCCATCAGGACACCTTCACCTTTGAACGCCCATAACTTTTGACTCACAAGTCCAAATCACGCGTTCTTTGGACGGCTAGAAGCGTCTCCTCGAGACCTTTCCAAGCATGTATTACACACACCCCAACTTCGTTCAGATCAGAGCGCTACCATGCTCTGATCGCTCGGGACTCCTAGTCCCCCTTACCTCATCTTTTGCAAGGCTTGGGGAGTCACCCCCAATGTCCCCCTTGCTCACCAAGGTGACACAGGCACGCCTTGTGATGAGGGTCGTGACAAAAGGATTTGATTTGATCATGTGGCTCATAATAATTAGTATGTTACTAAATGCAGCAACAACAATACCAATATTGATAAGGAAACTGGAATTGAGATATTCACTTGGAATTTTGTATGAGTTTGTATTAAATTGTGATGAAGTTGTAGCAAGTTTGTATTCTTTTTAAACTTGACAATTCACTTGTGCTATTTATTAATTCTATGTTGTGTGTGGTGTGGTCAATTCCAGTCATTGTATTTGTTTAGTGGGTGTGGACCAACTCTTGCTAACCAAATCCCCTATGCAATCAGCTTCCCCAACTTGCAGATTCTTCAATAAGGTAAAATCCTTGAAACCTAAGATTGTCATGTGGTTCTTATTTGAGTTCCTTTAGCCAATTTGATCATTTATGATCTGTCAATTTCATGTGCCAATTTCTGTGATATTTGAACATAAGGTGGGAGCACCCAAAAGCATCAGTATAAGCAATTCAGCATATTTGGATTCATCTTTTCTTTAAAATTTTATTTTTGTAGTGTTAGCAAGTGAAAATTATGAATATTAAAAAAAAAAAAGATTTTTCGGATGTCGTATGTAATTTCTATGATTTTTCAAAGTGTTGGCTCCCTAGACCACTGAATGTGTCCTGTAGGTAGACCCAAATTTGAACTCTGCGAAAACTAGCTGTCAGCAAATCATAGTTAAATATGTGTCCTTCACATGTGTTAGCCAATCAAAATTAAACATATGGAGGACACATTAACTAAAGTCTAGGAACACATTTAGTCATGTCTAGGGTACAAGGATGGGATCAGGGACGCTTTTGGATGTTTCTACCTTAGTTGAATTTGACAGAGTTAAGAATTGATTATTGAGTGTTTGTTGATGTCTTTTTCTTGATCTTGTGATTGTAACATTTTATAGGTTTTGCTTTGGTCTTAGGACAGATTTTGCCAATCATTTTGCATTAGTGTTTTCTTGGTCAGTAACAATATCTATCATTCATGGGATTGCAGTTCAAATTTTTTAGTTTTTTTAAGCATGATGAATGTTTATGGCAACCATATGTAGCTATTATCACTTTGTTTAAAGCTTAGGTGCTATGAGGAACTACCAAGTTCTTTTAGTAGATAAGTCCTTTAGGATTTGGTTCCTTGCTCATCCTCTTTTGGGGGTCAGATTTCTTACAAAGTGGCATGCCAGAGCTTCGATGCAACTTTACTATGTGAGTTTTTCAACCGATGTCTCATGGAGGAAATCAATGTTTTGATGCTTCTAATGCTACTAATGTTACTAGATTATGTATGTGCAATTCTAAACTTTTGACTAAAAAATGCTTAGAGCAAATATTCATTCTATAAATTCAACTTCTTAATTTCGACTATATCATTCACTTATACCTTAGGATTGTATTGTAGTAGTCAAATTTCTTCCGTTCTTGCAATGATTTGTATAACTTAATTGAAATGAAACAATTGGATGGGGTCTTGCTTAGATCTGTTCACTAGAGGGATTGACATTCAAGGTGTGAATGTTGTCATCAATTTTGACTTTCCAAAAAATTATGAGATAGATCTTTATATAATAAATTCCCTTTTTTCTGTGCCTTTAGAGCAACAAAATTGTATAAACTTTTTACTCAAGATATCATTTTAAAATGGTAGGAGCCAAATTAGTTTTGCAAAGAGTGGAGAATCTTCTTTTGCCCATTCCATAGACTTTGCAATGGCACCACCATTTGACTTGCAAGTCATATAAATGGTCATGAAATTTGTGATTGATTAGCATGTTGTATGAGTGGTTAACATGATTTTGATTCCATTTTCTTTGTGGAATGTAGGGTTGAGAATCTTTAAGATCAAAGGCACTTCAATTTGAGGACTCAATTGTCTCTACTAATTTGTAGCTCTAATGTTGTAAGAGTTGAGGGTAAATTTTTGATACACCTTCTATTAGATTATATTGGGTACATCTTATTTTTTGGTTTTGTTATTTTCTGTATATGTGAATGGTCGCCTAGTTTAGGTTGTACTGAATGTTTGTAAATGTTGGTGGTCAAGGTTTAGGGTGTATGATGTCATTCAAGGTTAAACTATTCTCCTTGGAATACGAATGGAGCAGTCTGGAGAAGATTGGCCCAATTATTGCAAAGGAAGGCGAGTCCTATGCCAACCTCCAGATCAGGTTGGAAGATGCACATGTGGTGGATTGGCCATTCCTATTTTGGGATGTGGAAGACAAAGTTAAAATTAACATGAAGCTTGAAAAATTGAACACCATCTTGCCAAAGATGTATGTCATTCCCATGGAGTTTGAGGATATTGATGTCTGTAAATGTCGTCATGTTGGTGGTGAGTCTTTTGTCATCAAATCAACTCCATCTGAGGCCATAGAAGTCCAAGGTGTTGTTTGCTAAGATGGTATTGAAGATATTCTAGTAAAACTAGTAGCTTGCTCTAGGGTCAGTTCTTCAAAATCTAGATCATTGCTAAAATCCCTTCTAATTCCATAAGAAGTTGTGGAATTGTATTTTAAAGGAGAAGAAAAATTGAGGAATGAACTTAAGTAGATTTCCCTTGAAGATCACAACTGGTCCCTGAAGTCTTGGGATCAAGATGGGGTTGGAATTCTAAAGGTTTATTATGAGGAATGTTGCAAGGATATTGGAGGTGGAAGTGGTGGTCATACGAAAGTCACTACTTCGAATTTGTTTTCAAATTTCTGCAAAAGCCATTTGATGTCAAATGGACATATACATACTAGTTGGTGTAGAAGGAAGGGTGTAGATTTTTGTAATCACCCTCAGTCAGCTATGCCAAAAGGGAAGATAGTCATATTGACTACTACAGATCACAAAGTTTTAATAGATGAGGGTGTCAAAGTTGTAGATGGTATCAATCAAAGTGTTTCCTCTAACCTTGTTCCTTTCGTGGTGGTTGGAGACCCTGATTGTACTAAGGTTAAGAGCTTCTAGTTTAAGGTTATGTGCACTTATTGTGGGGATTTTTTCTAGTTCTGTTGTCCAAAAAAAACCTTGATGCTAACCTCATGAATCACCTTGGTGGGACTAAGCACGAGAAAGCGTTAGAAGATGCTCACAATGCCAAGAACACGTGTCCAACATTGACCACCGACAGGAGGGGAAGGCTAGCTTGAAAATCAAGTGGGGTTGCCAATTCAAACTAGAAGGATTTGCATGCTTGGTTTAGAAGTGGTGGAGATAGTAGCCAAGAAGGTGAATCCCTCTTGTTGGATCGTTCTCATTTGTTTGGATTAATGTGTTAGGGCTTTAGAGGACCTACCTGTGTTTATGCTGGCAATACTTATGTTCTGGATGGTTTGATTAATGACCTACATTTTGGTGTCAATTGGTATCCTGAACCCCATCTTCATTAGTCATTTCAGGTGGATAGCAAGTCTGTGATTGTGAATGGTACATTTAGGCATAAGGAATGTACTCGGTTTAGTACGTTTGGCAATTCCTTCCCTAATTTTTGCTACAATTTTTGTAGCCGAATTTGGTTGGAGCAGGATTTCAGGATGCGTATAGTACGTGAGGATAGAGCCTTAGAGAAACGAGGTAGTAGGGATACATATAAGGGACACAAATTGGGGTATTTGCAAGTGAATGAGTTGTCAAGTCATAGTAGAATAATCACAAAGAAATTGAAGCTTGAAAGAATGTTTCATTGGGCAACAAAGGCACGCATTGTGCCATTGAGAGTTAAAATGCCTACCTTAAAAGAGGCTGCAAAAAAAGCCTCTAATCAACAAAATTTGGTTAAATTTTGTAATGACATTATTTCTACTCATAAATTAGGGGCATTTGGGGGGAAGCCTACTCTTTTGGATTTCATGAAGGATGTTGCATCTAATCTAAATAGAAGTAAACAAGAGTATAGGTTTTCAAGTAACACAAAATCCTTTGGTCAGGCTATGAAAATATATGGGGGAAGGAGGATGTGTGACCTATTCTCATTGAACTTTTCTGGTCCAACATTTAACACAATAAAAAGAGAAAATAAGAAGGGAGTGCAATTCATTCCTGGAGAGCATACTAATATTTTTGCCTTAGTGGCACAAATTTATAAAGATGCAAAGGAACTCCATGGGATTATAGGAGTAGTACCTGTTATACTAGTAGAAGATGAAACAAAAGTTAAATCTAGGGTGGCATGGGAGCAAAAATGGGATACCTTGGTTGGATTTTGTGGGGTAATGGCAGATCATGTATGTGTGTCATCATTTAAGCCTATTGTAGGGGTTGGAGAGGTTGGGTATAATAAGATTGTTGAAAGTTTTCGTACTTATAAGGTGGGAGGATTTGCCAGGGTGATTGTAGTGAATCCATTACATGACAAATTGCCACGACTTGTTTTGGTGGTTTGCAATACATGTAATTGTTTTGACTCCTCATGGGTTCGAAAGCAATGGAGATTGATTGACTAGTTGTGGGATAAAGAATGTAAAGAATCAATTGGGCCAATTGTAGGCTACGCAAGTGATGGTGATTCAAGAAGGCGCCAATTGATGTTGGAGGATTATAAAGTTACAACTAGAGAATGATTGAAGGTAAATTGGGATGGATGGCTGTTGACAGCAGGATTAGATGATATGGGTGATGCTTTTGGTCTCCATGACCAAGATTACATCCACAATGGGAAGAAGTTAGTTAATCCAATGGATTCTCCTGTAAGGATCCTTCAACTAGGTGGTGATGTTGCTTGTCTTCAGCATTTAAGTCTTATCTACAACAAATTCACATTTGATGAACATGGACTAAAGATAGAAGACATAGACAAGAAGGACAGATAGAATTGTGCATCTGCCCAACACATATGCCAGAGAAAGACTTGGATGTGCTTAGCTAAATTGAGGACAACCCCTGATGTTCATCTTGAACGCACTTTGGGTACAGAGATGTACTTGGAAGTGTGTAGATTACATAGATATTTTTGCTTCCCCTATGCTCAATTTGCAATCCAGATTAGTACTTGCTGCAAAAGTTTTTGTTTTTTTCCGTCTTTAGAAGCTTTGGCTCCAACATGGGAACCATTCAATTTTTGGGAATTCTCAAAAACCTAATGCATCTGAGAACTTTGTGTCTCAACAATGTTTTATTGATGTGCAACTCTCATGTCATTTTGTGGTTTTATTAGTAACTCACTTTAGGGACAAGTATCCCCATTTGGTTGTCCCTCTCCATCTCACAGGTAGTGATTCTTGTGAAATCTTTTTCCCTAAAATTGGTGGCATGGTAGGGTTAGAGAGGGCTTATGATTTTCATGAGTTGGTGGGGTTTGCATTCTGCAAATACCTTGAATCAATTAGCAGGTATTGAGTATGGCAACAATGGATTAAAGTTTGGACGTGTACACAACAAGATGGAGAATGTGTGGGCAAAATTGCACCCTTTAGAGGATGGTGAAACCCCTTGTGACTTCGGAGACTGTAGTCTCATTAGTCAAGATGAACAAGTCATCCAAGCATTGCAAGAGGGCTTTAGAGAAGCCCAAAAACTCTTGCAAATACTAAACATGGCCCCTTCAAGTGTAGCAAAAAAAAAAGAATGGTTTCATAGCCCATGGAAGTTTGAAAAAGTTGATAGTAAAGACTTAGCATTTGTACCAGGCAGATCACCTATTGCCAGTGAAGATGGGGACTCAGAGGTCCTTAGAGAGGCCTTGTAAGTGCCACTTATGGTAGATTCTGAAGAACATGGTGGGGATTCTAACCTTCACTCTGTCGTTAATGATGTTTTAGAAGATGAACTTGTAGATGATGGTCTTGATTCTTTGGCATTACTTGAAGATGAAACACGTGATGTTTTCAATCAAATGCTAGATTCCCAAGAACCTCAAGTGTCTACTATGGTTACCCCAGATCAGATTGTGCCTATAGTTGAATTTGGAGGCTGTCAAATTTTTAAGTCCACCTTAGTGTCTCAATTGAGTGGAAATCCTTTTCTTTCCAAGGATAGGTTGACGAAGGTGCATAATTCAATTTATTTTAATAATAGTGAAGACTACATTTCAACTGCTACTTCTACTAGTACATGCCTATTAGGACTTGGTTTTGACTGTGGTGTGTTTTTTTTACAAAGAAGCACCCTAACAAAGTCTTCTACTGTAAAGTCAGCTTTGAAAAGAAAAAGGGGTCAAGTTGCACAAAATGGGGTACCTTCTAATATAATATAGGGGGTAGATGAAGAAACTTGGTGGGTTGGGCAGGTTCAGAAAATGAGAAGACGAGTTGGGATGAAGTGGGGCCTTTCTAGACAACCCATTGACCTCATGAACCGACCAATTCGAACCAACAAGAAAGGTACTTCTTTGCCCTTTGCTATGGTACTACTTAACTGGTATAGCAATACCCTTGGGCATTTGAAATTTAAGTATGACCATTCATACCACAAGTGGATAGATGTTGATTCCATAATTTCAACTGTGACTTTAACATATAATGCAAATTCTAAAAAAATTTCATTAGATCAAGAGGATGCTGCTTCTCTTAATGATTTTGTTGTTGCAAGAAAATATATTCTACGAAGGGCATTCTTATATTGTTTTATTGTCTTCTTGCATGCTCATGAAATGTTGGTGTTGTTCTTTTGTACTAATGTCAATTCCTTGATCTTATGATCTTGATTTCTAAATATTCTTATTCTGTATCTTTAAGGTTAATGTATAGTGTTATAGTTAAAGTTAAGATTGAGGTTCTTGAGATTGGGTGAAAGAATCACAAGTATAAAGTAGGTTAAAAATTGGAGAATTCCTTTGTGCTATTTTTTATTTATTAGGTTAGGAATTCTTTTTTCATTCTTAATTATTAGAGTTAAGGTTTTAGAGTAAATATTATGGAGTCTTGTACCTAGAACGTGCAATTTTGGATATGAAATTGTCTTAGGATAGGGTTTTAATGTAAGTTATTATATGGTTAACAAAAATTTCAGCTTGGAGTTCTATGGTGTTCTTCGTTAATTAGTGTTGAGCATTCATAATATTGCTAGAATTCGGTGGGAAAAGTGTGCTCAATTGGTATGTAGTTAGTTTGTTGTGTACATATGTTGGTCATGTTGTTATAATTACCAAGGTGCAGATTACAAGTAGACACTTCACTTGGAGATGGAGGCAATGGCAACTTAATGAAGCTCCATGGGTGGTTTCTTTTGGGGAGGAGATGGGTTGTTGCAAATTGGCCAACATAAGAGTTGCAAGGGCAACATCGAAGGTGTGGTGTGACTTTTTGGATACCTAGAGATTCAGCTTGGGTGTTAGGAGACAACTCATTTTGGTAGTGATTGGTGCATTTTCCCATGGACTTTACGTGGCATTCATTTCTAGCAAACTTCCTCTACCTCAGTCACAATTGGAAGGGGATGGAGCCTATACTTTCAAAATAGTATTAGAAGACAACATTCAACTAATTATTTGATTTGGGGTTGTCATATTTGGTCCAATTGTTGATTCGCAACAGCTACTATGAGCTTGATTGTGATGAAGACCTAACTTTGCATGCACCCAATTGTCATTAGGTGACTTCTTCACTACATTGATGTTATTTTTTGTTCCATCTTCTCCATGTTAAACTCTAGATCTTCCTAAACAACTTATACATTTACTTGTAAATGTTTGGAATCATCTTCTTTATGCTAGTGTTTTATAAACACTCTTTTATTTTTTGATCCTAAATTCTAAACCATTGCAAATGCTTTTGTACATATTGAATATATACTCTCCTTGTTGTAGTGAAGGTTATGTTCTTGTGTGAATTTGTAGTGTTTCTAGAATGTTAATTTTCATATTGTTCATGTTCTATTGCTAGTGTTGGTGCTTTTGATAGTTTGAATGTCCTAATTGTTTGATGCTTCTATGATGTTGCTTGTTCCTCTCTATATTGGGTTGTTTAGAATATGTGGCACAGAGTTTTGAAATATACAGAACTAAAGTTGAATTGTATATTCTTATATTATATCATCTGAAACTATTGTACCATAGTATAGTAGCACATATATCAAAAAAATTAAGTCAAAATGTAAGACATTGGTTTTATGATGTATATTGTATGTGTGAAAAAATTTAACATATAAGTTTTATATGTAAGATAGCCAAATTATAAAAAATGTGTGAAAGAATTTATAAAAAATCATAGGGTATTGAAAATATGCTTGTAGTAGATTTTTATGTAAAAATAGGGTCATCTTAAATACAATGATGAAGGTAAATAGCCCCACATCAAATACCCTCTTAATGCAGGTGTATACATTAAATTACAAGGAGTGATCTCCCCGAGGGATCCGGATTGGATTTCGGAAAAGTAGTAATCCGGAGAAGAGAAGAGAGGTGAAGAGAGAGCTTAAGTCGATAGAACGGATAATCTCGGCTTGCAACAACAGTCTAGAATCCCCTGGGACGATATTTCGAGTTAGTTTACACATTTTGGGTGTTGTAAATGGTATTATCTGACATCTATGCATGTGACAATACCCTTCGCAGGGTCTGACTTAAATACAATCTAAAAATACAAATGGGCGGGAAAGCCCGCAAAAGTTCCACCGCGACTTGGGCCAAATTTTTCGGTTCCTACCTACTACTAATTGGATCGGAACAAGATCCGAATCCGTTCCTAACATTCCTATTATTTACATAACTAAGTGCCCACCTAAGATCCAATGGCGGCACTATCCGCTCCTAGCTCCATTTGCTCGAAGATCTCGTTCAAATTTTGATTCTATTCCTCCTCCTGAGGGTTAGGAACTGGGTGGCCTTCTGTGGATCCGGGGGTTGAGTCCAAGTCGATGGTGGTCCCAAGCGTACCGGCCAGATTCACCTTTACCTCTAATCTCTTGGATTTGGGACTGGCATCCTTCCCCTCCCCTACCATTGCATCTAGAAACAAATCCGGAAGAGATATATCTGAGAGTCGAATACTTCAAGAGTAGGTGGCTCTCGATAGTATTCGGATACTCTCCTCCATCCGATCTGTCGCCTTCCGCACCTCCTTCATTGCCGCTTCAACCTACTTGGCAAAGTCTGTGAGAATCCTGACCATCCGGGACCCGGATGGCTTCTTCTCATCGTGCATCTTCTCATCAAATAGCTTCGCCTTGGTGGCGGCCATTCCAGTCTCCCCGAATGTGGCCTTCACCTACTCTACCATTTTATGAGCCTCGTCTGCCATCAATCGAGCAATTGCAAAGTTCTCCTTGAGTACAAGGAGTTTCGCCTTCACTCGATCCACCTCCTCCTGCAGTCTCTGGATCTCCATCTCCTGTTTCCAAGTCTCGACCGGATCGGAGGTGCAGCTCACCACCTTCTCCAGTAGCTTTTTGTCTGGCGGCGCTCTCACCAACTTTCCGATCGCAAGGAGGATTCTTTTCTTTAGTTCCCAATCCGCTCTCACATCACACAAGATCTTGATGAGAGGGTTGAACGGATCATCGGGATTTGATTCCTCCGACACGGTCTTCTCAACCTCCGGTCTCTCTTCCGGGGTTGAGGTATCACGACCAAGTGGCGTCCCTCGCTTGTGAGGTGAGGTTGTCTTTTGTCGCTTGATCAACAGCATCGACGGCTCCTCCTCCTCTTCTGACTCGCTGTTCTCCTCAGGTTCAGAATCAGATTCGACTTCATCATTTGTTTCCGATTCTCCATACCTGAGGAGGACTTCTTGAGCCCTCCACACCTTCTCCTCTCTTGTGCTTAGGAGCTAATGGGAATGGTAGAGATGGATGAGGTAGGGACACACGGGAGTGGTCCTACTCTTCCCAACCCTACCTACAAGCTAGGTGACTAGATCAGAAATGATCCAGGCCCAGTTGACTCTCCAATTTTCCCTCAGGATGTTGAAAATCGTGTTCATGAGGGAGATCGTCACCCTCGTTTGCTTTTCCAGATGCAGTATCGGAACGAGGAACTGCAGAAGCTGTCGATGTCGCTCATCGACGCAATCCTCTATGGTATATCTGTCTTTTGGGTTGACAACACCCTGGAACTTCTCCGGACGAACTCGTCTTTCCGGTTTGCCAATCCTAATCCTCCTGCCCAGAAACTATACACCATTCTCCAAACATCCTCTATCTAGAGATGCGGAATTGCTCTCATGGTGTTGTCAAACTCATTGGACAACTTTCCCAAGAGTTCCCTCACCATAACTTCTTGCTTGAAGCCCCAGGGTTTCTCTGCAAACCCCAAGCAATCCATGGAAGTCAAATCCTCCATGAGTTGGGACTTGGCTAGCTTGGTAGAGGGAATAACTGGAATCACTTTCCGAAGCTTCACCTCCACCGAGGACGTACTAGCCTGTCCACCTCTACTTCTCCTATGTTGCGGCATGGACATGGATGCGAGTTCGGAACCCCTTTTCTAATTCTACTTCACTCTCTCTTAGCCGCACATCCCGTTTCTTACTTTCTCTCTCCGATCTCAACCGGAAATCAAAACAAAATCAACACAACTCTCAAGAAAGACACTCTCACATAGATCCAACACAGACAGTTAAGTCTCAGACGAGAGTAGGGAGCTCAGAGCATGAAGAGTGCTAAGACAGGCGAAAAATGCAAAAGAGGTTCAACTAGGCAAGCCAGCCCTTATATAATCGTTGGACCCCTCCCACCTCATCATGACCTATTCGGATCCAGTTCTTCCACGATATTCGATCCATCCCCTATCCGGTTAGACATTCGTTCTCATCCGTTCTCCTACTAGGACCGGATTCGAGTAAATCCCTCCACTATCTCATTTTCCTTCTCTATTTTAGCCCCCAATGGTTCTTTAGCTAGATCCGGATACCTACTTATAGGTTTCAGGTTAGTTTTACTAGGTAAACCAAAAAAAATTAAAGTTTCATGTTGCCACAGACTCCATGTAGGAAGTTTGACGACATTGTAAGTGAAAATCAACTGATGAAGCTTCGACATTGTGAACTCTTCATCCTCAAGTCACTACATGACAACTCGGATGATGTGGAGCAAGCTATGTTAGTACAATTAGGGAGCCCAAGTCATTCTTCAGTCATTTCTCACAAGAAGTTATTCTTCTACATTCCTATATGTGTACATCTTCTTGTAGTGAGAAGAGAACTTATTGGCATGGGAATCATAGTGTTATACTAGCTACATATCAATGCTTGTCCTCGAACATGTACCTTTCACATTGTCAAAATGTCTTTGCTTCAAATGCCAATCTCCCACCATGTTTAGTGTATTGGGTGAATGGGTGGCGCACACTGAACAACTTTTCAAAGTGTATCCAAAATGTTGTCCACTAGGCCATATATCTAAGCCAGTTGGGCTTAGTTGATTGTGAACCACCATATTGGTTCACTATTTAAAAACCCGAAAATATAAACATTAGGCATGAATTTACAAATTAGGAAGTGTTAGTACTCCGGATTAAGCCATAACCATCAATTAGGAAGTTTTCCACTAAATAGCAATGGAAACTTCATGAGGTTAAGGCAAGATGCTAGAAAATGCAATTAGGAGGAAATTAGGGAAAATTCTAGGAAAAAAATGGGAAGTTTAAACTAAAAAGAAGTTAAGCAAGATTTGGTAGAGTAACCAAATTAGGCTAACAGTAAAATGATGAGAAAATGAAAACAAAAAATGAAAAATGAAAATGAAAACAAAAGACTAGAAGTAGGAAATGAAACTAAAAGTAAATTAAAAATCACAAAAATAATAAATAAGAAAAAACACAAAAGAGGTTAGTTAAACTAAAACTATGACGAAAACACTAGTGTAGTGGGTAAAACACTAAAATAGGGCTAGAAACACAAAAATAGGATTTTGCAGTAAGTTAGAGGGTTTTACAGTAATTTAGGGGGTGGAACACTAAAATAGAGCAATTTACACTAAATTAGCGGATTTACAGTAACCTAGAGTGATTTGCACTAATTTGGCGCATTTTGTACCAAATTAGTGGATTAACAGTGAATTAGTGTAGGATGAAAGTAGTTTAGAAAATTAATCCATTAGAAAGTTGGATATAGGCAAAATTAGAGTTTGGAGCCCTCTCTCTCTCTCAACTCTCTCTCAAATTTTCCCAACTTGGTGTGCATGTATGTTGGAGAGCATTCTTGGTGATGAAGGGCGTTTTGAAAGCATAAGAAGCTAGAGACTAAGATGAGGGAACCAAAGTAGGACAATTTGTCGAGTAGGTCACCATTTTTTGAGAAAAAGTGGTGAAGGAATGATGGGAGTGAGGTCAGATGGGAATTGGAGTGAAGAGAATTAGGGTTTTTGTTGAATTGGGAGGGATTGCCAACTTTGGTGATTGATTGCAGGATATTGGAAAAGCGGAATGGGCTGAATTTTGGGGAGGATGGAGAGGAAAAAGTCAGCTTTCCAACAAGACCAGTCTCGACCAATTTCAAGCAAGGACGAGGACGGAGCGGCCGATTTAGTGCGAGGAGGTCAAGCCGCCTCCGCCATAGAAGACCGACGACTTTGACGAGCGACTGTGGGAGTTTGGCGAAGCGGATCAAAGTGAATTTTGAGGAAGAGAAAGATGGGAAAGTCAGCTTTTCAATGAGACAAGTCTTGCCTAATTTGGAGCAAGGACGAAGTCGGAGCGAGCATTTTAGTGGGACAAGGTCTGCTGCCCATCTAGCGGCAGTTGATTTGGGGTATTTCATCTTTTTTTTTTCTTGTGATTCAGCTGAATCCAAATGTAATGTTAATTACAATATGATATTTTCTTATCCATCTTGAAGCAATAGTTCAATGACTTGCATGCAATGTTCTTGTGGGGTGTGAATGTGTAGAGGGTCTATGAGGATTTTTTAGGGTTTTAGGGCAAGCGCGGAAGCGCTGCCCAAATTGGGGGTAAAATTAGGGTTAGGATATGGATTAGGAAATTGAAGGAAGAAACTAATTGGCCTAAAAAGAATGGGTGAATATGTTAGGGAAAGGATTTATGGAATTAGGGAAGTCTTGGGCATCAATTTAGGAAGTTAGTTAGGAATTGGAGTGGTTGTGGTGTGCTGGAATTTAATTTCACAACACCAAATTGACCCATTTGGTGCCCAAAGGGCTAATTTTAGGCAAAATTAGGCCTAATAGGTTGCCCTAACCTCCCAAAGTAGGTATTAGGGTCATTGGAGGATTTTAGGGTGCATATTAGGATGGTGTAAGGGTGTTGCCCTCATTCCACTTAGAATAGTTTAATATTAAAAAATTGATAAAAAAGCATTTAGGAGTCCATTGCTTGGAAGGCAATCTAGGTAGGTGTCCCATACACTCCCTGCCGGCCAACTCTAGGAGGTTTCTTCACCTTGTGGTGGAAAAGCCTCATATTGATTGCAATGTATTGATTTGCCCTGTACAACCACACTATTGTCACTACTTGGTAACTCACACTATAATCACAAAGATTTCCTAACAACACCATTGCTTATAATTGTTGTACATTGATTATCCCAATGGATTTTAATGCACTTTTGTAGTCGGGTTTCAACCTTGTCTCTCATTGTCATTTTGTAGTCTTATTTTAGTCAGGACAAGATGATAGGTGGACATGTCAAACTTCAGTACATATGCCATAATCGTCCTAAAGTTCCCGAATGGTATAAGCCAATCATCTTACATTCATTTTGAAGTTGCTCTACAATGAAGTTCAATTATAATATATGATTGCGGACCACAGATTTTCGATTAGGCCTCTACATTGGAATTCCATCTTGCCACATCAAAATGTCAACTACATTAGGAACGGAATGCAACAGATGAAACTTGTCTGATAGTCAATCTTCATCCAGCAATTCCTAAAATAACTCTAAAATGACTCAAACACTATGGAGAAAGCAAGCTTGGTGCAATTAGAGAGCCGCAATCATTCTTTAGTCATGGTGGACAAGAAATAATTCTTTTGCAATTGCATATTGTCCATTTTTTTGTAGTGTGAAGGACTCACTTATAGCCATATCAAGTAAAGGCTACCCCACTGAATTGTTACACTAAAAGTAAAGGTATGACAACCTGTATTCCCGCGCGAGCTAATTCCAAAACATACCAAAAATTGAAGAGCATTATAGTCTATTGCAGGCAATCAACCATAAGGAGTGTAGTCCTATACTAACAAAGTAATCCCAATGGTACCTTTGAGTGTGGTTTGATCCACATGTAGGTTTGAAAGCAGGTGTCTTCCAAAGTGCACCAAAACAACATTGAATTCGCTTTGTACACTTTAGACATGGTTCCTTCCATTGCAATGTTGGGGTCTATAGTGTTATTCTTAATAACATCCCCCGTTTAGGTATGGAAACACCTAATTGCAAGTTTGGCCATAGTAGCTACACTTTGTGTACCCACATGTTAGACATGGAGACCTTGATCAACGATTAGTTGGCATGTGGGGCCATGGAGTATCTTCTTCTTTATCCATGTCAATTTCCTAGCCACACCAAATGAATTTTGTATGAGATCATCACACAATTTGACCTTGAATTGGAGATGAGTAATTAACTTCTTTTGATGTCGGCAATTGTGCTAGAAACTTAGGTAAATTACATACATATTGACCACCATTGTATCCAATAAAAGTCCAATGAAATCCAAGTAAAAAAATCAATGCCATCACTTATGCCACCTAGTTTGGTTAGAGTACAATGCTTTGAGTTAGTTTGCTACATCCACCTCTTTTATGTGGGTGGTATACTACAAGTGCATTAGAGAGGTTTGGATTGAGACCCTTTTTGCCCCATTCCTATGAGGAATTGTAGATGCACTAGTAGAAAACAAGGTCAAATGTAACTAGTGAAAAAATGAATGGTCACTAAGAAGCGACTTTACAATGACTTCCAATCATTAAAATGGCACCAAAGTTGACTTGTTGTGAGTTGGAGTCATTTTGTCGTAACTTACACAAATAGGGGATGATACCTTGATGAGACTATGGACAAAAATTACTATCATTTATGGTTCAGTTTGGGTTCTACGGTCTTGTTGTTCATGTGGATTGTAGAGTCATACTTAAGTTGTACTGTCATAAACTGAGTGCAATAAGTGACTACAATAGAACAAGGGAATGATTGACAATGGGGCACTTGGGAATTAAATTTATTAATTTTTACTTAGTCTACAAAATTTGCTAATAATTTGCACTTACCAAGAAATGGTCTAAAACACCTAATTCTATAGCACCAACTAGATGGAAGACTTAGATGGATGGCTTAAATGGACAGCTTAGATGGACAATTCAGATGGATGGATAAAATAGACAAATCAGATGATTTCTTTTATAAGCAACTCAAATAGATGAATGAAATTGCTTCTTAGCAATGAATGAACAGCTTAAACTGTACCTCAACAACAAATGAATGGCTTAGATTGTATCTTGATAGCAAATGGATGACCCAGATTTTTGGTTAGCTGCTACATTTTTGGTCAATTGCCACATTGTAGATCATCTATCTTTCTACTTTTGTGCTAGCTGATATGTGGTAGGTAGGTTGTAATTGCATCTCATTTATTAGTCATTGTGTAGTCGTTATTTAGTCATAGTATGCATTGTAATGTGGCAATCATAGATTGTACCTATAGCTGTTGAAGATGAATAATGGACATTTTGTCTCCCTTGTTTGTAGCTTAGGTTTAGGTTAGCTACCACCTCTTTAGTGCATCTTCTTCTTCTTCCCTTTTGCAATGAACATCTTCTCATTTTTTCCTCTTGTTTTTTCTCCAATTTTCCTAAGTAAAGTTTTAGTTTACAATCTTCTTTTTGATGAATTCTTTTGTTAGTAGTGATGTTTTGTTGTTGATGTAAATTGTTGTATCATTGTTATGTTGCTACAATATGGTTTTGTTGTGTTGTTATTTAGTTCTATTGTTGTTTTGTTTAGTTTTAGTTTTGTAGTTTTGTTGATTTGTTGATTTGTGTTTTTGTTGTGTTTTTGTGTTGTTATTTTGCAGTTTTTCTATTTAGTTGATTTGTTGATTTGTGGTTTTGTTTTATTGTTGTTTACTTAGTTGTTGTTTTTCCTTTTTGTAGGAAAATTGTTCTGCAATTTTGCTAATTTGAGTTTTCATTGTTGGTTGTTTCAATTGGTAGTTGGTTGCAATTTTGAATGGAGAAAGAAGCAAAAGAAGATTATGGTGTGGAAAAAAAAAATTCAAGGCAAAGTATGATCTAGTATATATAGTTATAATACAATCATACTATACTTCTAGTACAATCCTAGTTTAGTCCTAGTGCAATCATATATAATTTAATCCTAGTGCAGTCATATATATAATTGAATCCTAGTGCAATCATATATAGTTTAATCCTACTACAATCATATATGTTTTAATCATAGTGAAATTATAGAAACAAAATGAAATTATAGTGCAATTATAAAAATGTAGCCATGTAATAAATGTAAAAAATGATTCATTAACAAGTGTTCTAAAATCCTCTTACTTCTTGTTTCTTTGTTTGCAGTTACAAAATAACTAATGAATGATCACAATAATAATCATTCTACTCAACTACAATGTAGCTAATATATAAATGACTAAACAATGGTTGCTATATTATTAACAATGACTATCATATGACTACTATATGACTGAAACAAAATTCTAATTTATACATGCGATAATTGTTGTGTTAGAAAATGACTTCAAAATGATTGCCCCCAACTCAAAAATGACTAAAGTATGACAATTGTAGCAAAAATCATTACTACAAAATGACTAATAAGTCATCTAAAATCTTCCATGTCAATTGAATAGGGCTATTGACTTCTGCCATGTCATCCCAGATCCAGCCAACCCTAAACCTCCATGTGTACAAACCCTATTAGAAATGCTTGTCAAGTCATCTACCCTATATAATCACTTGAAAACGAACTTCCATATCAACATTGGAATGAAAATAAATAAATGACTGACTTGGCCAATATAACTTGTCCCAAATGACTCTAAGCCCTAAAATCAAGCTTTAGTCATTTTTTTTGTCATAAGTGTCCTAAATGACTAGTTATACAGTCATAAACACTAGTCATTGATAGCTTGTTTTCTACTAGTGATACCGGCACACATAGAAATTCAATAGGCAATACTTGAGTGGAAGTGAGGAGAACTAGACATTTGTCCTTCTACAAGACACACACAATGCCGTGAAATTCATGCATTTTCCATAGTAACATATTTTGAGGTGAATTTGCCCAATCAAAACACTTTCAATTCCAACAGCATATTCTTTTTTTCTTGGCCATTCAATAATCTCATCACCATGTTGTGTGCCATGTTTGCCCCTACATGTTACACTAGTAGTCTTTTTTCTACTCCTTCATGGTTGGCCCACACAATAGAATTTAAAAATAGAAAACATGTTTAGATGTTGAATCCAAACCTTGATATACCATTTCTACAACTTTTTAAGCATATATAACCTAGCAAGACAATAGGAAACTTTGTATTGTATCATCCTTTCGTCAATTAGAAAACTATTTTTATTTTTAATTTGGTTGTGGCGACGACACATGGCACCCTAGTCTATTAATACCTTATATTCATTCATTTGTTTGTTTTGTTTGATGCACATAGATCTCAGAAATTGTAAGTCCCCCAATCTTGTTCATAGTACCATTGGAAAGCTCTCCGAGAAGAGGGGTGAATGGATTTTGTTTTATACTATTTAAACCTACAATGAAAAAATTATGGATTTTTGAATTATTCTAAAATTTTGAATTTGAATTATTTTAAAATTTAAAATTTGGATTGAATTATCTTTTATTTTGGAATAACCATCACTTCCACATTTGCTATCCAATTGGTACAAAACAAAGCCTTAACACTCCTTTGTATATAAAAGATATTGAATTTGAATGTTTTTATAAATTCAAAAATTATTTTTACTTTAATTTTGGCTAAAGCAAATACACAAGGTACACTAGTACTATTTATTATTTGTTTGATGATTATATGAATTGTCTTGTTTTATTGAGATTTTTTGTAATTAATCTCTCATAGTGGAGTTGACCTTTTTGTCTTAAAAAGAATTGATTGTCTTGTTTCCTTAAAATGTTTAGAAATGGATCTCTCATGGTTGGGTTGATTCCCTTATCTCAAAACAATTTAACTACGATGGACTTGTCTAATCAATAAACTTCATATGATTCATTTGGTCTTTTATTATTATTTGGGACTTAAATTTTTTCCATTTTAAAAAATCACTTCTTTACAAAATATGTTTAAAAATTCTGAAAATTTCACCATAATTGTATATTATAGTTTGAAACATCATGGTGTAAACCAAAGCTTTGTGTCATTCTATAATTTAGATCTAGAATAAGGAAGAACAAGTTGGGAAAATATACTAGAAAAGAATATTTTGTGGTCTATTTTTTTAGTATCTTCTTTTGTGAAGTAGTCAATAATACTTTGATGAAGGGATTATGACCTAAAACTAGTGGAGGAGATACATTCAAAGAATTCTCCAAATAAACTATGAATGAAAAAATTACTTTTCTTCATCTATTAGTACCCCTCTAAAATCATCCTAGTGCCATTGAGAGTATCAAGCCCCTATCTCCTTGGGGTGCTTGAAGTGCCTTAATGAGCAAGGGGGACGTTGGGGGTGACTTCCCAAACCTTGCAATAGGCTAAGAAGGGGGAAATGAGAGACTCCCGAGCAAATAGGGCGCAATAGCGCCTTGGTTATGAAGGGCATAGTGTCATGTCATACATTCTTGGAAAGATCTTTAGAATACGCTTCTAACCGTCGAAAGAACGCATGATTTGGACTAGTAGGCTAGAAGTTATGTCCATTCAAAGTTGGGGGTGTCCCGATGGCGCTGGGATACTCAAAGGCTAGGTGTGAGGGGTTCTTAAGGAATCACTCAACAAAGCTTGGCATGTAGAATATCATTGGAAAGCTACAAAGACAAGGAACCTAGAATGACAAGCATTACGAGGTTCTAAGCCATGAGCCAAAAGTTATGACCAAGGAAGGGCCATGGTGAAGGTGTGACACCACTCCCGGTGAACCCGAATCTTTGGAGAGTCATAACTTTATGAGAACTTGTCCAAATGGGACAAGTGAGTAGTCCATTGATATCTAAGCGTCTCATAGATATCTTAAATGGGCTCACATGTGGGATTTGAAGCCCTGACAACAAAGTTACGCTGTTTGGAAGTTCGGGACTCTAAACGGAGTGGGAATTTGGGGATTTCGGTTGCAAACAAGTGGTCTTCCAAAACCTAAGGGGTTTTGGAAAGTCCCTTTGATCCACAAGGGGGAGGGGCTATTGAAGACTACAGAGAGTAATATAGGAGGGGTTGGTCTCCCTCCTCACTCACTCCTAGAGCCTTGGTGAGTCCCAGTGACTCATGGGTGGTGATATTAACTTCACCACCAGCTTCAAGGCTCCTTGGGACACTTGTGTGTGTGTCCCGAGGCACCAATTGGTTGGAGTCCCACTTCTTGTTAGGCCTTTGGTAATGTGTCCTGAGTTGTGAGTCCTGATTAGTGTTAATGTGAGAGTAGCAAATGCACAATGGGCCTAGTATGAAGTGGAGTGACAACCAAGGGCAGTTAGGACCGTGGTGAGTAGTGTCACCATGAGTCCTAACACAGTAAGATGGAAGTTCTACCCCATGTCATCAAGTGACATGCCAAGTGTCACGAGTAGAGTACATGCTAGAAGTCCCGAGCACTAGGACTTAGCAATGTGAGTTGGAAATGGGAACTAATGCTGTAAGTGCGTGGCATGTGTAGTGTTAGTTAGTTGGGCCTAAGTGATACCGGTATTCAAGCGTGGTGGGCCCTAAAAGCTGTGAAGGGCTCTTGAAGTCTGGTTGGAGCTGTAAAGTGTTACTAGGGCCGCGATAGAGAGGGTATATAAATTGCCATTAAAGTTGTAGCAACAATATTTGGTATACTAATAGAAGATGTATCATTTCTTTAATATATAGTTGCAAAGTGGGAGTGTATAGAGAGAAAAACTTTTACATTTGAAAAAGTGATAATAGGCCTATCCTATTAGGGTTAATCTTGAAGCATCTAAGAAGCTGTTTTAGGCCCTTTGAATGATTTTAAGGAGGCCTCAAGGATAGAAGAAAGAAACTTTTTTTCATTGAATTGATTTGTGTGACTTGAACTGAATTTCAATGAAAATTGTTATATATTCTCTTGCAATTGTTTTTTACTTCTCTATGTAAGAAAATTGGGAATGTTTAGATCGCCATGTACTATATTTTGGCAATTTGTACTATTTAAGCTAGATTTGAACTTAAACCATAAAACAGATCTTTCTCGAATTTTGGATTGACCATGAAAATGAAACTTATCAAACCTAATTTCTAATCAATTTAATTTTTTAGAAAAATGCCTAAATTTTAATATAGTTTATTGTAATTTGAACTATGAACCTATTATCATGGAATGTTGGTTTTGTAACTTTAGAATGACACAATAAGTGTTTTTCCTCTATGATATTTTACAATATAACATACACATGTGAAGAAATTCTCAGATTTTTTCAATATATGTCGTATTTGATAAGAATTTTTTTCAATTTATATTCAAAAATTCCCATTAATTTCAAGTTTTGCAAAAAAATGAAAAAAATAAATTATGACTAATAAGAGACATATAATTACATCTCCGAAAAATAAATACTCCGTACAAACGATTTATACTGGTAGTTGAAGAATTGCAGCATGTCGAGAGAGGATCTTCAAGGTTTGAAAAGTGGTCACAGGCCTACATTTTTTCAGGGTAGTGCTGGACCGCGCTTGGGAATCGAACGATGAGCGTTGAGAACTTCGGGAACGTCGGGGACGTAAGGCGCGCACAGAAACCCTAAGCTGAGCAGGACCGGGGTGTAAAGGCCACAAGCCCGTCTGTCTCTCCCCTTTCGCCTTGTGCTTGTTTGTGTTCCGCCTCCCCGCAGCCTAACGCCGGCGCCATGAAGCTCAACATTGCAAACCCCACCACGGGGTGCCAGAAGAAGGTTGAGATCGATGACGATGCCAAGCTGTAAGTCGTCTTTCTCTTGTGTCCTGCGTTTCCGCTGGATTGCTACGCCTCCCTACTCCTGGTGTGTCGTGTTTTTTTGGGTTTAGGGTTTCGCGATTTTGCGCCTTCTTCTTGTTCGACGGTGTTCTGGACGGTTTCATATGTTCAGCGTATACGTGCTGGCACATGTCTTCCCAGCAGTGTGTGCTAGTGTTCTTGTTCTCCTCAACTGGTTTTGTATATTTATACCTCTTCTGTGGTTCAGTCGTCAATTCTACGATAAGAGATTGGCTCAAGAAGTCAGCGGTGACCAGCTCGGAGATGAGTTCAAGGGATATGTCTTCAAGATCATGGGAGGCTGCGACAAACAGGGCTTTCCAATGAAACAGGGAGTCCTGACACAAGGACGTGTTCAACTCCTTATGCACCGAGGTAAGCTTCTGACGTGAGGCTGATATCTGCGCTTTTCACTTCATGCTGTACTTCCACGATGCCCACGATCTGAAAACGAGTCCCTTGATTGCTTTCTGCTGAAAACTGAAACCCTCTGACGCCATACGTTATTTTGGCAGGTGTGTCATGTTTCAGAGGACACGGGAGGCGCAATGGAGAGCGCAGACGCAAGTCTGTCAGGGGTTGTATTGTTAGCCCCGACCTCTCTGTGCTTAACCTTGTTATTGTCAAGCAAGGTAAATTAGTTTTATTTCCCCTTTGACATCGAGTTGACTGTTTGCGTTCCGAATTTGCTGTGATGACGACGACAGAGGCATTCAATAACGTTTTATTTGAAGTTTTCGGTCTAGTATAGATAGAGATGTTCAGAGCACGGAACTTTTTGGTTTTCTGGTAAGTTCGTAGTATTCTTTCAGTTTTGCTATTTTGTCGGTTAAACTCGTGTATCTTATGGATAGCTTTTCTAATGAGGGGATACTTATCTGGACTTATATGGCTTCTCGTGTCTTTCAGGCGACAATGACCTACCTGGCCTCACGGACATTGAGAAACCAAGAATGAGGGGTCCCAAAAGGGCCACTAAAATTCGCAAGCTCTTCAACCTTACCAAGGAGGATGACGTAAGGAAGTACGTCAACACCTATCGCCGCAGCTTTGTGTCGGCTACAGGTACAATCTCTCTACTCCTGAGGACTGTCAGAAGAAAACTTCCAGTAAATTGTGGCTGAAATCTTCCCTTGTAGATGAGAGTGTTATTTGTCTACCTGTGTGACTTACATCAGAGTGGTATCAGGCAAGAAGAGGAGCAAGGCACCCAAGATCCAGAGGCTTGTGACTCCCTTGACATTGCAGAGGAAGCGTCGCAGAGTGGCAATCAAGAAGCAGAGGGTTGCCAAGGCCAAGACCGAAGCAGCTGAGTACCAGAAGCTTTTGGCTCTTCGTATTAAGGAGCAACGTGATCATCGCAGTGAGAGTTTGGCGAAGAAACGCGCGTCTCGTGCCTCTATCGCTAAGCCCGAGGCCTAGGTTATGTCTATCAGCTATAGCCACAATCTGACTGGCAGAGTCTCGCCAATTTATAAGATTCTCCTTTTTTGAGTACCGGCCAGCAGAGCTGAATGTTTTTGAATGGGGATTTTGCTTATGCAATATAAATTCTTATGTTAACTACGTTTTGTAGCTTCTGCAACGGAGCTCGTGGATACAAATGCTTGCTTATTGGTTGTGTTCATAGAGTGACAACTCCTACGACTGATGAATGTTGGGGTATCATTTTTTTCGACAGCAAGTGGTTAAAGTATCAAGTAAGAAAACTTTAAAATAAATTTCAAGTACCCCTTTGTTCCATCCTGAAGTAAGTGACAATTTTCTAGGAAGGCGAGTGACCTTTTCAGTACCGACGTATGTCCTGCTGTATCACAGTACCCCGTAGGAAAAGCAACCGTCTGATGGGAGTCATGGTTGAAACTTAACCCCTAAATGCCCAAGGCCTATTTGGAGCTCCTTGAAATTTGCTCTAAATTGAATAAAAAGTCATCATTTTCATAAGTTGTACCAATTTCTTTTGAATTGTAACCGTACAAAGTTAAACTAGACATGTTAGAGATCACATAGGAAAAGAAATCATAATAATATCACTTAGAGATCGAAAGATTATAATGTTTGATCATGAAGGTGTAAAAACTGTGAAAATTATTCAATTCACCTTTTGCATGTCAACTCTAAAAAGTTGGTCACCAAAAAAATATGAGGTTATAGGGCCTAGCATGCACAACCCCATTCAATTTACGTTTTTTCAAAATCTATTCTACAATTTTTTTGAATGAATTTCTAATGAGATTTTGCCTTCAAGATCTAGTGTATTTGAGGCTCATTTTCAAGAGCCCTCAACACTACGAGAAGGCAAGATTGCAATGGGCATCCTTGCACTAAATCTTCAATAGAAAAATCATAATCCTTTATTTTTCAGATCAACTTTTTGATCCTAAAACTAGACTTAAAAAAGAATTCTCCAAAAATATAAACTAATAATAATAGCAATTTGGTTGGATTTTACTTAACTTCAAAGTTTTCAAAACACCAAAATCTGGTGCCTTGGGCATTTAGGGGTTAAAACGATTATTTTTTATTGATGTCCTCGAGTAATGGTACATTCCCATCTGGTGTTTGGTAGAATTGGGTGTCAAAAGATAATAATTTGACTTTCAACCCTGAAGCGCTCCGACGTCCAAATTCTGGATGATGAACGAAAGGCTTGAAGGCACTTTTTAGTCCAACTAACTTCTTATTCATCCAATGTAATATTTGAATCTAGAAAAGACAACCTTCCTTAATGACCAAATTCATGAAATTTCAGTAAATGATAGTTCTGTACAAAGATATAAGCAAAAATGTGTAAAAATTCATAAAAGGATTGAGACATTTAGGGGTTATATCGCTAGAACATGTCTTGCCAGAAAAGAGGTTTGAGTAATAGCAGTAAGGATTTTTGATAAGGTAGCCGACCCATTCTCGAACCCTCCCCCCCCCCCATTTTCATAGTATAGGTTGATATTTTTCCAATCAGTCATGGTTTTGAGTGATTTCTGCTCACAATTAACACTTACTATCTGGAGCAACATAAATGTTCGAGAGGTATACATTGAAAGCATAGAATGATCATTGTATGTACATAGAATGCCATTATTATCATTCTCATCAAATTTGTAGCAAGCCTATGATTGGAAATAGAATGACCTATATAGCAAGAATGGGTTTTACAGAATCTTCATGAAAAAAATTCATAGCAATTTCATTTTTTATGAAAAAAAATTTTAATTTTTCAAATCCTTCTAAAATCTATTTTAGCTATGCTAAATTCCTTAAGTGGTTGGAAATGGGTCGGCTACCTTAATGTGCATTCACACCTAATATTCATTATGAATGATACTATGTTCTTTGCAATGTCTATTCACAACTTTGCCACTATCCTATACACAAGCAAATCTAGCTAGCTCCAAGATTCATACTTTGAGCATAAATCTCTTTATTTCTGTAACAAACAAAGGTTGCTTTTGAACAATCAATCTCACTCTAGAGATCTACACCAATTACAATGTGAGGACGCTTTAGAGGTTCGTGTCATGTTCCTTGGGAGATTTGATGAGCACTTAGAAGGAGAGGTACTAGTGTTTTCAAAGTGACGAGGTGTGATCGGTGGTCTCTAAGTATGTGCAAGTCACCAAAGGCTACGACATTGTTATGAAGAACGCTCATGTATAATTTCATATTTAAGTTTCTTGAAATACATTCATGCTACATAGTTTGCGTTCGGTCTGTTCTTATTCAACATCCTTTGTTCTTGGCATTGGAACCTTGTTGGAAAAGTGTTCAAATTGATGCGAGCTAGAACGCGAAAAAGTTCTTGAGTCCATTCTCCCTAACAAAGGCACTTTGTTAGCACATGCCTTTGAAGAAAAAAAGCTATGGCAACAAGAGTTTACAAAATTTGATCTGCCAAAGTAAATAGCAAGGTCACACGGCATGAGCTATGCAAATTAGCATCAACAACACATTTCGATTACTATCGAAGTATTGGTTGTCAACGAGAATTTTCTTGCTCATGAACGTCAAGTCGACGACTGCTAGTGGTATAACTCTGGTGGCCAAAAGTTAATTGTCCGGTTTGAGGCCCATTAAGTAAGAGCAATTATAAACGACTGAAATCAAACATTGTTACTTTAATTCTGCTACGAGTCACTCCACTTTTAAAAAAAGCATCAACCTCGGCTACATTAAGAACCGCTCTTTTTGTGTGTCGATAGACATCCAGGTAGGATCAATATTCCCAAAAGAGTGCAAGTGTGAATGCCCTCTACCTTCCCATTCTATCAACGCCCACTAAACCAACCCATAATGCTAGGTGGGATCATACCTTTATACTATAACTATGAGGTGGATTAGTTAATAATGGTGGGAGCATTCTTAGTGAAGCAGGGTTAAGCACGTAATATATTGTGCATTCACACTAGATATGTAAGTATTAGTGGTGGGATTTGAAGTGATAACTCAAATCAACAAGAATCACAAACCTTAATGTACTAACTCTATGCAATATGAACCTAAGCCTTGAAAATGTCGCTATAAGTGAGTGTTGTTTGCTGTAAATTAGAATGTTACTATGAAAATGAGCTCGGGGGGTAGTGAGTGGTTGGAGTAGCAACCTACATGCGAACAAATGATAGGGTATTTTAAAAACATGGGGGCTAATAATTATAATTGGGTTTAGAATAATATAGGGTATCAAAAATGGCATTGGACATCTTTATTGTACAATAGGGTATGGAATAATAGGTCCTATTAGAAAATTACATAATGATAGCATGTGAAAAAAATAGTAATAATAATAATTCATACCCCCCTATAAAATAGTGGTTGTTTGCACCTATATCCTTATTTTTTTAACACACTGCCCTCCAAGAAAACAAGACTTATGGGGGCCATTGCATACAAACAAGATGAATCTTGGATCTCATTTCTTTTAACATTTCATAGAAAAGAGAATCGAAATCCTTGATGGATGTATGTTAACTGATTTTTCTCACACTTAACAAAAAAGGGAATGTCATTATTCTTTGTCAATAAACTAAATTTTTCAATGCCACTTTGTACACAAAGAAATGTATATTCTAAGAAGATGGATTTTTGGTTGGACAAAGCTGAGAGGCTCAAAATCCATAAAATTTAATTATAGGTAAAACCCAAGGAGATCACTTAGTGTGTCCATTTGGAACCACGTGTGTTAAGATGTTAGACCCCCTATATTATATTCTAAAATTTAAATAAAAGGAAAAGAAAAAAATATGACTAGATTTTTCTACTTTGAAAGTTTATGTTGTGAATTATTGGTATTTTTTTTAGATAGTTATAATTAGTTACAAATTTTTGAAGTAAAAAGATACACTACAGAGCTAAAAATAACTTTCACATCCCTATTTTACATAAGAAAAAATTGTCTAAAAAATGAACAAAAAATTCCTAAAAATAACACCCTATTGAAAGTTCATTATTCTTGAATAATGATGCAATGGTCATCTAAAATGTATTCTCTATAAATATTTGAGTTAAAAAACATGCCATTTTAGTTCATTATTCAACCTATTCTAGAAATCATTTCATATCTTATTTGAGTTGGAAATTTTTGGCAATAGAAACCTAAAGTCATTATTAAACAAAGCTCAAAGTGATAGGTTGAAATTATTATTTATTAAAAAGTATATAGGGGGGCAAAAAATCACTTTAACACACATGGCTTGTTATGGATATACTAAGTGATCTCCCCGGGAGGTGAAAATAATGTTGCATTAATGAAGTTGGTACCCCCTTCTTGACCTCATGATCTAGTCCACACAACATGCTAATTTCAAACTCTAAAGGCACCACTATTATGTTCATGGGCCATCAAGAGCTCAAGTTGATAAGAACGTCCTAAATTTCTCAAATGTTCATTTTCAAAGATTTAATAAGCACCTATTCACTACTACTTGATTATTGCTTCTCCAAAAATTAATGGTTGTAATAGTGTTCTTATATCAATACCACATCACTTGCAATGTAGGTTTAGTGGATAGCAAATTGCACGCATGGGAATGCACAACAAGATACTACTCAATCTGGAACATAAGAGTTATTCTATAAGCCTAGATAGGAACAGACCTTAAGAAATGGAATGTTTTTGTCTATTGAGTATTATAATTCAATTAGTATTAACCCCTCACCGCCGAAGGGGACCAAAAGTGTCCTTAGCTCAAATTCAAAGTGTTGTAACTTTTGCATCCGATGTTTGAATTCAATAAAAGTTGTTGAAAATTTTGAACTCTCTTCTAGTTTGTGTGGTAAAATTTTCAAAACAATATAAGATTTACTCAATTTTTGGAAGCCAATCGAAGTTCACAAGTTCAATTTGAGTTCACCAAACTACATTTGATGGTTGCAACTTTAGGAGCTTGTATCCCCTTCATCCAAAGTTTGTTTTCAATAAAAAAAAATTGGGGTTATGTTCTTTTTGAAGTCTAGTTATAGTGGTAGAATTTTCATGTCAATACAAGTTGTTTTGAATGTCTAGGAGCAATTCCTAGTTCAAAATCCAAACATTTTTGGATTACAATGAACTTTGGTGGCTTGTTTTTTCTTCATACAATGTTTGTTTCCAATAAAACAAATTTGGAAAAGTTGCGCATACTAGTCTAGTTTGTGTGTGTAAAATTTCATATCAATCCAAGAAATTATGAGTGACTGAGAAGCATTTTAGTAGAAGGAGTTTCAATTTTGGTGTGTTTTTAGCAACCTTTCTTGCTATTTTTTTACATTTCAAAGCCATTTTGCAAACACGATGAGTCAATTGAATGATATTTTTTTTCATCAATGTGTTTTTATGCTGATTGTGAATCACTTTATAGTTTCAAGTTTCTTCATTTGAGTAGATTTAAAAACCGAATTTTGCCTCCAAATGTATTTTTAGGAAAATTTCAGCATCCTTTTTCAACACTAAAACATTATAATCTTGAAATCTATGCAGTCAAATTACACCCAATTTGATGCATGTCATCTACAACAAGTGCACTACAAGATTGTACGGTTGAAATCTCTATAATTCATTGAAAATTATATCTATAACACTTCAAAAGGAATGTTGATTTTGAACCTATTTAGGGGTTGAGGGAACCTTGAGACATTCATCTATGGCCAAGTTTTTCTCTTTTGAGGTCACTAAAGTAAGCAAATCCACTATGAATTGTAGCCCTATGTGGAGTTCTCCAAATAAATTTTGTTGCATACTAATGTGGTTTTTCAATGCATTGAGTTTGCAATTGGGACGGAATTCAAGTGTGCAATACAATAGAGTTTTGCAGTTTGTGGCAAGTTTTGATTGGTTAAGGGAATATCGAATAAGACTGATAATACACACTTCTTGCCTTGTGAAAATTTTCAAGAGGGTGGATGTGAAGTAGAAATTTCATTGGTTTGGCATTGAGAAATTTGTGAGATATTTGAGGAAAATCTCTATTAAAGTGGAAGCATCCAAAACCGTTAATATAAGCAATTTAGCATAGTTGGAGGTCCCTTTTTCTAGAAGAAATATTTTTGTAGTATTAGCAATTGAAAATCATAAATTTTCAAAAACAAAATTATAATTTTTGGATATGGCATATATTTTCTATCAATTTTCAAAGTTGTAGCTCCCCAAACCACTAAATGTGACACATAGGTGGACTTGAAATCAAATCAAAACTTGACAATTTAGTAGTCAACCAATCAATAGTTTGTAAAGGGATGATTTAATGACTTTTTATAGGGACACTTCAATGAAAGCTTAGGGACATTTCTAGAGAGCTCTACTATACATTAATGGGAACGAGGGGATGCTATTGGATGTTTCTACCTTACAATCAACCAATGTGGATTCACTAAACATAATTTGAATACAAGAGAGTTTTGTAGATGTGACATGTTTTGAATGGTTAAGTAATCAAAGAAGTCAAACAGCTCAACTCTCCTACATTAAGATTATATCCAGTACTAGCCAAGTAGGCCAAATCATCAAAAGTAATCGTAAGTCAATACCAACCTTGCTACCTCTGGCTTTGTAGGTCCTAATCAGTCCGGGTACGCAACTCTCGTATTATATGGCCCTAATAATAATCACTTATAATGCATTTTAGTTCACTCTCAAGAGATTGAATTTGTTTTAATGTAGAAAACTCTTATAGCCCTTTTAACAAGGAATCAAAAAATATAATTATGTACATGAAATGAATTTTCTTTGAGGACAATAATAGCATTAAGAACCTAATTATATGAGTTTTTTTAATACATGTATCATGGGACAAGCTACCCAATTTTTTGGACTTTTTCATAAAAATTTAGGATTTTTTATTATAAATAAAACACTATAAATGAATTTTAATTTTAATTTGGAGGGAAATTTTTGTATGGATTTTTAAAAATTATGCTTAAGTGTTTAAATTCTTCATATATATTGTGAATTTTTTCTAATATGCATGCAATCCAACATTTTCCAACATTTCATTTTTTTTAATTTGGTCTTCTCCTAAATTTTTGGTCTTTTTAATTTGATATAATTTTTACAAAAGCCATCCTCCAAGCCATTTTAATGCCAATGCCCTTGTGTATAATATAAGAGGTGCATACCCTGGCTAATCAACAATTATTTTTGATAACTTGCTTTGCTTTGCACTTACCTAGTCCATTGGTGTGCTTTGTATTTCCATAGGATACATGTAGGGAAAGACGAGTGACATTAGCATATGAAAGGACAAGAATAGCCTTCTTGGGGCCCCTCGAGGGGTAGTGAGCGGTTGTAGTAACAACATACGTGCGAACAAATGATAGGGTATGTTAAAAAATGGGGGGCTAAAAATTATAAATGGGTTTAGAGTAATATTAGGGTATCGAAAATGGCATTAGACATCTTTAATGTACTATAGGGTATGGAATGATAGGTCCCATTAGAAAATTATATAATGATAGCATGTGAAAAAAAAAATAATTCATAACCCCCTATAAAATAGTGAATGTTTGCACCTATATCCTTATTTTTTTAACACACTAACCTCCTCGAGTGGGGCCCACTTTGGGAAGGTGTATGGTTTTGCTATGACTCATACAATGGATCATTATATTTCAAAAATGATTTGACCAAAATACATGTGAAATAAATCTTGATTTGTTCTTTAACCACAATAAAGTTTTAAATCCAATAATTGTATTTATGCGCAATAACCAAACAATCCACAATGGGCTTCCTACCTTAATTGTGACTTGCTTGTGGAACCACCCCATCTAGATTCTTGCTTAAATATATACAAACTTCATATGTGAGCCCTAAAATTGACCTATTTTTATGTATGAAGGTAGGTGTATTTTAGTTTAAACCTACTTTCAACACTTTGAAAAAATTTAGATTCTTCATATGGAATGTGAAATATGTATTTTGGTCAAAAAATGACTAATAGATGATTTTTAGAGCATCTATTAGATGGAAAAATGAAGACATTCATCCTTAAATATTCCCTTGGCAGAGTGCATTCTAAGCAAGGCCAATAAATGCTTTAAGAAATTATCTATCTAAGGAGATTTTCAATCAACAACAGAAAGACACTAGCATGTGAGCATGGAAATGCGAGTCTACAAGCCTTGAGCATATGTATAAATAGATACTCTACAACCATTGAAAGTGCTTATAGTATAAACACCCAGAATATAGGTATTTATAACATAGCCGTACAACCCTATAATTGTGGAAGGTTTCTATAATATAGACACTTATAACATAGGTGTATAAACTCCTATGCTCGTGTGCTCATGATTATAGGGTCACATAATAGCAAATGTAATCAAGAACTCATGGCTACTCCAAGGAGGGATTTGGCAATGTCTATCGAAAAGGATCTAGAATAAGATTTGATTTACTAGGAGAAAATCATATTGAAATATACATTATTTTACAATATTTTTGTGTTAGACAACCAATTTTACAAGCTTATTAGGGCCAATCAATCATTGCATTTACATGTAGAAGCATGTTAAAACTAACAGGGTATGATAATTAAGCAACAATGCTAGAGTGTAAGCGGGGAGCAACAAGCAATGAATGTTGAGCAATGAGCAATTAGATTTGAATGCTTTCTAGGAGGATTTTTACTAAAATAGTCATGTCAGAGTAATAAATATTATTGTCAAACCTAAAAATAGTAATGTTAGAAACCAAAAATAGAATAAATTACAAAAAAAATTTACAAATTTTTTTATTTAAAATAATCAATGTTGCAATAAAATGTTGCATGAAGGGACATCCATTTATCCATGTATGAATGAACTTACATCCATGTTATACATTCATCATCCATCCAAAAAAGGCTTCATTTGCACATTATAGTACATATTAGACTAGAAAATGGAGTGTAATTTTTAAATTTTCTTTTCCAAAAATAAAAATTTACAAAAATCCTTGAGATTTGCACTGTTGACCACAAAATCTATTAACTAGTTTGAGGCTAGTTTAGTGCCCCTCAAAACTAAATAGCACCTTCATGGTTCATTTTAAATATAACAGCTAATCCTACATTGCAATTTGTTTGCAATTTAAAGTTCTTTGGAATAGAAAAATACCATTAAGGTCCATCTAGAGAAATGTAATAATCAATTTGTAGTTGTTCATGAATTTCTTTTTGTAATCTCAAAACCTTTCATTTAGAAACATTGACTTTATAGACCAAATATTTATTTTTTCACCACTTCTTCGTGAGCCTCTCTGGTACCGAAGAAGCTTCCTTCCACACATGGGGTTCAACTTTTTTTCACAACCTCTTCATAAACCTCTTTGGAATATGACTTTTGCTCCATTGAAGATGTTGGTTTGTTAATTATCGTGACAATATGTACATCCTTGGACAACAACACTAGAGTGTGAGCAAGAAGCAAAACACCAACAAGCAATGAGGGTTGAGCAATTAGCATTTAAATTTGAGCAATCATTAAGACAATAAGAATTCTTTACTAAAAAGAGACATATTAAAGTTATAAATTATGATGTCAGACCCCAAAATAGTAATTTCCATATTATTGAAATATAAATTATTCAAGTAGAATTCAAAAAAGTGAATTTATTGTTGAAATTTTTTAATTTAAATTAGTTGATTTAGCATTCAAATGCTATAGATAGGGCCAAGAATGGTAGCCTAGCCTCTCCTACAACAAAAAGGTATTGCCATAGAAATGATGTGCAAATGAATTTCATCCATGTCATGCATTCATCATCCATCTAGGGAAGGCCTTATTTGATCATTGCAATACATGTCCTACAATCCTATTGTTCTCTCTATCCATTTTTATGACGATCTTGGAAGTAGAAAGCACAAACCTTGCTACCAAGTGTACACTTATTATAAATAAGACACTTCGTTTTTTGTATTGTTCTTTAGCCCTTGAAGTACTATTGTTCCTACAAGGGACAAAATAGATTTTAGGTAGTTTTTATACAAGCTCAATTTCAAGCAAAACTTTTTGAAACTTTCTTGTAAGGTCTAAAACTTATACACTATCTAGGAATATGATTTTCATTTCAATTGGTACCTAGGAGGAATAGTTGTACCACAATAACCTCAAAATACTGAAAATAAGGGAGACCAAGCAACGAAAAAAATCCACAAAAAATTGAAATAAATTTTTAATATTTTTCTCTCATAGATTAAACTTTTGTCTAAATATAGGGCTTTGATTCATTGCATTTGGATTAGCGGTGTGAAAGGTATAGAGCTTCTTGTTTTGTTGGCAATTAGAGCATCTTCTTGAAAAAACTTTTTTTTCCACTTTAAATGCAAATAATAAATATTTTTCAATTGATACGGTCAAACTCATCACAAAAAATTTACTGTATGATTTGAAATAAGTGTAGTGCAAGATCCTAGGATTAGATTCTTAAAAACATAAATTTTAAATTCTTAGATGAATGTAGTACAAATGATAGTTTTGATTGTTTTTTGATAGAAAAATAGTCTTGGGACCTTAAGGGTTAATAATAATTATGTATTCTTCATTTTAATTTTAATAATACAAGACCAAATAAAAAAAATATGTCAATAAAAATTCTTATCAAAAGTCCCTCTAAAACTTAGAAAACTATTCCAAACACTTTGTAAATCAATGAATAGAAAATAATGGAAATTTGTTCTTGGGTTGGATGTTATGAAATTTTAAATTATCATGAATATTAGCCAACATTTAGGCAAACTTTGTTAGCTATGTTGGGGCGGTTTCAAGAAAAATATTTTCTTCTAACCTCAAGCCGTATTATCTTGCAATATGTGAAGTCATAATTTTTGAATTTTTTTCCCACATATTCTAAATGTTTGTTTCTAACTTTTCACCAATTATATTTCAAATTTAAAAAATTTCAATTTCAATAGAAATCATCAAGAAATGACTAGTATATTGTTAATTCACTTAACCTCCTTTCATTGCAGGGTTATTTAGAGTAAGCCACACTCTATATTTTCTTTTGAAATTTTTCATGAGTGAACCTAACATCATATAATTATAAATTGTAAAACTAGTTATTTCTTAAAAGAGAAAAAATTAACTCCAAGAAGGCTCAAAATCTATAGACCTTATTTTACGAGAGTAAAAAAAGGGGTTTTCTTCTTACTTCAAAAATTATAAACTTTCAATACAAATGGTCGAATGGGCTCAAATCTTTTCTACGTATTGACTTACCTATTTAATACACTATTGAATGGTTGGAACTCAAAAAAAAGGTTTAGTTTCTAATTTTGGACAATGCATCAAAAAAACCTTAACCATCAAACCCCCCTTTCCTTGGCCTTTAATCTCTGAACCCCCTCCCTTCTCTTAATTACCGATTCCCCTCTCTTAATCTTTGAACCCTCTTTCCCCTCTTAATCACTGTCCTCTTCTCCTTGGCTCTTAAATATCAAACCCCCCTCCTTTAATCTCTGAAAATCCCTTCCTTTCTCTTAATGACTGATTCCCCTCTGTTAATCATTGACCCCCCTCTCTCCTCTCTTAATCTTTGAACCCCCTTTTTAATTTTTGACCCCCTCTCCCCTCTCTTAATCATTGAACCCCCCTTCCTAATTTCTTCTCCCCTCTCCCCTAGCAGTACCTGGCTTCGATTGCCCAACTATACCCGGCCTCACCTTTCCCGGGTATCGGGGGTCTGGGGTGTTGGGGTTGGCTTGCCCTTGTCTAATTTTTGTGCTAACTCCCAAGGGCTTTGGAAAATCATGCCTAGGGCTAGTATGTGGTGACCTAGGTTCATAGGGGGGAGGGCCCTACTTCTATTCTTCCCTAGCTATCATACATATTCATCTTAAACTCTAATTCCTAGTTTTGGGGGGCTAAACCTTGATTGGTTCCCAATGCGTTTTGGGAACTAAACCTTGTGGGTAAGGGACCACGGGGACGCACCGTTCTCCCATGGGGTGGTTTTAACATGCCACTAAGACTTTTTGCCTTAAGGATGTTCAAAGCTTCACCCGAAGCTTCGCCGTGGTCCCCTCTTTTGACACGCCTCTAAGACTTTTTACCCCAAGGGGGTTCAAAGCTTTGCCATCATGGCGGGACCCACTAACACTTGCCCTCTCTTAAACCCCTCCAAGAAACACCAAGTTAGTAGTAAGGGGACCAAAAGAAACCTCAAAACTCAAGGGACCAGCTACAAGGGGTTAGTAATGTTAAAGACTTCAACAAAAGGCCCCCCAAAGCGGCATTGCCAATCATATGGGGGGTTGCTTTAGGATTAGTACAATGACAAGACAAGGGAAGTGACAAACAAAGGCCCCTCAAAGATAATGCATACAATGTTTAGTAACACGGTAAGGTAAAAAGCCTCCAAGCTCAAGCTTGGAAGAGTTAGTACTACACACATTCAAGATACAAGGGACCCACAAAGACTTTGCACACTCAAAAAATAACAACAACAAAAAGTGCCCAAAAAACAACATTGCAAGGCTTGTGGCTCAAATGCCACAATTTCCAACATAAATTGGATCCAACGAACCCAATTACACAAAAACAATTTGACAAGGGCGATATTATTGATATTAGCCCAACTTAGGTAAGCCCATGACTAGCATGAAATTTCTTCTTTCTGTTTTTGTTATTCTTATTTTAATTATTGTAACTCTTTGGGAAACATAATTTTTTATAGGACACACATGCCATGATGGGGTTTTCCTAGTTCTTAGAACTCAATGTTGCATGAATTGTGAGCCATGGTGGTGAATGAGCAAAGTATATGAGAAGAATCCTTGGAACTAAATTATAGATGCCTATTAATTCACAATGGGATTTACAAGTGTATATATATGGTCCAAACTAAATAGTTCAAAGGAATTTGTTAGAAAAAATTGTGGATGGAATTATGGGCTCATAATACAAGGGTTTGTGGTTTTCTTGAGGTTTTGGTGTGATTGAGGGTATATTGTTATTATTTTGAGGGCTCAATTTTGCCCATTTTGATACCATAATTGTGAGTTTTATTGGGTTTTGGACATGGGATGTTGCTTCCATCACCTTGAGCATGTGCTAGATGATTGTGGGAAGTTAGGAGCGTCTATTTGGGTGATTTTAGGTGTGTTGCCAAATAGGAGCACTATGGGATATGCCCCATTGCTTGAAAGGCACTTAGGGCCACCACTCCCCCACCAACCCGACCTACAAGGCCTTTTTGCCCCAAATAGTAAAATCCTTCATATTCCCATCCCCTACAAATACATACAACAAAATTTACAAAAATTAGATTAAAAATAGACTTGCTTTTGTCATCTTCTCATGTTCCTTTGAATTCATTCTTAAGCCCTTCTAGCTCTAGCAACCATTCCACATTCCACCCAATTCCAATTCAAATCTTGACCACCTCCATTTTGCCCTTTTGCCCTTATGTCCCACCGAGATTAATTCCAGAACAAAAATGTACACCACAGGCTCATGAGGGCGGTACATGCTGGTTTCCCTCCCTTGTTCTTAATTGTGAACAAGGGAGTGCGGAATGTGTGACCGGCAGGACTGGTGCAAAACCTAGGGCAGAAGGGAAAAAGAGAAGGGAGGACTAGAAGGCTCAGGGACTTGCACAGTCTGCAGTGCAGAGTAACTTAGTGCAGTTCCGCTTCCGTCCCTCCGAAGTCGTAAGTAAAGCTTATGTGCCCCCTCTGTCTCCTGGTGCCTGTGCGCCTTAGTCTGCCTCCGCGGCTATTTTATTTTGTTGGTATCGGTGTTGGTTCTCTTCTCCGATCACACTTGGCTCACTTCTCCCTCCTTCCCGCTTCCGCCCCTTGCCTGCATCTCGTCCGTCGCCCTCTCTCTCTCTCTCTATCTCTCTCACTTTCTCTTCTCTTGTCTTCTTTCTTGGTTCCCTCCCTCTTCTCCTCCGCCCATCCTCTGGCTCGCATCATCTGGCTTGCGTCGTGCTTTTGGGGCTGCTCATTCCTCTTCCTTTTCCTTTTCCTTCTCCTTCCCCTTCCCTTCGTTTCTCCACCATGCCCCGCCCCCGCTGATCGCCTCGTCCCCATGGCCACGTCCACTGCCTCCACCCCCGGCGTGCGCACTCACTTCAAGACCCCCGAGGGTCGCTACAATCTCTCGCGCGACAAAACCCACCCCTCCACCATCCCCCACTACAGCCTCGCCGCCAAGGTCATCACTCAGGTTTGTTCTCCCTCCCTTTCCCCAATTGCTCCTTCTCCGCCATCCTCTCCCCGTTGCTGGCACTCGGGACCTTGAGGGCGGGCAGTCAGTCAGTCACTCTCTCTTTCGACTTTCCCGTCTCTCCCTCCTCCCCATCGCGGTGATGCTCCTGCCCTGCCCTGCCCTGCCCTGCCCCTTACTCTGTAGCGTCCTCTTTTCTGACAAGTTTCCGTGACTCACCTCGTCTTTGCTGTTGTTGCTGCTGCTCCTGCTGCAGGTGACTTTGGCGCATCTGAAAGAGAAGCCCACTCTATCATCGTCTGCGAATAGTGGCAATTCTAGCACTGCCGGGAGCGTGCGCTTTGCAGCTGCTCGGCTTTTAGGAGCAGGCAACGGCAGTAGAAGTCTGGGGTTCGGAGGAGGAAATGGATTCACCAACAGGCTGAGTGGTAGCAGCAAGTCTCCAACTGCAAGCAATGCTGGGGGGACCGTGGGATTGACCAACGGTCCCTTGACCTCCTCTTACGATGGGGAGGGCACTTACTTAATTTTCAATGTTGGTGATTCCATCTTCATCAGTGATTACCACTCTCTGGACAAGGCAAGTGTGTCTTCCCTGAGTGTTTTGCTGTTCTGTTGGAATTGTCACTCTTCAGCTCAGACATGCACTTGCTTGTGTCCACGCGGGATCAAACCGACTATCTGCTCACAACTGGAAGTGTCTAGTTTCTTTTTGCAAAATCGACACGGACCCGTGTTTCCTTTTTCACTCTCGCATTTCCTATTCGACGTGGCTAAATTTTACTAGGTAGATTTTCATGAAGATTTTGCAATGCAGCACTTTATTTTTCAAAGCTCCACCCCATTGCAGCAGATGATATGAATGTTGAACCTATTAGTAAATTCATGAATATTATCTTGGGGCGGATATGGTGTGTACCAAAGTGTAATGTCTGCACAATCTCATGGGTTCAATGTTTTCCGAATCTGCTTGTCAATCAGCGCTTGTTGTAAAACTTGTTTTTTGCATCCTTGAAATTCCTTAGATCCTTTTGTTCCAGGTGTATGTGGTACTCGTCATGACGATTGTTCTTTAAAGAGAAAGGTTTACATAATGGGTATCGGGGGTCTTCAAAAGGTAAGCTGAAGTTGGGAACTTCTCAGCTTTAACGAAGTACTGCAAGAAAGTTGCGAGTGTATTCATCATCCGAGTCTTTTGATTTGTGTAGCGCTCTATGGCCGGTTGTATCTCATCCTTAAGCCATGTCGTTGAGGTCTGTTCATTTCTGTGCTTTCAGGAGCCAATCAAGGCCATCCAGTTCAGTGGTGCCAATCCAGTATGTCACCATTTTGACGATGATACGAAGGATGGAAACGACCTGCTCATTGGATTGAGTACGGGGGATGGTGAGTGTTACTCAATCCTGACTTGTTAATCACAAAGAGATGTTTTTATTGCTGATAGTTCCATCCTATGCTCCCTTGGTACATCGTCTGTGAACGTTCGGCAGGTTGTGGGATGTAGTGATCAGTTGTTCACACCGTCACTTGTTTCGTGTTCTTGAGTCCATCTAGTTTAGACACTCTTTATTTTCTTAGACCACAAAAAGAAGGCATATAGAGAACAGTTACTCAGCCCTTCCTAGACTGAAGCTATATTGACTGTTTATACAGTTTACACTGCATCGCTTAGACAGCAATTGCAAGACTCGGGGAAGAAGTTAGTTGGGGCCTTGCACTTTAATAAAGATGGTTCTATCAATAGCAGGTATGGATATCCCCGCTTCTAGCTATTTGGTGCAGGTTTGCAAGTATCTTGAGGTCTTACAAGTCGTTGGTAACCCTTGGAGTTCAAGCCACTGTATGCTGGCGATATATCTGCGGTCAGAATTGATTTTCTGTTCAGAATTGCTTGGATTGCACCGAAAACAATGACGCAACTGGCTTTTGACGAAGAATTTTCTCACAAAATAATCAATGAGAAATTTTCACTTTGTTATGCCGTGATTTGATATTTCAGATTGGATTTCAGATGGGCTGGAATGTATTTGTGAGGTTCAGTAGATTGGCGTACTACCAGCATTTTGTTGTAACAGATCGACATTGTGTTTCTGCAGTCGGTGCACTGCGGTTTCTCATGTTCCAAACGTCGAGGGCCTTTTCGTGGCAGCGCATGCGGATGGCAATCTCTTTGTTTATGACAAAGTGAGTTCCTCAGCATTTAATTCTTCTTTTACGGTGATTCTGGGGAGCCGATTTTGAGCCATCACAGCTAACAAGTACTCAGTTTTGGAGGCAGATGTCATGGACAGTAGTGTTAAATATCGTGTTTTTGTGAAAAGTGCATTGTTGAGATCATCTCGTTAGGACGTTTTTTAATTTTTAACCGTGTACTCTCTCTCTTCCTTTGACTGGGTTTCCCTACCCCAAAAAGTGAGCATTTATTGTATGTGTGTATGTAGAGCTGAAGTTCTAAAGAAGAATTCTTTGGGTCTGGTCGTTTTTTATTGTTGTTATTTTGGTTATCTGAATATCTGGTTGGATTTTCGAATCGCTTATGAAATGTTAGCTTGCAAGTCGTCCTCCTTGCTTTTTTAAACCAAGCAACGTTTGCAGGTTGACAAGCTGTGACTGGGCTTGCACCTCCTCCCTTGCCCTTTAAACTTAATTCCTTCTCCAGTTCAGTTTTTTGTAATATGATTGGATCCAAGAATGACTTTGGCATTTCTCTGCCAGACAAAAGATGGTAGTGGAGATGCTCCATTTCCTCCTGTCAAAGATGTGGCTCAGTTTCATGTTTCACACGCCAGGTCTAGTAAGGTACTCTTAGTGGACTCTTTCGTCCTGTTTATTGGCAACATTCGGAATAGTGATTTTGAATCCCATCGTTGCTTCTGTAGAAGTAGATTATTTAGCAATGAGACCCTTATTCCTATTTGTTGTCATGCCGTATCTTCATGAGTGTCAGTTAAATTTTGGGGAGGATGTAGCAATGTTTGTTTTATGGCTTACAACTGAAAGGAACCGGGTTTGATTATTCAATATGCAGAGCAACCCAATTGCCAGATGGCATGTATGCCAAGGCTCTATTAATGGACTTGCTTTTTCCCGGGATGGTGCTTTTCTGGCTACAGTTGGTCGGGATGGTAAGTTCTTTCGAGTTTTGATTCTCGTGTCTTCCAAACATAATTGCTATTCTAGACTTCAATCGAAAATGGTATCTCTGTTAAGGAAACAAATTGACTCTCTGCGTTTAGTGTTTGGGGAAGCTCAGTGAAGATTGAACCCTTTCAGTATGCGTTGTGGAGAACAGGCGGTATGCTGAAGTCTTTCCAGCTTAACATTTGAGGGTGTATTATTTCCTTGATGTGCCAGGATATTTGAGGGTTTTTGATTATGCAAAAGAGACCCTTATATGTGGTTGCAAAAGTTATTTTGGTGCTTTGCTCTGCTGTTCGTGGAGGTATTATCCCTAACTCGATTTCATGTGCTGCATTTTCCCTTTTTTCTGCCGAGGGCAATGGTGTTTGCTTTAAGTAAAGAACTAATCAAATAATCATGACTCGGCTGGCCTTTGCAGTCCGGATGGGAAGTACATTTTGACAGGTGGAGAAGACGATCTTGTTCAAATCTGGAGTATGGAGGACCAAGCTGTCGTTGCTTGGGGAGAGGGGCACAATTCTTGGGTACTGTACTCTTGACCGCAGCTGTTTCAATTTCGTAGCACTCTTTAATAGATTTGCTTGCAAGCTGTTCATAACGGCTGTTCCGTAGGACTCTTTAGTTATACTGGAATAGCCACGATGGAAGAGTGCGAGTATGCTGCCTTAGTTTGGATATTGACGCTGTGATATGTGGTTGCTGAATTTGCAGGTGAGCGCTGTGGCCTTTGATCCATATTGGGAAGTTCCCACCCCTGACACTGGAGCTGGAGATGGCACTACCTATCGGTTTGGCTCTGTTGGACAGGTACATCGATTGCCATTTTTATGCGTTTCGAAGTGAATTGTGGCAGTTATGCTGGATTTCGTGCATCTTCTATGGTCAGTTGTGCTCGTATGATTGTCCGGTTTCTATTACTGCATAGCATGGAACCGGTGTCTTTAGTACAACTTGCATGCTGTTTGGGGCGGGGAAAGTGTTTTACAAGATATTTACCTTCATGATATTGTACGCTGTCCAAATTGAAGTAATGGCTGTCGTTAGAAGTATTAGCATCTCTCTTTGTCCTACAACTGTGGTGGGGTCCTGTTATATAGGATACGCAGTTACTTCTTTGGGATTTATCCATGGACGAAGTGGTCGTGCCGCTGCGTATGGCACCAGTATCCGGCGGTTCTCCTTCTGTGCTGTCAACCAACCAGACTGCAGGTTGGGATGGGGCCGTGCACTCGCCAGGTCCATTACGTCATGCTCCTGCTAGGAAGGAGGTGCCAAAGCTGGCTCCTGTGATGGCACACCGTGTGCATGCAGAGCCGTTATCAGGGCTTCTATTTTCCAAGGAAGCAATTGTAACATCCTGCCATGAAGGCCATCTAAAAATATGGGATAGACCAGGACATAGTGACAACCTGCCCATTCATACGTCGGAGGTTTCTGCGACTGCGGGAGTGAAGGACAAACTATCGACGCCAGGGAAAGGCGGCATTTCTCATCTGAGGCAATGATGCGAGATTTTTGATTCCCCTTTTCATTCCGACATCTACTCTTGATCGCTCCTATGTACGATAAATTTCTTTTCTTCACCAAGGGGAATTTTCAGTGTCATACATCAGTTCACTGAGCCATAGGTTTATTTAGGCCTCTTTTTAGGCATGCAGAAGTGGGAGGTACAGTACTGAAACCACAATTGGGGTTCAGATTGGTCTCATGCCTTCGCCAAGTACTAATTGAGGAGGTCTCAAATTTGTGAAGACCTGTTGAGACCAAGAGAAAATGTGTACCTTTGAGAGGCCAGGAGTTTGGTCTTTGATAAATCTGTTTCCAAGAACTGGTCGATAAAACAGTACAGCACTGCGATTATTCGTCAGACAAAAATAAGATTCGTTAGTTCAGGTGCTGGGCCGACATGTTTCCGTGAATTCTCTTCTGGTTGGCAAGTACTCCAAGAGAATTGAGGACTAGTAACTGTTTTGAATGTAGTACTGCGTGCGATGAAAGATCAAAGACATGGTAGTGTACAAGGATCCCACAGGAAACAATTACAACGTTTGGATATTTGTTTCTGTTATGGTTACTGCAATACGGGTATTAAGACATTGCCATCCATCAATGCACTGTTACTGGTGTGCGTAGTGCATTTTCCAGGCCAAGCTCATCTGCGATCAATTTGCAGAGATGAGTGCAAGCTTGGAGCGTTTCAATTTTGTTCGAGCAAATATCAACAATTAATGTATAAAATTGTGTTCTTTTCCCTTTCAATCGAGGGAAATGGTACTTGTACTTCACTTTTCGTCTCCTGTAGAAGTGCCTCCTGCAAATCCCGATTGAGAGTTACATGGCTCCTGCCAGACAATTCTGTTGATGGACAGAAGTTTAGAAGTTGAGGATGCGTGGACCATTCCGAGCATATTTCAGCGGGGTAGCAAATGCAAAGATACTGTAGCATTCTCACATGCAAGGAGGGAAAGGGGAATTCACAAGGGGACTGCCGTAGCCAGCATGGTATTGATACACTGCTCTCGTGAGCCAGCCAGCAACCCGTGGCACGAGCTGCGGCTGCTTGAGAATTAGGATTTACAACACAATAAGAACCTACTCCAGACTGCTGCTGCTGGTGCTGGATATGCCCTCGCACACAATATCTCACGCGGTCCTAGAAGTAATGAAATTCGGCACACCCACTCAGGCACGCCGCCCATATCAGAGTCTTGCTCTCTATCCAGCGAGGTCGACGATGAGGAGCAAGGTAAGGCCTTGCAATGGTGTAAGGTAGTCTCCGTCAAAAGAAGAGCGTAGAAGAGCAGCACTAGTACAGTACCAACGTGGATGGGTGGGTGAGTGATGCCTGCCTGTCTGCCTGCCAAGGGGGTGGTGCGGTTATTTCAACGCCACAGCCACTACTCGCCACCCACCGGCCGAGCGACCGACCGACCGACGGGCGTTTGGGGTCGGTGGCAGTGCCCTATCGACCTCGGCTGAGCGCCTTCTCGGCGTCCTTCATCTCATCCAGGATGCGGTCCTTGCGCTTGGCGGGGATGGGATATGTGGCGCCGAAGCTGACGAAGTGGCCGCTGATGGCGTTGATGACGGAGTACATGTTGCTGAACGACGGCTTGCCCGCCACCTTCTTAGCCTTGCGGTATTTGGCCACCCAGTCGTTGCCCGCCTGCCGCAGCTTGGCCACCGCCGCTGCCTTGCTCGGGTCGCTCTTTTCCAATGCCAGCGTTGTGCGCACCTGCTCGATCACGTCGCTCGTTTCGCGCTTGTAATCCTCCTCCGCATCCGCCCGGGCACCTTTCACAGTGCCAAACGTGGTCACCAGCAATGTGACCACGGAGAGCTGGCGGCGGGACATCACGAGAGCATCGGAGGGTCCAGACGCGGAGGCGGAGCAGGACAGCCCAGACGGGGCGGCGGCGACAGCTGCTGCAGCGTGACGCTGCCACAGACCTGGTGCGGCCGCATTGCGCATTAAGCTTGAAGTAGACGAAGATCCAGCATTAGAGAGAAAGGAGAGGTGGTGAGGGGTGAGAGAGCAAGGCGCGTGGTGGAAGACCGAAGAGAGGTGCAATGCGGACTCCATGGCAGGAGCTGCTGCTGCCGCAGCGGAGAGAAGATGAGCAGCGAGGGAGAGTCACTAGAGAAGGGGTCCGGAGAGGGTCGAGACGAAGATGACGACGACGAAGCGGAATGTCAAACCGGGAGTATAGCATTCTCAAGTGATGTGATCGGGCATGACAGTGGCTGGGATTGTGGGTGGGCACAGAACTCGGGCTGCAAGGCACGCAGCACTCTAAGAACAAGTCCCTCCGTCCCGCCCTGCTCCGAGTGGCAGCGACGCACTGGCACCTTGCTTGTGGATAGAAAGACCATATCTCCCCGAACGGACGGACGGGCGGACGGACGTCCGGATCCCTGTTTTCGTTCGTCCTTGGCACGCCAGTTGGTTACTGGTCACCGAAATTGCCCCCCTGGCGCCTAGCCGTCCTCTCTGGCCCCGTGTTTGCCCTCCTTCTCAATCATGATGCTTCTGTGGTGCTGCGTTCGCTTTTGCTTCCTCCACTCGTTCGGTCCTTGCATCGTTGTCCTCTTCTACCTTCTTCCCATCCCTTGCGTGGTTACCGTTTTCGCTCCCTCATGGCTGATAATCCCGAGGAGGACACCGACGATGCTGCTGCTGCTCACTCTGCCGAGTCTGCTGGTGACGCCGACATGCCTCCGGCCCCCGTGTCTCGGCCGGATGTTGGTGCCACTCGTGCGGCCCTTGATGCTGTGGTGATGGAGAAGGATCACGTCCACGTTGAGAACAACTTGCTCTCCGACCACCTCATGGTGTGTCCTCTCCTCTCTGCCTGTCGATCGTTTCTTCTCTCATGTCTTGCAGTGGGCACGACGCATGCGTGATCAGTTTTTCTTCCATTAACACCTTTTGCAATGTCCTACCACAGCCTGAAGTGCTCCATCCTAGTCCTGCAATGAAGTCCCGCACTATCGCGTACTCTTCTGCACAGAGATATTTTACCATGATATCCTCTGTATGAAATTCGCCCGCCCCTTGAGTCATGGGTGGCCGTAAGCCGCTAATTAATGACCATTGACATCCTGCTTGTCAGCTCCTGGCCTTAGATCCTTAGTGATTGTCTGTTGGCTTCGAAACCAGGCTGACGGGGTCTTGCATAAAGAGGTAGAATTAGGTGCCTTTCAATTTGTTCGAGCTCTTCAACACTACTGCGATCTCCTCCTGTTGCTGCACCTCCTCCTTCTCCTCGTCACGAGAATTTTGAAAGTGTCGAGCTGCATCGTGCTGCAGAGGCTCATGATGCGCTCGGGGAGCGGAGACAACAGGCAAATGATTCCATTGGATTCCTTGGAGGAGCTTGACGAAGTTTACGAGGAAGTTGAGGAGAATCAAGGGTTCATCCCGGCTGGTCGCGCTTCTTCGTCACGTATGTCTTTCAACATTCCTTCGCCAAGCTCCGACGGCCGCCGGGAGTCCGGTGTGTTCCGCCCTTCTTGGATGCGCAGTGGGCATGAGATGGCCCTGGGCTTGAGCATGGAGGAACGATGCGACATTGCAGTGGCTGAGACCAATTCTATCCAAGATCAGATGAATATTTATCGGTGAGCACTTAATTTTTCCAGAGGACATAATGCTGGGTCCATTACTAAAGTTCGGAACGAAACTGCATCATTACAATGTTCTTTCACCTGACCAGTTGGGCTCTGGCTAGGGTTCAACACGTGTGTCAATTTAAGTGTTATTATTGACTTCGCGTGGCCCGGTATCAAGCTCGTCGCTTCTCGTAGCATTTTGTGAGAATTGCAGGCACGAAAGTGAGCGCATGTTGGATGAACTTCAGGCCGCGTATGATGAAGCTGCATTGAGAATTGGTGAAATACGAAGAGATATCTCAGATTTCCGCCGTGAAGTCCTGGCAGAAGCTGCAGAGAGGGGGACAAAGACTGCAAGTTCTGAGCATGTGTTAAAGTAGCGACTTCTCCTTCATGTTGCCAATGTTCACATTCCAATTTCTAGACTATCTAACTGGTTTCTTTCTGTCTCTTGTTAAGTGCCGTGAGCAGTAGCCTAGTCAGGGAAAGCGTTTTCGCATCACTCACGTTTAGAAAGAAATGGCAGTCAGGTTCTTGCAGCAAAGAATCAAGACCACCCGGTTTTCAATAGAGAAGCTCCGGGAGCGTAACGCCACATTCCACGGGAATATTGCCAAAACTGAGGCAACCCTGGAGATTAAGAAAGACCTTTCCGATGTTCTGCATGCAGTGGACTTCGATCAATTGGCAATTCAGAAGCAGCAACTTGAGACTCGTCTACGTGATCGTGATAAAGAAGTCTTTCGTCTGAAAGGAGAGAACCTTAAAACTGAGAAGGTGTCCTCACCACCATTAATGTATCTGCAGCTAATCGTGCCTGTCCTCGCCCCTTAGTTTTTCTAATGCAGTACGATTGAATGCCATTTTAATCCTGGAATCCCTGATGTACATCGTTAATGCAAAGCTCAGGCACTGGAGAAAGCTCAGGCCCAATTGAACTTGCTTTCTAAACAGTATGAAGTTGTGAAAGAAACATTAATCGAGCGAAAGCCTCAGCTTCTCCGCGTGAAGGACGACATTGCTAGGGCACTAGAGCAAAAGGTGATCTCGTTATCTGTGGAGATGTGGGATCAGAAAGGGAAATGTTGTATGCAAAATGACAGTGGGTAACCGTTGAAAGATTTTTTCTGAGCATGCAGGCCAAAGCGCAAGAAGCTTTCATGGAATTTGTCAAGGAACGAAAAGCATCACAAGGTGAGAAGAAACCATCTGTGATGGAGTACTTGGGACTGAAGAAGAAGGTGTCGGACTTGCAGCAAATTGCGCACGCTATGCAGATGAAGGTTCTTTCTTCTATATTTATTTGCTAGAGGAGATAGACTGAAGGAGATGACCCATTTCCGATCAAGTGAAAGTGAATTGTAGGTGACAGCTCATGCACCACAGGACCCCGGGGACAACAAAAATGTCCAGTAGGTCTGCATTGAAAGCCTACATGATCACAATGTCTACATTGGAAGCTTTACATTGATTTTGGAACCATCCTATAGTTGGAAATAGGTTTGCCTACGTATCTAGAATGAGGCAAATAGAATCTTCACGAATAAAATTTGTGATAATTTTGCTTTGAAGGGGAAAAATTTAGGAAATTATGAAATTCCTCTGAAATCTTTTTTTCTACACAGGGAAATTTTTTCTTGAACTTTTCCCATGCTGCAAATACGCTGAATTGCTTAAGTGATCAGAAATGGGTAATCTTCCTGATAGTGTTCACCAAGGGCAAACAGATCTTGTTGTTGCCCAAGGTTTAGTATCTTATGCCACTTCTTGACGGACCATTGTCTCCTGGCATCAAGGAAATGTTTCTTGTCCTGTTGCATCCCTTTTTAATTGAAGGGTGACCACAACAGATAATGTAGAAGCACCCACAACTGCCATTTTTTTTTGTCCCCTAGCAAGTGGGTGGTCCAAATGATGATTTTTATTTTTATTTATTTATTTAATTTTTGGTAAGAATGTTGGCCTACTCAAAAGTGATCCAAGCCAAGTTGTTTTGTAATTTTTTGACACTCACACAACATTCTATAAATTTTCAAAGTTAAAAGCATAGGATATTTACTCACTTATGCTACTACAGACTCCCTATAAATGGTCACCTTTTAGGCACAAAATGTATCAATTGCCATTAGATGCCTCACAAAGCTCTTTTAACTACCATTGGTTCTTCTTGAAGCCTTGTGGTGGTTTGGGGATTAGTTCAAATACAATACATGCTTCTCCTAATCCAACATTCCATCCCAAACTAGTGGATTAAATTAGAAAAATAGGACTTTTTAGTTTAACTCTCTTGTGTACTTATCAAGTAGATTAGCCCTAAGCACTTGAAGTCCATTTTACATTTTGATTGCTACAAGGTGTTCTTTTGTCCAAATAGCTTCTCATTCATCCAAAATTGTATTTGATAGGTGGAAGTTGCAGAACTAATGGCAACACAATTGGATGTTAAATTTTGCAATGCAAATAAAATCAACAAGAACTGAAATGTCATTTTTAGCGATGTATTTGAAAAACTTTATCATTGTTCACAAGAGTCTATACACAATTACTAAACTAGATTATCTTAATTTTCTAGCATTAGGAAGACAATTTTGCCATGGAAGAAATCTATGGTGTTATCTTTGGAAGCTTTGATAAAAAGTTGTAATTCAATTGATGTTCCATTATTTCTTTCACTTTTGAGAAACAAGTACTATTAATAATTTATTCAAGTGAATTCTAATCTATTAGATCAATTTTCCCATTCCAAATACGAGTCTTCAATCTTTGGAAGTTTTGATAAGAGTTCTAAATCAATTGATGCCCAATTATTTCTTTCAATTAAGAGAAATGAATACTATTGATAATTTCTTAAAGTGATTTCTATTCTACTATAATAGATCAATTGCACTATCATATTACAAAATCAAATCTTCAATCTTATCTATTTTGAAATTATAGATAAAAATATTTACAAAATGGGAATTGGATGTAAATAAAGTTACACACTTGTTTTCATCTTTCAATTGTCACAACTCTTTGTTTATAAGTCCAATGCATGATTTGATTGAAGATTTGAATTGTACAAATGCATTTGGTTTAGAAAAGTAGTATTTCCTACATTGAATTATCAATGATACTTCTTTCTCAACATAAAATAAAATACACATGATTTAACAAGGCATTCATGAATTTTTGTCATTGAATTTCTATATCCCTTATTGTATAATTCTAGTGATAATTTGATAGAAGATTTCATAAAACAAAGGATAACTTTAGGTTAACCCTAATGTTTATGTACCATAGTTGTACAATAAAACCTAATTCCAAAATATAATTTATTTACATTTCAAATCCAAGGTGTTTCAAGCTATGCATATGTCATTGTCTTTAGAACTAGGGCTAGTTTTTTTAATGCACATTGTAGACATTATTGCATAAATGATAATCTTGAAACAAGTTTTGTAATGAATTCTTATTAAATTTAAACATATAAATCAACTTTTAGAAACTTTTATGTATGTATTACTTTCGAAATTTTGTAAATCTTTTGGAAAAAAACTACATTGGTAAGATTTAGGGATTTAAAAACCTTCTTTCAAAATTATTTTCTAGGTAATTTCTAGCTAGAAGTTGAATGTAAATTAACCCTCTAAAGACCATTGTTCAAATTTTGAGCAATGGATGAATACAAACACATTTCAGCTCACAAAAATCTATCATTTTTTTCATCCATAATTTTTTTAGAAGATGCTTGTGTTCTTCTTTAACATTTGTACAATATAGATAGTGAGGATTTTTGCTTTGCCAAAACTCTATAAATCAAAGGCTATTGCTGGTTTTAGCTTCAAAAAGTAATCTTCACATTTCAAAATGACCCTTGAAAAATGATATGAATAGAAAATTGTAAGAGAAAAACCTTGAAAAATCACTGTAATGAAAACTTGACATTCTGAACCTTAAGGAAAAGAATTTTTTTTAAAATAAAAAAATCCAATCTATAATTGGTTTAAGGAGGAATTATCATTTTTTTGCTTCAAATATTATTGAAAAATCTTCGCATCTTTACTACCCAAAATAGTGAAATTAGGTTGCCCTAGACTAATTTCTTGACATTTAATACTAGATAAATATTTACCATTAGTGTACAAAAAATTCACTACTTTTGAATTAGATATTGTTGTATTTGGAACTAATAAACCTCTATATGTACTGAAAACACAATATTTGACAACCATCACAATTGGCATTGCTTTTATTTATATGAAAGCTATTACAGGTATGTTTTTCTTCCCTTTTTGGGTACAATCACCATTAGTGAGACCCACTCCGTGTTCTTCACTTGCGCAATGAAACCTCTTTCTAACAAATGGTCTAGATCTACTGTTAATACGCTCATCTTTTTAGGTGCCATGTACTTCTGCTTGGCCCGTATGGGTTTAGCCTCTGGTATCAACTCGATTTTATGATCTTCTAAGGTGATTGCTGGAAGGTCGCCGTATGTGGATACAAAAGATGTCGGAGAACTTGAAATGTCACAACCTTCATCACAAGGCGTGCCCGTGCCACCTTGGTGAGCAAGGGGGACATTGGGGGTGACTCCCCAAGCCTTGCAAGAGATGAGGTGAGGGGGATTAGGAGTCCCGAGCGATCAGAGCGTGGTAGCGCTCTGATCCGGACGAAGTTGGGGGTGTGTAACACGTGCTTGGAAAGGTCTCGAGGAGACGCTTCTAGCCGTCCAAAGAACGCGTGATTTGGACTTGTGAGTCAAAAGTTATGGGCGTTCAAAGGTGAAGGTGTCCCGGTGGCGCCGGGACACTTAAGGGCTAGGAGGGAGGGGTTCATGAGGAATCCCTCCATGAAGTATGTCATGTAGCATATCCTTGGAAAGCTAAGAACACAAGGATGCTATATTGACAAGCATTACGAGGTTCTAAGGTAGGAGCCTCAAGTTATGGCCTAGAGAAGCGTCGTGGTGAAGGCGACCGTGACGCCTCTCCTGATGGACCCGAATCGTTGGAGGGCGATAACTTTGCGAGTACTTGTCCAAATGGGTCAAGTGAGTAGAGCATCGGCATCTACTCGTCGAGCAGATGTCGAAAATGAGCTCGCATGTGAGATTTGGATCCCGAACCGCAAAGTTATGTCGGGTGGAAGTTTGGGAGTCCCAAACTAGGGCGAATCGGGAGAAATGGGGTGGTCTTCCAAAACCAAAGTGGTTTTAGGAGTCCCCTTTGACATACAAGGGGGGGTTTGTCTCCTGAATCCCACAGAGAGTACTATAGGAGGGGTTGGTCTCCCTCTTCACTCCCTCTTGGAGCCTTAGTGAGTCTTGGTGACTCAAGGTTGGTGGTGTGGGGTCACCACCACTTCAAGGCACCATGGGATACTTGTGGGTGTCCCGTGGCACCGGTTGGGTGGAGTCCCACTCCTTGCTAGGCTATGTTGAGGTGTCCCGAATGGTGAGTCCCGGTTAGTGACGAAGTGGAAAGTAGCAAATACACAAGGAGCCTAGTATGGAGTTGGGATGACACTCAAGGGCGGTTAGGAGCATGGTGAGTAGTGCCACAATGGGTCCTTATACAATAAGATGGAATTTCTGCCCATGTTACCAAGTAACATGCCCCGGTGTCATAATGTGTGTGTGTGTGTGTGTTTAGTAGTCCCGGTGATTAGGACTTAGCACAAAAAGTTGGAATAGGAGATTAACATTGGATGTGCATGGCATGTGCAGTGTTAGGAGAGCGTGACCCTTGGTGCCACTAAAGTGTTAAGTGCTTGGAAAGCATTAGAAGGTGGACTTAAGGTGGTAAGTGTCACTAAGGGGCACGACATGAAAACTAGTGCTTCCAACTCAATACGTTCTAGTGAAGTCAATGTAGGGCTGAATTTAAGTTTGCTCAATATCTCTTCCTTTCTAGAGGGAACGACCTCAAGATCTTCGAAATGCTGCATGGAGTAGCTCACCACTTGTGGGAGCAAATCTACGACATACAATTCAACCTCTGAGTCGTCTGATTCATCGCTACTTGACAAGTTTGAGCCCCAAGAAGATTCGTTTGTTGCGTCCTTGACGTCATCTTGTAACGTTCCTTTTGATGAGTTGGAATAAGGATCCGGCACGACTTAGATGCTGACACGATTGGGTGTTAAACCAATCTTCATCTTCTCTTTTTCCCAATAATTCACAACACGCATTTGCCGGAGCCCTGGTCGGCCTAAAATCATTGGATATCCTCCCTTGCCCGTCAAGATGTCCAAAACATGAAAATGTACCTTTACTATCACTCCATTCACTGTCACGGGTACTTGACTAATGAAGCCTAGTGACTTGACACATCTCTAGTCCACAACCATGAGGTAGAGAGACGATGACTTGTTCGATATCAGCCCAACGGCCTCCATGAACCATGATGAGATGATGTTCACTGCTGCGTCGCCATTAAGGAGGCACCCTCCAATATCATAACTGTTTTTGGTGGCTTGTACTTGTGGTGATTTAAGATCCCCCTTTGCTTTATCTGCAATGTGAACCTCCATTGTAGACTTGTGTCGACATGCATTGATACCTTGAGGAAGCTCTCTCTTTTCCCTAGTCACTAGCGCTTGTCTCTATGTTGATCGACGTCATCTTTATTCTTAGTTTAGTATTTCTAGTTTGTCTTTAGTAGGTCGACCTCTTTTGGTGTTCATTACTTTAGGATCAGTTTCTTGCACTTTGTTGTCGCCAACAATCTAGAGCAAGTTTACCTCAGCGAGATGAATAGTGGATGGAGCCGGAGCCTTTTCAATTTCTAGGCAGTCACGTTTATAATGACCTCTCTTCCCGCAACTATGGCAGGTGACAAATTGCACCAAATGAAGTGTGTTCGGGCAATTTTCTGATGTTGGACTTTTTGAATGACTATTGCTGCTTTGTCCTTGTAGTAGAAACAATTTTAGGTCACACATATCTGATATATGTTGGGTTATCTCAGAATCCTTAACTTTTGCTTCTCTTTTGATTTTGATGATTGGATTAGCTACTTGAATTGGCTAGGACTCCACGGGTGTGACTGCCGCAGTGACTAGATGGGGTTGCAATATACTCGTTAAATTCATCTCCTTCCTTTGAGCCAGCATGAGGGCATTCTCAAACGTGGCTGGTTCCTTCCAAGCAACAATCTCTTGTATAGCCGATTTAAGACCATTGACGAAACTGTGCAGAGCCAAAGCTTTGATGCTCATAATACTCGCGGTTGTGCTCTCCGGGCTCTGAGCTCTAACCTTTCATCCTTTCTCATATTTACCAAGCATTCTCCAAACCAACTAGGGAAAATCGTCGGATAGTTGCGATTCTTGGCATGACAGGCGGTTTGCCATTTTCAGAGGAGAGGTATAAGGAGAGGAGGGAGGTAGGAGATAGGGAGGAAAAACATACTTGTAATAGCTTTCATATAAATAAAAGCAATGCCAATTATGATGGTTGTCGAATATTGTGTTTTCAGTACAAATGGAAATATCTATAGAAGTATTTATTGACTTTGGTGACTTGTAAAATAACTTTCTAGCAATAAGGCAATCTAATTTCTCTATTTTGTGTGGTTAGTCTAGCTGTATGGAAGTGATCTATGGATCATTTTTTACAACTATTGTTTAAGAGTCATTATTAAATTATTCTTCTAAGTTGCATTTTATAATACATCTTCACAAGTTTAGAAACTTGGACAACCTCCTAGTCTTTTAGGGGTTAAATCACCAAAAAATAGAGAAAATGTGTGAATTCCCTAAAAGGTCAAAGACTATTCTCTATCAAAAATCACTCAAAACTACCATTTCTATTGCATTCATCCAAGAAAACCAAAAAAATACTTTTAAGAAAAATGAAACCATAGGATCTTCGACTTGTGTGAGATTATGTGGTAAAATTTTTCACGAATTTTGACCTTACAAATTAGAAGATATTAGCATTCAAAGTTGGAGAATTTTTTTTTTGAACACTTACCTCTAATTTTAGATGACTTTGACTACCATACAGGGTTGTTCCGGCGGACAATTTGACAACTCGATGAATACGACGTCCAACACGTCAAGTAGACCCTCTTGTTCGTCTAATACAGTCAAACTTACCTTTGACTTTAAAAAAAAATTTCACCCTGCCCGTGAGGCCACCTGGATGCCATGTGGCAGACACTTGTCTTCCACGTAGCATCCTAAAGGGGCCCATGCGGGTGTGGGCAACCTCGGGTTTGGGTGACCACAGGTGTAGGCAACCATGGGTAGGGCAACTTCGGGTTCAAGCTGGTGGGCAACCACGGGTGTCAAGTACGTGGCAAGCTGCGAAGCAAAGACATGAAGTGAGAACCCAAAGAAAAGTAGCGCCCCACAATTACCCGCGATCACTCCAAAAGACCCGTAGTCGCCTCCCAAGGGACCCCCCCACCCCCCCAAAGACTCGTAGTTACCTCCCAAGGCACCCGCACGTGCCTCCAAAGACCTGCAGTCGCCCCCCAGAGAACCTGCACGCGCCCCTGAAACTACAGTCACCCCCCAAAAGACCCGCACACGCCCTTAGACCCGCAGTCGCCTCGTCCTAGACTCACACGCGCCCCTCGACCCGCAGTTGCCTCCTCGGACCCGAATGCGCCCTATCAAACCCGTAGTCGCTCCCCGAGATCCATGCGCGCCCCCTAGAGACCACGGGTTCAACTAGTGGTCGCCCACCTACATGCGCCCTTTGACCAATTCTCACCCGCGCTCACCCCACCTATTTATCCACTCGCCCAAGACCTTTTGGGCACCTTTCATTGAGGCTTCTTGTCTTGTATCCTTTAGTGGCTACATGTGTGAACCTTGACTATTTACTATTTATTACATTCATCCACCCTTCTTACCTTACTAATTGTCAACCACCTAAACTCCCAAACGAGTTTTTTGAGCCTTAGACACGACAATCATTGATGGCCACTGGAGTTAATAATGCCAGGGCATTGCCTATCTCCGCTGCTGCACAGACTGCCGGGGCATTATGGAAGGCTGCCAAAGACAAACATTGCAAGCGTAGGGGCACTATTCATCGGAAGCGATTGCACGTGCTCAATAGTGAAGCCCACCTTGTTTTTAAGGGTTGGAATGAAGAACCAGAGCCTTGGACAATACAAACCTACAAAGACTACATCGAATGGTGCCACATCGGCAAGTTCTTTCCTTTATGGCATCATCATTATAATCGGCACACCAATAAGGCCAACTTGAAGTACTGCGAGAATCCAGCATTCCTTCAAAGATGCATTGAATTGTGGCAAGTCCTCTACAAAACCGCCTTTGTAGATAGGAACAAGGTCCCTCTCTTCCTTGCTAGAGGAGCATATGTTGAGGTCCCTCTAAAAAAAAAGAGGTTGATTGGAGCACAATCAAGGGAAGTACGTATGTCACTCGTCCAGAGAGTGGTTTCATCCCAAAAGGAGTTCTAGCCTTTCCTCAGGGGGGATTTGGTCCTATTCAAAGTACATACAAAACGAAAACCCCTGCCACTGAGGTTGACACTGAGGAGTCTGAAGAAGATGATGACTCTGATGGTACGCGCGTCCATAGGGTCATACGAATCGTGGAGCAATCTGTTTGCCCCAATGAGGTTCAAAATGAAGTTGTAGAAGGACCCGCGACATCCATGGGACAACGACCAAGGCAACCATCCAGAGTACGGCATTCAACAACACAAGTGGGACCCGCATCGATTCCAACTATAGTTCCTAATCCATCGCTGCCAACACAACGCACAAATGACGTCTTCGACTTCGGGCCCAATGAGGACATGGCTATGGAAGAAATTGACCATGTTCCCATTTCTCCATCAACAATGGGCTCAAGCGACGACATTTTGACTTTGGCAAAAGCTTTGGACCTCCTCAAGACCAAAGATGTTGAAATTTCTTCACTACAGAATGAAATGAGGAAATTGCGATGTGAGTGTGAACACAAAAGTACACTCATCTCTCAACAAACTACAAAACTGCAACGCCTCTACGAGAAAGACCATGACACTTTCACTTTGTCGGATATGGATGACACCTTTGTTGAGCAGAACCTCCAAAATGTGGACAAGGTTGTGGGGGACCTTACCAACCATATCCTTCAACGTTCTCCTCTTGCCAAGCGCACTAGACGCTCGCCCATCATTCCAAATATACTTCCTACTATTGTCACAAGATATACTACCAATGATACAATTGAACTCAATGGGACCCAAGACTCTCTTTCGTTTCCTGTGGTTCCATCAATTATTCAATTGGAAAAAGACCATGGACTTTAAGAAGAAAATAAGATGCTTCAAAGAAAGTTGGCTGAGTTGACTACCACATACTATCATTGGAAGGTCGCCTGCATTCTCTCCGTGGATAGATCCCAACAAGTTGCGAAGGAGCTAGAGAAAGTTTCTAGAAACTTTGTTGCAAATGCTCCTAAATGTGAAAATGGACCGACATCATGGGCATTGTTGGAGGACATGTTTCCCAATAACATGTGCATGGTGGAATTGCCACAAAAGGAGGTCATAGATTGGAGCAAAAATGGTTGGGACCACAAAAACCAAATGTCTATCCACATAGAAGAGAAGAAACGAATGCTATTATGGCCCAAGCCTGCACCTTTTGTTTTGGACCATACCAAATGCCCCATATGTCTTGAACAATTTGGCCCTGGAGGGGGTTGGGCACTAGGATCTTGTGCACATGTATACCACCCCCAATGTCTCATCACGCAATACTTGATTAGACGATGTTGTGTGATTTGTTTAGCACCATTCCACGATCGCTTGTATACCATGTTCAACTTGACGACCTACATGCCTCCTTCTTAGGAACAGACACGTGATACTATGGCTAACACAACCTTGTGGGGCCGAGATTTGGTTTGGAGTTGGCGAGAAGGACAACATGATCAAGAAAAAGGACCTGCTAGCTCGCAATTGGATTGGGAAACAGACCCAAACAAAATTGCCAGAGTTGCACCGAGGCTCATGGGAAAGGGGCCACAAAACGAAGGGAGGAGGGCATTCTTCTTCCAATGCCTTGGTGGATATTGGGACAAGACCTCCTCAACCTTCAAGTAGGGTCCTCACCCGCAACGACACCGTTGGAATTTAGAAGGACAAAGGGTGGCTAATCAAGATGATAGTGCCTCCCTAGAAGACTTGACTAGTATGGCTTACCTCGACTCTACATACGGACCATATTACCAAAGTCAAGTACTTGACTACTTGTTGGAAGCACATTCTCCGCAAACAACAAGGACCCTCCAAGCTCTACAGGACTCCAATGTGTTGCAATCAATTTTGAAGGCAGACGGACCAGCTTCACGAACCCGTGCAAATCGAAAGCTAGGGGTTGGGGAAGCATCGACCTACGAAGAAGGTGAAGGAAGTGGCTCTCAAAACAACCCAAATGTAATTGACTAGACATTCGTAGGAATCATGCAATTTAGCCTTACTTCCCATCATAATAGATGACAAGTAAGGGTTAGGTTTTAGTTACGCTATGTTTCTAGTTGTTTTGGCAAGTACGATGGAGTGGTTTAGGGTTTGCTTCTTTTATTCCACTTCTACGACTTCCTAGCATACACAGGAAGAAATTATGGTTTTTTTGGTGTCGGGCCTTGACATGCTCTTGTCTAAGGCCTGGACACTTTATGTCCAACTTGGTGTCGACATGTCTTCTTGTACATCTCTACGTCTACTAGGAGTTGAAGTGGATGTTGGAGATGAAAAAGGGAAATTCGCGTGAAAAAACATGGTGGTGTTGCTATTTGCATCCACTTTGACGTTGAGATGGTGCCTGACATCATCATATTCAAATGGTTGTCTGAAAAAACAATATTTGACACGTCAGCAGTGGGGACCCACTTTGACCGTGGGTCATTTTCATTTACATTATTATATTTTTAAATAACAACGCTGCTCGCTTGAAAAAAAGAGTTGGGCAGCATTTTTTGGGCAGGGTATGTTAAAAAGTGATGATGTGGTAGATGATGTGGCAGATGACATGGTCCAAAGATGACGTGGCAAATAATATGCTGACGTGGCAAACAATATGCTGACTTGGCAGACACTGCCACGTCAGCAAATTCTTAGTTCAACCATTCTGATGGCCTTCTCTGGAATGCCATGAGCAACTTCAAGACGTCCCCAAAGACATCCACATAGACATTTAATGTTGTAAATGATGTCTCAGAGGACCTATTGGCGTTGAGGGTGATCTTCCTATTAATATTCGGGTATTTACATTGAGGCACATGAGACAAGAGGATGTTGATGATGAGATTAGGATAAGGCAATACGAACATTCCCTAAGACATTCAATGGGGCATGGCAGTCTTCATTGTCTTGCACATGTGCACTTCAACATAAGGTATGTTTGTCTGAGATGACGTGCATTGAATTTACAAGAATTTAGCTTATGCAGTGTCTAAAGCATGAAACTTTACTATGATGTTTAGGGTGTTCACCATGGAAGATGATTTTCAACTATAAATTCCCATAGGGAAAGGTTCATGAGTGCTCTTAATAGTCTAATACAAAAGTTATAAGAACAAGTGACATGGAGGAGCATGATGATGTAGGAAACTACAAAGACGTGCATTGCGTAGAGGGTTCACATGAGGCACCTTCAATGCAAATTGGCAATGTCATATGAATGTTTTGGGAGCAGTGAAACATGCACTAAAATATGCAGTAAGACATACATATCGTCTACGGTATTCTCATGATGTCCGCGGAGACGTCTATGTGTTAGACGACCCCATGCTACGTGTACCAGGGACAATGTCAATCAAGCTTCATCGTTGGACACAACATTGTTTCCAAGGATGTCTCTAATGTCTTCTTTGACATCCATGGGATGTCTAATAGGGTCTGATTCAGCTGCCACTGGCTGCAAGCCAGCAAAGTCACCATCGTTTCGCAATTGCAGAATGTCTGGAGTGTCTTCATCAAAGTGGATTGCTCCACGTCTTCCTCTAACAACAGTTCGGCACACTACTTTCCACCCTCGTCGATGCCGATCATCTGAGAAAAACACTTGTTGGCAATGAAGTGGTGTGAGTGTTTTAAACTCCACCCTTCGAGTTAAAACGTGCACACGGGTTCTAACGGCTGGTTAAATCAATTTCTTTAGGGTGTTCTTAATTTAAGTTCAATTCGCGCCTTCCAAGCAATGGACACTTTGTTTTTAAATATCCAAATTGAACTTAAATCATTTAAATCCTAATTCTAAAACTATGGTTAACTAAATCAAATAACTAATCAAAAGATAAATCCAAACTAACATCAATCTAACCTACTTTATAGAATGTAATTTGCCTTTTCCAAAATGGTAAAGCAAGTTAAATTCTGACTTTTCTAATAAAAGAAATGAATGGATGAAGTATTGATCCCTAAACTACATCACAACCTTCATCCACAAATTAAAAATAGTAAAACTACTCGAAATAAATCTAAATTTTAGGGTTAAGTTTTTAGTTATGTTAGTGATCTAATTCTAAGACGAAATCTAATTTGACTACTAATTAAAGAATTTCATCCAAATTGAAATCAAACTTCATCCAACCTTTTCTCACTTAAAATTAAAGTATTTTTTAAATGAAAAGAGGTTCTGGAATCTTCAAAAGATTCCCTAATTGATTCCTAATTTAAATGATTCCTTGAAGATTCTTTAGAAATTCTTTTTAATTATCTTCTAATCTATCGTAAACTAAATTTTCTATTCTAAAATTAGTATTTTTAGGGTTTTATGAAAATTCAGAAATTACCTTTCCAACAAGGTAAAACACTAAAAACTAAATCCTTAAAAAATTATTAATGAATGAAATTTGTTTTTTAAAAGTCTAAGGAGTTAAATTTCATTCATTAATTATTTCTTAGTCTAACGAACAATTTTAATTTTAAATGTTAATTTTCTTTTCTAATTTTTCTAAAGGTTCCAATGGTTTTTGTCAAGTGAGATTTTAATCAAATTAAAAGAAATGAAATATAAGAATTTTAACGTACCTTTCCCATGAAGTGATCGATCGTACCGTCCTCGAGGATCACGAGGTGAATGGTTTCGTAGTATCCCGCTCCATCCTCCATTTCGCTAATTCATCACGCCATTTGAAATTAAATCTCGTTCGATGTTGTTTTTTAATTTCAATTTTTCTTTTCCTACTAATGGTTATGGGATTTTATTAATTTTGGTTGTATTTAAAATAATTAGAAATTATTTTAATACCTCAAAACCTTTTAAATCCACTAAATCAAATCAAATCTAATAAATCCTAATTATTTTGTAATTTCCTAATCTTTCAAAAGATATTAGTTGGCATTTTGTCTTTATCCATTTGTCTTATTAAGCCTAACAAAACAAAACCTAACTAAAGCCTAGCCTTCTAATTCCTAAAAGAATCCTAATCAATGACTAACCAACAACTTAGTGAATAGTAATTAGAATAAAATCAAATTCAAACGATTCTCACCTCATTAATTATCTAGATTCCTTTTCTTCTTCTTCTTTCTTTCGTCTCTAACCTTTCATTTCAACTTCTTCAACTCTCATTTGTTATGTCGATTCATTGTTCTTTGTTTCTCAAGAAGTGTGTGAGTGTGGCGATTTGAAGGTACCTTGTTTAGACCTTTACTAAGTTATAATAATTCTTGGAGTGTTTTAAAATCTCACCTTATAAATCAAGGGTTGTTTTGTCAGTCTTTGCTTCAGTTCTGTACTGATTGAACTCCCTGGACTCTGATCGGGTTGAACTCCCTGGACTCCTGTCGAATTGAGCTCCTTGGACCCTGTCGAGCTGGTTTCCTTGAACCCTGGTCGAGCTAAGCTCCCCGGACCCCGGCTTGTCGAGCCACATGGCACCACTCCGTTGGTCGTTTCCCTCGCGACCCCGTTGTTAATCCGTGTCACGCCTGACACGTGGCGCGGCGCAGTTGGTTCACCTCTGCCGACTGTCCTGCTCACTCTGCTGAATCGGCCTCCCTGTCTCTCCCAATTCTGAACTTGCTGGACTGCAGTCTAATGAGTTTAAATCAACTGGTTAGCCAGTAAGACCCCTGGTTTTGGTCTTCCGTATTAGTTATTGAATCACAGCTTTGATTCTCCTTCCTTTATGGCCACACTAATAAATGGAATTAATTTTCAGACTTAATTAACTCTAACACTAATTAATTTTTAGGGAATTTTGGGAACTTCTTAATTTCTAAACTAACAATCTAATTTTTTTGGGATTTTTGGGAAAAGGTTAAAACTAAACAACTAAGTATTCTAAGCTAAAAATCTCTTTCTAAGATAATTTAAATGACTCTAACTAAAGGGAAACTAATCTAAATCTTGGTTTTCTCTAACTACTACTAAGGGTTTTATCAAGAATTCAAACTAAGCAATTTTGACTACTTTTTCCTACCTTAAAATGTTCCTAATCACTACTCCTGCAAAGCATTTTTCCAAGCATGCAAATAAGGAAATTTTTTCCAAGTGTTAATTTCAAATCTTTCCAAGTCAAAGCTTCGCCGTGCGGGGGCAACCCCAGGTATACACGGTGTCACTGATCAGATTTTAGTATTTTAAAAGTCAATCTTTAAAGGAGGTACACATGACAGTGTTTAAACCGAACTTTAAAGATTAATTCTCTAAAATTTCCAAGTATCCAAGTTTAATCACTAAAGGAGGTACGCATGACAGCGTTTAAACTGAACTTTAGCAATTAAAGTCCCAATCTTCGTTATACAACGAATTTTGGGCAAGGGTTGGTTTAATAAACTTTTGGTAAAGTCAAGCTTCACCGCCTTAAATATATTAATACCAAATTCTGTTGTAATGAGCACAATTTGTTAGTATTCAAGAAATCTTAAACGAAATTAGAGTTTGGAGGTCTATCCCTTCCAAAACTCTCACAATTCAAAGAAAATGGAGGCTTAGCCTCAAGAACTTAACGAAATCAAATAGAAATCACTTTGAAGGGACCCTCTCGTCCTTCAAAGTGTGCAAATCAAGAATTAGAATGAAACTTAGGTCGGATCTCGACCTGGATCAGTGCTCCGACCACACCGGTAGCACAAAAGCAAAGGTTAGATATAAGAATGAGGTTTTGGTCTGACAAAGTGTCAGTACCAAGGAAAAAGAGAAATGAGGGTACCGACAACCTCGAGGGAAGGGCCTTTTATACTCGCCCCAGGCCCCTCCCTGGTAAGTTGTCAATGGAAAAACATTTACTTTTGATCCCGAGATATTTCCTAAACTACCCTAATGTAATTCCAAAATAATCTTTGTTTAATGGAGGAATTCTCTAGAACCCTCTCCATTTAGCTAATAAATCTTGGCTAAATCAAATCCAAGATCTTTCTTCAAAGATATTTTGAAAATAACCCTAATTAACCTAGATATTTTGCTAATTAACCCAAAGTATTTCTAAATTGTCTTTCTTTAAACAAAAGATGGATTGTTACGCAAGAAAAGAGGTCTTAACCAAATCCAATCTTCAATTTTCCAAAAGATATTTGCGAAATTAACTTTGAATTACCACAAATTACTATAAAAAAGTCAAACCTACTGCTGGACCCCTCCTATCTTCTAGGGAACAACTCCAAATTGAAAAATGATTGCGCCATTGTGTTTAGAAGACCCAAATTAGCCTAGGGGACCCTGTACCCCAATCTTCCTAGCCATTTGTAAGCGTAAAATCACTCACGGTAACTCCAAAGAAAGGTGAAAACTCTAACTTTTGGAATTTGTTTCTTTTGAGGAAACTATCTAGCTAGGGTTACTTAGAAGGTTCGTGGGAGTAAGAAAAGACCCCTTATTCATGTCATTTGGACACTGCCATCTCCTGGTACGCCGGTCAACCCGCCGTAAAGTCGTAAATTCTTCAAAAGTCCACTGTCGTTGCCGATTCTGGTACCTAGGAATGTCAGAATGTCTTCAAACTTTGTGGAACGTTTTATTAGCACACAACACACTATCCTAATTTTTAGTGGGATTTTACCGCAACATGGGTAATTCCTAGGAATTTATGACCATGTTTTAAGGCAATTGACTTCCCATGGAGTCATTGTAATTGTTTCGGAAAATTCTGAAACTTTTTGGGTAGCTTCTAGGAAAATCCCAAAACTAAAGTGCAACATTACATTTCACTTTGCACTATTAATAGGGAAGCTAAAATTAGCAATTCCCTTATAATTTCCACCTGAAGGAGAAATTATTCTTGTATCGGGGAATCTTGAAACAACCGGCTCCAATGTCGGCTCTTGGCGTGCTTTTAGAGTAAAAGCACCTTTCTTCATACTCCGGTCGCTCTCCCATGACTTTATTTGCAGATTGGATAATTCTTCTATAAGTTATCTGCAAATAAGAACTTTACCAATCCAAATTCTTTACGAATTGGATGGTGTCCTATACTAGACTCTCTAGACCTAAAATAGACTTAGCCAACTTGTCACATGCCATTGTAAGACTTAGTTTAACATGGACAACTACTAGGACTGGCTAACACTCAAACCCTTAGTTCTCTCGGAAACACTTAGTCGACCTCTCAGACTCTCAACTAGGCCTTAGAAGTATAAAATTTGAGTATTTTATATACTCTACACTTCTAAAATGACCCCTCACTGTATTGGTAGGGACTTCTACCAAATACCACTCAAACACTCTTTTTATGCATTTTTGCATATAATTATGCTAAAATACTGACTAAAACAAAAAAAAAGAAAACCCTGAGTTCCAAGTGCCAACTTGAGGGCTCACAAGTGGAAAGGCAAATGAATCAGCATGGACCTGCCCGTCCATGTTATTGAAGTTTGCCACACTAAAGCCGTACCGGTCCTGTTCAATACTTGGAAAACGAGCGTCTCGAGCCCCACGCACCCAATCGCAAAGCAGGATGGTAACACAATGATTTCGGTAATCTAAAACCAATATTTCCTCAATGTATCCTATATACTCCTGTGAAACTTTACAAGGCCTCCCGTTCAAAAGACCCCAACGACATTGCCGGCGAAAAGATGCGACAACACATGAATCTTGTGTAACAAGACCACCTTCCGCACTACGGACGTGCAGATGCATACCATGACAATACATTTGACGATGTGATGTTGCATTTCGTTGAGGGGGTTGCGAGTACTGCAACACATCTTGCTGAACATGACGTCCAGAACGCTCTGCTTCTTTCACGGTAGATGTCAACCACTGCGTGAAAGGGGGGAAGTCACTCAATTCTTGAGGATACTGGACAGTTCTCCGAGGATGTGAACGCCTTGAACGCCGACGAAACTCTTCACGCTGCTCCCATCTTTGACTCCTTGCCTCAATGTACTCCCTATTCATGGAATCAACCCTCTACATATTTTAAAAAGATCTCCAATATGAAGTGCAAAAAGTTGGCATATGTTTAGTGAGAAACACCCGCATTGAAACTAACGCCGTATCCAAGAGCATTGGTAATAAATTCCAATTACTAATATGCAAGACAATGATGAAAGGAATCTAGGATGCCCTAAAAGCATTCAGACATTAGACATTCCTCGACAATGCTAAGTATCTTGTCAAACACATGGATAGGACAGAGACAATATCACAATTGACACAAGAACATCATGATTGACTTTGTTCAACTTACTCGCGCCAAGACTCCAAGCACGCGGCGTTGTCAATGACAAATGCATGTACCAACAAACGTAATTCATCTGACATGGGGCGCTTCTTTGGTGCCTTGCTCCGTATGACCTCATCATTCATGATGGGGTCTTCTTCTGTGTCCCATACCCGGTGCTGCGTTCCTCGAAAATCTTTCATGTACTCCGTGCAAAAGCCAAGAGTGTCTTCATTGTGATATCCTTCTGCTATGCTGCCTTCTGGTCGGGCATACGTGCGGACATAATCTTTGAGTGTCTTCATGTACCATTCTATAGGATACATCCATCTGCAATGCACTAGTCCACATACAAATAATTGTTGCACAAGGTGTACTGGAAGATATGTCATGATGTTCAAAAAAGTTGTTGGAAACTCCTTTTCCAACAAGCATATTGCCATGATCACATCATCCATGACGTCATCTTTGTTTGCCTCTTTGATTTCTTTTTCACATAGTCGTTGGAAGACTCTGCTAATTTTTATAATAGCTAGTCTCACGTTCTCGTCCAAGATGTTTCGGACTGCCACCGGTAAAATCTGCATGCAACATAAATTACTTCATTAAAGACATGTGGCCTATTATGTGACCTACATCAGCTAATTGAAGGCTTCCACTTCAACCATAGATGTCTAACAGGAAAGTTTTCACTGAAATGGACAAGCTCTATGTCTATTCAACTAGCGCAGTCAGACACAGTCTATCCAGTTGAGTGTTGTAACAGACAACAACGCTTCCAACATAGTGTCTACTACAACAGTATCATGGACAAAGCATGCTCATCATGAGCCCACTGGTAGATTTTCTAGACGTTTGCATTGGTGGGTTGTATAGACAGCATTCACTTATAACAACTACCATGGGATTGTGTGGCTCACTTGTTGCATAAGCACGTGGTAGTCATGTGTCTTCATGTACTGAAGTCTTCCATCTTGGAATCGTTTGTGAATGGACCCCACGTAGTTTGTTGGGGTGCGAATTTTGCATATAATGTCCATGAATTCCGTTCGCTCTTTTGGGGTCATGATGTAAGGCACATGGGGCATGTAAAAATCATCTTGTCGACGACGTGGATCTTGTAGCCAAATTTCTTCGCGAATCCCCCACTCTTGTGCATCAATTCGACATCCAGGGCTGTCGTTCATAACAAGAAGCGTCTTCACTATATTCTCACACAAATTCTTCTCACAGTGCATGACGTCCAAAATGTGCCGTTCCAGAAGATGCTGCAGAAGTGGACATCTTCATTGTGAGACACAGAGTACAACTGTGCACACCTACGGCGTCTACAACATCGGAATTTACATCACAAGTGCATCACCGTACAACCTAAGTTATAGAAGCTATAAAATGCTCACCTGAAAGTAGTCAAGTTCGTATAAAGCAGAAAGCCTTTTCACCCCAGTAAAACGAACCGGGTCGTCTGGTCCATCTTCTTTCCCACCCAAATCCAGATATGATTGCCGCAATGCAGCATATCGGACGACGTCTAAACCGGTCATTCGAGCTGGTCTACCACGATGCTCTGTGCAACCATTGAACGGAAGATTCCGATGGTATGGATGATTACGACGTAAATACCTGCGTATGCCACCATAAACAATCTTGGACCCTCTTACACTTCGATTTGCGCGGACATCACCCATCCGCGCCATTCTAGAATCTGTCTGAGGTCCACAATCTGGACATCCTCTATAACCCTTGCAACAAAGACCGGAGATGAGGCCATACGCTGGAAAATCAGATATAGTCCACAACAACAACCCCCGCATGATGAACTGCCTTGAACCTGCAGGTTTAGAGAAATCTTGCGCTGCAGCCCCTTTCCAAAGGGCATGTAGCTCCCGAAGTAGTGGTCGCAAAAACACATCCAAGTTCTTCGAAGTTGGGGAATGTTTCCCTGAAATGAGAATGCTTAATGAAATAAAGAACTTCTTAGTTACAAACCATGGCTCAAAGTTATAAATCAATATGAGCACGGGCCATGTAGACCAAGTGGTGTTGCTCAATTTGAAAGGGTTCACGCCATCCAATGCCAATGCCAGACGTAAATTCCTGTCTTCAGCACCAAAGTTGGCAAAGACAGTGTCTGAATTGACATGCTTCCAAGCGGGGCTATCCACCACTGAACGCATGATGCCATCTTCACTGACATGCTTCGTCCAACCGGTCAACATCTGGGCCAACTCTGAAGATCGAAACATGCGTCTCAACCTTGGAATCAAGGGAAAATGCCGAATTACTCTCGCTGGTATGGAATTTGAGCCCTCCAACCATCGTGATTTAGTGCACTTAGGACAAGTGCTCAGCTCTGCATGCTTCGCCTCATATAGCACACATCCACTTGGGCAAGCATGGATGTTGTTGTACTCTAGGCCCAACTTCTTCATCATCTTCTTAGCCTCATAATGGCTACTTGGCATGTTATTGCCTTGTGGTAGCAAGTCCGATGACAAATACTGCAACAATTCATCCGCAAACTTGTTACTCACATAAAAGACGGCACACATATTCATGATGATGATGGTGGCTGAGAGAATACTACAAGTTGCATCCAAGTACACTGGGGTGGTGGCGTGCTCGTACAGACATTCCATATTATCCACTCTATCATCTTCTTCATCCGCCTCTATGGACTCAAGGATGGGCTCAGACGCCATGGTAGCTGCATGCAATGTGTCGCCACGATCAAAAGCCTCTAAGACTTGCCGTTCAACATCATGTCCAACATCCATTGCATTGTCTTCGTCATGTGGTACGAAGCCAACATTGTGATCCTCCATTTCATTGTCTTGGATGTTGTCTGCAACGCCAATGTTGTTGCCTTCAATATCTGCGTCATTGTCAATAACATCGTCACCATAAGCTTGGTCTTCTACCCAAATGCCATTATGAGGATAACCATGTAGAGGGTCCCCTTCGACCATCGACTTCATAAGGAAGTCATCTCGACCCCTCTCACAAAGATGTTTTCTAATAGTGTCTATGGCACGGCGTGGCCCTCCATGACAGGTCCGGCAAGGGCAACGATAATTCTGCAAATCCATCTCCGTTGCCACCCTCAACTCTGTTTGAAGGATGAGGTCTGACACGGGAATGTGGCGGAGAACTTGACCATCGTGGTTGATTCTAATTCGGGCCCCTCGTAGCGGGGCTTCACGCACCATGGTTGTATATGCTTCTTTAGCTTCACATAGGGCTAAGAGCCTTGGAAGAAAGTTGAAGAAGCCCTCCTACTGCAACAAGATGCAATGACACACATGCAACACGTTAAGACTTTGGTTTTGCACAAAACCATCACAAAACTGAACATTGGAAGTGGCAAACTGCTGTACACATAGCTGCCGGAAGCCTGCCATAGTTGACTTCACAATGCTATCATGGACATTGTAAAAGACGTACTATGTCCAGAAACAAGGAAAAAACATCTTCATAGACATGAAGGACAAACGGGATGTGGTCTACCAAAGCAATTTTCTATACTCTAGAAAGTCAAAGTAGACTTCTTTTTCGACACATGATCCTTGTTCTAAACATGCCAGCATGTACATCCATGATACTACTACTTCCCAAATGAAGACCCTAAACAAGCACATTCATTTCACTCATTATATTGTAAGCCAAATACAAAGACTACCTCCTCTGACACTGTACTAGATGTACATCATATTTGAAATTGCACACATACATGTCATGAATTGTACAGTACGAAATAACAAATATCCGGGATAAATGCCATATCATATCACTTTAAAAACATAGTGTCCGAATGGACAAGTCTAATTCTATTAACCATCTTGAAATTGATACAGTTTGTCCAAATCGACAAGGAATTATTTGGAAAAAGTCAATTTTGACATTGAAAACTATCATCAACGTCAGACTAGACATTACTCTATGTAATGATGACTTGCACCTATGAAACCTGGAGCTTCAATTCATGCTGACTATGTGGTTCTCTTCCCATTCCTTCAGATATTGATTGCCAACTTTTGTTGCTATTGCTAGTCTAGGGAAGAGAAGGATCTCTTCTTCACTAGAGGCAACTAAAAAGTCCCATGATGTGTGTCGTTTAGCAGACCAATGAAGCATTATAGAATAGATGGAGTTTGCGGGACTATTTTCCATTTCTGTGCAGCACGAAAAACATAGCTGTTAACATATTTGTGGGTATAAGATATATAGATCCCCTAGCACTTCTGGATGTCCACTACTTTCATGTACTTAAGGTCATTCAATTCTAAAAGCACAAACAAATTAACATTGACCCCCTTCTCTTGATGGAAATTGATGATGTCATGGAAGAAATAAGGGTGAGCTTAAGAGTCTTCATTCTAGTCATGAATGAAAAAACAAAATAGAACCACCATCTTTAATTCCCCTAAGGAAAAAAAATAGCAATGACCAATGTCCACATTGCTAGGACACAATTTAGTAATGAGGTCTGCATCGACGGGAACATGTCTAAAATGACCCTAAACTGACCCAAGAGGTTGTAAGTAACATGTCTTAATTGACAGAGAGTGTCTAAATTGATCATATTCATTTCAATAGAAAATATGGAAGCATCTCCGGCGCTGTAAGTGATTTCAATTTCCTAATGCCCCTCTAGGAAAAAATTTGTAGGCCCTTAAAGCCCACTTAGAAAAGAAATGGAGACATCTTCTGCACCCAAATCCAAAAAAATATGAAAACATGTGTAGGCCTCCAAGCATTCAATAACCCCAAAAGGAGGAACATCCATCCCACTAAAGAAAACAAACATGAGCACATCTGTAGTATCCCAAATCCGTCTTAGGAAATAACAAAAGAAGATAAAAGGGTCCAAATTCATAGGTCCACATACACTAATTATGTCCACATTCAAAAACAAATGTCTAAAATGACAAAGAATGGACCAAAAATGTCCGAACTAACACATCTCAGATTGATTGAAAGTGTCCAAATTGACAATGTTCATTTGAACTAAAAATATGGAAACATGCGTAACATCTGAAATGTCTCTACTGTTTTCAAGTAATCTCATGAAAAAAATTTGCAAGCCTCCAAGCCTCCTATTAAAAACTCAAATGTGCAAACATGTGTAGGCCTCCAAGCATCCTCATAAAATCCAAAAAAATGTGCAAACATGTGTAGGCCTCCAAGCATCCTCATAAAATCAAAAAAAATGTGCAAACATGTGTAGGCCTCCAAGCATTCTCATAAAATCCAAAAAAATGTGCAAACATGTGTAGGCCTCCAAGCATCCTCATAAAATCAAAAAAAATATGCAAACATGTGTAGGCCTCCAAGCATCCTCATAAAATCCAAAAAAATGTGCAAACATGTGTAGGCCTCTAAGCATCCTCATAAAAAAAATATGGAAACATGGGCAGGCCTCCAAGATTTTTAAATTATATTATACTATTGTTGTTGTCATCTATTTTGACAAAAATGGTTTAAAAAGGCGTGCCACCTAGGGCTCTTAGATGTCTTACAAGACATTAGAATGGACGTTATGATGTTGTATACAACATCGTGATGCCACAAATCTTCATTCTAGTGACAGTCAACAATTGTGACTACGGAACCCTAAAAAGGTAGACGCCTGCTTTTGCCTGTCGCGTGGAACCCTAAGCCATCTTCTGCAGACTGTTCAGAACTTTAGCTTCGGAATTGAGAGCAATTTTTTGAGTGCAACATGACACTTCACTCAGGTGCGCATAGTTGTCTTCCGTTTCCAAGTGGAGAAGGAGCTTTAGCAGTAGGAGATCATGATCTTGACAGGGATAGTGCAGGTCTCAGCATTTTCAAGAACTTTTTGGAGGGGGTTGTGGCCGCATCACTCACCTCAACAATGGAGGCAGCTGAGGCGCCCACTGCATCCACCCAAAAACTCCATAGAGGTAGCCGCCTACACAATCAAAGTGAGTTGGTCAATGAAATTGCAACACCACTGCAACGAATTCCAAAGAAGAAGAAGGTAACAAACTCTCTTTACCACACACCTTCATTGTTTGGACACTATGGTGTCGGGGTTTTCGTGAGAGGGTGATTAAGAGAGGTAGGGTGTGTCAAGAGAGGTAGAGAGTGTGTCAAGAGAGGTAGAGAGGGAGAGGGTGAGGGTTTGGCTCCCCTCACCTACGCGGTGCCGCCTGCTCCCAACGCGGTCCGCCGGTGCCCCTCCTCCCTGCGCGCGCGGTCCGCCTCTCCGTCCTCATAGCCTGCTCTTCGTGCCCCCTCCCGCAGCCTGGTCCCTCCCTGAGCGGTGGCGGCGGCGACGAAATTTGAAATTTTCATTAGTAATTATGATGTTCATCTCCTTTGGTGGCTTGGCGTTCATCCATCCCCATCCATTAGCGTTTCACAATACTCATTTTAGATATCTTCAGCAACACCGTAGTGTTTTCTCTTTTTTCGCAGTGTGCTTGCTTGTTGCTTCTGTGTTCTCGAATTTTGTCTAGCTTTGCAATTCGGAGGAGCCTTTGCAATTCGGAAGAGCCTTGGGTGATGGGCGAGGCAGCGTAGTTTCGACATTGTGGTGGAGTGATCGAGGTTGCGGGTTGCGTACCGTGGGTCGTGGCAACGGTGTGAAGGTCGCTGGGAGGAGCACAAGGGTGTGAGCGTCACGGCGGGAGGTGTGTAATTTTTCTTGTTGCCTTGTCTTCCGCGAGTGTTTTCCTCATCAAATCCAGTTTTACAGTGATTTTTGGGGACGCCTGGGTGATGGTGGAAATCCAACCCTCAAGGTTGGTCATGACCGCCGACTGTTGTCTTAGACGTCTGAACTGATGTCTAAACGCTGTTGTGGACATTGGTCGGAGCGGTGACCCTAAACCCTGTTGACACCCTCTTGACTGGAGCTGGTGCTGAGATTTTTGTTTTCATTTGTGAACTTTTTTTCGTCTTCTTGTTGCCTTGTCTCCGCGAGTGTTTTTCCTCATCAAATCCAGCTTTACAGTGATTTTTGGGGACGCCTGGGTGATGGTGGAAATCCAACCCTCGAGGTTGGTCACGACCACAAAGTGCTGTCTTCAACATCCTCTCGGATGTCTCAACGCTGTTCTAGACATTGGTCCGAGTGCTGATCCTGCTGCCCTGTCGACACCCTATGGACCCCTTCTGTAGCTGGAGCTGAGATTTTTGTTTTCATTTGTGAACTTTTTTTCGTCTTCTTGTTGCCTTGTCTCCGCGAGTGTTTTTCCTCATCAAATCCAGCTTTATAGTGATTTTTGGGGATGCCTGGGTGATGGTGGAAATCCAACCCTCGAGGTTGGTCACGACCGCAAAGTGCTGTCTTCGACGTCCTCTCGAATGTCTCAACGCTGTTCTGGACATTGGTCCGAGCGTTGATCCTGCTGCCCTGTCGACACCCTGTGGGACCCTTCTGTAGCTGGAGCTGAGATTTTTGTTTTTATTTGTGAACTTTTTTTCGTCTTCTTGTTGCCTTGTCTCCGCGAGTGTTTTTCCTCATCAAATCCAGCTTTATAGTGATTTTTGGGGATGCCTGGGTGATGGTGGAAATCCAACCCTCGAGGTTGGTCACGACCGCAGAGTGTTTTCCTAGACGTTTGAACAAATGTCTCAACGATGTTTTGGACATTGGTCCGAGCGCTGACCCTGCTGCCGTGTCGACACCCTCTTGATTGGAGCTGGAGTTGAGATTGACTTTTCCATTTGTGAACTTTTTTTCGTCTTCTTGTTGCCTTATCTCTACGAGTTTTTGAACTGAAATCCTTTTTGATATCTTGAAGTATATGAAGGTCACGTGAATGAACCCTAGAACGATGTCTAGATGTTGAGACTGATGTTGTAATAGACGTCTCAGTCATGTGAAGTGCTGCATGTTTAGCTTCGGGCGCCATAGGTGATGTTTAGAAAGTGTCACAATGATCCCGTTTGGTGTTTTTCTTGGCATGTTTGTTCCAGGTAGCAGGTGAAGATTTTGTGAAGTGGCCTTCATTAGAACCAAGAATGGCACCAAATCGTTCGAAATTGCCAATGAAGCGTGGACTAGAGTCACAACGTGGCCGTGGAATTTCATCAGATGCTAGGCCACGTCAAGTGGTCCAGAATCTTTCGTCCCCAGAGAAGCGCTCCAAGAATGGCAATGATAAGTGGCAAGTGACAAGCCGCCAACAAGAGAAGGGGAAGGGGAAGGCTGCTGCGAGGAGTCCACCATTGAAGAAGCGCCGAGCGCGCATGGCACAAGAGGAGGTGGAGGAGTCTGACCCGGAAGATGAAGTGGAGTATGAGGGTTCCAACGATGACTCGGATGATCCCTCAAAATCCAAGTTTGTGCTTTCATTTTGTCCCTTTGTTTCCAATTTCAGCTTTTCTTAGAGAATGCTTGCCTGTAGTAGCATGACACCGTGAGTCCATGTGAAGTCCATTCAGCTGATTGAGGTGTTGTCAAGTGAGTCTCACTTCAACGTAATTTTGCTAGTAGACACTGATTCCAGCACCGGCTTTGTCATGAGACGTTGATGTAGACATTGTTCTAGACATCGATGAAGATGTCGTATGTCTTTATGCAGCAGAGATGTTCTTGGTTTGACTTTGTGGTCTTCATGGCACAGGCAAATGTACGAGGAAGGGGATTCATCTTCGTCCTCAAACGATGATCCCGACACACTGATGTTGGAAAAGGAGTGAACTCCAACTCCAACTCCACCCTCGAATCGTGTGAAATGGACCATGAAGAAGGAGGACACTGCAAAGGTGGATAAGCAAGTAGTGAAGGTGGACCGACGTGGCAATCCTTACGGAAAAGCCGCTGAATATCTTGCAAATGACGTGAAGTCATTTGCAAAGGATCTCCACCCGGCATATGGGTGGGGTGACCAGCCAATGAAGGACAAGATGCGGTTCTTTGAACGCGTGGCAGCAGGTATTAATTGACATTGGAGTTGTTGTAATGGTTTGCGTTTTGGTGTTGGTGCAACAGACGTCCACATGTTGTCTCGGACGTTTCAGTGTTGAGGAAGATGTCAATTTATCATATGACTCAGTACTTTGGACTCTAAGTTCACTTGATTTTGTTGCCCCACCAGACTGGACTATTAAAGGTGGTCTTGAGATCAACCCAGGCTGGTATGCTCAGTTTGTGACGAAGACTTTGATCAATGTACGCCACAGCCTCATGAGGCTCATTGACCTTGATTTGCCTATGCCCATGGGCTTGGACCCCTCGGTTTGGGAAATGCTCAGAGCAAAGCGTAGATCAGCAAAGGCTCAAGAGAAGTCAATGCAGATGCGTGCAGTTTCAAAGTCTAAGAACAACAAGGAAACCCAGATGAGGTCCATAGAGAAGCGTCTGATGGGGGAGTTGGTAACATGTGCTTCACTCTAAGTGTTGTTTCAATGTTTCTATGCTAAATTTGTTGTCCTTCCCAACATTAGTTCATGTTGTTATGATGCATGTATAAGCATGGGTGTTGACAAGTGGCCTCCTATTTATTTCCTCACCGATGTCTACATGTGCATCTTATGTTTTCTTTACTGTTTCTTTAGACTAACAATGAGCTTGTGATGTATAATTGGCAAACTCTGAAACTGGGACGCATACCCCAAGATGATGAGCTTCAGCGTGCCACCGAAGAAGAGTTTGCCCGGCGTGAAAAAGAGCTCCGCAATGCAAACATCCGATATGCATCCCCCCAGGACATCGAGGGAGTGCGTGCAACAACATCAGAGATTGGAGATCGTCTTGCTGAGATGACTAACTTGATCCGTTTGCTTGTGCAATCCTTTGGCCGTGACAATGTACAGCATCAGATGCTTGCATCAACGCCCACAGGCCTGGCACTCTTGCAGGGCAACGTCTGCACCGATATTCCCCAAGTCTTTGACAGTCACAACACTGCTGCAGGTGACATTGATGGAGATAGAACCAATGTTGTGCAAGCTAGTGAAGTTGGTGCAGACGTTGGCATGGATGCAGATGAGGACGCGGAGCCTGAGGTTGACTACTTGATGGACCATCCCCCGAACAACGCAAGAGACATTGATCCCGAACAGAGTGAGGTTGATGCTGCTATGGATACCACTCCCGGCCTTGACGGAGTGGCCCTTAACCCCCCTGCAACGCTTGTAGATAACATGGTGAGCGCTCCCGTGGACGTCCTTGCGGATCCATATGCCATAGTAGCTCAGCCTGCATCCGGCGAGGGAGAGGGTACTCCTATTGCCTTGGCAGAGCAATCCAACCCTCGAGAGGTATTTCTCATGTTGGTTTTGACAAGAACATAGATGGGAGGTAGACATTGGTGTGTTGTTTTAGACATTATATTGGACATTCTGTATCTCTCTCTTATTATAGTGTTTTATCATTTAGTTCTAATAGTATGTACGATGGTATTATGTGCAATCAGGTTGAAAATCTTCCATCTAAGGGATCTTCGTCTCACATCAATTGAGTGACAAGGACCTTGAAGCCAACACCAAAGCCAACAAAAGTGGTCACCACTATGAAGGCTACGAAGGGAACCATGCAGCAAGTGCCCAAACCGAATCCCCCTACAGGAGAGGGGCAGCCCCGAAAAGGAGAAGCATCACGGAAGAAATGACCATTGAGGTGTGTTTTGATTCTCTCAAAAGCATGGATATGTGGCTGGTAGGCCTTCAGTTGTCTGTTTGTCCATTGTCACTAACGTCGAGCGTTTGTTTGCAGGACTCCTTTTGTCCATGGAGACCTCGCCTTCAACGCTCAGATGTTTGCTTAGACATAGAGGACGCTTCACGCAACATTGTGAGAACTTCTTGGTGGCACTATTTCATGATTATCTTAACGGGTTTAGTGTCTATCATATTTTTTGTGGGGCATGTTGTGCTATATTCCCTTTTACAAAAGCTTTGTTCTCCTCATGGAGATTTTTTTCCTTGCAACACTTTACCGGTATATGAATATGATATTTTTTATTTGCCTAAAGGTGGTGCATGTATTTTTTGTTTGCCTAAAGGACCATTGAGTGGTGCATGTATTTCAAGTATTGTGATTGTGCTAAGCTCTCTTGCTATGCAATGTCATTCATTGATATAGTGTAAAACCAATTTTGGTAAATACATGCCATGCCAGAGCGTTGTTTAGGTCTCTTCAAATGTGGGCACAATGTCTAATGTTCAACGTCCTCACAATCATTGCAATGTTGCACCGCATTGTTTTGATGTCTAAACGTGTGTCTACAAGGGCACATAGGAATGCACCATGTGGTTAGGTAGGACTTAATCCTAGACCCCTTCAATTCAGTGTCAATGTCTGTGAAGTCTACAACATGTCTTCATTCACGTCTCACAGTGCACATTGCTATCACATCTAAGCTTGCCCTAAACATGGAAGCATCAAAAGCTATGCATGCATGTCATTAAACCTAGCCCTATACACGTCCTGAACATTGTCTACACAGACTTGTGCTTGTCAATTGCCTAACTAGTTAGTGTCATTTCAGACATCCCATGCTCAAACCCAATCTTCAAGGACGTTGGTACGAAGCATGCACACATTGTCTACAATGATTTGTTACTTATAAAAATGTTGTACATGTGAATGTTGACATCCAACGCGCCACACGTCTAGTAGAAAATAGCATGAACATGTCCTTAACCATGTCAAATTCCCCACTGTGAAAGCCTCAGACGACACAAATGGTGTTAGAATCGACGTGCTTACCAGCAGTGCATGTTCCGCATAAACATTGTCGTTAACATAGTTGTGTCTAGGACATCATCGTGTTAGACATTTTGATGTCTGGAAAGACATCTTCTAGACGTATGTAGAAAGCTCCAGAAGAGGCTTCTCCACGCACCAAAATTGTCCACGTCAGCATTCGAAGATGCCACGTCACCTACTGTTGACTCCCCGGTCAATGTACACATCAGATGCCACATCACCAAAATTGGATGGATGAGAAAATTGCCAACCTAGCTGCCCGTGCTCACGTGGCACCAAATTTGTAGCCACATGGCAGAGTTCTGGCACCCGTTGACCAATGTTTTTTTGGATGTCCGGTGCTTAGCATGCCACTGTCCATGCTAATTCTTGGATGTCAAAACCCTGTTTTTGCAGACGCGATGTGATTAGACATCTACGTCGACATGCCTGATGTCGAATCCGATGTCTGAGTGTCTAAATTTCGCAGTCGGGTGACTGCGTGTTTTCTTCTAGTGATACCTATGTACGGCAATTCCATATGGCATTGATTTTTATTTAATACTACCTTTTTTTCCTCTCTACCAAAGTACCAATTTCTAAAATCATATCGAGAATGATCTTTTCTAGTTCTTCCAAAAATAGTTTGTATGAATCAAATCAACAAAGCTCTTAAAGTTTAACTTTTCAAATTAATTTCACTTGCATTGAGAAGAAAACTAGGTCACTACTCACTAGAGTGGAGCATCATTGTCCAATTGGATATTTCCTTTCATATTCTTTAAAATCGTGAGGTTCTAATTATAGGAAGCTTTTCCTCTAAGCTTTCAAGATACTTGGCCAAAGAAGGAATAAAAGGGGTTCAAATACAACATGCCCCTTTTCGTGGATGTTGACTTGTTGACTTCACATTACCATACCTTCAAATGGTTCACCCTGTCCTTGGAGGTCAAAATTTTGATTCATAAAAAACATGAGTAGGCCAACTTACATATAAAACCTACCTAATTCCTCAATATCCATTGTAATTTTCTTCAAATTACGCTAAAGCTAGAATTCTAAAAAATCCTATATACAAGGAGGAACAATGAAGCAAATCACCCGAGACAAATTAGCCCAATAAATTTTCTCGATTAATATGGTATTTTCAGCATAATCGGTTTTTCATTCTCCACTATTCATATGAAAATCATAAATACAAGTTGTACTGTAGATTTCATGAGGACATTCTCACAAAATACTATGTCAACTTTCATGGTCAAGAATCAAGAACTTCCCATCAATCCCATGTTCCTATTCGATTGTAATTATGTGCGAGAATCCCATTCCATTCATCATACCATCACCTTCTCCCAGAACATGAGAAAGACATATTCATCCATATAGAAAAGTTGTAAGATCCAAAAATGGTGTGGCATTTTCTCCCTTCCATGCACACCACTAGTGTGCCCACACCAATTTAACTATTCTAGTATAGACATTGCTTCAAGACACCATATACATTGTTTTATCTCAAAACATTGCATTTCTTTATACCAACACAATAGGCAACATACAAAATAATCGTGGTGAAAGTATTTATACTCATTGCATTCCTAGGTATTTTATTTTGTATTGAGGTAGTCCTTCAAAATGGGCTCCGTACCCATTTGTTATAATTCTGCATCAGACTTCCCTATGCTAGCTCTATTCCACTTATACCAATCCAAAAAAACCCGACTTTCTACCCTCAAAGCTTTCAACTCCAATACCATCAATGGTAATCTTTGCTCATGGAACTTCACCAACTTCTCAAGCGATGCTACTTCTCCAGCAACACTACTATATATTGAGGAAGAAGCCAAAAGCTCTACTTTTGGAACGTGTTGGACGGCAGCCTCGTAATATTCTTTTTTCTTCTCTATTATTTGAAGTTCTAGGCTTTGCCTTTCATTCTGTGCCTGTTGACGTTTGCGGACAAGGGTTTCGAGTTTTGATTCCCATATCAAATAATGGTCCATTTTATGCACCTTCCCACTCTTCATTTCCTTCAAATAAAAATTGCAATTTCTTTTGAAGGAATCGAAGCCCTTGTCATTCTCTTCGATGACGTTCGTTATGGCCTTCAATTGTTGCTTCAACACCGTCCTATACAAAAGTGGGATTCATTTCTTGCTCCTTCAAATTTTTCAATTGCTCGTTCTTTGCACACAATGCTAATTTTGCACTTTCTATTTTGGCAAGCAACATTGCCTCTTCATTTTCTGAATCGCTTCCTCTGCCACTCCCGTCACCTTCTCGCAAAACGGGGTCCACTTTCCTAGCCACCCCATCATCCATGCCTTCTTCATCCATATCTTGTACTATGATGGGCTCTTGAGCTGATTGTCCACTTTGGTTGACTCCCACATCCATAGCCGGCCTAGATTCTTGTATGGCAACCTCCTTGTCATTGCTGTGGAAAGAATATCCATCGTATTCATGGGTGTGTTGATCAGAGCTAGAAGTCTCTGACCAAACCACACTTTCATCGCGAACAAATGACTTCCCACGCTTCACCTTGGAAAACATCTTCTTTACATCCACAGGTTCATCTGGTGGTAAAATTTTTGCAATCTCCGGAATCATCGCAATAGGGACCTCCTTCAATGTCGACCAATCCACCTCCTTCTTCAACACATATTCAGCATACACCATTCTCACCAGAAAGAAATAGAAATTGTCGTTTCTGTAAGTTGAGTCCTCCAAATACAAGTGCTTCCACACCTCACAACATCTAAGTATGAAGCCCTCGTCCTTCGAGTATGCAAGATTTACTTTGTTTTGCTTTAGATGTTCTTTGTGCCAACACAAGGGAAATAATTTGTTGATGTGGCACCAATCCACGTATTTGCAAACCGTTTTGTAACTCCAAGGCTCAGGTTCATTTCTCCAACCTTTAAATGCCTTAATCTTTGGATGGATCAAAATGGCCACATGCTTCTTGTGAATTTTACCGGACCGTTTCCGACCCTTGTCGCGGATGGGCTTCATCTCTTGTCATGTAAGGCGTTTGATTGTGGCAGGCATCAATGGTGGGGGCTCATTCTCCATAGTGCTCAATCTATACGATCAATTGTACTCGGATACTATGCCAAATATACCAAGCCTAAAACCTTGTTATACAAACTTAAATCTATTACCTCGTGGTAATTCACATTTACAAATACATCAACATGAACATTTACAATCACAATCAAGTTTCAAACAACTCGGCGTGATTTACAATCAATGGATGAAAGTAACATGAGGAGACATAGAATATCCTCCTCACAACACCCACCTCCCCTTTCAAGCTTGCAATTAGCCACTTCCAAGTGGATAAAAGACAAGGTGCAAAAGGGAAAGACGAGAGATTGCGGGTTTGGGCTCCGATTTTGTACTCGCAGTCACCTCAAGGCGAGCACAACTCTAGATGGGGCGCGTGTGGGTCTACAAAAGGGGGCGCGTGCGGGTCGGGAGGCGACCATGGGTCCAGGACCACCGCCAGTGACCGTAGGTGATGGCGACTGTGGGTCTCGGGTGACTGCAGGTGAGGGGAACCTCAACTGGGGGCACATGCAGGTCTGGGGCGACCGCGGGTTTGGCGCAACCACGACTGGGGGCGCATGCGAGTCTCTGGCGACCGCGGGTTTGGGACAACTACAACTGCGGGGCACGTGCGGGTCTGGGGCGACCGCGGGTCGCAAACCCCCGACCGCGATGGCACATACCTTCACTAAATAGTGAAATTAGATTGCCTTAACAATTAGATTGACTTACCCCCAAATGAACTATGCAAAGAATTCATATTCAAACCCAAATGCATGCAAATAGGTGATGTGTATGTACAATACTCAATATTTTGGATCCAAACATGCACTTCACATTAAAAATAGTTTATACTCTTGCATTGCTTTTCCAAAATGAGATGCACAAAAGGTGGCCAACATTACTATTCCTGCTAGAAAACTATTACATCAAATCCTATGAGAGGACAGAGTCCCGAAAGATGAATTCGGGTGGTTTCATGAACCATGGTTTACCCATGAGGAGGTCCACCACTTGTGCACATGTTGGTCTTTTGTTAACATCAGGATCAGCTAGTTCACGTAACTTCATGGCAAAGTACCTTGATGACTCATGATTTCTAAATAAGTCCTTGCCGTATTCAACCATGTGTTCTATGTTCATGCGTTGGGTCAACTTTCCAATCGAATAAGAGTTGGACTTCACCGAATATTTGTAGGTTGCTTTCATCACATCTAGACTCGTATCTGAACCCTCTGGCCCAAACAAATAGAACAACTCTGGAGCTGCCCACCAATGGCCCATCCTCTGAGCATCAAGTTTTTCCTGTTTTTCATATCCAAAATGCGAGGGAGCTCCTTCTTGAATACGACTTGCAATTCCCCAATCACAAATTCCAATGTTGATCTCTTCGTCCGAGAAGGGGGGATAATGCAACAATATGTTCACAGGTGATAAGTCATTGTGCAACACCCCTGCATTGTACACGAGACTTGTCACATAAACCAGGGCCCATGCCAACTTCGCCTTATGTCTTCGAAAGAGGCTAATTTCTTTTTGTTGTTGGCTTGTAAGTTGCTTGACCAACTTGATTTCATGCCATTCCGCTTGCGGCACCACCTTCTCATTCAAATGAAGCAACTCTTTGAAATTACCACCATTCCACCACAAAGTGTATGCTTCTATTGTTTGGTCATGGACAGCTAGGAATTTAATAATGGCCGGATGATTCAACAGGCATACCAAAGCTTCCACTGACCGTTCCACCCTCGCATCACGTTTGTTCCTTTGCTTTAACAATTTTCCTGCAAAATGTACATGTGCTGGGATCGTGGACATCCCTTCAATGCATACCTTGTACACCTTTGGATATCCTCCTTGACGGTCAAATCCAGTAAGTAGGACAACCTTGGCCTCTAAGTAGACCCACATGATACATGAACCACTATCTCTCGTAAATGCAGCCTTTAATGCATCCGTCTGCCACCCCATACCCCTAGCTTTAGACCTTGACAATGTTTTTGCTACAATTTGCCACCAATCCATCTTCTCACGGAACTCCTGGGCCCTATCGGCCTATCCGTTTCTCCAAATCTAGGCACTATAGGTCGCAACTCAAGCATCAACTTCTTGGTATTGAATATACCAATTTGTAGGCAATTGCCAATCCACGTTTGCCATTGGTTGAAATACACTTCATCCACATCTGCATAGTCCGAAGATTCCTTGCATTTCCTTGTAATAAAGTCCTCCAACTCATCCTTCAAGGATTGGATGCTTGCCTCTTTATTTCTCAAGTATTTCCTCTCCAAATATTGTACACTTTTTTCCTCATACCATTGCAGACAAGCCTCATGTGCATAGGTCGTATATCGTGCTGGAGGATAGGTAGGGTCCATATCGTGTGCTGTCTTGGACTTCTTTGTCTTGGATGGTCCGGCACCCCCAATTACCTCCTTGGTAGTCATATCTACAACAAATGCTACAGGATTATCAAGGTCCTTGTCCCAAGCCGATATTTGACCCATACTACTTCCTTCCTTTGAAGTAGACATGGTCCTCTTTTGAAAAACAAGGCTTTCTTGACTTGAACTTGGAGAGAAAAATGGGCAAAAACTTCCCCTTTTGAAATCACCTTGGTCCACGAGCATGCATTCAGCCACTTCAAGGTGGATGAAAGCCAATGCACAAGACCAAGAATGCCGACCACAGGTCTAGGCGACTACTTAAGTACCTGAGGTCGCCATGGGGTGCGTGCGGGTCTCGTGCATGCGAAACGGGCGACCGCGGGTGTAGGCGACTGCGGGTATGGAGGCAACCATGGGAGGGGGCGACTGCAAGTTTCAGAGGTGCTCGCGGATGGAGGCGACCGTTGGTGTCATGGTTGTCATAGTGGACGGACGTCCAGTTCGCCTGTCCATTAGAGGTCTCACCCGTCCGATACAGTCAACACAAAGTTGACTTTATGAAAACAGAAAAATAGGCCACGTGGATGCCACATGGATTCTGGAACATGCAGGGCGCGGACGCCATTGTCAGGGTGCGGACGGGATCGTCAGGGCGTGGACGCCATCATCAAGGCGGGGATGGGATCATCAGGGCGTAGACGGGATTTACATATGCTAAATTAATATGCTTTTACATATTTCCATTTCATATTTCATATTCCATATTCCATATTCCAAGTCACTCCAACACTCCATTTTTTTTTTTAATGTTACATCATATCACTATAACACCCGAATCATTTCCATATCCAAATCAATCCACCATTCCATATTTTTTGGGGGTATTAAATTACATCATTGTAACACCCAAACCACTTCCATCTCCAAATCACTCCACCGTTCCATAAATTTTTTGGGTGTTACATCATATCACACTAACACCCAAACCATTTCCATATTCGAAAGCACTCCACCATTCATATTTCTTTTAATGTTAGATTATATAACTCCTTAAAAATAATTGGCCACTCTAAAATAAATTGGTATGCTTTTCAAAGGCTTGGGTCACTCCATCTCCCCTTTTGGACATTCATTTTTAAAGCACACTTCCATTCCAAGTCACTGCCCTTATTTTTTTGGTGGAATCATTCCCTTTCCTATTTTTTTGGCATCATTACCAAAAGTCTTGTATTTTAATTCAATGCCACTTGTGTAGAGTGGAATGATTTTTTTTTCCTATTTTATTTTCCATGATTAGCACAAATGTTCCATCTCTACCTGAGGCCATTTATTTATCATTGATCATTCCCATTCATTTCATTTTTTGCTTCATTAGCAAAACTCTTTCATCCCAAGTGAATTCCATTTATTTTTTGTGGTATCCCAACTCTATCCGAATTGAATGATAATTTTTGGAGGGTGTTAGTTCAAATCATTTTGACACACTATTTTTTCACTTTTTGTGGACTTATCTCTCTCACAAAATTGTTCCATCCCAACCCCAAGCCATTTTGTATTTGTTCCATCATTTCCTTTCCTATTTTTTTCCATTAATGAACAAAGCCCTTCCCATCCCAACTCTATGCCATTTTTGGGGGGTTGGATCATTCTCTCTCTTTTGGGGGGCTTCATTCCTAAAACTCTCCCATCCCAACTCATGGTTATTCTTTTCTTCTTTGTTGAAACATTCCATTTTCTATTTTGTTTTGGTTCATGAATTAGCAAGATAGTTTTATTTGAACTCATAGTTTTGCTTTATTTGTTCAATCTTTCCCTTCCCTATTTTATTTTTGCTTATTTACTAAAGTTCTTCAATATAAACTCAAAGCCATTATTTTTATTTTTTTGTTCCATCATTCCCTTTCCTTTTATTTTTTTCTTCATTCCTAAAATTCTTCCAATCTACTTCAATGTCATTCTTTTTTTTGTTGGATCATTTTTTTTTTAGGGGGCTTCATGAACTCCTAAAACATAGGCATAGTGAAAACATAAAGTGTATGTATTTTTATACCAAACTACTGCATTCATTGTTTTTATTTAAGTTTTATCATCAATTCATAGAACTCATAAAAATGCAATGAGAAAGAACAATGAAATGGAATATTAATATATTATGAGATTTTGAGTATAGAACACATCCGATTTTATATATATTTTGAGGTGTTTGGCAATTTCCAAGTAGGATAACATGGTCCTCTATGAGGATGATTTACCTTCTATGCCTAAACTATATGCTAGACTACACAAAGTGAAACAACTAAATACTATGTACGATAACAACAATCTAGCATAGTCCAACAGTGGGGGGTGTTTTTCAATGTGTCTAGAACATCTGGCACTGACGCCCTTTCACTCACATCCTCTTTTACGAGGCTTTCCAATTTGATCCTGAGGTTCTGATATTGCTCTTGTGTTGAAAAATTTAACTCTTGAGTGAAGAATCTTGAACCAAAAATTTAGAAATAAATCATTTAATTGGGATCACATATCATAAGAGTCTCGTATAAGAGTGTAGCTGTGTAGGGCCTTTGGGAGTTTAGGGATTCATTATTTTCCTTGAAAGGCATGAAAAAGAATAATAAATATTATAAATTGAACCACGAAGGCTTTCGTTACGATCTTAACATCGAATTTCTTTTGCTATTAGTCAAAAAGTATTATTGACATCACAAACTTGTACAAAAGCACCAATGTAAAACAAAATTTCTTTACACACTTATTTGAATTCTTGATTTACAAGTCAAATGATTTTTCAAACAAGAGACTTTGGGATTTCACTTTTGATAGTTATATCAATTTAAAACCTCATGACATAACATATTAAAAATAATTTCTCTACTTTTCTTAATTCACCATATAATGCAAGCTCTCCCGCTAAACCATCCGTCCACCCATCTCCACATAGTTCAAAACACCTCTTCCGCCCGTCCGCCCGTCCACCAATTCAGAAATTGAAAAACTCCTCCCTCTCTCCCTCCCAGTTCTCCCCTCCCTTCCCACGCTTCTCTCAGTCCGCCCGACCGCCCGTTCGCCCGACTAGCTGTCCGCCCGTCCACCCAAGTAAGGATTCCGAAATTGAAAAACACCTCCCTTCGCGGTCCCGCCCACCTCTCCCCTCTGACCATCCTCTCCGTCCGCGTGCCTATCCGTCCGACTGCCCGTCCGCCCAAGTAACAATTCCGAAATTGAAAAACACCTCCCTCTCGCGGTCTCGCCCACCTTTGCCCTCTGCCCTTCCTCTCCGTCCGCGTGCCTGTCCGTCCGACTGCCCGTCCGCCCAAGTAACAATTCCGAAATTGAAAAACACCTCCCTCTCGTGGTCTCGCCCACCTTTGCCCTCTGCCCTTCCTCTCCGTCTGCCTGCCCGTCCACATTTTCCATTTGCTTGTCTAGAGTTCGTCCGCATTTCCTATCCGCGTCCGCGCTGCTCCGTCCGCTTCTTGTCGGTGACCGTGCGATCCAGCAGACCGCGATTTCGGACCGCCCGATCTGCCCGTTCGCCTTCGTGCCGTCCGATGCAGACGGCAGCGTCCGCATATTCTAAAGCGCCGACCGCATAAATGGCGGCGCGGACGGCTCATTTCTTCACAATCGTTTCCCTTCCGGAGTGGGTGATCTAGTGCCTTCGGGAATCTGAGCGCCCCTTCCGGCTTGGTGCGTGAACGATTGTGTTCGTATTACTTTTTTTTAATCGGATTGGTTTGAGTGATTAGGGGTTGCCCCAACTTATAAGTCTTGAATTTTACGGAGTTCATTTGAGTGTTCTTAATTACTTGAACCGTGTTTGAGTTGATTGGGTTGTCAGAAACTCAAGGTGTTCAAGTTTACGATTGATTTGGTTGTCAGTAACAATAGGTGGAATTTGTTTTAATCCAAATTTTGACTTTTCATTTGGTACATTGGGCCAAAGCGGGCGGAAATTGGATTTAAACTTTGTAATCCTTTTGGTACATTATTAATTGAGGTTTGGAGGTTATCATGTCGCGCGGAAGTGGTGGAGGAAGTAAGAAGGGGAAATCACAAGAGATCAATTGGAGAGATTTGGAAGATGTAACTTGCGTTGTGGAGAAGGGATGGGAAAAGGAGCCCAAGAAAATATGGGATTGCACAACATGCAAGAAGTACGTCAAAATGACGCACCTCTCCAAACTATGGCCACATGATCGTGCAAAGGTGCAAGTTCGTCGTTGGGAGGGACAAATGTCCACATGTAAGAGCGAACACTTTGTTCGCCGATACGAGGAGATAACATTTGCATCAGGTTTACCAAGCTCCAAACCGAACATCATGAACTATTCGAACGTGGCTATGATTTGGGCGGAGATAGTACTCCATAAAGAAGTAGATTGGCGCACGGTTGCAAGGCGCAATGTCAGGAATTTGACTCGCGAGGAAGCCATAATTCCTACTAACTGGGTTGGACCAAGCAATTGCATGCTAGAGTGGTCCAATCGAGGCTATGGAGGACTTCCTTCGGTCATCTTGAAGGATGCTGAAGATGATTGGTCAGATGATGATGATCCAGCACCCGTGACATTTGGTGAGAGACATGAACGTCGAGAAGATCGGGAAGACATTGAGTACCAACAACAAATACAAGAGGCCATGCGTCGAAGTGTGGAAGACCGGAGTCGGCAACATGATGGGTCCTACTACCGTGACTATATAATGCACGTGGATCACGAGATGGGACAAGTGGTTCAGATTATGGTAATGCCCCCCAAGTTGGCTCTCAAAGTATAGGAGGAAGCCATGGACCGACACACTATGGTCAATATGGTGGTTCTAGCCAAGGAGACTCTCAATACTACTCTGGATCGACTACACATGGTTCATATAGGCATCAGGGAGGCCCTTATTATGGTGGATTAAGTGAAAGAGGGTCCTAGGAGAGTGCTCCAATTCCTCCTCCAACCTTTGGAGGTCCTCTTAATGGAAATGAATATGGACAAGGAGGTGCATTAAGTGGATATGGTTACAACTATGGAGGTGGACCATATATTGGGGTACATCCTTCAGGCCCAAATGATAAGAAGGATTCCGATTCGAATTTGGATTCCGAGTAAAGTAGTTAAGTAGAGTATGGTATTCTAGTCATCTTATGTTTGTTTTACTGTATAGTTCACTCATTGTAATGTACATAGACGGTAGAGTGCGACAAATATAGCACAATGCTCTTGATGAGTTGTAATCACGTCTTTGTGATTTTGATACAAATACATTGTATTTTTATATTTTAATAAAGCGATATTTCTGTCATGTAATTTGTAGGATTTAATACCATTGATGTATGACTATGGGTTAATGGGTATTTGTGAAAATGGAAAATGTATTGGACCACTTTCTACAATTTTCTCATTTCAATCATTCAATGTAAATAGGTGAATTGCAAATGCAAAGGATGTCCCAAATATACAATAGAGGTTTGTAGAATAGTGAGAACCACCATTTTAGTTTCATTTGCTATTAGAAATTGAACCCTAAACCCTAGAAGTCCGAAGGCTTTTTTCCATCGAAGACAATTTAGTGATTTAGAATTGCCATTTCAATTACAAAGAACTAGAAAATGTAGGAACAATGTTTTTGGCATGTCGGATTGTACAATTTTGTACTATAGCAATTTATGAATGTGTAGAAGTAATTTCAAAAACTTCACCCACATAGATTGTAAGATATTTGGCTATTTGCATTCAAGGTGACTGAAACAAATGATTTTGCTATTAGCTTGACTAGATTTTTGGCTTCTAATTATTGAAACAATAAATATTTCCACTTGTGAGTACAATTTTATAATTTTGTATGTTGAAGACTTGAAGAATTTATATGAGAGCATGAGAATGTAGGAAGAAAAATTCCCCCAAAAGATGTTTAGTTTTTATTCATAAAAGAATTGATAAGTTGAGTATATTCAAGATAGATACTAGAACATTAATAATTTTAAGATAGAATTATGTAAACATGAGAATCTCAACGGTGAGAGTATTTCAAACAAGCAAACGTCACCGGCTATTCCTCTATAATTTTTTTTCATTTCCATGATAGATGATTTACTTGATTCTTACTTCGGTTTGAAACTGAAATGTTGAATATGATACCTATGTTTGACTTAGAGATGTTCAAGAGAAATTAAAATCTCTGATTGTGTAATTCATCTCTTCCGTCTGCCTCGTTTCATCCATCTACCGACGCCGGACGAGTTGCCGCATCCACGCCATCCACACCGTCCGCGACAAGCCGGTCGTCGGATCTGGCGGACGCCGATCATCCTGTTGATCGGACGGTCGGCTCGAGGCGAACGGATGATTGTCCGTACAATCAGACGGCTGGCTCGGGGCGGACGAAAGACCATCCCCGAAATCAGACAGCCACGATAAGGCAGACGGCCATCTCGAGGCGGTCGGAGTGCAACCAAACGATCGAACGACTGCGACAAGGCGAACGATCGGAGGGCTGCGACGAGGCAAATGATCGGACAGCCACGATGAGGTGGACGGGGACAAGCTGTCCGCCCCGTATAAGAGGGGTGGACGGCCTGTCCGCAATCACTTTTGCCTTGCCCCTTGCGTTTTGCAAGTGTGGAGTGGAGAGCTTGGTGGTTCGTCCTCCATTGGTTCCTCTCCTCGGAAAGGCGGAAGTCTTATTTGGGGGCTCCACTATTGCCATTTTTTGTAGCGAACTTCGAAGTTTTAGTTACAAATTTTGGATATTAAAAATTTATCACGATGCCAAGATCGAAGAAGGTGGCGAAGGGAAAACAAGTGGTACAAGAGGTGGAAAGTAAGGAAATTCCATCCGATGCATGCAAAGCATTCATGACCGAATGCATTGCAAAATTCTATGAATTGAAAACCACTGTGTCTCTTGACACAAAATATGTAAGATATGGAGAGGAGTGTCCATCCAAATTCAAGGTAGACATGACGCAAAGAATGTTGGATGCCTTATATGTTCCACAATGGCAACATGAGACAGAGAAGAGGGGTTTCAACAAATGTTTGGAGAACAAGGTGCATGATGCATTGTGGAACGCTGATGTGGTTCTCGGAAAAGATGGGAAACAACATCGTGCAAATGATGAAGCCTTTGAGCAAGTCATTCTCAAAGCTCAATTGTTTATTGGGCGTTGCGCCCCATTTGTGAAGAGGTGTAATAGACGAGGGTCTTTGGATTGGTGGACTAGCGATGAGGGTCTTGCTCAATTGGATATGGGTAGATGTCATCTTATAGCGCTTCTGGACACTACACGGGTGATTCCCCAAGATGACTTAATCATGAAGGGAGGATATGCAACGATTCGGAGGGTGAGAATTGAAGGATGTCCAGAGATAGCTCCATCTTGGGAGTTCGCAGCAAAGATATCCAACCACCATGGTACGCAACTTCAGCTTGCAAAGTTGGAACATCAGAATGAATCAATGGCAATGAGGATTCCACATTCAGGAGCCATACGGTTTGTTGCAGTTCATGCAAGAACAAATGAAGGGTACTCGTATTAGTGGAATGGCGGAACACTTCAGCAAATGTTGAACCTGGATAACGATTATCCAAACAACATATATGTTCGGTTACAGTATTCGAACCCAACAGAGTCCGATGTGACTAAAGCTTTTCATCTCGCTCGATTTCGGAAGAAGCGCATCAAGCTTGCTTGGGCATTGGTGCATATCATGAATGCGGTACATGTGTCTGGACATCTAGACAATGATATTTCTCCAGACAACATCATGTTTCATTTTCCTGATGATGAATCACGTGTCTACATTGGCATTTGCGATTGGGGCATGACTATTGTAGCTACTGAACCAATGAAATCCTTGTATACGTTCACATCTACAAGTGAAATGAACGAAGCTTTAACAAGGAGGTGGTGGGTGGATCCAAGCATTGCATATTTGCATAGAAGAGATGCAAATGTGGAAATCATTCCACATTTATCACATGCATCGGAGGAATATGCGATTGGTAAAATAGCTCAAAGGATCAATAAACAATGCATGTCAGAGAACTACAGCAAATTGCAACGGGAAACAAATGCAATGGCCATGTTTAGCCACCACCAATTGGGAATTGTGTTTCACCAATACTTGGACCGGCTTTGTCAAAGAGGTGATGGTTATCGGGGTGGTTTGGCCCACATCATCAATCGGTTCACTAGCCAATTCAATTGGCCTATGCTAGATGAACACTTCCGACATTCATATTAGTAATATAGTGCAAGAGTGTACTATATAGAGTTTTATAAATATTTAATAAATGTAGAACTTTGGATTTATGCATGTAGATTGCTTAGTATATATGCACCCCTAGAGTATGTCAATATATGTGAAATTGGACATACATTTTGAATTTTTCCATGTATTTGAATTGTTTTTGAATGAGTATCAATTTTTGACAAATCAAAAACATCTCTTGTTTGAGTGCAAAGTGCAATATTTCTTCTTGAATGTAGATGGTTATTTAGTTGACAAGCTTGTATGACAAATTGCATGATGTATGATGTGTGGGTGCAAAAGTTTCTAAGCCCGTTCTATTTCATTTGGAATAAGTCTTGGAAGAAGACCATTTCATTTATGATATGGAATTACTTGGACCTTCTTAGAAGTTGTGTTCCAACAATTCCATTGATATTTGAATTATGATGACGACCTGTTAACCCCTAAAGGACCAAGGCCATTTTTCTGTCAAAAACCACTCAAAACTGCCATTTTTGCTGCATTCACCTATAAAATCCCCAAAAAATAGTTAAAAAAAATCTAACCGTTGGATCTTGTACTTTATTTGTCTCAGAACATGTGCTAAAAATTTCATGAATTTTGACCGCACAGATTGAGAGATATAGCATTCAAAGTTGGAAAAAGAAGTTTTTTTGAACACTGGCCTGCAATTTCAGATGACTTTGACCACCTTTTGTTGAAATTTTTTGCACTATGGACTGTGAATTAAAAATTTTCTGTGTTGAAGAATTGAGTTGATGTTCTAGGAAAAAAATTTCTAAAGAAAAACTCTTGATTTTCATTCTCTAAAAAATTGTTAAGTAGAAGTAGGTCTAAGATTACATGAAAAATTAAATCATTAATAGCTCTAAGATGGGATTGAAACTCAATAATCCCAATGGTGAGATTGTTTTAGCAAACAAATTTAACTTTGTCAAACAAATTTTTTTGAAAAATTGTGAAAATTGCATTCAGAAATGAATCCTATAAGTTATTTTTTCAAGAAGATGCTCATATTGCCCAAAAAACAATATTGTTCATAACTTTCACATTACTAATCCAAATGGAATGAATCAAAGCTTCACATGTAGACAAAAATATAATCTATAAGAAAAAAGAAATTTTAAATTAGATTTCAATTTTTTGTGGATTTACTTTTTTGCCCGGTGACATGAAAATTATGTTTAAGATGGTGTAACTTTTGCTCCCAGGCACTGATTGAAATAAAAATTATATTCCCACGAAGCTTATCAGTTTTTCTATCTTATGAGAAAGTTTCAAAAAGTTTGACTAAAAATTGAAGTCATAGGAACCTGCCCGAAATCCATTTTGTCCCCCGAGGGAACAATGGTCCTTTAGGGGTTAAAGCAATTGTGGTTTTATTGTTTTAGTGTGTATACTTATAATGAATCAACTATGAAGAGACGTAATTAATAAATTGATCACAAATGAGAGTGATTCAATTTTAGTGTTTTTTCAAAAAGGTTTAGGACTTTACGGCACTTGGATTTTTAGAAGCCTTTGGGTTTCCAATTTAGACCCTCAATTTTTTTTTCATTGAATTGTTTTCATAAAATGAACAAAGGAAAATAGGAAATTAAGCTCTAAATGAATGGGCTACAAAATTTATGTGTGTCCAATATTTTCCTAAACCTGAAACCGTAATTAATTTGTTATTTTGAGTACCGGTTCTTTGGATATTTATTAAGAAAATCCTTTGAAATTCTATTGTAGCACTCAAAAATGAATTACAAAAATAAATGACTTTTCTCTTTACAAATTTGTAAAGTGCAATGTTCTTTTTGTTCATTGCTAAGGACTCTTAGAAATGAGCATGAATTGTACCAAATTTCAAAAATAAAATCGCATTAGAAATTCTCTTAGAATAAAAAAAATAAAGATAGAGACTAAATTCGGGGAGTCTTAAGCGATCGGACGGGTTGGCGGACGGGGTCGCAGTTGGGGTCAAGGACGGGTGGACGGGATGGCGGACGGGCCGGAGAAACTACGAACGGGGTCGCGGAAGGGGTCGGGGACGGGTGGACGGGATGGCAGACGGGGCGCAGAAACCGCAGATGGCGATGCGGACGGGGTCGCAGACGGGAAATTACCCGAGGGTAAAAACCCGATTTTGCGAATGTCACAGGACGATCGGGGGGGTCGTGGACGTTGGATGTTCGGACGCTGGCGGCTGCGTTAGGACTCCCTGTCAACCCTGTCCCCAAGTCTCCATTTTTAAAAACCACTTCTTATATAGATAAAAAGATTTTTTCTTCATGCATCTCACGGTGTTAGTATTTTTTTTGCACATCATTTCCCCCAAAGAGAAGGTCTCCTCCAAATGTACTCCCTCTAAAAATTAAAATAGGAAATGGTCATGTTGAATTTTACATGAGCATGAGGAAAAAGAAAATGTCAAGGAGAAGAGCTTGACTAAGTCTCCATTTTTTAAAACCACTTTTGATGTGGATAAAAAGATTTCTCTTGATGCATCTCACGGTTTCAATATTTTATTTGTACATTGTTTCCCTCCACAAGGAAAGGTCTCCTCTTAATGTACTCCCTACAAAAATTAAAGTAGGAAATGGTTACGTTGAATTTTACATGACCACATGGATGGATGAAGAAGAAATAAAATGTTAGGAAGAAGGGCTTTTCCAAATCTCCACTTCCTCAACCAATTTTCTTTCTTTATTACTTAATTAACTTTTGATCACTTAGTATTGAATGCCTCAATCTTAGGATTTTCTGGAGTTAATCCTCATAAAAGGGGGGATGGTACTTGAAAATTTTGAACACCTTCCCTCCAATTTGTTAGGGGGGAAACTCAAACTCATGTTTTTTGGCGCCCCTGATCCACGGTCGCCCCTAACCCGCGGTCGCCCCGTACATAGCCGCCCCCATTGTCATGAACTAGAAGACTTTTTGGAATATGAGACCCACGGTCGCCCCTGACCCGCAGTCGCCCAAGAAATGACCTGTGGTCGCCCTATATGCAGCCGCCCCTTATACCCGCGGTCGCCCAGGAAAAGACATGTGGTCGCCCTATATGCAGCCGCCCCTTATACCCACGGTCGCCCAGGAAAAGACATGTGGTCGCCCTATATGCAGCCGCCCCCCTATACTCGCGGTCACCTTGCACCCGAGGTCTCCTTCCAGAAACTCTAGTTTTTCCTGAATGGCAGTTTCTGGACAATGGGACCCAGACCCGCGGTCGCCTAAGACCCGCACACGCCCTAGGCGACTTTGGGTACTTAAAGGGATACTGGATTCCCAAGTCGTCACTTCCTTCATCGCACTGCGCCTTTCATCCACCTTGAAGCGTCTGACTGCCAGTTCGTCGGTTGGAAGTTTGGGCACCTACACGTGTTGTAGCTTCCACATTTACGAATTCATTTCTTTGGTTACATTATTGACAAAAGTCTAGTTCTCTTTACGTTGGAGTGACATGACAAGATGACGAAGAAGAAAGGAGATCGCCATAGTAGGCAACGACGCGCCCTTCTTGACCTAGTGGCTAAGGCATATCGGGGATGGCGTCATGTAAATTCCGATTGGACCTTGACAACTTGCAAGTTATTTGTGGATTGGTGCCATATCGACAAGCTATTCCTTTACCATCGACACATTCACCATGTGAAGCAAAACCAAGCAAATCTTCATTACTACAAGGATGATGCATTTGTCCAGAGATGTATTGAAGTGTACCGAGCATTGTACGGAAAGCGAAAAATTCCACGGAGCGAAGTCTCAATGGGCATATGCCAAATGGTATATGCAGAGTTACAATTGGGAAAAACGGTAGATTGGATGACCTTCAAGACATCCAAGAATGTCACACTTCCAACCACAAAAGACATTCCAAGAGCGGGTCCTTCAAATAATCCTCAAGATGGGCTAGGGCCCAAAAAGAACATTGTAGAAGGAGTCGCAGATGAGGATTATGTTTGGTCAACGTCAACTGGAGAATCGGACTCCGATGAAGAGCCATTGCCTGAACCTAGGGAGAGGATGGAAGATACATCAATGGAAGAAAAGTTAGCATTGGTGGTATCAGAAGAAGGCAACATGCAACGGACCACACCAATGTATGGAGAACCGTTTATGTCTGTGAAACCGATAGGGGTCCGTTGTCCTGAAGATGACGAAGTGTTCCATTACGTGCAGGCTCGCTTGCAAGAAATTAATGAAGATAGGTTGGATGGGGAGAGTGAAGCCGAAGAAGAGATTCCTTTGACCTTGATGAATTTGCCTTCCATGGAAGGATTGTGTGAAATGGAACAAGAACATTAAGGTGTACTTGGAGAAGACAATAATCGGCGAACGAAAGAATCCTATAAAGTGGAGTTGGAGATGCTTTTATAGGATCTTGAAGAAAAAGAAAGGGAGTGTGAGATCATCGAGAAGCGAAGCGCACAAGAGATTCAGGTTGAGGATGTGGGCACCCTTAAATAACTAATTCAAGCTGGACAAACTCGTTTGGCAACCCAACAAAGAGAAATGGAACAACTAGAACAATTTTACCTCAAGTTCAACAAGGGAGAAGATGGAGGTTCCAGTTCAAATGTCAATCTTGTTATGGATGAACAACTTCAAACAATAATGGGAAAATGTAGGATGGAAGAAAACAACCTTGCCATTGAAAAAGGAGGTGTGGAAAAGGCAAGATTGACATTGAACCGCTTGAAGGAGATGAAGGATGCAAATCCTATTGACCGGCCGTTGCAGTCGGATTCATTGTCTGTGGATGTTGAAGATTTGTCATCTACTACGGAAATAGAGAAGTTGAAGATGAAGTTAGCTTCTGTGAAAAGATTGGAACAGAAGTTGGAGGAAAAGATGTCGTGGCCGAAGGCACACATCAGGTTCATGTCATTGTTCAAGAAGTGGTGGATCCAAAATAAGATATGGAACCATGACTTGACTCTTTTGAAGAGGGAAGAGGGAAGAGAGAGTGGCAAGAGCCCAAATAGAACTAGAAAAGAAGAAAAGGGAAGAACAAGGGGAAATGGATGGAGTATAAATTAGGTGGCTCTTGTTTCTTTTATGACTATGTACTTCTTCCAAGATATATGAAGAAAAAGGCTTTGTCCTTATTTTTGTTGAAATACAAGAATGTTTATTTTTATTTTTTGTGTATGAAAATGTGATTGCATTTGGATCCAAACATTTGAATTTTTGACAAATTTTGATGATTTCAAGTTATGTGAATGTTAATTTCTTGTTAAATTTGTGCAGTGTTTTAAAAAAAAAAAAGAATTCTAGTAACATTGAGTCTACACAAAGAAACCTCAATAAATTTAAGCTACATCATCCATGAGAGTTTCAATATAAGTTCATATGGTTGCATTTTTCTATATTTTAACATATGGTTTGAACATATTGTAAATGACAACATTCCCATGCCCTTCACCTTGTGAATGTATGGACTCTTCTTGAGATTTATAATTTGGGAAAAAACATCCTAAAAAGGTACTCAAAAGAATACTTTTGGAATTGATAGAGAAATGGAAGTTATACATTTTGAGTTGTGGATTCCATGTATATGGTTTGATCAACCAATGTTGTCCTCCATTTTTCTTTTTAATTTGAAAGAGAAAGTTCTTAATTTTTTCCAAATTTGAGTACAAGCTAATTCTATTTATTTTTTATTAAGTTTGTTGGAATGCATTTGAAATGAGTTTCCCTTCATGTGGTTGTTTAAAAAAAAATTGGATTCTTTAAGTCTATGACCATTTTCCTGAAAATCTTTTTTTGAAGTATCTATAAATACCACGTCAAACCCTAGGATAGCATTTAGGGGTTAATAAAATCTCTATCTAAACTAGGATGACTTTTATCTAGAAACTTAGCGATGGAACGCTAACAGGATAACAAAAATGGCCTTGGGTCCTAAACGTAAGCGTAGTCGCCCTTCAAGTACCCAAAGTTGCCCTTCAAGTACCCGAAGTCACCTCTTGAGACCCACCGTCATCCCCTTCTACCTATAGTCGCCCCCCCTGGACCCGCAGTCGCCCCCGAGACCAACACTCGTCCCCCCAGACCCACAATCGCCTCTTTTTCGCCCCGCAGTCGCCCACAGGGCGAGTGCGCCTGTTACGAGGTCGCTCGTTTCTTGCACGCATTTTAGCTCTCAGGGGGTGACTTGCGGTGCTAGCAGGACGATAGTATAAAGCTAAAGGCCCGGACTTTGGTTTTCACCTTGCTTTGGGGATGAACTCATGGCTTGAATCTCCGAAAGAGGCTTCTTGCGGATGTTTGGTTCTTTGGAGGGCAACGACTTGGTTTGCATGGTTTAAAAGACCGTTCAAAGCAAGTGGCTTTGCCATTCTTTTTCTAAATCAAGGCTCTGATTCATATGATAATATTGTTTTAAGAACTCATAGGCGAGGAACAATATGGCTAGTCGGGGTGAGGGGAGGAGGACTACCATTAACGATACAAGGAGAGCGGAGAGCCACGAAGGAGTGGGACCCTTGGTTGGTTGTAGACATTGACCGCCAATTTGCGGGAAACACACGAACATGTGTTTTCTATGGGTGGACCTCCGTGTTTGTACGAAAGCGTGCATTCTGTCACTTTGAATTTGGCAGTAGGACTGCATCGGAGCGATGTAAGAAAATCCCATGGGCAGTATTGCAAAAGTTTAGGACTTGTCGTGGGGTTGTTCCGAAGGAAATGAGCTTTGAACAAATGCATGAGGATGTTCGAGAATTTGATGTTGTAGATGAGACTGTGGTAGAGCCTATGTTGGAGGGGGGTAGGGAGAGGTTAGAGGAGCCTAGTGCTACGAATGAACCAATGCTCCCTATTACCGATTCAATAGATTCCACTCTTCAAACAATTTTGAGAAGGAGGAATAACCCTTCCATTTCTAGGCAAACTAGCATGGATGAGGCATTACAAAGTAGCACGACAGCAAAGTTGGATACCATGTGGGCTTCTTTTTTTTATGAGGCTAGCATCGTGTTCAATGTTGCGCGCCATCATGCCTTTGTGAAAGCAATGAAAGAGACAACAACATCAGGACTACGATACCAACCGCCCTCATACAATGCTTTGAATACAAGAATGATAGAGCCAAAGAAAGAAAGTGTTTCTAAAATGGTCATTGAGCAGACAAAGCACTCTATCGAAGTTTACGGAGCGACTATTTGTTCGGATGGTTGGTCTGATACTAATAGCCATCCATTACTGAATTTAATGCTTGTGTGTCTTGCGGGGGATGTGTTTCTTGGATCAGTGGACACCACGGGGGAAAAAAAGGACATTGTAAACACAACCAATATGATGGCGCAATACATAGAAGAGGTGTGAGCCCTCAAGTTGGCACTTGGAACTCAGGGTTTTCTTTTTTTCGTTTTAATCAGTATTTTAGCATAATTATATGCAAAAATGTATGAAAAGAGTGTTTGAGTGGTATTTGGTAGAAGTCCCTACCAATACAATGAGGGGTCATCTTAGAAGTGTAGAGTATATAAAATACTCGAATTTCATACTTCTAAGGCCTAGTTGAGAGTCTGAGAGGTCGGTTAAGTGTTTCCGAGAGAACTAAGGGTTTGAGTGTTAGCCAGTCCTAGTAGTTGTCCATGTTAAACTAAGTCTTACAATGGCATGTGACAAGCTGGCTAAGTCTATTTTAGGTCTAGAGAGTCTAGTATAGGACACCATCCAATTCGTAAAGAATTTGGATTGGTAAAGTTCTTATTTGCAGATAACTTATAGAAGAATTATCCAATCTGCAAATAAAGTCATGGGAGAGCGACCGGAGTATGAAGAAAGGTGCTTTTACTCTAAAAGCACGCCAAGAGCCGACATTGGAGCCGGTTGTTTCAAGATTCCCCGATACAAGAATAATTTCTCCTTCAGGTGGAAATTATAAGGGAATTGCTAATTTTAGCTTCCCTATTAATAGTGCAAAGTGAAATGTAATGTTGCACTTTAGTTTTGGGATTTTCCTAGAAGCTACCCAAAAAGTTTCAGAATTTTCCGAAACAATTACAATGACTCCATGGGAAGTCAATTGCCTTAAAACATGGTCATAAATTCCTAGGAATTACCCATGTTGCGGTAAAATCCCACTAAAAATTAGGATAGTGTGTTGTGTGCTAATAAAACGTTCCACAAAGTTTGAAGACATTCTGACATTCCTAGGTACCAGAATCGGCAACGACAGTGGACTTTTGAAGAATTTACGACTTTACGGCGGGTTGACCGGCGTACCAGGAGATGGCAGTGTCCAAATGACATGAATAAGGGGTCTTTTCTTACTCCCACGAACCTTCTAAGTAACCCTAGCTAGATAGTTTCCTCAAAAGAAACAAATTCCAAAAGTTAGAGTTTTCACCTTTCTTTGGAGTTACCGTGAGTGATTTTACGCTTACAAATGGCTAGGAAGATTGGGGTACAGGGTCCCCTAGGCTAATTTGGGTCTTCTAAACACAATGGCGCAATCATTTTTCAATTTGGAGTTGTTCCCTAGAAGATAGGAGGGGTCCAGCAGTAGGTTTGACTTTTTTATAGTAATTTGTGGTAATTCAAAGTTAATTTCGCAAATATCTTTTGGAAAATTGAAGATTGGATTTGGTTAAGACCTCTTTTCTTGCGTAACAATCCATCTTTTGTTTAAAGAAAGACAATTTAGAAATACTTTGGGTTAATTAGCAAAATATCTAGGTTAATTAGGGTTATTTTCAAAATATCTTTGAAGAAAGATCTTGGATTTGATTTAGCCAAGATTTATTAGCTAAATGGAGAGGGTTCTAGAGAATTCCTCCATTAAACAAAGATTATTTTGGAATTACATTAGGGTAGTTTAGGAAATATCTCGGGATCAAAAGTAAATGTTTTTCCATTGACAACTTACCAGGGAGGGGCCTGGGGCGAGTATAAAAGGCCCTTCCCTCGAGGTTGTCGGTACCCTCATTTCTCTTTTTCCTTGGTACTGACACTTTGTCAGACCAAAACCTCATTCTTATATCTAACCTTTGCTTTTGTGCTACCGGTGTGGTCGGAGCACTGATCCAGGTCGAGATCCGACCTAAGTTTCATTCTAATTCTTGATTTGCACACTTTGAAGGACGAGAGGGTCCCTTCAAAGTGATTTCTATTTGATTTCGTTAAGTTCTTGAGGCTAAGCCTCCATTTTCTTTGAATTGTGAGAGTTTTGGAAGGGATAGACCTCCAAACTCTAATTTCGTTTAAGATTTCTTGAATACTAACAAATTGTGCTCATTACAACAGAATTTGGTATTAATATATTTAAGGCGGTGAAGCTTGACTTTACCAAAAGTTTATTAAACCAACCCTTGCCCAAAATTCGTTGTATAACGAAGATTGGGACTTTAATTGCTAAAGTTCAGTTTAAACGCTGTCATGCGTACCTCCTTTAGTGATTAAACTTGGATACTTGGAAATTTTAGAGAATTAATCTTTAAAGTTCGGTTTAAACACTGTCATGTGTACCTCCTTTAAAGATTGACTTTTAAAATACTAAAATCTGATCAGTGACACCGTGTATACCTGGGGTTGCCCCCGCACGGCGAAGCTTTGACTTGGAAAGATTTGAAATTAACACTTGGAAAAAATTTCCTTATTTGCATGCTTGGAAAAATGCTTTGCAGGAGTAGTGATTAGGAACATTTTAAGGTAGGAAAAAGTAGTCAAAATTGCTTAGTTTGAATTCTTGATAAAACCCTTAGTAGTAGTTAGAGAAAACCAAGATTTAGATTAGTTTCCCTTTAGTTAGAGTCATTTAAATTATCTTAGAAAGAGATTTTTAGCTTAGAATACTTAGTTGTTTAGTTTTAACCTTTTCCCAAAAATCCCAAAAAAATTAGATTGTTAGTTTAGAAATTAAGAAGTTCCCAAAATTCCCTAAAAATTAATTAGTGTTAGAGTTAATTAAGTCTGAAAATTAATTCCATTTATTAGTGTGGCCATAAAGGAAGGAGAATCAAAGCTGTGATTCAATAACTAATACGGAAGACCAAAACCAGGGGTCTTACTGGCTAACCAGTTGATTTAAACTCATTAGACTGCAGTCCAGCAAGTTCAGAATTGGGAGAGACAGGGAGGCCGATTCAGCAGAGTGAGCAGGACAGTCGGCAGAGGTGAACCAACTGCGCCGCGCCACGTGTCAGGCGTGACACGGATTAACAACGGGGTCGCGAGGGAAACGACCAACGGAGTGGTGCCATGTGGCTCGACAAGCCGGGGTCCGGGGAGCTTAGCTCGACCAGGGTTCAAGGAAACCAGCTCGACAGGGTCCAAGGAGCTCAATTCGACAGGAGTCCAGGGAGTTCAACCCGATCAGAGTCCAGGGAGTTCAATCAGTACAGAACTGAAGCAAAGACTGACAAAACAACCCTTGATTTATAAGGTGAGATTTTAAAACACTCCAAGAATTATTATAACTTAGTAAAGGTCTAAACAAGGTACCTTCAAATCGCCACACTCACACACTTCTTGAGAAACAAAGAACAATGAATCGACATAACAAATGAGAGTTGAAGAAGTTGAAATGAAAGGTTAGAGACGAAAGAAAGAAGAAGAAGAAAAGGAATCTAGATAATTAATGAGGTGAGAATCGTTTGAATTTGATTTTATTCTAATTACTATTCACTAAGTTGTTGGTTAGTCATTGATTAGGATTCTTTTAGGAATTAGAAGGCTAGGCTTTAGTTAGGTTTTGTTTTGTTAGGCTTAATAAGACAAATGGATAAAGACAAAATGCCAACTAATATCTTTTGAAAGATTAGGAAATTACAAAATAATTAGGATTTATTAGATTTGATTTGATTTAGTGGATTTAAAAGGTTTTGAGGTATTAAAATAATTTCTAATTATTTTAAATACAACCAAAATTAATAAAATCCCATAACCATTAGTAGGAAAAGAAAAATTGAAATTAAAAAACAACATCGAACGAGATTTAATTTCAAATGGCGTGATGAATTAGCGAAATGGAGGATGGAGCGGGATACTACGAAACCATTCACCTCGTGATCCTCGAGGACGGTACGATCGATCACTTCATGGGAAAGGTACGTTAAAATTCTTATATTTCATTTCTTTTAATTTGATTAAAATCTCACTTGACAAAAACCATTGGAACCTTTAGGAAAATTAGAAAAGAAAATTAACATTTAAAATTAAAATTGTTCGTTAGACTAAGAAATAATTAATGAATGAAATTTAACTCCTTAGACTTTTAAAAAACAAATTTCATTCATTAATAATTTTTTAAGGATTTAGTTTTTAGTGTTTTACCTTGTTGGAAAGGTAATTTCTGAATTTTCATAAAACCCTAAAAATACTAATTTTAGAATAGAAAATTTAGTTTACGATAGATTAGAAGATAATTAAAAAGAATTTCTAAAGAATCTTCAAGGAATCATTTAAATTAGGAATCAATTAGGGAATCTTTTGAAGATTCCAGAACCTCTTTTCATTTAAAAAATACTTTAATTTTAAGTGAGAAAAGGTTGGATGAAGTTTGATTTCAATTTGGATGAAATTCTTTAATTAGTAGTCAAATTAGATTTCGTCTTAGAATTAGATCACTAACATAACTAAAAACTTAACCCTAAAATTTAGATTTATTTCGAGTAGTTTTACTATTTTTAATTTGTGGATGAAGGTTGTGATGTAGTTTAGGGATCAATACTTCATCCATTCATTTCTTTTATTAGAAAAGTCAGAATTTAACTTGCTTTACCATTTTGGAAAAGGCAAATTACATTCTATAAAGTAGGTTAGATTGATGTTAGTTTGGATTTATCTTTTGATTAGTTATTTGATTTAGTTAACCATAGTTTAGAATTAGGATTTAAATGATTTAAGTTCAATTTGGATATTTAAAAACAAAGTGTCCATTGCTTGGAAGGCGCGAATTGAACTTAAATTAAGAACACCCTAAAGAAATTGATTTAACCAGCCGTTAGAACCCGTGTGCACGTTTTAACTCGAAGGGTGGGGTTTAAAACACTCACAAGAGGTTGGCCCAAAAAACATTGTCCAACTATGTACGGACAATGCCACTATCATGACAGGGACTTTGAAGGCGTTACAAGAGAAATATCCTCACATGTATACCCAAGGATGCGCAGCACACATTTTGGACTTGCTTTTGGAAGACTAGACAAAGGATGTCAAGGTGAAGAGAATAGTACGACGTTGTACGCAAATAGTAAAGTACATCAAGAGGTACCATTCCACATTGGCTCTCTTCCGAAAGTACTCCCCAAACAAGGCATTGTGAATGCCTTCTTAAACATGCTTTACAGCGAACTTCCTCATGGTATCACGTGTGGTGGAGTGCAAGTCAGCATTGATTCGAGTAATAATGGATGAGACATATGTGCAATTTGAGGCTAGTTTGAAACGTCGCCAAAATGGAGATATATTGAGAGCGCGAGCCACTATAGCGCGGAATGACATTCATGCGGAATCTTTTTGGGTGGAGTGTGAGAATTTTTTGCACATGGTGGAGCCCGTCATTATTGCTCTCCAAGTGTTTGATGGGAAAGCCTCGGCAATGCCTAAGGCTTGGTTGGTTATGAAGACTCTTCAAGAGCACGTGTGGAGCTTGAGAAACAAAACTTTTTTTCTGAATGATGAAACTGCAACAAAGTTTGGAAAGCATTTCGAGGCTCGTTGGAAATTGATGCTCACAAACCTACACTATGCAGGGGCACTCTTAAATCCTTTCTTGATTGAAGTAGGAACCCTTCGTAATGACGGTGTGGCCAAAAGAGCCTTGAATCGGGTGCTTCGGAAAATGAGCGAATCATTGGGATTATCATACATGGAGGCATTGCAAGAGCTCACGTAGTTTAAAGAAAAGACAGGCCCTTTTAACCCCTTAGAAGAGGCTCCTGATATTACACAGTGTAAACTAATGCCTCATCAATGGTGGAATCTTGTGGGTGCTAATGTTCTCCCAAAAGTTGCAATGAGAGTTCTATCTTTGACGTGCTCAGCATCATCATGTGAAAGGAATTGGAGCATGTATTCGTTTGCGCACAATAAAGTGCGAAATCGCCTAACCACATCCAAGGCAGAAGCATTGGTGTATATCTACACCAACAATAAACTTGAACGTGAGAAACATGGACACAATCTTGCAATGTTCTACGAAAAGTACCTTGTGGATGGAAATACCTCGGAAGAGAATGAGGAGCCATTAGGTACAGGATCATCAAGGAATGGCGACTTAGTCAAAATGGCTTGAGCTAATGAGAACATTAGGCTGGCAAAAGAGCGCCTACGTGGAAATATTTGGACAAGACTAATTCGTAGAGAAAACAGTCCTCCACGGAGACACAACTATGGAAATACATTTACAGCTGAGAATAATAGGTACTACTCTGAGGAGGAGGAGGTTCAACGTGCACCGTGAAGGCCTCCGTAACCCTACGTCTCTACTAGGGATAGGAATGTACCTCCTCCAATAAATTCATCGCCGACGAGGGCAAGTAGTCCCGACAATCCCAATGAAGGCATAAATAGTCCAATGCCCACAAGAGTTGAGGAAGCAAGATCTCCAAATGTTGTAGATCAGGGTTCTACAAGGGTAATGAACCTACAAAGCACTGCTTGAGTTGCTGAGGTAAATGAAAGGCAAGAGGAGGCAACACCGCCAACACACGTCAAAGATGTTGTGCATACAAGCGTTCCACTTTCTCCATTACGGAGCTCCATAAGAACAAAAAATGTGGAATATGATTCAGACTTGCCCTTGCAAGCTGTTATGAACTGGAATCATACGGTGCCCTTAAATGGAGGAGGAAATGCAAATAATGCTACGGCGACTAGGTCTATACCAACCCGTGCGACTAGGCCGCCTTTGCATAATAGTCCTCTTAGGGCAGTTGATAATGAAGTCCATGCCTCAGCTCCGCAACCCACTCAACCCTCCTATATTTCTGGCCCTGGAGAATCATCCTTGCTCGTGCGTGAAGGCACAAAAGGACAGAAAAAGCAATTGAGGAAGACGCAGGAGAGGCTGCAAAGAAATCCCAAACGACAGAACCATGTTGTCCAAAGATTCATCATGGGTGAAGCCAATTCCAATCGAAACATCGGGCAGTCCAGTAGAGGCGGATGACACCCTGCATCCAACCTTGATGGAATAAGAGATTCATTGAGGTTGACTAAACGATTGGTGCAAACTAGTGGCGACAACGTCATGGATACTGAAGTGCGGAACGTGAACTCAGAGGTAGAACATGAAGTGCAAAATGAACGAGTATGAAGGGACGACGACGAGAATGATAACTGCGATGATAATGAAAGGGTGGAAGAGTCGGATGATGATTCTGACCCTGATGCTGATGAGGTGCCTAGTGATTACACATTTTCACCGTAACTTTATAAATATAGATTTAGAGGTAGTGAAGTGGTAATGTAATGCTTTTGCATAATTTTTGTGTGTTGAAGTTTTCCAGCTTAAGTTCATAGGCAAATAGCCTATAGATGAGTTTTGTGTAGTATCTACTTTAGTATGAAAGCATGATAGTGTTAGAATTACAAAGTTCTGTTCAGTGTCTTTAGTGTGGACTTCTACAGGTATAGACGTGGAGATCTTAACAAAGTTCATGGAAGTACAATTGAAGTAGAAGTTCATTTATAAGATTGGGTCACTACTCTATTAGTGTGTACAACTTATAATTACAATAATACTAATTATCCTTACTTTTTTCTTGTTTTTGTATCTATTTTTGGTGTAATTATTATATCCAATTGCGATATTGGCTTCTACACTTCAATAGGAGTAGAAAATTTGAATTAGAAATTCCCAACCATATGTAATAAAAACATGTAGAACTCGGAGGCTCCTATGAATGAGTGAATGACCACAGAATGTGAAGTACTTAATTTAAGGCTTAGGAGAATGCAATGGCACATAGAAACTGAAGGATCCTAAATCGTGAGCAAGATTGAAATGGTTGTTATATCCATGTTTGCAATTGCAACGGCACACGAGGTTGCTCTTAACCTTTAACGGATGGACTAGTGAGTATGAAAATCATCTCCAATGGAACTCTGTGATGTGATGTACTTGCCTTTTCCCTCACAAAAATACTCATTTCCGGTATGAGGACTCAATAAGATCTCTCTTTTGGGACCCAATTTTCAAAGATGGACAATTGCATTTATGTTGTATATTAGAAGTTCTTATCATCCACAAAACAAAAGAAATGCTTTGCGTATGGGATAAAGCCAAGATCGCCCTTTTCCTTACACCTGTGGTCGCCTTTACACCCTCAGTCGCCCTAGGTTGGACCCTCAGTCGCCCTCATTCTGGGACCCGCGGTCGCCCCACCTTACTCGTAGTCGCCCTGGATTTTGGACCCGTAGTCGCCCTCATTCTGGGACCCGCGGTTGCCCCACTTACCCACAGTCGCCTATGGTGACGTGGTCAAAGCTTTCTACATCACTATTGACAATCCGCCACATAAGATAAAAATTTTGGCTGCCCTGCTCAAAAATCCTAAACCCTAATTTCACGCTCGTCAAATTTGTCTCGTATATGTAACACTCGTCTTATACGACATGCAACATCAGACGAACAACTCGACACCCAAACCCCAAAACACATTCGATAGAACAACTCTGGTGTACAACACTTGATATGACAATATGGCATATTATCTACAAATATTAGAGGCATTTTGGTCGGGAGTGTTATTCCTATATATTAATTATGGAAAGATTTGGAAAGATTGCACATATAATTAAGTCTTGTGTCATTTGATATACATTGATAGTCAAATTGATGCTAATAGGTCTCGTATTTCATCCAAACTGAAATGTGTGGTTTGGGTAATGCCAAGGGCACTACCATTATGGTTTTGTATGATGTTTAAATTTATTTTGTAAAGTGGCATTCAATTATAGTGTTTGAGTGTACTACTATAGAAAATCCCTATAAGTTATTGGTTGTATCTATGTTGAGCCTTGTAAGGTGATTAGTCATCATAGTTTTATGTCATGTATTTACAAGTTGGCATCTTGAAAGGTGATTAGTCATCATAGCTTTATATTACTTCCTTTTGCTAGCATGAAAGAAGCTTCAATATTGGCAAAGGGGGTGAATAAAGGGGCATTGTTAGTTGCTTACTATATTTGTGCATGCATCATCTGTGAGTAATTGTTTCTTTTCTTTTTTAAGGATGTTGTCAATATCAAATGTAGGGAGTGATATAGGTGTTTTTAGCATTTGTGTCATCGTTTTCAAAGTCAGTTGGTCAATTGGTGGTTGTGATAGGTGTCACAAGCCAACTAATATAATGTAATCCATTGACTCACAATGTACACCATGAGTTTAGAGTTATTAGATCGTAGCATAAGTTGATATCTTGGCCATTACCAAACCTTGTGTCACACCAAGGATTGTGCATTGCCTTGCAAACCACTCAAAGGAGTGTTGGATAAGGTGTAGCCACACCATATTACATTAGTATTGATTCAAGGTGTTGTTTTACCTCATTTATGTGTTTGGATGTAACACTAACAGTGCTTAGGCACTTCTAGAGTCACATTATAGTGTTATTTACTCATGCTTCTCACATTTTGGCAATATATGATTTTAGCATGATGTTTTGTGCCTAACATTAAGGGATATATATATATATATAATATCACCCCAACCAAAGTGCACCTTTTATTGTTAGGCTCAATTATGATGTAGTTGAAAATTGTAAAGGATTGTATTTTGATTATTTTTATTGTAGAATTGGAATTGAAAGAGGTGGAATTGGATTAAAAGTTGCACTTTTATTATGTGTAGTTTAGACTCATAATAAAAGATTCATCCATTACTTCCACAATTTGAAGGGATGTATATTTCTATATTACTATTGCAAATGTGTAAGGAGTCCAAAATAACCACATTAGAATCCAAATGGACAAGAATAGTCCTTTCGAGGGACAAAAATGGGAAGCCATAATGAGTCTTTTTTTCATGATAATTGAGTTGACCAAAATACATTGAAAATAACTTTGATTTGCCGTTCTAATGTAGAAATAAAATCTTGAATCTAATCAATCTAATTATATGCAACAACTAAAGCAATGACAATAGGTCATTCTACCTTAGTTAATTCCTAAAAGATAGAGCCCATGACCATGTTGTTAAACAAAAAAGTTCTACACAATATATTGCCCATTTCTTTGCTATTAATGAGTGAAATTGGTTGGTTTAATTTTTAGAGGTGAAATCACATGCAATATATGTATTATGAATTTTCAGAATATTTTGTGAAAACTTCAGATCACCTTGAATTTTGGACAGAAAATGACGATTTGATGTCAAACACAAAACATGCTTAGATAACTAGGAAATTTAGAATAGAAGTAGATTATTTTGTGGAACATTGTGGTATGTAGATAATTTCTATGTCATTGTATTTAAAAAAGTAATTGTAGATCCTCAACTTCAAACTTCAATGAAATGCTCTAAAATTTAAAAAAAAATCCAAGTGCACCAGAAATTGAAATTTTAGAGGCTTCATTTTCTTTATTTTTCTTAATAGCAATAAAAAAACATTTGGAATGCCAAAATCAAGATTTTAAGGAAAAAGCCCAAAGTATTGAAATAAATTGTATAGTGTTCCATTTTTTTGATAAATTATTGAATATAAAATGAAAAAAAACACTAAAATGTCTTGGATTTAACTGTTAAATGTTTATAGTCTTCTCTAGAAATTAATGATTTGAGAAAAATCATTATAAAGTGCTATTTGGAAGAATATTTTGGAATCGATAAGGAAATAAAAGTTGTAGATAATGAGTTTTAGATTCCATTCGTATAGTAAGATTCACCAATGCCATCATCAATATATTTTTTTTATAAATTTTGACCCTTAAAGGACCAAAAGATCATCACTAGAAGAAAACTATGTTGTTGTTAACAAAATCCAAGTGAAATTTTCTGAAAACTGCGTTTTCATGAACGCAGTTTATAGAAAATGTCACTTGGATTTTGTTAACGACAACATAGTTTTCTACTAGTGCATTGAACGTACGTAGGTGATCTCGGATAGGTGACTAAGAAGTCATTTTTTAATGGATGTTTATCAATTTTGACCCAAGATAAATATTCTAACCACCTTTCTAGGGAAAAAATTGGACAAATCCAATGGGCAGATCAAAAGTTATCTTGTCCCAAAAGGCCACAGCTGCTTGGGTAGCCAGGCAACTAGAAGCAGGGATTGAAGGTTGCCGGACCCAAAATTTTGATGGATCGGTGAAAAACCAAGTGGATGGGCGTGGGGACCTACTAAGTCAACTGGGCCTCCAAAGCGGAGGAGAGGGGCTCGCCTAGGCGAGTGGCTTGCCTGGCCAGTCCTTCTATGAAGCGGGGCTTGGTCAAATTGGCAACCAAAGCAACTTTGGATTACTTTCATCTAAGCCTTAAGGAGGATGAAACTTGAGTTTCCATTTGTTCATCATCGAGAAAATGGACATTGGAATGCTTAGGGGTTAACTTAAGTCAATGATGTATACATAGCATAAAACAATTGCTTACAAAACTTGAATTAAAATCATCCATTCTGTAATAAGGTAAGACAACCCATTACATGCCAAATGTAGGATTTTCCCTCTTGTCATTTTTGGAATTTTCTAATTCTTTTTCCAATGAAAATCAAGTAATAGAAATGGCGAGAGCATTTGAAACTATATTTTTTCAACAAAGTGTGAATTTGTTATAACTTTTTGAAGTGTTTAGTCCACCACGGTTTAAAAGAGTCTGTAGACTACCTCAAAACCAACCAAAACTAATCTATAATGCTCATATTATTATATCGGTCAAAATATTTTCTAATGTAGAAGACCTGAAAAGGCACTCCTACAATGAACTAATACTAAAAAACTGAAAGATCCTATTGTGGTCATTAATCACTCCATTCCAATTATATTAGCTAAAGGTATCTTCCCACTTGGCATTACAATGGCATTAGATTAGCTATAAATTATCATGCATTCCCATCTAAGTACTCTACTATCTACTGAACCTACTTGGCAGCCGAGGTGGCATCAACCTAAGAGCACTCCTATGACAATTTAACACCTTTGTATCGATGACCCACCACAACAGTAGTTCATAATAACTTCAAAATCTTTTAGGAATGAAGATTTCATCTATTGTCGTCCACTCTTATCTATATGCCGGGTCAAGAGTCCCTTACATAAGAACATTGGGAGCCCATGGCTGAAGTTAGAGGGGACCTAAGTAAGAAATATCAAGAGGTCAAATATTTTCCGGCTCACCTCCAAATGATCTATAAGGCTCTATCGAAGTGAGGGAGGAGGTTGTGTAGGTAATCTATTTACATAAGTGGGGTGATGGGAAGTAAAACAATCTATGTGGGATATGTAATTTAGGTTTAGTAGATGCTCAACCGCTCATACCTAATTAAGTCAAATGCAGGAATTGTGTTCAATGTAGAACTTCAGACCTCGTTTAGGCATAGTAGAATAACTTTTTCCAAGAAACTTTGAACTAAGAAAAGTTGGGAAATCAAGTTAACTTTCATCTCCAAAAATCCGTTTGAAATTCTGATCCTCCAATCAAAATTTAAGGACAAAATTCAAAGAGGGGTTTGAAGGAACATTTTCTTTGACTTTGTGCAACAAGAAGTGAAATACTTTTCATTATTTCATCCACAAACTACACTTCTTTGAAATCTTTAATCCTAGAAAGAGGAGACTTATGAACAAGGTACTTTGTCAAAACTGATCTACTTTATAAACCAATAGGTACATTCTTCATTTTTATAGTGATGTAGAAAGTCATTCATTAGTCACTTTTAGATTGTCTAGCATTTCAAGGTCAATGAAAATTGTGATTTGCAATAAGATTTTTACTTATTTATTTATTTTTTATTTTAGATGGAAGTGATGAGAAGAAGATTCTATTAGGAAAAGAGAGTACAAAGAAGACTAAAGCAAGAGTATTTTATAGTTTTAACCTTCAATCAAAGGGGAGGGACCAAAAGAGTAAATTACAGTACTTGGAAGGCAAATCCAACATTCTTTGTTGAATAATTATTGAACCCTAGAAGGACCTCTTGTCTCTTTGAGAGATAAATGAGAGTTCGGATAGAGTTATATTATCTCAATTTCTAATTAGGTTTTCTGAAGATAGAAAAATACATTAGCTTCATGTGGACATAATTTTTGTTTCAATTGGTGCATGGGAGCAAAAGTAATACGATGCTAAGCTCAAAATAGTGTTCATCACGAAGAGCACAAAAAAATTCAGAAATTCAAAATATATATGTTTTTATTTTGGTTCTAAAAGAAAATATTTTAGTGCATATGGAAAGATTTAATTCATTCTACTTGAACTAGTGCTAAGAAAGTGCTGAGAAAGTGCTGAGAAAGTGATGAAAAGATTCATGTTTTGGGGGAAATTAGAACATCTTCTTCCAAAAAATACTTATAAGATTCATTGTTTAACTCTATTTTCAAATAAATTCAGAAAATATTCCACATGTTTGTTATTTTTTGCTAGAACAATCCCACCATTGGGATTAGTATCTTTTCATTCCATTTGAGGATCATCAACCAATGAGTTCATATTTCTATGTAGTTCCTACTTCTACACAAACAAATATTTAAAGGATGGAAATCAAAGTTGTTGTTTTTCAAATATTTTTTCTAAAACTCTCAACTCAATTTTTGAACATAAAAAAACATCTAGGGATTAATATGCAATCTATGCTATCTTGATTTATGGATAGCCTTTTATCCAATAGTAGAAATATGGGCCACATAGAATACTCTAAAGTCCTATGAGAGGACTCACATGACCAACTTCACTAGATTTAGGTGTTTAGGGACATGTTTTGGAAGTCTATGTCATTGATGTTCTACTAGTGATCTATTTGTTTTTGTTTTTGAAAGAGACCCAATTACTAATTATTGGTGTTCTATTGGGATGAACTTTAGAAGTGAATACTAACCTCTATATTACTGGGGTCAAAGTTCTCTACCTCCACTTCAATATGCTTTTCTCCCCAATTGCTAAAAACAATTAGAGAATCACATTATTTAATCTTTTCATCCAAATTCCACTTCATTTTGGCTAAATTGCAAATACATGGCGATTACAAGTAAACATAGCTTAGTGGCACTTGAGAGAGATAAGTTTAATTCTTGTGCTTGTATCATTTTCCCAATTTAAATTTTGATGAGTTCATGCATGAATTTTTGAAATACAAGCCACCTAAGACATTGGACTAGTTGTTTCAAAGGTGACCTAATATCTTGCCAAAGATCTCCTCACGTTAGCTACATCTTGTATTTGTGAACTCCCAAGCGAAAAGTTATGGTTTTATGACCTTTCAAAATGCATTTTTGTACTGTACTTTCTTATTTCAACAAAAGACAAGGAGCCATGTGAAGAAAACTTGCATTGCGAATGATATTTAGTACTTAGTATTATATTATCTACAATGTTATTTATCACATGAGTGAACTCATGAAAATTCTCATTTTTAGTTTGTGATTAATTTTCATATTGACAATTTAATTTAAAATACTAATATAGTGCAAGTTGTCCTATCTTACTAATAATTATGTTTTCTTTAGATTTAGAAATGTTGTTGATAATTGATGCTCATATTGACATTAGTGTTTGTAATAAGTGTAATAAGTGTTAAAAACCCTAAATTTCATTATTATGGTAGTGTAGCATGAATAACAATATTGAAGAGAAACAACTTCTTATCCACACATGTCATGTGTGTAGCCTAACTTCCCCTGGAACTAGCTTTGTAGATTGACTAAATTAAGTAGATCCACTATTGAGATTGGAGTTCAATTCAAAGCTCTAAGTTTAGATCAAATTCAATTTTGTTGTATTCTATTGTACTTTTTCTTGCATTGAGTGTACAATTGGGACTCAAAATTTTAGGGTTGGATTAGATAGTCACCATTTCATGAATGCAATGAGCACACTACACATGGCTAAAGGCTCATTCTTTGTTTCATTCTACCAATGGTGCTTTTGGATTTCCATTGGAACCATGTAAGGAAAATAAGAGATACATTAGAATCCCCAAAGATAATAATAGTCCCTCCTTCTGGACAACAATGGGAAGCTAGATGTTTTTACTTTGACCACCCTATAATGTATCAATTTTTTCATCAATTGATTGAAATGCATGTGAAATTAATCCTAATTTTTCGTTCTCATGCATACAAAAAAATATGAATCAAATAAATATATCTATGTACAATGACCAAACAATCCACAATAGGCTTCTTGCTTCAATTTGAATAATTTTTTTCAAAAATTGTGTTCTCTCTTTCACTACACTAATAATTGTATTCATCGTCACCAAGACAAATTGATTTTAAAATGATATAAATTTCTCCTTTTGACAAATACTTTTGCCAACTATGTTTATAGGAATTTTTCTCTTTGAATTGTATTGATATCTACATTCTTGGTAAAAATATTCATCTTTTGTAGAAAATTATAGCCTTTAGTAAATAGATAGGTATGGATGACACTAAATATTTTTTTAGTGTAGCGTGGTCCCAACATGAAAATGAAAAAAACGGTTCAAATATATTGCAAAATCAATTCAAAGTAAGCTTATGGTAAGTTAATGGCACCCAACTCATTTGGGGTGTCCCAAATGTGTGTGTTTTTCTTTAGCATGGAATGCAACTATAACCTAGATACCCTATATGCACCACTAACCCAAGACCATCATTACTTAGTGTACATCTTCAAAATCAATATGTACCTATGTGGAAGAACAATTCTATAACCTCTATCAAAAAAAGATTTGATCCATCACGACTTTTGCATACAATATTCAAATGTTGCATTCTTTGGTGTAATGGAAGCTCCTTTCACTTACCAAGAAGAAAATATGAAAATTTGACTCTTCTAATGATAATAATAATTAGGTAGAGTAGCAAGAAGTGGCGGTCAAGGAGATACCTACTTTAATCCTTAAAATGCTTGAGGTACTGAATTCTCTTGTCAACAAAACTTTGAAGTTAAATAAAAACTAACGAAGTTTCTATTTTTAGTATTTTTTTATTTTGGAAGTTTAGTTTTAGCATCAAAAAATCAAACCTGGGGAGATCACTCTCAAGTTTTTAGAAAACTACGTTAGTTAAAAGATAGGGTCTATTCTATTCAAAGGGAGAAAATTTTATATAATATGTAGGGCTACTATAGAGTCCATGAAACTCTATATACTCTAATACATATAAATTAGGCTACATAAAAACATCATGTAGTAGGAATTTATATTTATAAGCTAGCTTGAACAAATAGAGGCAATGCAACTTTTTTTAGTACTAGGAGTATAGACAAAGACAAATAATATCATGTAGATGATAAAATGGACACAATCAAGAAAATTTACAATGATTGGTGGTTGACTAAAATTGTGCCATGGTACTAATAGTGTATATATCAAAAACATTAAGTGTAAATATAAGAAATTGACTACAAATGGCACAAATTATCACATTGCATAAATAGTGAGGTTTACTTGTGTGGATTCAATAACTTGAAATTTGTACAATACAAGGATAGAATTTATAGTCCATTTAACCTTAGTCTTTGAGGACAAATGTGTTAAAGACACAAATATTGAATGGGATGTTCACAAGATAGTTTTTGACTTTTAGTGGGGATTTTGAAATGTTCAATGGTAAATTTGTTATTTAAAACTGCCACTTTGTTAATGGCACTTGAATTGAATTGATCGTTGTTGGTTTCATGGTGTATATGTATATAGTAGAAGGAAGGGAAAATTTGTAAAGAAGGGCAGCAATGAGAAAAATTTGGACACTTAAATATTGTATGTAAGATAGCCCCACTAAAAAAATTGCATGAAGGAATTTTCAAAAAAACATAGGGTATTGGAAATACACCCTTATAGCTTTTTATGTAAAAATATGGTCATCTTAAAAGCAACAATGAAGGTAAATAGACCTACATCAAAGACCCTCTTAACTTAGGTGTATACCTTAAATTACAAGGAGTGATCTCCCCGAGAAATCAAATTATGAAAATGAATCATTATGAATTTTCTATTCAAGATTTTGTGCAAGGGCATCCATTGAAAATCTTGATTTTCTAGTATCAAAGGCTCCTGAAGACACTAGATCTTACAAAAAAAATCACATGAAAAATTCATTTAAAAAAATAAAAGACAAATTTGGAGAAGCTGTAAATTCATTGGAGTTATTCATGTTCTACCTTTTAACCCTCATACTTTTCTAGCAACCAATTTTTTAGATTTGACATGTGAAAAGAGGATTAAAAGACTTCAAATTGGTTTCATAGTTTGAACACCCTCATGATCAAACATTACAATCTTTCAATTCATAAGTGATATTCTTAACTTTTCTTTTCCCATTTGAAACTTAGCATGTTAGATTTGAATTTGTATGGTTACAATTTAAAAAATTGATAGAACTTATCAAAATGTTGGCTTTTAGTTCAATTTAGAGCAAGTTTCAAGAAGCTCAAAAAAGGCCTTGGGCATTGAGGGGTTAATATGCAATGAAACTTTAGGGGTTTGTCCCAACCCCTTTTTGAATTTTGTCCCAAACTTTTGATTGAAGGCTTAGAATCTCAAAAAAAAATTTGGAGATGAAATTTACTTTGATCTACCAACTTTTCTTAGTTCAAAGTTTTTTGAAAAAAATTATTCTACTATGCCTACATGCGGTTCGAAGTTCTACATTGCACACAATTCCTGCATTTTGACAATGAGTGATCAAGCTCTCATCTTCAAATTGTCCCATATTCTTTGAAGATTCATGATGGATAATGAATTTCATTATAAAAACAATTTCTCCACCCTTTGTTTAGAACCCATGTTTTGACATTGAATTGTAGTGAAATCTTATCTAATATTTGGATGCCTTCTACAATTCCTTGTCCATAGATTTGGGATGGTGATGTGTTAATTTTTAAAATCATTCAAAGTTTGAGATTTAGACTATTTTTGGCCGTCGGATCAAAATTGGTAATTGGCTGTGTTGGAGTACGTGAGGTCCTTCACGATAAGTACCAAGCATGTGGGAACCAATGTTCCCTAAAGTGACTAAAAATCGCTTGGATTTTACCTAGATTTTGCGCTTGCTGAACATACATTGTAGAAATCAGGCCAAAAATCAAGATTCGAGAAACTTTTTCCACGTCGCCGATAGAAGGTTGCAAAACTGACTATTCCTCCAATTCGGGTTTCACATTCATCCTCTACTAAGTGGGAATAAGGTTAGCTGATATTTTACCTCAATAGTTGATTTCTCGCTTTAGCGTCTCCACCATTGATGTTGCAGCCATCGATGCAACGTGTCTCCTCCTCCACCTGATAGGGTTTAGCAAAATGTGAGTTGCTCGCTATACAAGTATTTAGTAGAGTTTTCATTAAAGAGCAATAGTGTATTTACATTGGTGCATTCAATGTGGTTTGAATTGGTTTTTGATTCTTTGATTCATTTATTTATTTTGCTTGAATGTGCGATGCCATTTTGAGAAATCAGACGCGCTACTTCCTAGCTGGTGTGAAGATTTGAGAGACATTTGGGATGAATTGTCTCATGCATTCACTCCAATTTGGAAATGGAGGCTATCTGGAACTTTGGATTCATTGAATCTCGGAAACTGAGCTTGGCGTGGGTCTGCGGGCAATTCTTGTTTGAAGTTCTATGCAAGAGTGGGAGGGAGTGCAAATTCTTCACTTCTCCACCTTTTAAGCAATCCCCTCGAGGCTTCAACCTCAACTCCGCGCTTGTTGAAGGAGATGTGCATTCTCTGACTCCCTCAGTCCTATCCTTGCTTTCATTGCTTTGCTTCAAGTTTGCACTTTGCTTTCACTACTTCCTTGCTTGTTTTTTGTTGAATTCACTAGAAGAAAATAGTCTTGAGTTCAACATAATTCAACTAATGCAAAATTTTGAAAACTGCCTAAAAACACAGTTTATGCATTGGCTTCAATATAGATTTATGAAAACTGTGTTGCAACCAACGCAGAAATTGTGTTTTTTCGGTAGTTTTCAGAATTTTTAGTTAGTTGAACTCTGTTAAACTTAGCATTGTTTTCTTCTAGTGATTGTTTGCATAACTAGGTTTTGTTCTCTGCTTCTATTGCATTGCTTCTGTTCTTCCTATTAGGGTTTAGGATGGGGTGCAAAATTGCGGTTGCTGCAATAGCGCCTAGACTAAAATTGCCTGAGAATTTTCAAGTGTGTACCTTTGAGTCTTCTCAAAATTCCCCACGGGGTGGGGAAGTACTTGCCATCGACGGAGGCGAGTGCACCGGTTTGTGTTTTAAATGTTGGAGATGGTGGGGAGGACGTGACTTGCATTTTTGAGATGCGCCTATCCAATTTGCTTTGTGGTCTTATTCCTCTTTTTCCATCGCTCTCTAAAGCCACAATGGTGTTGGTGGAGCTCCCTGATTCAACACCAAAGATCGTGAATGACAACAAGCAAAAAGGAGTTTCTACGGCGCATAAGAGAAAAAAAGTGAATCCCACCACCATCATGCAAAGGTGGCAAGAGCTTTGGGCGTGCAAATTTCACGTGGGTTGAAGGCAAATTTGATGTTGCAAGGAATTTGACGAGGGTCGTATACAAGAGTTGTAGCTCTATCAATGATAGACAAAAAATTATGGTCCTAAAAGACAACAACCTTGAAAAACATGAAGGCAAGAGGACGTGCAAGACTAATGGTGAGCCTTTTTCACATTTGAAAAAGGGTGAAATACATATCAAGCGTGATTGCAAGCACTTGTGCAATTCAACAAACTGTAGGCAGGGCAAAGGCTAGCCGACATTGTTGCAGACCAGCTTGTGGCTGGCTTGGATGGAGAAGCCAACAAGAAGGGAGTTCAATTCTCTACCTTATTTCAAGTTTTGAGTTCTGGTCGTCCGATGTGTGACTATGAGCATAAGCAATATTTACTAAGGCACTTGAAAGTTAAAAATATTTGTAGGAAGCACTCGTCTAAAACATCTAGTTGGGAGATGATGGAATACCTTGATTCTTGTGTGTTGATTGCCCTCAAAGCTATCATCCAAAATGCCAGGTTTGTCTCGATAAGCAGTCATGAAGTCACAGTGGTAGACAATACTTTCTGGATTGGGGTTCATGTGTATGTTGTGGATTCATGGGAGAAGATCCTATACTTGTTACATCTCTCATATGTTTTTGATTGTGGCACTATAGATCATTTGACTAGTGTGATCATGTAGGCGTTGCTTAGTGAGGGAGGACTTACACGAGAATAGATTGCTGGTAAGCTTGTATCATTTGGGGCAGATGGTGTGAGTACCTTTCAAGGACCAAAAATTGGAGTGTCCACCTAGATTCGTGAGAAGTGGGCTCCATTTTGCTTTGGATCCAATTGTGCAAGTTACATAATCAATTTGGTGGTGGAAACACTATCAAACTATCCAATGGTCTCTTGCTAAGAGGCCCTATGTTAGTCCTTGTACTTTTATTTTTGCCGCAGTCACAAGCGCCACACTAAGCTACAGAAGCTTGTAGATCTCATGGAAACTAACTAATTAAAGGGGAATAAAATGGTGAGGAATGTTGAGACACGATGGATTTCGATGTGCAGCCCAACCCAATGAATCATGTCTAAATATAAGACCTTGCTTGTGAAAATGGGCCTTGACATGTCTACTGCTGGTGGCCAGAAACCCAACTCTGCCTTAGCTAGCAATTTCGATTATTTGGCTGATATTGAAGTCTTACTATCCCTTGCATGCTTCATTCCAATGTTGAATGATGTCCATTGCCTCATAAAACTTTCACAAGCTTGTGACATTTTCATTTGCGACTTCATGCAATCCATAAAGGTTTGCTAGTCTGATTTGGCCAAAATGTTTATAGATGCATCTACAACATTTATGACTTCAAAGTTTCAACGACACTAGGAGGTGATTTCTTTTTCTTGCACTGAAATTCCAATGGAATGGAAAGAGATGCCTGGGAAGATTGGTGTATCACACCTTTTCTTCAACTTTGGGGTTATCAACGTGTTCGCTTGCTACCATTGAAAAGTGACCGAGGAATATATGTTTGTAATGGAGGAGGACTTCATATGCATGTAGGCCAATATTCAATGACAGTTTGTAGGTTTGGTGACTTCACTTTTCAATTCTCAATTTTTTTTTCATCTTGGAAATGTTTTTGCACCCAATTTTTTTGGCTTCACTTTTGTTTTGTTGTTTGAGTCTATTTGTGTTTGAGTTTTGGTGTTGAGTATTTATTTGATGCTGTTTTGTTTGAGTCTATTGTTTGTTTGTTACGGCAGTTGTTGTTTGCGATAGAGGCTTCGGTGTTCATGTTTTCTTGTCAATAGTGTAGGGAAGACAAGTATCGGTAGTTTGAGGTGGGGGTATCAGCAGTTTGGGGTTGGGTTTTCATTTGCATTCCATATTTTTTTTTTATTGTTTTATGTTTGTAAAACAGATTATGGAGCTTTGTTGGAATGCAAGTCTACTTACGTTTTTTTTAGTTTCTTCCATTAGTGTTTCTTATGACTATCTTCTTCCTCTTAACACTATGAGTCTTTCAACTTTATTGTTTTGATGCCCACCGAGTATTCTCCAATTCAATTTTTGAATTCATTTGGCCTACCCTGCCTATATTCACTAACTTTAATCTCATTTCTGATCTAGAAAAGATTGCTCAGTCACTTTTGGATGAATTGGATAGGCACTTTCCTTAGCAAGAGTTGTTGGATGTTTTTGGGATCATATACCCGCAGTATTGGAGGAAACTGGGGGCTAAAGAGAGCTTTGGCCACCACTTAGATGTACTTAAAAAGTTTTATTCTTACCCGAGATTGTTGAATGCAGGGATGACTTTGTAGGAAAAAAACCCTCTTACATTGCCCTTGAGATGCTATTTGGTTCTAATTTGGATAACCAACAGGGTTTGTTTAAAGACACTTTGAGAGCTAACTGTGAAGCAGCTTGTGCATCACTTGCCCATGTGAATCCAGTTATCCAACTTTAGCAGAGTCTTTTCCAATCATGACACTTGAAGAAATTGATTTAAAAGTATTTTAAACTAAAAAAAATAGGTTATTGTTTGGTACTTGGGTCAGTGGAAGATGAGTGATGTTTTTCAACATTGAAGTTCTTGAAGTTGTGCCAAAGGAATAGGTTGGGTAAACACTTACCACTAATAGTCTGCATGTTTGGCCAAAAATATTATTCCTTGGAGAACTTCCTTTATATGGAGGCCATAGAGTCTTGGAAGAATATAGTGAAAGTTGGTAGGCATGGGGATGTTTGATCTTTGTCCTATTCACAAGTATCCTCCCCCTTCCACGTTCCTTAGTTTTCATGAGATTTTGGTGGCTTTGGGCTTCAAGACAGTTGAGTTTCCTTGACCTTGAAGATTTTTGTTGGGATGTGTTCTATGATGCACACTTGTTGAAGGTGGAGTGCAAGACAACAAGCGTCATTAAGTTTTGGGAGGCATCTACAACTTTGTGTTCTTGTTTCATCTAAGTTGTACTTTTAATGTGGTTTGTATGTTTTTGTGCATATCACTAACACTGCAATTGGGCAGTCTTGCTTAAAGCAAGTAGGGTTCAATTCCCTTGTTAGTGAATGCTTTGAATTCATGTGTAACTTGTTTTGAGATTGAGACTTTGTGTGTGATTCTTGACTTTGTGTGAATTGTTGTAAGTTGTGGTTTGTTTTGAGGTTATGTGGTACTTTGGAGTTTATGTCTTGAGTTGGTTGAACTTTAAATTTTCAATTGCTTTTGGTTCATGTGTGGCATTATGCTTAAAGACATTCTTCAACAAAAAATTTGAAAGAAATGAGCATTAAAGATGATTTTGAACACTATAGTGCATGGGCTTTCTACTTGAAAATAGCCAATTCTCGACATATTCTCCCATCAGTTAGCAATTGCAACCAATATACATGACAAAATTTAACACTGTGCATTCACATGTGATGTACCAAATTTCAGTACTTGTTGCAAGTTGTGTTGTATCTCAAGAAAATAAAATTATACAAAATTCCATTGTTAGACTAGGAATTTATTTCACGTTTTTTTCCACTGAAACTTCCTTTTCATGGAAATAGCTCCATTTTAGGCACAGTTATAGCTTTCCTGCGAAAAACCGTGTATGTATTTTGGGATCGTTGGTGGGAATTGCGCCTTAGTAAGAAACTATTACTACAATTTTGAACCTGAACTGCCAGAATTTTTTTTTCTTTTAATGCTGAAGTTTTATCTTTAACCCCTAAACGTCCAGATTCATCTCCAGAATTAACAATTTGAGAAAAATCATTATAAAGTGCTATTTGGAAGCATATTTTGGAATTGATATACAAATGAAAGTTGTAGATTATGATTTTTAGATTCCATCTGTACAATTAGATTCACCAATTTTATCACCAATATTTTTTTATAAATTTTGAAAGAGAAATTCTAAAATTCCTTCAAAATTCGATTAGAAGCAAAATATTATCAGTTTTTGAGTAAAATTTGGTGGAATGGATTTGAAATGAGGTTCTCTTCACATGGTGAGTTTTTGAAATTTTTGTGTTCTTCCTATCTATGACCTCATTTTGGCTAATCCAATTTAGAACTAAAGTCAATGCAATTTGACCACTTGACATACTTGCACATTTGTAATTTTAGAAAAATATGAACTCTGGTAACACCAAATCCAACCCTTAGATAGGACAAAAACTTGATAATGTATCTTCACAAATCAAAATAACTTTCATCCAAGTAGTTAGGAGGATGAAACTGGTGTTTGACGTGTTTCAAACTGTTCATCGTCCAGAAAATGGACGTCGACGCGTTTAGGGGTTAAGCTCACGGTGTTTGCAAAACACCACATGTGAATGACCCTTAAGACATTGAATGTGGCCCAAATCTCAATCACTCAAAGAAAGCCATGATGGGGTCATTCTTAGGAGTCCACAATGGGTAAAAGGTCCGTAATGGGCTGTTTTACCTTATGTACAGTACAAAGCCTGTTTGACCTTCCCAAGGACACAAAACGTCGTCGTCGTTCTTGCAGGGTTAAGTTGTTACTATGATGTCACTTACTAAGTTACTGTTCTGTCCGAGGAGTCTCCTCTTTTCTCTCCTTTTCATTTCCTTCTTTCCTTGCCTCCCTCCCTTCTCCTTCCTCCTTCCTTGCAGCGCGTGCTGTATCTGTTGCTCCTCTGCTTCAATTGTGCTCCTGCTGCACCCCCCTTAAGGTAATTCTCTCTCACGGGCAACGGTTCATGCATTTCCTTCTCGGCTAGGGTTTGCAGGGGGCAGGTGCGGAGGTCAGGCTCAGCGTGACTCGTCGATTGCCTGGGAGGTCGAGGTGGTGCTGAGGATCGGGCGCACACTGACCACGATCGCTGGAGAGGCGACGATGAAGGGGTTGGGGCCACAGCCGCACTGGAGGAAAGAAGAAGAAGAAGAGTAGGAGGAGTATAGTATGCTGCTGCTACCGGGGGCGGTAGACTGCAGGATTGCCTGTGGGAAGGACTGCGGAATTGAACAGCTGGCCTCTGCATGGCCTCTAAAGGGGCCAGAGTAAATCCTGGTGAATCAGGGAGGTTGAATTTGTGTACTGGTGTAAGTAAGCAAGTGAAGAGCGCGCGAGAGGAGGAGGAAGAAGAAGAAGAAGAAGAAGAAGAAGAAGAAGAAGAAGAAGCAGGAGAAGGAGAAGAAGAAGAGTTGGAAGAGAAGAGAACGAGGCAGATTGTTTACTGTTTAGTTACTGTTAAATCTTGGTGAGGAATAAGAAGGTTGGGCTGGGTAAGAAGACGCTGATTATATGTGGCAAGGACATCAATAGGGAGCAGATGCAATTGAGGAAGAACCACAGAGACCGCTGGCAATGTTGGGGAGTGTGGTGTACCAGGTGCTGGCGGGCTACCTGGGTCACTATGTCAAAGACATGCAGCGGGAGCAATTCCGAATTGGCCTCTGGAGTGGTAGACTTCTTTCATTCTTCTAGTCCCTCGAGAACTCGGAGAGAAACGAGGGTTTAGTTTAGAAGCTGAATTCGTCATGGACAACTGGCTGGGGAGGGTGGTGGTGGTGCGGGAGAAGGCGATTGGGAAGGAATTCGGTCCACTGGAACGTTTATCGGAAAGGACGATAATCTTGTGTCCGGTTTGGTGTGCGTATTGCTCAGTAGTGAAGAATCTGGCCATCACAATGTGGGTGTCAAATGGGAGCTTCAAGTTCTGAATGTTGGAAAGCGAAAGAGATTTCCTTACGTTGTTAAAGTCTGTCTGCACAGGGGATTAGTGTTGTTCTGTTTCTTTTCGAATGGAGGGGTGCGTAGAGTAGGGAGCAGCGTTTTTTATTCAGAAAAAACAAGGTGCAGTGTAGAACAAGTCGACTTTGTGATGTCATGTGAACGAGGCAGTAGAGCCATCTTCTATCACAAAAGTTCCACATTGTTACAGCGCAAGAACCCTAATTATTCTGTCCTAGTTGCCGTCGGTTCCGCTTCCGGTTCTGAAGTAATCTTTGGAACTTCCATTGAAAGCTGAAGGGAAGTTTTCATTAATACGATTGACAGAGGAAATCTACATTTTTTTTGATGTATCAGAACTTAAACCTCAAGGATAGTTGGTTGGGAATATCGTGAGAAGTAGGTGCAGCTCTTCGGTTAAGTTCTTATAAGAACTTAACACCCTTCCGCAGTAGATGAGATGTCGTATTACATGATGTGGTTGATCTCCTTACACGTCTCTCCTGATATACATCTTAATTCAGTAGACATTGCAATTGTTAGTAGACATGTCACTGTTTTGTTTTGGTCTCCATAGCGTAGGGTTCACCATTGCCGTGCTAATTTTTTTGAAAGAGGTTGGTCTCATAATGGCTTTAGAGCTATTTTGCGATGAATATTACGATGTCTGCGATGGGTTATTTTTGACGTGCGCACATCTTGAGGGGAAGCAAATTCAAAGCATTGAAGTACCGTTTGCTGTCGTGGGTGCAGGAGAGGTTCTTCTGGAAAATGTGGATTTGCGACTGGAGGCCTTTGACTCCTTACAGCTTCCGTTGAGTATTAAGCAAGGCATGTAGCTGGTCTATACACTGTATATTATCCTTTTTCTAAATGCTAACTGTTGTTTGGCGAGGCTTGAATTGAGAAAATAGGCTTGAAGCAACTAGAATCTGACGATGATCTGACTTCTTTCCAACTTGACTGATGATTTTTGCTGCAGCTTCAATTGGCAAACTCAGGATTCTTGTTCCATGGAAAAAGTTGGGCTGGGAACCCATTCTGATCTCTCTTGAAGACGTTACTATTCGTGCTGGTCCTCAGGATGACGGAGGGGTGTGTTTACGATGCTTGCTTTATAAATATACCAGGAGCTTGTTATACTCCCTCAGTCCTGAAATAAGTGTTCGCATTGAAACACAATTTGTTTTTAGTAGTTTTGAGCATGCATATTGGAGGCTTGCTTGGGCCTGATTTTTATTTAGGTTGCAATGAACACATAGAGTGTCCTTCATGGATTGTGATAATATAAAATTTGAACCATTCTGAATTATACATTCTACGACATGGTCAATGAAATTCGTATAGAAAAAACAAGAGGTTCCTATGCGGATGCTTATTTCGGGACGGAGGGAGTATTATCTTAGGAATTTGGGTCAGGACCTCTCGCGTCTTCTGCACTCGCTTCGCAACTGTCCCATTCTTGTATTTCTGACTCCATTGTTTACTGTTTTTGGTGGCTTCTTTACATTCTTGTTGACTTGATTCTGCTGCCTCAACTTCAGATTGTTGACTATTTTAGAGGTTTGGCTTCTGACGAAAGTCACACCATACTTTGATTCCAGTGGGACGCTGAGGCATCTGAGAGGAGAGAGTTGGCTGCCAAGAAAGCTGCTTTGGCGTCGGCAGAGATTGCGAAGTTCTCAAAATGTGTCTCTGGTATGTCCAAGGAGTGATGTTTCTGTACAATTATGGATCTCGTGCCTTGATATTCCATCTGAGTTGTTTAGGTAGGAATATGACGTGCTCTGAGTCTAGATCACCCAACGGCGTTCAGTTGAATCCTGTCACAATTTACGTTACATCTCATGAATAATTCTGCTTTCTGGCGGTTTTCTTTTATCGTTTGACAAGAAGCGCTTTTACCCTCGCTATTGGCTCTTAGAAGGTAATCCTATCCTTTGTGTCACCTTAATTGAATTTTTTCTATCTCCCCTATCTCTGATTTGCCTGTATATTGACAGAAACGAAGTCAGGGCAGTCTTTCTTGTCCAATTTCTTCGGAAAGGTATGATGGCTTGGCTTTGATTTTTTATATGTAATGATTTTTGATACGCCCGACACCTTGGTGAATATATAGACTTCGTAATCTTAAAATAATGAGTGCTGCTGAACAGATTATTGACAACGTGCAAGTTGTTGTGAGAAATGTGCACATTCAGTACATGGACAAGAAAACTGATCCGGAGGTATTTTTTTGTGACCCATCCTTGGTATGAACATTCAAGCGAGTTCTCATTCTGTAAGATTCAGTAAGGGGTTTCCATGAGGGGGAATCTTGGATTTTAGTCGTCACTGAGGGCTATATTCTTGTGTGGTTGTAAATTCTAATCTTGCGTTTCCTTTCGAGTTGCTGTGAAAATCTCTGATTTTTGGAAATGGCTCTTGTAACAATCAAAGTTTCTTTAGTGTTAAAGGTCTGTTATTGGGTATTCATTCTTTGACACACTGAGCTCTGAATAATTTTGCGCTGGTTTCTCACTGTTTTGTCGCTGTTGATTCTCTTACCATGGTTGGTTTCGGATTTAGAAACTTTTGATGTAGAATTTATTGTTATGGATGTATACAGGCGATGTTTCTGGTCGGATTAACGTTGTCAGCACTAACAGTCAGCACCAGTGATGCATCCTTTGCAGGGTATGTTGCTTTTTCTGCAGGACGTTCATAATGCATTAGCAACTTTTACCTCGTGCATGCCCCAATTTTGATTCAAACATGAAACTAATTAACATTATCCAGTCATTCTCACTCTGTTTTTTTGTAGTGTATTGATGGATATCTGTGTTGGTCTAAAATATTGTGTAATATGCTATTTTCTGATGACGAACATGCGTGATCCTAGATCTGCGGGAGGTGGAAAGATTAGAGGCAGTCAAGAACACAAAGTAGTTGAGGTAAAGCAGCTAGCAATATATTGGAATCCACAGAGCCATCCTTTGGGTGCTTCTTTGGAGGCAAAGGATAACCAGATCATCAGCGTTCTAAAAAGGGAAGAAGACACTTCTGGCAAAGTTGTCTACTTACTGCGTCCAACAGATGTGACTCTGAAGCTCCTGGTATACATTTTACTTCTGCAAATCTAATCTTCTTTTTGTTTCAAAATGAAGTTGTCTAGGTGCGTCTTCTCTCTAGAGTATGCATTTCAAGATTGTGAGACTTGATTTGGTCTTTTCTTAATCACAGTTGCACTAGTCACGACCAGAGTTGGTTGAATGTTATATATTGAGCGTACAGACAATGGATAGTACCCCAATTACTCTGTAGCTTGTAGACTTCACTAATCTGCTCAATATATTTAATAGGCATTGACGTTCAAGAGATCTTTCAATTGATTGGTGCTTATAGTCGAGCAAGGAATAAGGTTTCACTGTGCATTAACCTCTTTAGTGGCAAGGTTGTGTCGGTGTCCGTTCTTATTATGATTCATTATTTTGGATAGCTGAACAAAAATATGACGGGGGAGGATGGGGCCGCACAGTATGCTGTTGTCATCAACGTGGATGATCTGGTGAGAGGTTTTATCTAACATCTGAGGTTCTTGTTTTTTGTGCATCAAGGTTGTAGCATGAAACACTTTTTACGGAAAAAATTCTTCTTTTGTGTGGTCTTGACCGTAGTTTGTGCTTTACTGTTTGGTCTATTTCAGATTCTCTTGTTTCTGTATGTTGTGCATGCTGTTCTTGATCATTTCTTTGAACCATTCGGTTGTTGTTGAACTGTTATGCTGCCTTCGTTTGACAGTGATATAGTGTTTTTTCCAGTATAAACTTTGTTTTGAGCTTCTATATATCGAGCTTCTATATATTTTGAGCTTCTTGTCTTGATTCAATTCATGAGCTATCATATCCATTTATGATTATGTTTGTGCTTGCTTGCAGCATTATGGTGTTGAAATTGTGTTTTACTTTTTCTTGGGTTATTAAAGCTTTAGTTGGGGGTGTCGGTTGTTGCTGCAGTCTCTCGCTTTGGAAGACTTGCAACTTCGAGGAATGCTTTTACTATTTGATGCGATCTCCATTGCGAGAGCAAGAGAAAAGTAATAATGCTGAAATCTCTCCGAGAGATCTTTTTATTTTAGGACACATGCAGTTTCTTGAAACTCTATTATCTTTCTAGTTTGTAGGTACTCCTGGAAGCGAGCACTCGCAGGCCATCGGTCTTTCATTGTCTGAGATACTGCACAGCTCGAATTTTGGATGCTTTATATATTAGGTCGATTATTATGTGTTTTGTAGTGAGTTTATCATGTCGCATAGCTCTTTACTAATGTTGTGATTGACTACTGTACTGGCTTTGGTTTTATTTTAATCGGTTTAAATTGATGTATGTAAATATTCTTTGAGGTGCAGGTATGGGAGATTTCGACCACAAGCAAGTGAAGGACAAGATGGGGCAAATACAGAATGGAAAAAATGCCTCTGGCAATATGCTATTGATGCGGTTTTGTCAGATGTTCGTAAAACTCTCTGGAGACGGTCCCTTGGTTACCTTGTCTGGCGAAGGTAATTGCTTGTGCTCGTCTACGAAATTTTCCACACAGTATGATTTTCCTAAATTAATTTAAGAACTGAAATTAATTTAAAACTAAGTCTAATTCTGGGTCATTCTTGAGCTTTGCCTCATGAATTTTCCGAGCCTGGTCTGTGCCAGATGAATCCTTGAATGAACACCGGATGAATTCTTGTTGTATTTTATGGTCAAGGGAATTTTCTGAAGAGAATTGAAAATAATTTGCCGAGATATTGCAGGGCATACCGTGAGCGATACGTGGATCTGTATATTGACAAGCTTGAGAACTTGCAGCGTGGACAGGTTTGTCAATAATTTACTCTGACAAACATCCGTAGTGATTTTCTGCATATTTGTGTGAGTAGTGAATGGACCTGTGCTATGCATTCTTGTAACTAGTGAACGCCAAGCAGCAATCATTTATCACTTGTCATAGTGTATCATCTTTATCGTGCTGACGAAATACAAACAAATGCTTGGCACGACCGTTATAAACACTGACTAAATATAATTTGTTTCATGTCTTCTTGATTTGGGCTCATTTAGATCCGGAAAATTTAAGATAACGATGATTATTGTCCTTGAATTTAAACTATCTTTGCCTGAGGTGTAATGTAGCCTTCTGGTGAGGAGGAGTCTGCCGAGTTGGAAGAGATTGAGAGACAATTTGAAATGGACGAAATCCTTTTCTTCAGATCGTTAGCTGAGAGAGAGATGCCTCTTGAGGTAAGCGTTCTCCACAGCACTGAGATCTTTTCTTGTTGCAGCTCTTCTGTAAGGTCATCACATTTTGTAGAGTGCTAACTTGATGTTTGAGGTCTAATATATTGTTGTAATGATACTTAGGTTGATAATGCAAGCTAAATCAGTCATTGGGCCATGAAGAGATCGTCGTCTTTTCATATATGTCCAGATGCTTGATGAAATTTGTCTTGGCTTCATAATTTGTCTCGGCTTCTCTTTCTGGAACTTTATCTAAGAAATTTGTCGCCAGGATATCTTTGGAAATGCAGCAATACTTGAGGATGAAAGCAGTGGAGGAGCAGAGGGTCCGACTGCAGAAGACCTCCTTACACCTGAACCTGTTCTTCAACAGAAGGGTTGGCTCAACTGGCTTTCTCTGGGCTTGCTCGGTGCAGCTGACCGCCCTGATGCAGGACAGATATTTCCTCAGGAAATTATCAAGGTAAGACGAACCGCTCTGGTTGGGAAAGAGAGTGGTCATGCTTATTCCTTCAGATCTCAGATTTTCGGTTGAGGAAATGATGTTGTTTGTACTTTAGGATCTATATGAAGCTGCTAAACTTCACCCAATGCCAATGTTGGAGAGTGGGGAGTCATCCAAAGGCCAGTGTCATCTCGCTATTACATTGCATGTTGGAGAACTTCTTGGAAGTCTACACAGCTCGTGAGTTCATCTTCTGGTTGACGAGTAATTCTTTATTATCTTTCAGTTGGCTTCTTGGTCTGTATTCTTTTCGAGGTTTGTAGTTTCAGTATGTGACGAGAACACTTGTGGCTTTCATTTATGGATCTTAGGTTGCCGACTTTTTTCATCGAACTTGAATTTTTTGGGTAGTTATCCGAGAAAGACAATTAGTGATACTCCTATTAGTTTGAGGGAGATAAGGTGCCCTCATTTACATCTTCCACATTACAGCTGTCAATGAAGCGAACTAACGTATCGTCATCCTTCCACAGGAATCTGGGTCAAGATATATTAAATGTATCAGTTCAAGGCATTGCTATGACCGCTCAGATGTGGACTGAGAAGACATCTGTGTCAGTGATGGTCCGCACGCTTGAGGCTGTGGACCTGTGCACACCTGGCACTCGATATCCTCGGATCCTCGCTCCTTGGGTACGCTTTTTTTATTTTATTTAATATGATGCTGGAACTTTTTGGTGCTGCAGTTAATTATTAGATCAGCTTGAATTATGTATGATTCTGTAAAGAGAATATTTGATATTCTGGATTTCAAATCGATGCAGAGGCTTTCCTATCTGATTTCGCCACATGCATACAGCCACATGTATACGGTTGTACGTTTTTGTGGGAATGACTACTTAGATGTTGGATTACGAACGTACTGAAGTAAGTACTTGTAGGGGAAGCTTACACCCCGGGCATCGCAACGAAAGCCTGCACGACGTAGCTATGCTGAGGCACTAGCTGGCAGTGGACTGGTGCGTAGTGTCAGTGACGGCAGTATGTCAACCTCACAAGGAAGTTTAGCGTCTGATGAAGACGGGTCAATTGGCGAAAAATCTGAGCCACTGCTGCGTTTGGAGTTGGAGTTGCAGCCCAAGAGGAGTGATCATGATCTCACTATCACTGTATGTAATTTATACTGTTCATTCTATGTATATTTTATTCTTTAACGTTCCCACTCAATTATTTTGAATCCCTTACTAGGAACGTTCATATCCTCTGCCAACGGGATTGGATTATAAATGTACTTGAAGCGATGACCATTAATTTGATCTCTTGTATAACTTATGTAGGTAAAAGTCATGTTATGGGCTGATGGTACTGGCTGCAGACTTTTAATTTTTGTTGGGTTTTCGCTCAGGTGGTACTGCAACCTCTTGAATTTGTCTACAGCGAAACACTTATCAAGCGTGCATCGTCATTTTTCTCCTTTCCAGCGTCTCAAGAGGTTCTCAATGATCAGGTCCGATTGGACGAAAATGTATATTCATGCTGCTTGGATATCATGTTTTTTTCGAACATGCTCGATTGGACGATAATATGGAAATCAGCTCATACGGTCATATTACAGAGGATTGATATTTTTATGGTTTTTTGTTATGCTTTCCTTGTAGTTTGGATTCGGCTATAAGTAGAATATATGCACACGGGTAATTTTAATTACTGGTGGTCGTTTGTCTTGATGAACGAAAAGCTGAACTCTAGCTTTTTGTTTGAAGGTACGTCTTGAGGGTACGTTGGTATATCTTATTTACACGAACAGCTGTGTTTTCTGATTTGCAGGTGGATTCAGCTTTGAAGAAATTGGAAGATGTAGCAGTCACAAACTTCAAGTAGTGGCTTAACCATTCTGACTACATCTAAACTGAGTATTTTTAGAGGAGAGTTGTTTCTGTTAAGCTAATAGGTTCACGAATCTGACATGCTTCCTTGGTGTTCAATGGCACTATCCCATATTTGTCAACTGTCTTTTGACTTCTTGCTTGGGACCTTAAACATACGCCAAGTGGCTTCAATATCTCTAACGAAGACTTTATTGTCGCTAGGCACAAGGTAGTCGAGAGGAAGCGCTTGAGACTATTATTAGACATCAGGAGGCCGAATTTCCTGTTTCCAGAAAGCAGCTCGACTTCAAATGGGATTCTCATGGTATATATTTTTACCTTTATCTCTTTTAATTTCAGCCGTTGGCCTATTGTGAAGTATCGTTTGACACGTCTTGACACTCATCGATTTGAAACTTAACGAAACTGTGAGGAGACCATGGTATAGTATTTTGTGGCTGTTTAAAGTCTGATTATCGAATAACGGCTGGTAATGAAATATTGGTGTAGTTATTGAGATGAAGGTGGATGCTGTTGAACGCTTGATGATTCTTTACTGAATTTTATCATAGTTAAATGAGACTCTGGATAGTGTTAACATTCATGAGTTTATGTGGCATTTAATGGGTTGATCTTTGTTCTTGTTGATGGTGTGGGCTGTAGATTCTTGCGGTAGACTCAATCATCCTTGCCTCACAAGAATTGCGGTATGCCTTAGAAGACGCATCTTCTAAGGGACTTTCTAGGACTGCCGTCCTACGTAGGCATATTGGAATTAAGCATGGGATATTTCCGAGTATTCAGGTATGTATCTTTCATCAGCAATGCAATACTGCAATTTACATGGATGCAGGTGACGAGGTTTCCTTACGGATGTGGGAGCATTAGTTTCTTCACTTTGTTTATGTTGTCTGCGTGCTATGACGATTGTGATCAATAATGGTTTGAAGATGATCGTGATGGTCTTGGATGTGATCAATATTTGTTCAATGTAGAATCGTTCTCTACGACCATGAAACTCCACTATAACCCTGTATTTTTGTTACTTGGCATGCTGAAAGTTGGAAGTTCCCAACGATTATTGCGAGTGCTCAAGGTGTTGCAGTACAATATGTAGATGTCACTGGATGTTTGAGATGAGTATGCGACCCCACAGTGGTATGTATCGTACACTACGATACATGCGTGTGGTGCCTTTACCCACAAATGTAGTTGTAGAAGCTATATGAGTCATCAGGCCATCCAAGATGCGAGGAAAACCAAAAATCCACTGGGATTTTTCGTTGAGTGTGTGGCAACGAGTGTATCCTTTCTGAATTTGTTATCTCTCTCCATTGACTGCTGTGAAACTTACATTTTTGTCTTATTCCAATTGAATGTTTCAGGGGCAACATAAAGATGCTGCAGACATGCCCCTTGATAAGTATGGGTATTATGATCGTTTTCAACTGAGGCTGGGAGGCGCACAGGTATTTTTTTGTAGAATTTATCCTAGGTAGTTGCTTCCCTTTCTTTTCTACATGTAACAATACCATTGGCACTGTAGGCTGTCTTATCTATTGGATTGTTAGGTTTTGATATCTATCCCGTCTTGATTCGTCCGATTTCCTTTATTGCAGGTCCTTATTTCTGGAAACTGTAGTGATTGGCATGAAACTTTAAACAGTCATGAATCAGACATGGAGTGGCATCTGGTCAAACGGTTTAATTTGCAAGTTGCAATTGACATCTGCATCAAGGAAGACCTTTTTCTTCCTCGGCTGAAGGTGGATAGCACGTGATCTTTTATCTGAAGCACAACCTTATATGCTGTAGTCCTGTACTTTGCATCGACTAGTTACAACCTTGTGCCTTCGTTCTCCACTGAGTCTGCTTGATCTCTTTTATTGGTTGGCAGATACATGGGAACTTGCCAGCCTTACGGCTTCATTTCTCCTTAGGGAAGTGCAGAGCAGTCAACGATCTTCTTTCCAAGCTTCTCGAGGGTGGTCAATTGGGCAAGGGTGCTATGGACACTAGTGCATCTCAAAGACCTTTTCATGTGAGTACACATAGTTTTTCACGTAGAATCAGCTATCGTGGTTTGTGCGACAATCCTCCGCGGAAGAAAGTTGAATTTTTCTTATTTCCTCTCTCAAAAGTTGCACCCAGATCATAGATTTAATTTACCATTCTCTATTCGTATGCTTCGAATTCACAGCATACTTGTGTCCTGTACTCCCGCCACAGGTTGCCGAAGAGAATCCTTTGTTCACCTGGGAGATGAGCTTAAAGCTGAAGGTCGTTACTGTGGAGCTGTCCTTGGATGGTGAACGACATGATGCCCCGACACAGGTGGAGAAGAAGACTTTGGTTGCCCAAGGACAAGAGATGAACGTCATGTGAGTTGTTGATAGTTGAATTGTCATTTGAACAATTGGTGATGACTGGGATATAGTACCTTAGGGGTTGAGAGGTTTGTATGATAACCAACAGGCTCAACAATTTTTACGTGTACTAGCAATGCACTCTAATTTTGTTGAGACTCTTACTTGTATTTTTGACAATGATTTTTTTCGCTGCAGATGCGTACAACGATCGTCACATGCAGATCTGGAGCTTCTCGTGAAAACGGTGCATGTGGAGGATGGTAGTGAATTAGCAACCAGTCCTTTCCGATATTTATTGTATTGTGCAGGGTGTCATCGATCCATTTCCCCTCGTCCGCCGATTGTTGATACAAAACCCGTTTTATCAAGACCAGCAGGGTCATCCGAGGAGAAGTACGCGGTGTGCCTGAAAATGGTTGTGAGTGGACCAACGGGTGTACCCAAATTGGGAGTTATGGCTGCTCTCCATGGTCTCGAGTTTCATATCAATCCGAAAGTTTTTCGAGCGTTGCATGCCTTCGCTTTGGCAGCAACAACTCCAAACGCTTCAGCGTCTTCCGGAATTGCACAGAACTTAAGTGCTATCAGTGATCCGTTTCCTAATGGCTTTGCTCCTGATAGTCATTCCTTAGATGACAATTATATGGATGGCGAGGAAACTGGACTTCGCTCAGTCTTTTCAGGTCTGCCGATTAAATCACCAGTATATAATCAAATGCAAGCAATAGCTGTTTCACCTACCTCTTCTAGCCTTCCAAGTGGTTCGGTTCATTCAAACATGAACTCTGAAGATGGTGGAAATTATGGCGAGAGTAAAGATAGTCTGCTTTTCTTCTTTGAGAAACTTACTTGCCAGCTCCTGCCGCTGAGTGCCATGTTTCAGAGCCAGGTTGCACGTCGTGATTCTGTTATCATTGATGTACAGCTTAAGAATTGTGGAATACAGTTTCTGGACGCTGGAGGGGCCGTTGGTGTTGTATTGCTTCCTGATGCAACTGTATGTACTTCAATACCCTTTGCTGCTTCATCGAGCGCACAGTCGTGGGAGATTGTGGCAGTTTCTTCAGACCTTCAGCTCAAAGGTACTCATTGGGCTTCAGGTAATATCAGTAAGGACCCTGTCGGAAGTTTAGACTCTGGGCCAACTGCAACTTGGGATGTCAGGGTTAGGAAGTCTGAAAAGGGGAATTTGGATGTGGTTATTCAAATTCACAACGCCCAAGTTGTGCTTCTAGCTGATTATTTGGCTGGTTTAATCCAATACTTCGATAGTTCACATTGGACATCCCCGAGCAAATCAAACTCCAGAAATACTGCTAAGAGTTCAAGTATTTGTTGGAAGGTCGAAGTGGAGGATTCTGTACTCTTTCTACCTCGGGTGCAAGGCAAGGATGAGTTCGTGCAACTTGTTCTTGGGGAATTTCTTTTTACTACAGTGGATGACCATAACCTAACCACTTCATATCACATCGTCGGGCAGAAAGTTTCGGTACGAGTGCATGGGACAGGTGTTGATGTTGATGATCGATCTGACGCGGATTTTGGCAAGACGAACGGTAGAAAGAATTTCGTTGATAGATGGGATGGTGAACTATTGATTGAAATACCTCCTGCTAATTTTCCAACTTGTTTGGAGATTCATTCATCTGTATTGGAGCTGATCCTGGATGGTGAGTCATGCCTGACTTACTCATATTTATATTATTACTTCCCTGAGCACGAACAGTGATGTCTGTTATACATGGCAAGTTTTGATGTTAATTTCTCGTATAGGTCATGGTATATTAGGGTAGCAATTCCTCCAGATCATGTTCTGTAGATACCGACGATTCATTAATGTCGGGGCTTGTGGGATTCATGCAGGGAATGTTTTGGAGCAGGTTGAAGCATTCCAATTTATCTCACAGGATCTTTCTGACATTGAATGGACTTTGAACACTATGGCTTTGACAACAGCTCATGGCGGCCTCGCTAGTTGGATTCCTGGTAAACATGTTCATTTGCACAGTCCCGCTACGAGTAGTGTGACCCTAAAATTCTGTGCACTGAAGGTTTGCATCACATTTGCAACTCCTGCCCCTGGAAATAAGTCACTTCTACCAGTTGCTGTTTTCCAAGTGGACACAATTGATGCAGATTTATCTTTGAATCATGGTATATTGGATTCTTTAGCTCTGGAAGTGCTTAGTATTGTGCTTTTCAGCCATGCTCCTAAGTTAAAATTGGTGCAGTGTAAAGGTGGTGATGAGTTTGCTATTCAGCCAGCACTTAAGCTCTTGGTTAATTCAGAAGGTCCAGAAATGGAGGTTCATATCTCTCTTCCTTCTACTCAAGTATGGCTCCACATCGCTGCTTGGAATGCAATAGGCCCAGTCATTGCGGCTAGCCTTAAGCAGAGCAAGCCTCAGACAGTATCAGACGATTCCGGTTTGTTAGAACCTATTGTTGGGTCATCAAAGCCACCTCCCAAGGTTGAAATTCTTGTGCTACAAGAAGATTCCGACTCCTCTTTTTCTCCACCTCCACATACCCACCCTTTGAATGCAAGGACGGCTCCTACGAGTAAACTGCAGCAACCCAAGAATGCCGCTGTTCTTGTTAAAGTCGGTGCATTCAGATTAGCTCTTCTGGTGTTAGATTCTCCCAGAAAAACACAAGAATCTGAACGAGTTGTTGAGGATGAGGACAATTTTTTAATACAGGAAATTCTACCAGGAAAGCTAATATCATGCACTTTGTCACTGCGTGTGGATGAGTTTCGATTTAATAAGGACGGCACGTGGACATTAGCAGCTGGTATTACGCAAGGGGAAGGTAATGTAGTAGATACTTTTGAGGACCAAGATGCTTTTCAGGAACTGTTCTTTCAAGCAACGGAGATAAGTGTCTCTATTGATGGTAGTTTCCAGCCGTCACCTATTGTGAGGTTCGATTTGAAACTCAATGTGGACTGCATCAACTTTTGGTGCTCATATCCCATCCTCTTGTTCTTTCGCCAATTTACTTTTGAAGAGTTGCAGTCGGGATCTGCACCACGTTTGGATGCTGAAGGCAAGGCGGAAATATGCTTACAGCATGCTTCGGTTCTGCTTAGTGATGGTCGTGTAAGTTTTGAAATTCCTAGCCTTTTGCTCTTCATTGTGGTTGCTCGAAAACACTTGGTAACATCCTCATGCTCTAATGGAAAGTCCTCACTGTGTTTTATTCTTTGATCTTTAATGCTGTAAACTACAGACTGTCACAAATTCCATTGAATTTGGTTGAGTACATGAATCTCAGTTGCATGCATATACCACACCCTCGATGAACTTCCACTATTTTATGGGTCTGATGAAACCTTAAGCTTCTGATTTGGAATACTTCATGCAGTGGAGTTGCAAAGCTCCGATTGTGGAGCTCTTGCTGGGAAATGTTATTGCTCACGCAAGCTATCGAGCTCAGAAACTGGAGGCTTCGCTGTCTTCTGATTTGGAAGCTAATTATCACAATATGCATAAGGCAGGTCATCTTTCCATCTGAGTAGGTTTTCGGGTTTCCTGCCTTCTGCTTGTGTCTGTTTTTTAGTGATTTTTAAAATTTTAATATCTTTGATTAAGCTGGGTTTGCTTGATTATAAGGACTTCGATGCTGAAAACTGCAAAATCCATGACCTATCCTGTGAATTGCACGTGCACACAGTGCATGTTTTGTGATTGCCTGTCCATTTCAATTGTTGTATTGTCCAGAGTAGACACTAAACGCTTTGCCATATCAAATCACCTCATAGTGACTGAATTTTTGAATTCGCTGTCCATGTACTACTGAATTATTTAGAGTTCGATTTTTGAAGTGATTACTCGATTTTTGAAGTGAACCCACGTAACAGTCTATGTGCAATTGTCTTAATCAGGTTTCATGGGAGCCATTGGTAGAGCCCTGGAGTGTGAGCTCCATTTTAACAGTAGAGAACGCAACTGGTGCGTCTAGAAGTCAAGACCGTACCAGGATCAAAGTTTCTTCTTCGGCTAAACTGAACATCAACATCACAGAATCTGTTGTGCAGGTAGTTAACCTTTAGAAGTTGTTGAATTGTGGTTGCAGTATTGCACTACTTGATTTTGGATGGAATTTTGAATGTTCCCTCAGTTGTTGGCTATTTAAAATCTTGACACCCAAATCGTTTGCAAAATTTGGGTTCTCCTGGAGTTTACATTCCACGAATCGTATGACATTCTGACGAGTGTTGGGGAGTGGGGCTTTAATATCTTTTATGGAGTTCTGTGTTGTAGGCTGTTTCTCGTGCAGCTGAGATGGCTCATGATGCATGGGCTGATGACTCCATGGCAAGGGATACAAGGCTGGGTAATTCAAGTCAATATGCTCCTTATTGGCTTCAAAACGATACAGGAGTTGCAATTACATATTGGCTAATAGGGTCTCGCCATAACCGTGATGACATGAACGACATGGATGGAAGTTTCGGTGGATGGGGTAGTGGGGTTGGAACTGTTTTAGAACCTGGTAAATCAGAAGCGTTGTACGAACAGGGCAGCGTTGAGGAAATCTCGAGCAGAAAAAGGAGCAGTGGGTTGCTCAGTAGTGCAGAACCTGCGAAAATGTTTGAGGTTTTATTGCAGCATCGCATGATTTGTGTTCAGATAGAGGGCACGTCCCGGCCCTCTCCACCATTATCGATAGATCTTGTAGGGTCCCGATCGTTTGAGGCTTCTTTTTCGGAGAATGAATCTGGGGATGGTTACAATCCAAGCGTGAACAGCACTCCGGGGAACCTTTCGAGGCAAAACTCATTCCAGAAACTGGAAATCGACAACCGTGACAAGGGTGACGTGTTTCGCACCCTTGTTGTGTTTGAGGTTACTATTCAGCGTTACAGCAAGTTGGTCCGCCTCTGCTCAACTGTAAGTCATTACCCATCATGAGATGTACTCGTTAACTAGCTTGAGTGGTGCAAGCTGCTTAGTGTGTTGAGTTTATATGTATCTCTTATAGTCGTGTTTTATGTTTAGTAACAAACATATGATGTGCAATTGGGTGGCTTGAGACCCAATTGTTTGATGGTTGGTATGATGAAACTAAGTACTATGTCGTGCCATGCCAGTGTGCTTCCATTCTATATTGAAGCCTGATTCATTATCATACAGACTGGGATACTTTAACTGAAAGTATATTTTCAATCTATTTTCCAAGAAATATTCATCCTTAAATGAGTGACTTGATTGGACAGGTATCAGTGGTTAACATGATATCGGTTCCTCTGGAAGTTCGATTTGACATCCCTTTTACGATTTCACCTAAGGTTTGCACTTCTAGCCCCAAGTGTCGCTCCACATTATTAGTTAGGTATGCGTCACTAACCGTGCTTACAACATCTTTGGACTTCCTTTGTTGCCCAGGTGATGGAACCAGTACTTCCAGGTCAAGTAATGTCTCTTCCTGTACACTTAGCTCAAACTGGGAAATTTCGGTGGCGACCGCTAGGAAACAAATACGTGTGGAGTGAAGTCCAGTCTATAAGGCACTTGCTACAATCATCAGAGTCAACGCAAGGACTACATCGTCCCGTTCTTTGTTATCCAAATAGCCGCACCAGCCGTCCATTTCGATGTTGTCTTTCAGTTAGTCACTCTTCCATTGCTGCTGTGGATAGTAACTTTGGAGAGCTGACGCAAGATCCCCTGGAGGTGGGAAGAGTTTCAATGGAAAGGCCGAAAGAGTTTAAGCTTTGGGATATAACACTACAAGCTCCGCTTGTTGTTAAGAATTGCCTTCCTTTGCCAGTTTCTATCACCATTGACAGCGGGACGGGTACTATAGTCAGCCACACGGCTGCGGAGGCACGTTCACTTACATATCCTCATGTTCTTGTCCTGTTCAATGTTTTTTATAGTATACATCAAACAGGATTGGATACGTAATTCTGGACATTCCCAGAGGTTGATGGAGCGGTATCTTATTTGTAATGATTTGTCAATGGATTTCAGATGTAAAGCTCAGTTAGAGGTTTAATTAGAGTTGAACTTTTCGATATCATTTTATCAGAAATTGAGGTAGCTGTGTTCAGTCTATACATGTTCTCTCAATGATTGATAGGACTGTTGATTTAGGGGGTCGAAGCTATTAGTTTGCAAGCTAACGAGCGTGAACCAAAACCTTGGTTCTTTCAAATGATTTTATGGATTCAGCGTACTGGTATATTCTCTTTTATGAAGAGTATCATTGGTGTCTTCATATGTTAACACGAATCCTGGGTTTGCAGGGGAACTCCAAGTTTGTATATGATGTAGATACTGTGCACAACCTCCATGTCACTCTTCATGTGCGTGGATTTGTTACAAGCAGTGCAACCATTATGCAAGCGGCACAATCAATTTCAGAATCTAGTAGGCGGTCAGACAAAGAGGGTCGCATTAGAGCAGTTGAACCCGTCAACTTTTTCCCTGAAATCATGTCTGGTGGGCTTCTTATATCTCTATTCTGCCTGCTTAATTATCTGCATGGGATTTAATTTTTGTTCTAGATCATGTATTTTGCTTGTACTATGTGGAGAGGTTTAGTTTGTCATTTCTTCTCCCATGCGTCTTTATATTGTGTTTAAATAAGGAGAAATCGAGATTTACTTACATCCACCCATAGATTCAGGGGCATGGGAAGAAATCCGCCCACTGCTTTTGCGTTCATAGATTTTTCTGGATAACTCAGCCCTTCAATCGAAGTGTTCGATAGTGATAATGCAGTAAAGTTTTCAGCACTTAATGAGGATTGATCGGAAAAATGTACTCTTGGCGTCACTTTTGCCTGCAATGGGAAATCGAGTTACTAGCATAGTATTGGGCTACTCGCTGATATATCTTATTGGATGTACAGATCCTGTTGTTGCTGCTGAATTGGAATTTACTATCAATATGATAAGTGGCACTCGAGAAATCTGCATAAGTGTACCCTTCTGGCTATACAATTGCAGCTCTTTCAATTTGGCAGTGATAGATGGTGATGTGGATGCTTTTTCTGGGCGCCAAAAGTACCTTCCAAAAGTTACTATAGAGAGTTGTGATAAAGAGAAACAACAGACAGACACAAGGCCAGGTCTAGCTATCTTACAGACAGGTGAACAGCAGCCTGGAGAAATTAGCTTCGGTTGGTTTCCCAAGCGTGGTATTCGATTCGTTTCTCAGAGAAAAACTTCATCTAATAGCAAGTTAATCACTGCGGATGCTCAAGAGTCGATGTCATTGAAGGGTGAAATCCTCGAGGATTATTGGAAGTTGCTAGTTCCCCACATGTATTCCCCAGTCAAAGGAACTGAATCCAGTGAACACAGGTTAAGAGCAAGAGTTGTTCATCCTGTGCACATGGAAACTCGGAACTCAATCGAGCAGTCGTGGTCACGGCCCTTCTCTGTAGATATTCCTGATGGCTCCTCCACATTGACAGTTCCTCGTCCTCAAAAACAGGGTGCATATGTGTTCTCTGTCATTTGTAATCCTGTTCTTGGATCGGGTGCTGGAAAGTCGAAAACTGTTACCTTTCGACCAAGGTAGTGTATACCCTGATAAGGCATGCTTTCTCATTTTATAAGGTCATCCTTTGTTATCTCTTCTGTTGAAGTAATATCTTCTGCAGTTGTAATATCAAATTGACCTTGAATTAGTTGTCTCCTTCCTGTAAATTCGCAGGTTCCTAGTAGCAAATTCGTGCAAGAGAGATCTTTGTGTCAAGCAGCAAGGAACCGATGCATTCGAGCGACTCCCTGTTGGTCAACATTGCCATCTGCATTGGACTGACATGAACAGGTACACTTCTGATATGACACAATTGCATGAAATAAACGATCAGGCTCATCTTAGTTGCGTAAGCAGGCTGTCTCTTCCTGATGGTAACATTTCTCCTGGTTTGCAGGACCCTGCTAGTGTCTGTGCGCTTCAGCGATCATGGCTGGGACTGGTCGGGCGGTTTTGCCCCGGACCAATTAGGTGATACCCAGGTCAAAGTGCGGAATCATGCATCTGGTGCAACACAGATGCTTAGGGTGGAAGTCAGCAATATGACGCCCTCAGACACGAGCTCTAGTAAGGGTGTTGGTCCAGGAATTGGTAACCTTGGCACCTGTCTAATTCTGCTCTCAGACGATGAGACGGGATTCATGCCATACCGCATTGACAACTTTTCTATGGAGGTAGTTTTGGGGGGCTGGATTTTTGTAGAATGTCTTCTTTGTAAATGACCACGTTGGCAAGATGTCCTTGCAGCTAACTTAAGTGGCTCAGGGACCTATATTTATCAATCATCTGTTTTGAAGTCTTCTACATTGATACTCTTTGGTGGCTTGTATCTGTAGCTAATAAATTGTGTTGCATTTGTTGATTAATAGAGAATCCGCTTTCACCAGCAGAAGTGTGAAAAAATGGAAAACATGTTACACCCATATAGCTCATTCTGTTACGCATGGGATGAGCCCTGTGACCCCCATCGCCTTGTCCTTGAGGTAATTCAACTGGCGCGTTGTTCTCATGTGCTATCCTTGTTTCAAAGAGACGTGATTCTCTATAATAGTGTTTTGGCCTTCAAGGCAGTTGTGCTTTACGATTTGAGTTTTGTTGTGTTATTTTTTATTATCTGTTGATGATTATATGTTAGGAATTGTATCTATCTTTTCAGACTTGTACGAGATTTTTAGTTGCTTTAGGACGATGCACTTCCTCAAATCCAATTAAAATTCGAATTTGGTGCACATGACCATACCCTGTTTTCGCATGTGACGGGTATTTGAGAGTGACGTTTCTGATATCCCTTGTCTTTCGATGGAAATTGCTGTCTTCAATCAGATTCCCGGTGGTGGACCTTTAGGGGTTTATGGACTTGACGAGGTGAAGGAATATTCTCCAATTACTCTGCTGTCGACTTCCCAGGTATGGCTTCATAGTTATGAAAATGAGTTTATTTTGTGTGTTTTTCAGTCAAGAATGGCATTGTGTCGATCATTCATAATGTTCTCTGGTTGTGAATCTCTTGAGGTATGGATCTGAAGGTTACCAGTATGTGTATCATTTTGCAGAAGCCTGAGCGAACATTTATAGTTTCAGTCCGAGCTGAGGGACCGATTAGGGTATTTGTTTTATACCTTCTGTGCCGCCATCGATTACATTGTCGTTTCCTTTTCCACCTAAACTGAGAATCGAACTTGGATAAATAATGGATAAGGTATACTGCTCTTCAATACTAAATATTAATGTCATTAGTTTCATTTAAAGATACGTAATAACGCTGATCGGCTTTCGTTTTGTATTTGGTGCAGGTTCTAAGCATTGCCGACACATCATTGCACCTGATGAGAAAACCCTCTGAGAGTAGTAGCTTCTTTCCGTCAAACCAACCTTTTGCAACACCCAACAGCCACGTTTTGGAATGTACTGTTACAGATACAGAATCCATGACGGAGCTCTTTGTTGACTTCTCCTATATAGGCTTGTCCCTCATCGACTCTATTCCGCAGGTAAATAACCTGTTGAGGCATCTACTTTGAATGATGGCTTGAAATGAACTGCCTGATTTTTTATGGATCAGAATCATTTCAACGTCTTCGAATTGTAGCATCATACTATTTTTATCCTTGCCATCTCTCATATTGAGACGAAGGAAACGCTGCTTCTCCTGGTAGTTCCCAGCGATGACCAGATTAGTCCTAGAAAATTTATTTCTCGACCGTTGAATCCAGGATGTTGGAGCTGTTTCAGTTGTCAAGGTATCATTCACTCTGCCGAATAGTTGCTGTAGCATGCTCTGGTCATCATGATTTAGGCTGTAAGTGCGGATCATAACATAAATTGAAATCTATACAGGAGATCATTTTCGCTTGCGCCAAGGGATTATGTTTGCAGTTAGTACAAGGTCAACATCAGCAGCAGTTAAAGCTGGAAATTTCGGTGATCCAAATTGATAATCAACTCCGTTTTGCTGTTTATCCGGTCCTGCTTTCAAGCACTTATCCGCATAAAAAGCTTGATATTGTTGACAACAGTACTCGGGTTCGGAAGGAGTTGAAGCCTTCAGAGGGGGCTTCTTTCACCTTGCTAATTGCAAAATGGCGTCACCCTGCGGGCTCAGTTGACTGCTTCCAGTGTATTAGCCTTCGGTAGGTTTACATACAGCCCCTCTCGCAAGTTAACTCTCTTCGTATCTTTTACTCAAAATGTGGGTTTCTTTTCTCTGGATTTAACTTTCTAGGGATTTAGGACATTTTTTGTCTATTATGAATCATGCTTGTCACTTCTTTTTAGAGAAGCCTGCTTCTCAATCATTTCTTTGTGAAAGTGATAATTCTTCAGTGTTTTATCCTTTGCATTTGCAGTATATTTCTCCTGCCCCGAGAATGTGCACTACAATTACAAAAGGTGTATTGACATTGCTTTTCGTGCTTTTCAGTCTCGTGCCCATGCGATTGGAGATTGAAGAACAGGTTGTTTCAAGCTTGCTCGGGTTTATGGACAAAGCAATGGAGAGTTTTCCAGGTATGAAATTGGACAAGGTAGGTTCATCAAAGGTTCCATTGTGGTCATTACTGCGGTGGAATCGCTTCAACGGCCAAGACCAATTTGCTGGTCGCCCTTGGAAATTTGAGGTCATCCAGGTCTCACCACTTCAAAGTAGAGAAGTTAGGTTTAGGAAGGTGGTTAAACGGTTGGAGGAGTACCAGTGCTGGGCATCGGTTGGCGCAGTGGAGCCAGTAGGTGGACCTCATCAAAAGCTGCCGTTGCTGGCTAGGGAGAAATCCAAGGCGTACATAGAAATTCTGGATATCAGCCCGATTGAATTGACCGTGAGGTTGGCCTGCATCTTTTCACCACAATCTAGTTATCTCTCTTAGCTAGTTCTATATTATTCGTGTTCATAGTTGTTCATTCACGAGCATTGTTCAATTGTTACAGTTCGCGAAAGCTGATTTGATTGGTTATGAATATAGTTTATGCCCTATTTGTATTAATGTTTTCCCTTGAGGGATACTGAAGTTTCTTGGTATGGCAAATTTTCTCCCGTGATGTGGGTTGGATATTAGCTTCTCAAGCACACCATGGCTGTCCAATAATTCTGAAGCGACAACAAAAAATTCTTTGCTTTGGATGACCGGGATGATGCTTCAGGTGCTCCATTCAATGTTTTCATTTCCGTTCTATCATGCTCTTCTTTGTGCTTTTCGTATCTGCATCACTGTTGTGTCTACTCTTCACATTTTCTCTTTTCGTCATTCACGCTGCTAACTATGGTAGAATGTGTTCGTTCGGGTTGGACAGCACCATGTCATGGCTATTGCAGATGCCGAAGATGCTGTCATGAATTTGCGGCGGTTGACGTTGGCACACCCTTTGGCAAGTTGGGATGCGATACGAGGGATGATTACTCGACATTATACTCGACAACTTTTCCAAGAAGTTTATAAGGTAGTCTGTCTACTGTAAAAGTGGAGTCCGATGATCGAGCAATTGTCTGATTGGGACAGGCAATTTTTGTCAATTTTATGCGATGTTTGTCTCTGGTTAATTGAAGAAAAACTGCCATTAACAGATTGTTTTACATTTTAGTACGATTGATGAGTTTTTGCAGGTAGTTGGATCTGCTGATGTATTAGGAAATCCAATACATTTTGTCCGCACTCTAGGTTCAGGCATGTGGGATTTTGTATCCACACCAGCAAAAAGTCTAAATCAGGTTCGTTGAGTTCCTGTTCACTTCTATTTTATGATTTCACTGATTTCGGCCAGTAACCTTGGAGATTTTGTCATCGGAATAGTAGATTTCCAATCAGGTCTTCGTAGGTCGTTTTCTTTGTATATATAATACGGAGTACTCCAGTATGCGTGAATTTATTCTTTATTCCTTCTATTGTTCGTGTTATAGCTTGCTTACAAAGTTTGCTGAATTCTCTTTTTCTGGCCTTGCGCTACCAGAGCCCAAGGCAGCTGGCAAGGGGACTTGTTCAAGGGACGCACAGCCTTTTTAGCAACACTATTTTTGCATTTAGTAATGCAGCTACTCGTATGAGTAAAGTTGCTCGCAAGGTATTGAGCTCTGCAAGAAATGAAGCAATCAACAGAGTTGTAAAACTTTTCGTCTTTGGCATTCGAATTGACTGTATAATGCTGCCGCATCTTCTAGTTGTTTTACATTGAATTTTGTAAAATTTTGTATGTCCAGTTCCCTAGAGAATATTTGGGTTTATTAGCCTTAAATTTTGCACCGACAGCTATGGAACTAACTACTGCATTCTTCAGACTGTTACAGCTTTTGCTTTTGATAAGGAGTACGTTGACAAAATGGAGCGCCGTGAACATTCACATGGAATGGAAGACCTCAGCGTTGTCAATGAATTTCTGGAGGTGCGTATTTCATGCATTTTTTGTCAGAATTAACCCTTAAATGCCTAAATGCTCAAGGCCTTTTCTGAGGTTCTTCGAGTTTGTTTCAAACGAAACAAACGGTCAAGGTTTTGATAAGATATATCAATTTTTTTGGAATTATAATTGTTCAATCTTATCCCTTAAAGGACCATGTGTTCAAAATTTTGAACAATACATGAACATGTTTCAAGCACAGAAAATCTTTGTTTTTTCATCCATCTAAATATTTGTAGATTCTTGTGTTAGTTCTCTTGTATTTGCACATTATTCTTTTCACAGTTTTGTTTTGCAAATCTTGTATAGTTGCAGGGTATGTCTGAATGCAGAAGCTTATGTTTTCAATTCAAGAAATGTACCTTCAAAATGATTTCAATAAATAAGTACAATAAAAAAATTAAAAAATCACCATAATTAGAACTTTACATTATGTACTCAATAAAAAAGATCTTGTGAAGATGACAAATAATCAATTCCTACTCAATTTTAGAAAGTACTTTCAATTTGTGGTTTCAAATTTTAGTAAAAAATATTGGTTAGTGTAGTAGTTGGTCTAATTGTATTGATATGCTCTATTGATCATATTTTGAAACTTCTGCTTGAAAGTAATCATTAGATCATTTTTCTTAGTTGCAATTTATAATATATCTCCACAATTTTTGAAATCTATACTACCCGAACCTTGAAGGAGTTAAACTAGAAGTGTTATGGATCACTTAGGAATTGAAAATACAACATATTGATTGAAAGACTGTAATGTTTGATCAGAACATGATTAATAATCCGAAAGGGAATTGAAGTCATTAGATCCTCTTTTTACATGTCAAATATAAAATTGAGGTCATGAAAAAAATATGAGGTTGAAGGACATAACATTTACAACCATAATCAATTTATGATTTCTCAATATCTAGTGTACAATATCAATTATTTTAAATGAATGTACTCCTTTGGTATTGGAATATGATGTATGTCTCGTTTCTGGGACGCAGGGCTTGACAGGGCTGCTACAATCTCCTGTTCGTGGAGCTGAAAGAGCTGGCCTGCCAGGAATGCTCTCCGGTAACCATCTGCAATCCATACTCCTGATACTTTAATCGCTATTCTATTTGTATTTCTTCGTCCGATTGTCCAATTTCTTTTCTACCTAGCTCAATTCATCATCAAATCTAGTTAGATTCTTCAGTTCAATCTTTGATAGTGATGAAGACACATAGCACCTCCAAGCATAACTTCGTCATGGCCCCTCTTATCTCTGCACATACTTTACTGAATAAAGCATTGCAATCTAGCTTCTCCATATCCGCTAGCTATAAGAAACAGACACTGCCAACGCCCTTTTTGATCATACAGGAGCTGCTGTTGGAGCATTGGGAGTAGTTGCAAGGCCAGTGGCAACTATTCTTGAGGTGGCTAGTAAGACCGGTCAAAGCATCGTCAATCGAAGTAGCCCCAAGCAGTGGCGGGCGACTCGCATACGTTTACCGAGGCACTTGCGAGAGGATTCTCCATTGCTCCCATACTCGTGGGAGAGTGCAGTGGGCAGGGCTGTGCTATTGGAAACCGATGGTGGTTGTTTTCGGAACGAGGTAAGCTTGTGAACTTAATAATATGTATGTATATTGCTATTCACTTGTCTTTGAACTGAATTACATGCCCCACATATGAAGTGGAATTCGGATTTTTAGCGGTTTGGGGAGACGGGCTGTTAGGGTTTGTCTGCTTTTCATGGAAGGATTCCGTATCGTTTTGAACAGTGATGAAGGCCAGATTCTTTGCCCTCAACATCCAGCCTTGCATTTTCTGGTTTTGAACTCATTGTTTAAATTTGTCCGAACAGGTTCTTATGTTATGTTTGCCTCTAGCTCATGGGAACGAGTTTGTGTTATTGACGCACACTCGAATACTCAAAGTGAGCAGTGTGAAAGTGGAATACCTATCCGGCTTCAAGTGGCACATGGAGTTAGTAGCGGCGGTGGAAGATATTCTGCACGTGGATCACTTGGGAAATCGTTTGAACATTCTGCTGGGCCCTGCCAGGCGGGAGTTCGTCAGGACTCAGCACTACTCAGGCTTAGGTCACAAGGTCATGTCACTGCCAGCTCATGAAACCCTCGAATTTCTGGATGAAATTGCTCTCCAGCAGTTCTTGGTGGTTTTGCATTTCCTTGAAGATCGTTTGCAGCACAGCCGGTCCACAATCTTAATCTCAACACGGACGCTGTAAAATTGTATATGGCACTCGCAATCTTCAGAACGCGCTGAGTGTTCTGTCCTGTCCTGTCCTGTATTGCAATGATTTCCATTTATGGATTGAACATGTTCTCGGTGTCCCATGACCCGTGACTTCCGCAGACCTTCTCGAATTGTTCCCAGTAGTAGGAATTAGGTGTCGATATCGCTTCTCGGCGCGGCAGCGGCTACCTTGCGGTAATGATATTCACGTCAAACTGGAAGCTTCTGTCCATTTGCAATACAGTAAGGAGACTTGAATCTTGTTAGTATGCTTCTGAGTGAGTTTTGAGGTGGTACTTCAAATTTTGAATGCGTCAGTATCGACTAACACATACTGTTACTATTGCGAAGTAATGACTGTTAACTTATCATTGGTCCGTTTTTTATGTCAATGCTGGCTTTCCCAGGGTTCAAGTGTCCAGAATGAGTGTCCGAAAGTTTCCCTAGGATGGTCAAACTTTATTTTTTCTTATTTCTTAAGAATGAGTGATTTTCATCTAGAGTATTTGTGTGCTACTGAAATGAACTCTACTAATGTTAGTCTACATCGTTGATTTATTTTTTGACCTCATAGGGATTTCTTATCAAAAAAATGGTACGCTGACATAGTGTATTTCAGTACTTTTAGTTTATATCGTTGACACTTGATTTTGAGATTCAAATTGATATCTTTTGAGCAAATTAAAAATGACGTCTCTGAAGTCTAGTTTCTACTTCGCCTGACAATTTTGAAAATTTCTTTAACCTCTAAATGCCCAATGGCACCAAAATCTGGTGTTTGCAAAACTTTGAAGGTAAATAAAACCTAACCAAGTTGCTATTATTAGTTGTTCGTATTTTTGGAAACTTCTTTTTGAAGTCTAGTTTAACCCCTAAAGGATCATTGTCCCTTAGTGGGGGACAAATGAGATTTCGGGTAGGTACCTACAATCTCAATTTTTGTCCTGATTTTTTGAAACTTTTTATGAAGATGGAAAAATTGATTAGCTTCATGGGGATATAATTTTTTTTCATTTGGTGCTTGGGAACAAAAGTTATGCCCAAATAAGCTCAAAATAGGGGAGAGGGGGCAGCAAAAAAAAGTTTCAAAATTTTGAATTTTTGTATTTTGTATTTTGTATTTTCTTTTTGTATTTTTGTCTACATGGAAAGCTTTGATTCATTCCATTTGGATTTGTTATGAGGAAGTTATAGACAATTTTGTTTTTCGGGCACTTAGAGAATCTTCCTAAAAAAATAACTTATAGGATTCATTTATGAATGCAAATTTTACAATTTTTCAAAAAATAAAGGTCCATATTGATTCATTTGCCTTCTAGAACAATCTCACCATTGGAATTAGTGCATTTTAATTCCATCTTAGAGATATTAATAATTTAGATTTTCCTTCTATCTTGTACCTACTTATACTTAATATTTTTTTAAAGAATCAAAATTAATTTTTTTTGTATTTTCTTTCTTTTCCAAGACTCTCAACTCAATTCTCCACCATAAAGATTTAAAGCTCAAAACTCTGTAGTGCAAACAATTAAAGTTCAAAAGGTTCAAAGTCAAATAATCTAGTCCCACAAAATGTGGAAAAACTTATTTTCTTCACTTTAAACGCAGATATCTTGCAATCTATGCAGTCAAAATTTCTGAAATTTTTTTCACACATTTTCATACTAGTTAGGTGTAAGATCCTATGGTTAGATGTGCAAAAAATACAATTTTCAAATTTTTTAACTCTTTGCTCTAAAATGGCAGTTTTGAGTGTTCTTTTGCAAAAAAAAAGGCCTTGGTCCTTTAGGGTTTAAGCATCAAAAATCTGATCTTGAAAATGATTGATTATGATTTTTCTATTCAAGATTTTGTGCAAGGGTGCCCATTGCAATCTTGACTTTCTATAGTGGTAAGGGCTCTAGGAAATGAGCCTCAAATACACTAGATCTTGGAAGAAAAATCACATTAGAAATTCATTTTAAAAAATTGTAGAGTGGATTTTGAGAAACCATAAATTGATTGGGGTGATGTATGTTAGGCCTTGTAACCTCATATTTTTTTGGTGACCAACTTTTTAGATTTGACATATGAAAAGAAGATTGAAAGACTTCAAGTCCCTTTTGCAGTTTTAACACCCTCATGATCAAACATTATAATCTTTCTATCCATAAGTAATATTGTTGTGCTATCTTTTCTTGAATAATCTCTAACATCTCAGTTTGAATTGGTACAATTACATTTCAAACAAAATTGATAAAGTTTATCAAAATGTTGGATTTTTATTCAAACAAATTCCTAAAAGTTCAAAAAAGGCCTTAGGCATTTAGGGATTAACTCCTAATTGTCCAAATATCTCTAGAATTGATGATTTCAGAAAAATCATTAGAAGTGATATTTGGAAGAATATTTTAGAATTGATTTACAAAAAAAAGTGGTAGAGTGTGAGTTGTAGACTCCATCCATTCACCAGTGCTATCACCAACATTTTATAAATTTTAAAAGGAAAATTTCTAAATTCCTTCAAAATTCAATTACAAGAAAAATATTATCATTTTTTTAGTACAATTTGTTGGATTGGATTTGAAATGAGGTTCTCTTCACATGGTGATTTTTTGAAATTTTTATGTTCTTTAAATCTAAAAACTCATTTTTGTATATTCAATTTTGAACTAGAGTCAATGCAATTTTGACAGTCACTTGGTCAACCACTTGACATAGTACTTTCACATTTGTAATTTTAGAAAAATGCATACACTTGTAACACCAAATCCAACCATTAGATAAGAGAACAATTTGATAAAGTATCTCCGTAAATTAGAATGACTTTCATCCAAGTAGTAATGAGGATGAACTTGAGGATGAACTTGAGTTTCAATTCATCATCCTTGAAGCACTTAGGGGTTAAATTGAATAAGTTGACATTTTTCCAAGGATTGCTTGAGCTGTTCCAAATAATGGTATTGAATTTTTCCTCCTCGTGATATTCTTTTAATTCCCTATAAAAAAAATAGCAAATCCATGGATAACAAAGAAAACAATTTAAAATCCAAGTCATATTCCAATGTTGAAATTTTGTACAAGTGACCACATTATTGTAGTCTAAAGTTGATAGCCTATAACTAGTTTTCAAAATATAAAACGATGTTAGACATAATTAACACATTGTTGTGTACAAAATAGGTTAGCTTTAAAAAAAATCTAATCACATTATGCATTTGGGTGCAAGTATAAAATGCTACTACTATATTGTACAAAGTATAATTTATTCACATCCAATTTATATCTGAAAACTACTTTCAAAGCATGGAATCAATGTATTCCAAACTAATATTAAAAGTGTACTCTCCATTGTAGTCCATATTTTTAAGATTTAAAATAAAATATAGATTGTTTAAAAGTGAATATTTTTATTATAAAAAGAATTTTTGTTTTTATAAAGTCTAGTATCATTGAATACCTCAAACAATGAATCTCAATTTAGAGAGCATGTTCTTTTACTAGAATTGCAATTTCATTGTTAAGAGATTTTTAAAAAGGTAAAGTTGTTGTCCTCCACATGGGTGCAAAGAAAGCTCTCTTAGGCATGCAATTGTAGACATTCAAAAACATTCTGAAATTATTTTCAAGAATTTTATTTTGGGCTGATTGCACAAAATACTTGTACTATTTTTTGTTTTATGTAGCATATTTTTTTGTTTTTTAGTCATAATTTTTGCATTTTGGCTTGAAATGACTCAAATTTTGTAGACAAGGTACTCATGACTATTATACGTCTAGTCTAATTTTTTGAAATTTTTCTTAAAATTTTTTATTTTCCATAAAATGCTCCCAATTCTAAGTCACACCTACCAATTTTTATTTTTTTTAACAAAGTAGTATCCAAAGAAACGAATTTGGAGCTGAAATTTGGAGGAAATGGTCTTGTATTATATTTTTAGCTACTCTTCAAAGTATTTCTAAAAATAGTTAATTATATATCACATAGAAGTCTACAAAGTGAGCCTCTTTCTACTTGCATTTTGAAACATGTAAAAAATTATTTTCGTGGTTTTTTGGTGAATTACCTTCTACATAGAATTGATGTAAATAGAAATTTTCTTTTAATTTTTTAAATTTTTTCCTATTTTTTCCTAATAAAAACCTCAGAGTATGTATTTTATTGAGATTTGGCACTTTTCTAGTTTTCCTACTCAAAGAACTTTTCTATGATTTTCCTTTGGTGCTTACCTTCATCTTATAGGGGTATACATTGGCCATATTGTTTTTCAATTAAAACTATTTTTCTAATTTAAAAGGATTCTTGAAAAAAGGCATGAGTATTGTAAAACACAACAAAATCGATAGGTATTTTATGCAATCGCCTTTTTTTTAAGTTTTTTAAAACCTTATTTTTATTATATTTTTTGAATTATTTTTCACTATTTTCTTAGAATTAAAAATTCCAAGAAACTATTTTTATGAAATTTTCCAATAACTTGTTTTGTATATAAGAGTAGGAGAATTTTTTTCATATGCCTAATAATTTGAAAAAATAAATTTATTATAAATATTCTACTAGTTTAGCATACTTGTATTTTTTTAGATTATTTTTTTCAAAAAGTTGAGTATCCTCAATATTCAACCCCAAAATGGTCCAAATGCAACAAAATTAATAAATATTTCATAATTTTGACCATTTGATAGAAACTTCTTTATTTTTCCTTCAAAAGAATCATGATATTTTCAATTTTTTTACCAAAACAAATATAACTTAGAGAAGACATGTGATTTTATCTTAAGAAAATGAAGTATAGAAATTTCATTTACAAATAGTGCCAAAAACTAAAAATAGAATATACAAAAGAAAGATCAATTTTGAAGATTGATTGTTGCTTCTATCAAATTGGAATATTCTTCAAAAGATGATGTTTATGATTTGGGATCAAAACATGACTTTCAAAACTTTGTAGACCTAAATATAAATCTAGAGGGGAACAATGTACTTTCACAACCTAGTGTGGAGTGAGACACCATCCAACCAGTACCAAAAATTGAAGTGCCAAAAAACACCCCCACAATGTTATGAAGGCAATAGTAAGGCTCCATCACCAATGTCACTCTTCCTCATGGTATTCTCTAAGGGATTTGGTAGACCCCACTTCTTATTAATTATTGTGACATTTAAAATCATACTTCCTCCTTAGAAGACCGCTCAATTCCTACCATGTGTTAGTCTCAAAATTGAACCCGAAAGACCTCCCAAATCTCGATCTTCTTAATAGGAAAACTTTTAAATCCAAATTCCAAATCTAAAGTGCAAAGTCCATTTTTGTGATCTAATCTTGTATAGATCGCCACAAATTACTCATTTTTTCAAATGAGACAAATATCAAGTAAGTAATGGCCCTCTAAAGGTCTAAGTCCTCTAGGAGGTTTAGTTCTCACAAACTCTACCCCCTTTGTTGGCCCACATTTTTTAACTCATAGCTAAGATCATCATGAACCTTACTATTTTGAAATCCTTGTCTCATTAACTTTTCAACAATATGTAGCAAGCCATATTTGAACAATGGATTCATTTATGAACACCCCCTCCTACTCGGTCTTTTTATATCATTTTTATGAAGTACCAATGTGGCAATATAAAATGTTATAGTGGTGCTCCAAATGTCAACATTCATCCACATATTGGATAGAAAAAATATCATATTAGCACATATGATATGTCCATTATTATGTTTTCATCTACAATTTGGCCATTTTATCCAATATTTTTTTTTAATTTGAAGTTTATAGGTGAAAATTTTATGGTTTGTTGCCATTTTGTAGCCAAATTACTTTTTTTGGTGCAATTTGGCTATATTTCACCATTAAAGAAGCCTTGACTCCCACCTCCCAATCTTAAGGTTTGCTACTAGAATGCCATATCTACTTTACACTCCACCATTTCTCTGACCTAGTCTTTTCGAAGGCTTAGGAAGTCATCTTTGAGGTCTCCCTTGTTGACTAAGGTAGCACAAGAATGCCTTGTAGTGAATGTCATGACAATAAAGTTCACAGTGGAACAAGAAGAAATAATGACATCAATGGCACTCCAATTGGCACAATAATTAAAGGCCAATATGTCTATCTGTAAATCAGAAAAAGTTATTTCAACAACTACTTTGCAATTGCGACATCATTAAAGGGTTGACAAGATTTCAACAAGGAAATGTCAAAAGAGTGTCATTTCATTCTTTACTTTTCATTTTGGCAAATTGTTATGTTGTAAAAGCAAGATGAATAGTCCATTTGGAAAATAACTATCCCAATTTAAAGATTACGGTAGAAGGTTTGACTGTTGTGAAATAACAATTTTCTCATTCAGAGACTTAGAGTGAGAAAGTTGATTTCAGAGGCACATTGATTTCTAAGTAATAGGCCGTCTAATCATGAAGGAATAAATAGTACATCTTCTTGCACTAGTCTAGAATATGAAAAGCAAATATGTGATGATAGATGACTTTCATGTAGAATTGTAGATTAGAAGGAGATTGCAATTGGTATCATTTACAATGTGGAAAAAAGAAAAAGAATGCATGCATTTCAAGCCCTAGATCTTCTCCTCTATTCATTTTCATTTTCATTTTGTTTCGGTGACATCACTCCTACGCACTATTCCCACAAGAATTTGTGATGTCATATAGCCTTAGCATAAGTGGAGCACTAGCCAAAGAAAAAGGGGGGAATATGAAATGGACAAAGTGGTATTTATTTCCCATTGCCTTTTAATTTGTCCTCTTTTCGATGCTCAACCCCACAAATTGTCATTCCATTCAAAATCAATATCTAAAAGCTCATTTTGTCATGACTTATCTTAGAGCCAAAAAAAAGTTGTATTCATTCTCAATCATGTGGACAAAAGAATTTGTGCTCACTTTGCAAACTACCACAACACCAAAAATTAGACCTCACTGGTTATTTTCACATCTTGGGATGAATACATTCTACTCTAACATGCAAGTGTACAAAGTTTTTAAAAATATTCATTATATTGTAGGTGGAAATATAATTATAGTAATGGTCATTGGTCTCTTAAGGGTTAATCTCCAATGCAATCTTTCAGTGGGTGGAAAATAAATTGCCTGATGGTGATACCTACTTATAATTGAATATGCTAAATTGCGTTTTCTAACAACCAAATCTTTCATTCATTTGACCATTTTCATCCATTTAAGAATGTTCATTTTTTCATCCAAATCCCCACTTTCCATATATGGCTCAATTGCAGAACAATATATAAGGTAGAAACACCCAAACGCATCCATGTTTTCATTCATGTACAACAGAGTTCCCTTGAAGTGTCCCTAGGCTTTTTTTTAGTATCATTCAATTGTCCCCTTCCTATTCATTAGTTGACTATTGAGTTTTTTAGATGTTAATTTCAGGTCCACCTAAGGTAAACCAACTTATAATAGGCAAAATGATTGGTTTGCCTTGTTGACATTTTTGAAAATTTTGAATTTTTTTCCCATAAGAAGACAAACATGAGAAATGGAGAGAATAATTGAAATTTTATTTTTTTAACAAAGTATGAATTTGTTATGAATTATTCAAGTGTGATGCCTAGTTAGCCCAAAGTAGTCTCTAGACTACTCCCAAACCATCAAGAAGTGTATCCATAGTAGTCGTCAGACCACCTAAATCAATAACAATATTTCCTAACATGGTTGCAATATTTTCTAACATGGTCATGACATAAAGGAATAAAAAATTAATCCTTGTTTAGAATTTATACCAGAAAGGTGGAAGTTCCTAAAGCACTCACTAATAACTCCATCACCATTACTCGAAGCATTGATTTTGGCCATAAACCTACCTAATGATGTCCTAATTTTATTTTCTAGATAAAGCCATAGATTGATGGAAAATTGTATTGGGTGGTTTTGTAGGTGATTACATTAGAGAGTTGGCTTTTCATGGGTTGCTTTACCTTATATGACAATTTCAATGGTTTAGAGAGTTGCTACTTTAAAAAATTCATAGAAATTCTTTGTCATATCTGAAAATTCTAATTTGTTTTTAAATTAATGATTTTCAATTGCTAATACTAAAAAAAATTCTATTGAAAAGTGCCTTCAACTATGTTGAATTGCTTCTATTGATGGTTTTGGGTGCTTCCATTGTACAGTATCATTGATTGCCATGACAAGTAAGTTAGTTTTACCGATATTGCAAATTTTGTGGGAAAAGCCAGATAACTTAGGACTAACTTAAGGTAGTTACACCCAAAAGCACCAAAAGTTGGGCTGTGAGTAATTGGAAGGCTAAGTAGATAATAATGAATTCAGGATTGTAAAGAGATGTTTAGAAGAGGAAGAAATGCACAAAAGAAATTCTGATTTTGACAAATATGAGACTATAGTAGGGGTACAAAGTTTTGGAAGTAGAGTATTCAAAAGCGCTCATAGTCTAAACTAAAAATCAGTAGTCACATGCACAAAGTTCCCCTTCCTAGGTGTCAGAATGAAAAAAAATGGAGTTGCAATCGTGTTTAAAACAATGGAAAAAAACCACAAATTAATAACCAACAAGCAATAGAAAAGCTTGTTAGTAATCAATGGGAATTGTCCATGTGTTTCAAAGAAGAGAAAAGAATGATTACCTTGTCAAAGAAACAAATGAACATGTGATGTGAGCTTAGAATCATGTTACCAATACCAAATGGCCAATGGTTCTTTGATGAACTACCATATTCACTTACTGACAATTTTCAGTAGATAACTACACCATTTAAGGACTTAATCTAGGGTGCGCTTCAAGGCACTGCGCCATTTTGGGTGCACCCACAGCACATAGGAGCTCCAAACTGTGGGCAAGAACCGGAGCCCTTGGGACCCCTTATCCAATTTGGGAGACAATTAATTGGAGGCTGAAGTGGAGTGGACGGAGTAGGTGGCGTTGCCCTAATTTCTGCCACTGGGCTGGAACCCTAATCGAGGGAGTGTCTGTCCGTCCGGCATCGTCGTAGGAGTGAGCGCCGTCGAAGGAAGGCGACCAATATGGCGTGCGCCAGTGTTGCACGCCATGCTCTGGAGTCAGGCTTGGTGGTGGTCGTGACCCGCAGGCGAAGAATTCCCAAACCTTTTTGCCTTCGTCGTCGCCTACTCCGTCAGTTCCCTTCCCTTCCCTTCCCTTCTCTTGCCTTGCCTTGTCCCCCCTCTCCCCCTCGCTCCCCTGTTTCCCCTGTTTGCGTCCAACTTCTTCCATGCGGCTGGCTGTTTCATTAACACAGCAACTTTCAGTTCCCAAATTCCAGCTCAGGGTCACCTGGTTGTCTGCAATCTGTCAAGTGCCGTGCCGAGCTGAGCCCAACTAGCTCGTTCGCTGGCTCGCTCGTGGCGATTCCATCGACGATGCAGACAGAGCTTTTCGACTCTCTGATGTGGTGGATGGATGGCTCCTTCCCTTAATTGATAAGTTACTCCGTGGGCTCTTCTGCAGAAGTTTGGACTCCCCAATACCCTCTTGCGATCCGAGCTATGTCGGGAAGCCCGGCAGTTGCTGCGAAGGGAAAGGAAGGGAGCTTGAAAGGAAATATGGGGTCCAGCGCTCTCATCACCACGGATCCTCCGAGGGGGACCCGAGATTTTCCACCCGAGGACATGCGCATGCGGACATGGCTATTCGACAATTTCAGAGAGGTGCGACGTTTTCGCCGTTGACCAGTCCTGCTTGGCCTGTCATTTCTGGTGATTTGGTCCCTACCCTGGGGATCGTAGGGAGGGTTTACTGAAACGTCCCATTCCTTTTTTTCATGGTGGTGTAGGTATCCAGATTGTGTGCATTTGAAGAAGTTGACTTCCCAATGGTAGAATCGGAAGAACTTTACACTCGCAAAGCGGGCGAAGAAATTGTTGGGCAGGTACTAAGCTTCTCATCTGTAGAAAGCGTGTTGGGCCGACGGAAGAAATATTGCATCACTTCACACGATTTCTTAAAACGCCCCTCACTCTTGCGCTTAAGTTTATATTGCGCTCAGTCAGGTGATATAAAGTACATACAGGATAGAGTGATGGATTTTTAGTGATGACTTCTTTCACTTGATCAATGCAGCTCTATAATTTTGAAGACAAAGGCGGACGGAAGGTCGCGCTGAGACCCGAACTTACACCTTCTTTGGCCCGTCTTGTTTTGCAGAAAGGGTCAGTTTGCCTTGGTTTAATCTATATTCTCATCGACTTTCTTTCTCTGCATTTAATTATGTGAATCTCAAGGATTGATATAGCGTTGACGTATTCTAGTCTTCTTGCTTCGCAGGAGAGCTCAGTCATTCCCTTTGAAGTGGTTCGCTATAGGCCAGTGCTGGCGGTATGAGCGTATGACTAGAGGACGTCGTAGGGAGCACTATCAGTGGAACATGGACATCATTGGTGTTCCTGGGGTTGAGGCGAGCTTCGTGCATCCTATTAGTGTTCATTTTGGAAGCCTTGTTGATTCTTCCTAATAAATGGGATGCTCTGATTTTGTGTAGACTTGGACAGAGACGATAAGCATATGTGTTGGATCTTTGGAGTACCTTGATGCACAATGCTCTGAAGCGTGAAAATCTTAACTCGAGATTTGAGAATAATCTTGCTGTTTACAGGCTGAGGCTGAGCTCTTATCGGCTGTCGTGATGTTTTTCACAAGGCTTGGCATTACATCTAATGACGTTGGTATTAAAGTTTCAAACCGAAAGGTCTGTGATCTTCTACGCTCCAGCCATGCGGTCTCATAAACTGTGTAGGTCTTATTGGTCAGAGCTCTGCTGCAATTTTGATAAATAGTTTGGGGAATATTCTTTCAGACAATCTTGTTGTCAATCTTTTGTGTTGTCGATTTGGGCACCTGAATGTCTTTCAAAGGTGGTTAGCTCAAATCGTTGCAGATATGTAAGGTTCAACAATCCAGGAAACCATGATGATATGTCAGACCTCTTGAAAATCACAGCACTGTCACGTCATGGTTGTCTATGAGGGTGAAGTTTTCCTTCTTTCTTGTGTAGGGTTTCGGCTGAGGTGTGAACTTCCTAATATCACGTTCTTGGTACAATCCAGGTGCTGCAAGCAGTTCTGGAGAAGTACGACATCCAGCCTGATTCCTTTGCAGCTGTCTGCGTGATCGTTGATAAGGTATAGCATATATTCTTTTCAAATGCGAGTTATTGCCACATTTCCTTGCACGTTAGTTTGAACTGTCAGCGGGAAGGTACGACTATATACAATGTCGATCTTTACTCTCCAGATTTTCTGATTCTTGGTTGGCTTCCGTCCTCCTCAATGATGCTGCCTGCATATAAGGTAGAATAATGCCGTCAGTCACCTAATTAATTCCCACATATACTGATTCCGACATCTCCTGGATTAGCTTCAGTCATCCATCCATTACCATAATCTTAGCAACCCTTTAGCATCATGACAATGCACATGGGAAGGGAACATGGAGAGAACATGTCAGCGTGTGGTTTAGCATGGGTCTACCCATGCTTTACCAATTCAATTCCAACAAACTTTGAAAAATCACTGAAAATTCCTTTCTTGTTTGAATGGCTTCTTTCTACTTTCAAATGGCTTCTCTCCAACTTTTTAATCCCTGGAAAATATGTGAGTTGACAAATAGCTTCTCCATGCTACCTAGATAGCAAATCTGGGTGGTAATAGGCTGATCTACCTCATGCTCCACACAGAGAATTGGATGCGGATTTACAAGACAGAGTTTATAAGATGCAGACTGCACATCACACATTTTAGAGGGAATTTTCAGTTCCTTCAAGAGAAAATTATATACGCTCACTATGTTCTACCAATCTTTGTTTCAGTTGGATAAACTACCGAGAGAGGAAATCGTGAGTGAGCTGGATAAAGCTGGCGTTCCTAGTGAAGCCATTGAAGGAATCTTGGAAGCACTTACGCTTCAATCTTTTGATGATCTTGAAGGTAACGCTTGTAATGTGATTTCAATGTGAATGCTGGTGTAGGATCTACTTGTCTGAAGGTCAGCTGTCAAATCTGCACGGTTGTTAAACCTCATGTGATTGACTAAGCAACTTTCATGATTTTGTTCTATGTAATGATTTACTGCACCTACAATGTCTTTATTTTTTGGATGGATATGTAATTCTGTATATATGATTTTGGAATACTTTTATTGACTTCTGATCTGGTGGTTGCAGCTTTAATTGGGGCAGATAGTGGTGCAGTCGCAGAATTAAAACAACTTTTTGCCTTAGCAGAGGGTTATGGTATCCAGGATTGGCTACGCTTTGATGCTTCAGTGGTGAGAGGCCTAGCGTACTACACTGGGACTGTGTTTGAGGTGAGGTTTTTCCGACCCGAGCTTTTCTATGAGTGAAACTTTTCTTGACTTTGCAACAGTGAATGGAAAGTTTCGAAGGTCTTATGGAGGGTTCTGTGATACCAATTTTCTGTGTGAGCTCATCCCCAGTACGGTCTCGTGCTACTGTTTAATTTGGGGAATGTGTTCTAATGTTGGTCCGTTTTAGGGTTTTGATAAGGACAGGAAATTGCGAGCTATCTGTGGAGGTGGTCGTTATGATAGGCTTCTCTCCACCTACGGGGGCGCTGACACACCTGCTTGCGGATTTGGTTTTGGAGATGCTGTCATTGTTGAGGTTCGTAAGCACTCCCGGATTCTAATGTTCAGACTTATGGCTTGCACCTTGCACCTTGCACCTCAGTGGTGGGTCTACGTGGTCATGCTAGTTTCACTCATCCTGGAACTTGATTAAGGATGCCGGTTCACGTACAAGGAATGTACTGATACTAGCTTGTTGCTGCAGCTGCTGAAAGAAAAGAAGTTGCTTCCTGTGTTTCCTCACATAGTCGATGATGTTGTGATGGCGTTGGAGGATTCACTCAAGGTGCCTGCAGCAGGAGTTGCTGCTCGTTTGCGCCATGCTGGTCGGGTTGTTGAACTCGTCATTGACAAAGGCAAGAAAATGAAGTGGTAAGCGTTTTGTAGGTGGTCCTTTTATTGTCTTTCTTTGAGATAAAATCTTAGACTATCTCAATTTGACGTGATTGCTCAAAGAGCAGCATGGGCGGAAATATGCTCTCATTGGACGCTATCCCTTCATCATGGTACATAGTAAGCAGACAAATTACACAGTAACGTGGCAATCTATATCTTCTCCTAGATTCGTGCAGAACCTCAAGTGCATGATCTGCTGATGATCTAACTAGGTTCGTGTAGTGCTGTGAATGCCGACGAATGCATTCTCATGTCAGTGGTGCTTCATACAGGGTATTCAAACAATGCGACACGCTGAAGGCTAAGCGTTTGATACTTCTAGGTACAACCGAATGGGAGCAAGGGAAAGTAAGCGTGAAGGTTTTGGGTGCGCGGGAACAGACACTCAAGACAGTGGATGAGCTCATAGCAGTGTCATAGCAGTGTCATAGCCTGCCTTGACGGAAGTAGTGATAGTTCTGTGACCATGAAACGGCCAACACACATTCTTTGAGAGGCTGGCTTCTCAATGAAGGCCTCTTGTGTATGAGAAGTATCTCAGCAGTAGACAATGTCTGCCATACGAAGTTAAAATTCTCAATTCCATAAATCATAAGGGCATTCTTGTGATAATTTTCAAAAAACGTCAGTTCTGGCCGGGTATTCTCGTTTTTCTGATAGTGGATTTAGCCGGATCAGCGTAATAGGTGATTGGACACTTCATTGCATTGGAGAACCGCCCACTTCGGCGGTGCTCATCAGCTTCACCTCAGTCGGATAGTGGCATCGGATAGTGGCATACCGTGCAGGTATTACTAAATGTACATTCTTCGGTTCCCGAAATTTTTAGGAAGAAACTTCAGTTACTTGTACTCCGCGGCCCCCAAAGTTCAGTGTCAGAGTACTGAAGTTGCTACTCATATATCAAATCACTGACTCCCTTATAGATCATTGGTACAAGATACAATCTCACGAATTGTTTCATTACTGTACCACCACGTGATCAATGTTAGCTCATTTGAAGCTTGGTGCGTGCGAGAAGTTTATTGTTGGTTGTACTGTGCAGTGCCGCAGTGCAGGTGCAGATGTAGCATTACAGTTCATGTAGAATTGTTTCAGACGGACGCTTCACCAGCACGACCCAGCTGTAAGTAACAGGAAGTGGACACGGAGTCCCAAGTGGAACAAATTTCTAAACTGTAGGACTAATATGATAACTTATCCTAATAAGTTCTACAGGTGAATGATGTGAGTCCCGTAGCTCCGAGCTCTTCATGCGTGCCATGTGATGCCAATTCAGGAGAAGGGGCATGAAAAAGGCTTCGTGTGCTGGAAAACAGAAGGGGACATGTGGCGGCCTGGAACAGCTGCCCTTCCAGAAATTGGCCAGGCATCCTGTGAGTGCACCAGAAAGAAAGAAATAGGCCAAGACTTCAATCCACCACAGCCGTTAACTTATATTAGGTCCGACCCCACAGCCACCTTCACTTTTCCAGCTGCGTTGGGCCCGTTGGCCGTTATGGTTTTAGTTGCACTTAACCCAGAAAGGACGCCGCGGACGTTTATCAGGATGATCACCCATTTCCGATCACTTAAGTAATTAAGCCTATCTGCGGCATGGAAAAGTTCAGGAAAAAATTTCCCTGTGTAGAGAAATAGATTTCAGAAGGATTTCATAATTTTCTAAATTTTTCTCCTTGAAAACAAAATTATCATGAATTTTTTCTGTGAAGATTCTATTTGTCCCATTCTCGTTATGTAGGCAAACCTATTTCCAACCATAGGATGGTTCCAAAATCGATCTAAGGTTTCCTATGTAGACAATGTGATCATATAAGCTTCCAATGTACACCTCCTGGACATTTTTGTTGTCCCTAGGGTCTTGTGATGCATGAGCTGTCACCTACAATTCACCTGATCGGAAATAGAGCTACCTATACTGCAAAAATGGGAGACTGATTGGAAATGGGTGATCTCCTTTAGTGTCCAATGAATGACAAGGCATTCTCCTGTGTAGGACAGAAATTTGACTATTCATCCTTGAAATTAGTGGTGGGAACTCGGAAGTGGAGAGTCTTTTACAGTAACTTACTTTGACTTTTGTTTTTTTTAATACCAATTACTCCCACGGTTTCAGAAATGATGATTTCCACATGGATCCCCCACATCCTTCCAGGGTTAAACTGAAAAGCCTTAATGAGTGCGGATTGCCTGCCACTGACGCAGACTGACTTCACATCTGAAGGGCGCCCTTGCTCTTCCCAGGCCGGGGTGGATTGACCCCTCGCTGGTCCCCAAGGGAAAACCCTGAAATTTTTTTATTTGTCACGCATGATAAAATTTGCAAATTTTGAATTCATATTTGCAATCAGAGTCCCCAAATGAGGAAAGTGAGCTAGAGAAGATAAATCGATGAAGCATAAAATAGGGGGTCTTTTTATTTATATGCACCCTTGGCTTGACTAAGGGGGGAAAGCAAGGGGGGAAAGCAAGGGGGTCAATCCACCTCAGCCATTTTGCCCCTGTATTTTATCCTTGGGGAAAATGCAGGAACCTCTTATTTTCTGCACAATTTTCTTTTTTTGCAAATTTGGAGTTCATATTTGCAATCAGAGGCCCCAAATTAGCTATGAGGGCCCTAACAATAAAATTATTACAACACTAAATAGGGGGCTTTTTTTTACATTCACCCTTGGTTGAACCTCTACAAGAGGCTCGTCGTACAACTAAGATGGAAGGCTCATAAAGCTTCCATCTAAAGGAAAACAACCCTCAATGAAGAAATCTATAATTGGAAATATTTATTTCATTTTTTTGGTAGGAAGAAAAATGAAGAACACATCAATGACAATTTTTATCAAAAATTTGTGATTGTGCATGAATTAGAAACAATTATTCAAAGTGGAAGGGGTGTAGGTCGTTACTTATGCTCATAGGCTCCACCAATAATCAATGAAAACATGGCTTTCAATAGGACAAAGGGAGTCCAGAAAGTGATAATATGATGCTTAGGTTGTTCTTGTGAGTCTTTAATGTGTCCACATCACAAAGTTTACAACCTACAGTTTGTCAACAATTATTATGTGGTTATCGTTGTTTCATGGGTTCACACATTAACCCCTAAAGGACCAAATGGCATTTTTTGGCAACATAGCAATTTGGGGCAGCTCACTACAAGTGGAATTTTTAGTTTCTTTCTTTGAAATTTTCACACAACATGTGCCCGAGGAGTAGCTTTAAGGCCCAACAATTTCCATAACTCTTGAATACATGGTTAAAAACTTATTGCATGATATGTAGTTTTTATTACTCGGCGGGCAGCCTGGGCAATAAGAAAAACTTCTTCAAAAATCACTTTTTTTAAAAAGAAAAATTTGAAATTGATTTTCTAGATTTATATGTACGTGGAAAGCTTTGAATCATCCCATTTTGATTTAAGAGATGAAAGTTATGTGGAGTTTTAGTTGTGGGTAGTTTATGGATAGTTATGGAATCTCCACTCTAAAATAAACTTTGAAGACCTTTATTTAACTCAATTTTCAATATTTTTGGAAGAAAATAAAAACTTTTGGTGTATACTGTTTATTAAAACATTACAACCAATTAGGATTGGCATTTTTCAATTTCATAAATAAATTGTTAACAATTTAGTATTTTGAATCATTCTCTACTTCATACTACTTACTAATTTTTTTCTTTATGTTGTAAAATTCCAAATGATGTAAAATTTTTCAAGAATCTAGCCAACTTACCTTGAAGAATGAATCCAAAGAGTTACAACCATTTTGGACATTTTTTCGTAATGATTTGACCTTGTGAAGTGCAGCTGCCCGGATTTCCGCAGGGCAAAAAAAGGGATTTTTGTCACTTCAAACACTAATATCTTGCAATCTACAAGGTGAAAATTTCTGAAATTTTTTCCGCATGTTCTCAAACCAGTGTAATACAAGATCCTACGGTAAAATGTGTCCAAAAATGTTTATTTTTCCAAAATTTGGTACTTGTACTAGAAATAGCAATTTGGGAGCATTTTTGGTGAAAACATAGTCAAAAACCTTTAGGGGTTTATATACAATTTAGCACATCATTACAATGCATTATTTTACAATTTATTACACCGTTACGATGCACTAAATTGTATATTAACGTGTGAACCCATGAAACAACAATAACCATATAATAACTGTTGACAAACCGTAGGTTGTAAACTTTGTGATGCACTTGATGTAAAAAATGACACCATGGGCATGTCTACACTCCCCACTAAAAAGGTTTATGAGGCATTATTTCATAATTCAATCCCCACTATTAATAAGATTTTATTGCACCCCATTAACTATACTTCAAATTTAGTTCAAAGTATTTTAATTAAGAACTCACTTCTGAGTGAAGAGTACACATCTAGTCACCCCTAAACCTAATGAGAACTCTAAAATTATGCACATAGAACCATAGTTTATCACCACACAAAGTTTCTTCTATATAAACTCCCCTTTGTTCTATTTCTGGAACTTTTATAAGGGAAGTTTCTAATGCCCGAACTATTTTTGAGCCATCTCATATATAAGCTCATCCCACAATGACCATCTTCACGAAAGGGAAGCTTCACTTGGCTTACTGTAACTGTAACTAAAGTAGACAAAAGCTAACCTACTACTTCTCTTCACCTTCCATTAGTCTACCTTGTATTGTTGCCACAATCAAAATAAAAGTAAAAGCATTTTTCTAATTTTTTTATTCATAAAACCTTCAAAATTCAATAACTTTCACAATGTTGGTCCAAATGCTACGAAACAAAGCCCATGCACCCTTCCTGGCTGAGGGCTTCTCAACGATATGAAGATTGTGGCCGTGGGGCTCATAGTTTGGGAGATCTCAACATACCAAAAAAAAAAACCAAAAAAAAATAACTTAAGGTATGGACTATTGTCCCCAAAGTGGCTCTTGAAGTGGTCCAATACGACCTTCCATTGGTTGTTTGGAATGGCTCCTACCTTACAAATGCACCTCAAGAAGTTGTAAGTAACAAGCCTTTAGGGAATGTGATTTGGGGACTTTCTCAATGCCCTTCAATTAAATACTTTGAGGTTTGTTTAACATTAAATTTCAAGTTGATGACCATGGAAATCATCCCTTTTAGTGTTGATGGACATCATCTACTTTAGAAGGAAAAAAAATACTCATTGGAGGTCAAATTATAGTGCAAGATCTCCCCTTTTGTGCACAAAATTCCATGGATCAACAATTGCACTTCTGTCCTATATAGAAAGATTCTTTGTCATTCATCAACAAGAAAAACGGTTGCAATGTCGTTTATAGGCTAACTCTAAAATGTTTGCAGAGTCCAAATGTGGCTTTAGGATGACAAAAAAAGGTTGGTTCACTTGGTTGGAGGATGTAAAACAACATATTTTCATCCAATTTTTTATGGTTAGTTTAGAAGATTCTTCTTGTCATGACACACACAAGAAGGACCTTATGTGGTGTCCAAGAATCCAACAAAGGAAATGAAGCTTGATGAGTCTAGTTTCCCCTCCACTTTCAAATTAATTTTTTAATTCTTGAAATAGAATATTTTAATGCATATTGAACATTGGACGTATTATCATGGTCTAATGATTTATATTTGTAATTTGATATGAAAATTTTGTTTACACTATAATATGCACCTGTGGAGAAAATTTCAGATTTTTCGAGCTAATTTTGAAATGGATATGAAATTTCTTCACTTATTCTACAAAAAGTCATGGTAATTTGAAATCATCACCAATAAACCTGAAAACTTTATGACTTATAGAAGACATTTGATTTCATCTTTGAAAAATAAAATGAAAAAATTGTCACTCAAACTTACTTTAAAAATATAGAAAACAATGGAAAAATACTTAAGAGGGATTTATACATGGTTATAGGCTCCTTTCTTCCAAGGTTAAGTCTTGACTTTGGAAATTTATAGAAAATACAAAAAATTTCCAATTTAAAAAAAAATATTAATGATTTTGTATGGTCTAAAGGGCAAAAAGAACACCTCATTGTAAATTTGACTCTATTTGTATACACCAATTGAAATGAACTGTAAGAGATATTTATCCCCTCAAAAACACCAACCCATTTCAAAAAATGGACTAGCACGGGGTGAACAAAATATTTAAATTAAAAAAATCCAACAATGTAGTGAGATCAAGTAGGCTACAACTATGTCTATGAATACATGGTCTATTTGTACAAATATAGATATGTATACATTTATTAACAAGGATACAAAATTAGCCCATATTTTAGATAGCCTCTAAAGTCTCAATGCAATTTTTTTGGTCAAAATGTACATGAGATTGTCATTTCTATTGCATTGAGCCAAAAAAAAGCAAAAATAAAAATTTTGAATATTAAATCATAGGATCTTACACTCAACTCTATAAAAACATGTGATAAATTTTTTTGTGACCACATAGATTGGATGATATTAGCATTTGAAGTGAATTTTTTTTTGGGGGGGGGTCAATTGCCACACAAAATTATCAAACTTTGAATGTGCTTGACTTTTGTTCTCACACTCTAGATTTTGATTTAAAATAAAATTATACTTAGATTTGAATCGAGGGTCTCGATAATAAAATTTAACAATAAAAACTTTATTTTGATTATTTAACCCCCAATTGAAAGTCCCATGTGCAACTTGCTTCTTCTTAAATTGTAAAAATTGAGTTCATAAATAAATCCTACAAGCTATTTTTTAATTTCGCATTAGTGAGAATTGAGTCTAGTAATAAAGCCAACATTGAATTTTTTTTTTCCACAAAAGTGCTCTAAATCCATGAAAAATAAAATTTTCTATAAATTTCTTGTCACTTATCCAAATGGATTATGTAAAAGATTTCCATGTAGAAACAAATTCAATTAAAAAATAATAAAATTTTATTTCTAATTTTTCTAATTCTTTTTGTTTTCTAATTTCAATTATTTTTAGATAGGGTTGTAGAAATTTTGTTCTTGGGCACATATGGAAAGAAAAAATATATTAATAGAAAGATAATTTATTTTTCTATCTTAAGAAAAAATTTCAAAAAATCACAACAAAAATTGGAGTTACATAAGTCTATTTGAATTCCCATTCGTCTTATGAGGGGGCTTTGGGGGACTTTAGAAGTTAACAACCTAAGTTGATACTGATATATTAATTCTTGAATGTTGAAAAAAAAATTCAAAATTTGATTAGGGTACATGACTTCAATATTAATTAAAGCTTTGACACACTAAGTAACTATTCTCTCAAAAACACAAACCAAAGAGTACCTTCACTTTCTAGTCAATCTTCATCCTTCATGAGGTGTAGTCCTAGGGTTGGCCCTGGTAGATATACATAAGGTAGGGACACCTAAAAGCATCACTTTTTTTCATATCATATTTACTATTTTTAGACTTAATAATTTTTTATATTTTCTTGATGGAAGAGAACTTCAATGCGCCAAAAAAATTTCATTTTGATACTCCATGCAAAAGTTATAAAGTATCAAAGTAATTTTGGTAGATATTCTAAAATCTTTTTTTCAATGGAGGTAGATACTATTGATTAATTGGATGTTTATCTAATGAAGATGGTGCTTTTGGATTAGTAGTACATTTGGATATCCCTACTTTCATAGTTATTTAGGTATTTTTCATTCAAAAACTATTCTTCTCATTTCAAAATATGTGCAAACCGATTATTGACTAATGTCTAATTTAGAGTTCTACTTTTGGATACAATTTAGTTTTGTTCCATTCTAATGTAGTTTTTATTGCATTGAGTGTGCAATTAGGAGTCAAAGTTTTGAAATTGGAAATGAAAGGTTTGGAATTGGATTATGAAGTCACCATTTAATGAATTCAATGAACTCACAATGCAGCTTCTACACATGATAAAATTGTTCATTGCACAATAGGGTGCTTTTGGATTACCGTTTGAACCATGCAAGGAAGTAGGAGAGACACATTAGAATTTGAAAGGATAAAAGTAGTCCTTTCCTTGGTCTACAATGAAAAGCTATATGTTTTTGCTTTGAATGCCTATAATATGTGGGTTTTTTCCAAAAATGAGTAAACCAATGTATATGTGAAATTAATCCAAGTTTATCGCTTTTATAAAAACATTGTGAATTTGATAATTGTATCTATGCATAGTGACCAAACAATCTAGAATGGACTTCTTATCTTGACCTTTTGAGACCCAAATGGCTAGAAAGTGTTTTTTCATAGAAAGATATACAGAAATAACTCATAATTTGAAGAGAATTGGAAGTGAGTTAAGAAATGGAGGTTACTTATTTTTTTTAATAGAGAATGAATTGGAGCAATCTAATTTGGAAAATACAATTATATGCAACAATTATTTGTGTTTATATATGGCTATGTTTTCCAATTACCATATTATACACAAAAAGATGTAGAAATAATTGCAACTAAGGTGTCCCTCAATTTGCTTCTTGAACAACATTGGCCATATTTGGAGGAGAAAGAAAATGCAAAAATGGCACAAGTGTACGGGTGCTTTAATTTCTAGAAAGAAATATAGCATATATTATTATATGAAAGCAATGTTTTCATTACATTCACGCATAATGGTCAACAAAGTGTGTTTTTTTAGTCTTTTTTCTACCTTCTTTTGTAGATGTTGCTTGCAACTACCTCGATGTAAATGTTGATCAATCACAAAACGAAGCACAATTGAACTCATGTCAATTTTTGTCGATTACAAGTAAAAGATTATTTATGTATACATCTATGTTAAGTGTTTCTCATACTAAGTATGTATTTTTATATATAGAAGGTGTATTTTTTAATATCAATTGCTCTATATGAATCATGAAAGAAATGTCTACCAAATCCAAAGGTCCTTGAAGTGAATCTTTTATGAAGTTGTTAGTTTTACAAGCCCATATTTACACATTTTTTATAGGTTGATGTCAACAACATTGTAAACACTGTCAGAAAACTCTACATTCTTGCAATCCCAACAATGGATCATCCTAATTTTTTGTTTACCAATTGTCTATCACTCATTCTCCAAATTTGGTACAATTATTTTTTTCACTTCAGCTCCCCTATCCTCAGTAATCCCACATTTGCTAAAGATTCGGTCTATATTCTTGTTCTGCCCAAGACAACCTTGTACCTTGAAGGGTTAAGCATAAGAGCATCTTCAATGCTCCCCCGGTAACTAGCTGGTGCAACGATACATGTCATTAGCTTTCACATCCACTTTTTTTTTACTGTGTCTCTTTGCAGTGCAAGCGCCTCAAACCCACAACAATACTTGAAACCCTAAACGGCACAGATGAGTTGGTGATAGTGCAGGAGGATTAAAAAGGATCGAACATTTTTGATCTAAAGAGGATCAATCATAGTTTACACTAGCTAGTATACACATTTTGCACATATCGACATGATTCAACACTAGCTAGTATAGATGATCAATTGCAAACAACCTGCCTGTATACAATCGACATTTATTATTGGTGTTGATACAATCCTGCAAAGCTAACATCCAATTCTAGGGTGTCCACAACCACCACCATACCATTGTTGATCAATTATCAACTGTGATTGGATGACCAAGAGATTGGTTACTTCACATTCGCTCATCTTTGGAGATAGTGTACTGTGGTTGGGATTGGAATATTGGCAGGGTGGTCTTGAAGTTTGAAGCCCATAGAACTCCTAAAGTAATTGAGATGGTAGAAAACATTTGTAGTAACTCTTGCACCTACATGATCTTGAATCTGCCCTAAATGGTTGCAATTATTGCGGTTGACCAATGAGTGCAGAGGAGTTTGGAGGGCACATCAAAGAACCAATTTCTGCCATGTGAGAGCCTGGAAATGTTGAGCCCGTGAAGGTAATGTGGAAGGTGTTATTTGCATTGGGTCAAATTTTTGTCGTGTTTCTGTAAACCATGTAGGACTTGCTATTGTAGTGCAGCCATAGAGGGTAGACTAAGGATGATCTAACCCTTCAACTGTAATGAAAGATGGATCAGAATGTGGCTGGTAGGCTTGTACTTTTGATTTTATTTTTCAATGAAACCTTGTTTCAAAACAAAACAAAACATGGATGAGAATGATTGTAAGCTACAATAGTGGAGTGAATGGCATTGTGGCGCATCAACAAAGTGATGTGGGGCTTGTTGATGTTCCAAAAGGTTAATGTGTTTTGTCACAATGATCATATGCATACTTTTGAGAGTCATTTGACTTCAGACCATCCTAATCCACCACAGTTGCATGCCTGAGCGCCCTAGTGCCTCAAATCTAGCCTCTCCAAAAATAGAGGTTGCCTTATTTGGCTATTATAATCTTTTCAATTAAATGGTGAAATCATTTGTCTTTTTGCCCACATGCTCTAGGCTTGTCTCTACTACTAATCAATATAGTCAATTTTTATGGATCTCATTTTGGGTGATAGTTTGATTGGAATGAGTTAAGAAGAATCTAGACTTCAAAAAATAGGTTCCACACACTTAGGGGTTAAGGTTTGTTTGGGCTTGGTTTTAACCCTTAAATGCCCAAGGCACCAAATTTTGGTATTGATAATACTTTGAAGTTAGATAAACCTAACCAAGTTGCTATTTTTAGTAGTTCATATTTTTGAAAATTCCTTTTTGAGGTCTAGTTTAAGCATCAAAAATCTAATTTTGAAAATGATTGATTATGATTTTTCTATTCAAGATTTTGTACAAGGGTGCCCATTGCAATCTTGACTTTCCATAGAGTTGGAGGCTCTTGCAAATGAGCCTCAAATACACTAGCTAGATCTTGGAGAAAAATTCACATTCAAAATTCATTTAAAAAAATTGTAGAGTAAATTTTGAGAAGCCATAAATTGATTGGGGTTATGCATGTAAGGCTCGTTAACCTTATATTTTTTTGGTGACCAACTTTTTAGATTTGACATCTGAAAAGAGGATTGAAAGACTTCAAATCACTTTTGTAGTTTTAACATCCTCATGATCAAATATTATAATCTTCCAATCCATAAGTGATTTTGTTGTGTATTCTTTTCCCATATGATCTCTAACATGTCTAGTTTGAATTTGTATGTACAAATAAAAAAAAACGATACAACTTGTCAAAATGATGGATTTTTGTTCAATTTAGAGCAAATTCCTGGAAGCTCAAAAGTAGCCTTGAAAAATTTGGAAATTGACATTTGAAAATTGAATTCTTGAAATATTTCTTAGTAAAATCTCCTTGAAAGACAAATGGAATTGGCATCTAACCTATAAACCTAAGTTGTTTGATACTTTTTGGAGCTTTGTGGAAATAATTATAAATTTATGAAGTTGAAATTGTAATGGTTATTAAAAGTGTCCACTTCTTGAAATGTAAACCGTATTTAAAAATTGATGGTACCATGAAAAAATAACAAATACAAATAATATCCATTTGAGGAGGTGAGCAATTTTAGAACTTGAATACCTTATGGATGTCCTACCTTATTAGTGCTCCATAGAATGAACATCAACTAGAACATTACCATAAATACAAAATTTTCTTTTTTGTGAAAATGTACAATACTACAATCTAATAATATTCAAAGTGCAATAATTGAAAATAATGAATTTGGTAAATTAGTGTCATACACACTATTAGGACAACTAATATAACTATCCACTATGTGGTCAACATGTTAGATCAAAATCATTAATCCCTTCAGGACAATAAACTCTCATGGAGCTTTTCGAAAATTTAGGCAAGAGCATGAGAAGCGAGGCTTCTACATTACTTTTTGAAATTTTTAGTGAAGCTTTTTCTTGGGGCAACAATTGATTGCCTTGACTAAATAAGTGGGGCTTCAGATGGGGGGTCATGAAGGTCTTCCAGATCTATTGTTTGCGTACAAAGAGCCCCATTACGAGACTATTGATATACACAAACAATATGCTACCCAAAATGCTGTCAAAATTTTAATTTTGTTGGGTCTTTTGGCAAATGAAGCCAAAATGATTGCAAGAAACCTCAATGAAAATATGATGGAGAGTCATATCATAATCATGAGAAGAAAAATGTTATGATGTAAGAAGTTTAATTAAAGCTAAAATTATGTGCAAAATGGAATCTCGAGTGGAATCTTGCACACCGAATTGTGACAATGATTACATATGGTAATCATCAATATTAATCATCAATGTGAAGTTCTAATTTGGATATTCTAACACTTCAAAAGAAGAGTCTTGAAGCATAGCACAAAATGTTGTGGCTCTAACACCTAGATGCCTCTTCAATGGCTATTCATCATCAATGCAATCTTCCTACCATTTGTAATAGTTGAAAGTAGTCTACTTCTACTAATGGCCTACAATCAAAGAGACATTGTTAAAAAATTACAACAATGGCAAGCACTTGAGAAGAAGAAGTTTTGACATTTAGTGAGGGGTTTAGAAAATGGGTTAGGCAAGCCTATCATGCTGCTTATGAGATCTAGCATTGGAGGGAGGAGATTGGTCTTGTAAGGAGAAAGGTGCAAACTCTCATTGCTTTCTTGCAACCCAACAAGTTTGATGTACAACTAGTTCTTCATGGTACACAAGCTTGGCCCAAGAAGACTACTTCCAAAAATTTAGGCACCACTATATATTATCGTCTAGTAGCAATGGTGCTAGGGTGGAGAGAGGGGAGGCCTATTGACAAGAGAGTGCTTGTAGTCAAAAGACATCTCCAATTATACTACTTCCAAAAGAGATGCCAATAAAGACACATACACTAAGGTGGAAGAGAAAGGGGATAAACAATTAATTGCAAGTCTTCTTTGACTAATTTCATTTGCTTTGCCATCTTTCAAAGAATCATCGGTATAGTGAATGCTATTCAAATTGAAGAGTTTTTGAGCTTCTAGGTTTCTTATTTGAGCAAATAGAGTCATCATATTTCTTTCATGATGCAATGTTCTTTGAGAAACTTGATTGACTATGTAGATTGAATTGATCCCTTCATTATGAGGATCCAATTTATTGCCATTTTCTACATTACTAAGCAATTGTGAAAGAAGAAAAGTTTTTTTTCACCAAGAAATCACTTCAAATTTGTAGCTCTCAACATACTTCAAGGCTCCACAATAATACTCTAGATTGTATACAATTCTTATTGCTCCAAGCAACAAATTGTCCCCACCATGAATTCTATCGGCTCAATCTCTTCCATCTCCACATACACCCTCCACCTCCAACCAATTTTGACCCAAGCAACCTTTTTACATGAACCTTTTGACCCTAGTGTGTTTCAAACACTTTGTAATCACAACCAAGACTATTTGCACAATCAAGAGTTTTAGACTATAGGTAGGAAGTAAAATTGTGAAGATCTTTCATAAGACAACTTTCATGAAGAAAATTGTAAGGGAGAAGATGCTCTCAATTTTATGCCAATAGGAGGAATTATGGTGGCCTTTGTAATTACTACACAATGTGGAAATACACATCAATTTTAGATTTAGCAAGTGAACCCCAAAAGAAGAATTTGATGTCTAAGCAAGGTGCCTAGATGGAGTCGTTGTTGCAATGGCAATTGGAGGAGGGATCCCTAGCACAATCTTTGGGTACGACATAGGAATTGGAGTGGGGAGCCCCATGGTTATGTGTACGAGATGTGGCTTTCATGTGGACCAATTTGAGAGCTTAATAGGGAGTTTGAATGCCAATTGGGCTAGGGAGAGAGCGTCACATTCATGAGTAGGGTAGGCTTTGGAGGCTTGGAGTACAAGCCCCTTGTTGGAGGTTTTGGGGGTCATAGACTAGAAGAAAATTGCATAGCAATTGAGCTAGTTGATTCTTTTTGTAAATTCTAACAAAAAACAAAAAATCTTTGTTGACAAAAATGCGGTTTTCTGAAAACTACGTTTCTGTCAATGCAAGTTTTTTGTTTTTTGCTAAAATTTACAAAAAGAATCAGCTAGTTCAACACTACTGCAATGCAATTTCCTTCTAATGATAGGGGAATTATAGGAAATTAGGACTAATGATTTCAAGTATGGACATGGATTAAGAAGATGTCATGGGGATGAAAAAAACAATGTACAAGGGAAGAACATATATAGTTTTAGATAAGTTGTAGAAAAAATGCAAAACATGGCTCCAATTTTAGAGTCCCTTTGTTCACTTGTACTAGAACATTGAAAATTAATATTGAAAAAAGTTTAGAGTCACCAAATATTGTACATTTTCATGTGGAAGATGAAATAGGTCATGAAGTAGCAATGTAGAGGGTTTGGACAAAGCTCTCCATTTTATCAATGATGATGAATACTTCCATTGTTACCCTCTTGTCCGTTGATAGTATTTTAGGGTTCCTACTCAACTTCCTAGGTTGGATAGTGGAAGTGAAGATTCTGAATTGGAATAAGAAAGTGTGGAGGGAGATGACAATGGGAGCTTGGTTCATGATTACAATGGAGATTTGAATGGCATAGAGCATTTGTGTAGGGTTGCCACGTGGAGCAAAAATTGTATAACTTATGACTTGGAGTCAATGGAATTTAGTAGTCTATGTGGGCCTAATTTCTTTTGGAACATGCTCTCTACGATGAATACTTTATTCAAGATATTTTGGCCCCTTTTTGTATTGCTAGATATTGTACTCAAAACAAACCGGTATACTATTTAAGTGGGCATGGATGAAAAACAACCAATATTGTGTTATTTGGATTCTAACGCATGGAACTTCAATTGCAATAATTCTTTCAATTTGTAACATTTATCAAAATTTTAAAATGCACTAGAAACAAAACTTTTCAAGCTTCATTTTTGTTATTTGAAATCAAATTCCAAAAATAGTTATTTTAAAAGTTTCAATCAAGGTTGACCAAGGAGCATCTACTTTTTGGATGCCTAGACCTTTAGAGGTTAACTAGGTAGCTTGAGCTCTAGTAGGACTCACTCCAAAGTTCCTTGGCTTCATTGTTGCCTATTTTATATATTTTTTATTATTTATTTATTTTCCTTTTGTTCTATAGTGGCAACTATTATCTTCATGTTCATTGTTCAAATTGTGGTTCCATTGAAAAACATGTATAGAAATTATTTTGCAAAATTAAAAAAAGCCAATGTATTAATAATGCTTTTTGAGGACATGCTATTATTGCAAAAATTATTTGCATGTGCTCTATTGATCTAATCAATTTGAAACTTGTTGTGGAAATATATGTACCTTCATGAAGTTTCTAAATCCATCATTCAATTTTCAACTTCCCAAAGTGCAAAAATTTCAATTGTATCTAGAGTGGTCAAAGTTGGTTGATCTTGTAGGGCAGGCTTTGAAAAACATTTTGTTTTATTTTCAAATACTATAATCTTCCAATCCTTGCAATAAAATATGCTAAAACTTTCTCAATATATAGCTATGATAACTTACTTTAATTTTGTAGGGTTGAAAGTTTGGACACAAACTCCCTCTTTTAATTTCAAGCTAAGAAAGTAAAAATGGCAATTTTGAAGAATTTGGGCCAAACATAATCAAAGAATTTTATGGAGTAAATATATACTCTTGTTAAAAGATAGGGTTTGGGGTATAAATTTCAAACATTGCAATTGTTTCTACATACATTATGCAAAAATCATATCCTAATTTGGATGTATAGAGCTCTTAAAATTCTTGATTGTACATTCATCCCTAATGAATGTACATACACTGTTGGTTTAGAAATAAATTGGAGACAATAGAAAAGAAATGTTGTTACTAAAGTGAATATAACTTAGTCTAAAGGTATGGTAGGAGACTCTTTTTCTTGTGACAATTCAAAAATCACTCTATTTGTGCCACTTTGTATCATTTTTGTAGATTTAAAACTTTTGACAAATATACTCCATTGATACATAGTAGCGACAAAGTCTCATAAATGAGTCTCCATCTTCAATTCATACATTCATTTAAGACCCTTATTAACACCACTTTTGATACAAAGTGAGAACACACTATAATTGTAGATGAAGATGGTAGGATTTATTTTGTTCATTCTATATGTAGGCAGAGTATGTTCTCTTTGATGCTATGTTTCATCAATTGAAAGTAATCACTATATGCATATAGTATGTATAATCACATTATCCACAACCATTGTAATGGATTGAATTTTATGACTTCTATCAATTATAATTTTTAATTTATCCCTAAGGAACCACAAGGTAGTCCAAATCTCCGAAGTTGCAAAATTGTATTGTAAAATGAAAATTAGACTAATAATGTAATGACAAATCTCAAGCAATAATTGTTAAATATTACCACAGATCATATACATTTTGTAAAATCAACTATTGCTCCAACATATATTTTACAATAAATATTGAAGCCAAAAACAAAAACAATTATTGTAAAATCAATTGTAGATTGAATATTTGTGATTTTCACCAAAACTTCCTTTGAGTTCAAGATGTTCAGTTCAAATCATGGTGATTTTTGAAGATTTTCATTTTTATTTTTTCATTTACTCCCTTTTTTGAAGGGTCACTTATTGAATTGAAAAAATTCCTTCTTGAGACTAGACCAACCAATATCCTTCGAATTATAGAATATTTGCGAAGCACACTCTTTAAATTGTACATAGTAAAAATATTAAAAAATCTAACAAATTTTTTTCACAAAAACAAAGTATGAAAAAAAATCTTATGTATCTGGTATATATTTGAGTTCATTTATTGCTTGAAATTTGAAAGTTTGGTCCTTAACAAGTCAATTTACAAATTAAAAAGCTAAATAGTGACCACTACGAAAAATTTTACTTCTAGTCTAATAGTTATGAAATTCAAGGGGGGGTATTTCTCAAGTAATACATTTATTTTGGTTTAATAAATATAAGTCAGGGAAAAGTTTAATCCCAAACTTCATCTCATTGGCCAATCTATTTCCAAATCACACCTTTATAATACTTAACATCAATGCCAAACATCAATATCTATTCCAATAATCCTAATATTTTAAATATACAATTATACAATATGTATACTATTCTAATAATTTTTGTAGCTAATGCATTTGTCAACTTCAACTTTAAAACCAATTTTCTACAATGATAAACATCCATTTCATCCAATTCAATAAATTAGATATATGTGAAAAATTATACCATTCTTATGCATTTTTCATATGAAAATAACATAAGGACTTTTATTTATGCAATATGCAATTACTTTTAAGTTGTCAAGGCATTTGAAGCTCAAAAAAATTGTTTTCTAAAAGGTCTCATGACTAGTAGGAAAGGTTTATAAGGGGTATCTCACACTATAACCAAAGGTCAAGAAGCGGTCAATTTCCACCAAAAAAATTGCAAGAAACCAAGAATTTGACAATTTCTTTGGTGGAAATTGATGGCCTCTTGACTTTTGGCTACAAGGGTGAAGTGCCCTTGAAATTGTAGGTTCTCAAAGCTCTCAATTAACCCTAAAGGACCAAACAGTGGGCAATACAACAATTCGAGGCAGCTCACTACTAAAGGAATTTTTAATTTTTTTATTTGAAATTTTCAAACAACATGTGCCCGAGGAGTAGCTTTAAGACCCAACAATTTTCATAACTTTTGAATACATGGTTAAAAAGTTATTGTAAAACATGTAGTTTTCATTGCTTGGCAGGCAGCCTGGGCAGCAAATAAAACTTCTTTAAAAATCACTATTTTTTAAAGAAAAATTTGAAATTGTTTTTCTAGATTCAAATATTGATGAAAAGCTTTGAATCATTCCATTTTGATTTATGAGATGAAAGTTATGAAGAGTTTTAGTTGTGGGTAGTTTGTGGGTACTAATGGAATCTCTACTCTAAAATAAACTTTGAAGACCTTTATTTAGCTCAATTTTCAATATTTTTGGAAAAAAATAAAAACTTGAGGTGTAGATTGTTTATTACAACATTATCACCATTGGGATTAGCAATTTTCAATTCCATAAATGAATTATTAACAATTTAGTATTTTGAATCATTCTCTACTTCTTTCTACTTACTAATTTTTTCCTATATGTTGTACAATTCCAAATGATCTAAAATTTTTCAAGCATGTAGCCATTATGACTTGAAGAATGAATTCAAAGAGTTACAACGAATTTGGACAATTTTTCATAGTGATCTGACCTTCTGAAATGCAGCTGCCCAGGGTTTTGCAGGGCCAAAAAATGGCTTTTTATCACTTCAAATGCTCGTATCTTGCAATCTACATGGTGGAAATTTCTGAATTTTTTCCCACGTCTTCCCAAACCATTGTACTACAAGATCCTATGGTTACATTTGTCCCAAAAGGTATTTATTCTAAAATTTGGTACTTGTACTAGAAATGGCCGTTTTTGGATTGTTTTGAGTGAAAACATAGTCAAATACATTTAGGGGTTAAGCAATGTGAAGGTGTCCTCTTAGTAAATTGCCGGTGCTAGAATATTTTGTACTTTCTAAACTTTTGAACTAAAGCTTTAAGACTAATTGAGCAAGAAGCACAACAAATGAACATCAATTCCCTTGATTTTTTCTTGTTACATGGAGAACTTACCTCTCTTGCTTAAATTTGAAAAACACTCTAGATGCATCACATACATTATGTAGTATTGTTGCATGACTGTTTTTGATTTATTATATAATTGATTTATTTAATCTCTTAATAAGAAAAAGACACTAACTTACTTAGATTGATCTAGAAAAAATAACTTCGATGAACTAATCTTGTATCATCAATGGATGACAAAGCTTTGGTGTTCTAGAATGAACATGGCATTAGGGAATATTTGAGGCCTCTACATGCCTGCAAGTTCCCAAGCTACGGGGAACATAGGAATTGCGCCACTACTGCAGTCTCTTGTGGCCGAGACACTACCACGTCAAAAAAAATGAAATTGAATTTTTCAACTTCTTTTTTCATTGCAGAACTAAGATTTTTTTTTTGAAATTTTTTTTGACAATAGTCAGCCGTTCCCGGACTGCATAAGGAACATGCAAGGGAACAGGCCTAAAACAGCCCTCCCAAGGTCTCAAATATCCCCTAATGCTAATGAAAGGATCGCATTAAATATAATGGATTTTGAAAAATAGAGTTAATTGTAAATTATGTGCAATGTAGGATTAGGATTCGGAATTTGAGAAAAATATGGGATGAAACTCTTTGGAGCACCAAAACTAGGGTCTAATGGAGTTAAGTGTTGTGTTTCTTTGGTACTTTCCTAGTTAAACCTTCCTCTAACATCATTGTTACAATTGAGGATGACCTTAATAATTAACTCTAATAAGGTTTACTAATTTTACTAATTTTGGTCCCACAATTTTAAGAAAAGTAAAGGAAGCTTAGGAAGCTCTAGCATACTAAAAAATGGATAGATTTCAAACCACAAGTTGTGCTAGAATTATAGAGAAGAGTACTTGAATATCATGTCAAATTTCTATATAACTTAGATTCAAAATCATACAACAATTTGGATTTCTTATATATACTTTCACTATTAGAAAATTCATTGTCCAAATCAACAAAAAAATCTTGATATCTTCTGTTGTTTCAGACTCGTTGTTTTGGACAATAATCAATAGAAATTTGTTGATTTTTTTTGTTGTTGATTTGGTCAAAAAAAAGAAAAAAAAGGTTTTTTTCGCTTCCTAAAAATTTCAAGCAGCAAAAGGTTTTTTTGGCTACTCGAAGCCTCTAAGCAGCCAAGCCACACACACACAGTTGCCACCTAGGTTTGAACTCAGATCCTCACACTTGAATACACAACAGCCTAACCAACTCGCTACTATTAAAATTCAATGTACAAAGTATTATTTGTTTCTTAAATATACACTTACAATTTGGTGTTTTGGAACTCAGCAGACTTTGAAGACCATTTTGGCATAGTAGAATAACTCTTTTCAAAAATCTTTGGACTAAGAAAAGCTAGGCAATCAAGATAAATTTCATCTCCAAGAATCCGTTTGTAATTTTGAGCCTCGATTTAAAAGTTATAGACGAAATTCAGAGAAGGTGTTTGAAAATATCAAAGAAATTATTCCTTGCTACCCCACTCTGAATTTTGTCTATAACTTCTGAATGGAGGCTCAAAATCTCAAAAGGATTTTTGGAGATGAAAGTTAGTTTGATTTTCCAACTTTTTTGAGTTCAAAGTTTTTGAAAAAAGTTATTCTACTATGCCAAAATGGGCGCCAAAGTCTGTTGAGTTTTTCAAAAAAAGAATTGTGAATGATTAAGTTAAAAAAAATTCATAGTACATTGAACTTCAACCATTGTGCTTTAAATGTTTTAAGTGTTTTGAAAGTCACAATTGTATGTTTTGATGCCTTTCAACTTTGAAGATTATGTTCACAATCTTGTTGAGAGTTTATATAAAGAATTTCAAACCAATTGGATCTATTTGTCATGGGTGCCTGAAATTGCCCAAAACTAAAAAGAAATCAACTTTTGAGAAATAACTTTTTAATTGTAACTTGGATTGCTCAAAAAAAATTCTAGGCATTAACCTGGTAGTAAAACACAAGTTTATTAAAAATTTCACATCTTGTACAAAAATTGTATTCAACAAATATCGTATCAAGAAGGGCCTACCCAAAACTAAGTAGAAAGTGGTTTGAAATCATGACTCATGGTTTTGAGGATTAATTATTTATTTGGCATCAATGTGCCAACCTTGCCCTATTGCTACAATATAAGAACATTCCAAAATCTTATAAATGTACAAAATAGAGTCCATAAATTGCAAAAGATTTCAAAGATTCTAATAGATTTTAACAATTTCCAACAAGATTCTAAAAGATTCCAAAAAAATCCAAAAAAAATTTCTAGATTCTCTAAAGTTTTATTGATTCAGTCATTGCACTATTCAAATCAATAGAAAGTTGGTAGCAATTTGTTGATTTTTAAGAAAAGTTCAAAAATCAGTGAAATCGGTCACTACAATGCCCCAAACAGTAGGAATCAGTTGATTTTTTTATTGATTTGGTCACGATTTTCCTGGTAGTGTATCTAACATCTAGTGTTGCGACCCTAAGTTGAAATTTCAGCTTGCATTTTACTAGGAATACTAGAAATGAGCCTTTGCAATTATTCTAGAGATACTTGATCCCAAATCACTTGAATTATTACTATCATTTCTTGCTTGTCCTTCTACTTGCTCTAATGTGGAAACAAAATCATTGACTAGTATCTATCCCAGGTTCTCTATGGCGAATTAAGAGGTAAAACTAACTTCTTTATACTATGAGCTTGCCTTCACTTCTCTAAAGGTTGTTGTATGATAGTCAATTACACTTTACTATGATTCCAACGCAATTTGCAGTTTAAAAATCTTTTCATTTTTTAGTATGTATTAGAATTAATTGTAAAGTGTGTGCATTGCAAGACCAAGAGTCAGAATTTGGAAAAAACACAAGACAAAACTTCTTGGAGCACCCAAACTTGGTTTTGATTGAGTTTAGTGCCGTATTTCTTGAATAGTGTTCTTAAATCTTCCTTTGACACCTACTTATAAACATAAGATGAACTTTACGATTACCTCTATTGTAAGAACATTTTGTAGTTCATGTACACATGCCATGGACCATACACATTTGGGTTTCAATGTGATTTTCCACTAGGTGGGTACTATTTTGTTCATATTTTATTAATTAATTGAAATTGAAATTAGTAAATGAGATGAGAGTACTATGGTAAAATGAAATGACAATTGTATTTGAAAATTTGTGACCTTTCTACAACAAAGTTCAAAACTATGTGCATCAATGTGCCATCCACTGTAGGAGTTACAGATGTTGTTCTCTTCTTTCTAAGCATAGCTATGAGACATTTTGATTAGATCTAGCTCTCAGACATTTCTCGTGCAGTATTGTGACATGCACGGTAAGTGGTGCTACATGTAAAAAAAAGACCCCCTTGCTCGTCCCCACTAGTCAATCCAATGGTGCATGTAAAAAAAATCCCCTGTTTTGTGCATCATTAATTTATCTTCTTCACATTTCCTTACTAATATGAATTCAATATTTGCAAATTTTATCATGCATGACAAATAAAAAATTTCAGGGTTTTGCGTTGGGGATGAGCAAGGGGTCAATCCCCCCCCAGCCCATGGTCAGTAGCATGTCTATGACAGTTCTGTGGAAGTGAGCATCTGCACCTTTCCCAAACCAGAGGGCCAGTGTGACCCGCCTTTTCCATGCCCTTTGAATGGCTAGGGTGAACTGACTCCTCACTTGTCCCCCAAGAGAAAACGCTGCAATTTTTTTATTTTTCAAGCACGACAAAATTTGCAAATTTTGAATTCGTATTTGCAATCACAGGCCCCAAATTATTTCAACTTCGATAGGAGAGGTGTACAAGATAAATTAATCAAGCACAAAATTAGGAGGTCTTTTTTTAACATGCACCCCTGGAATGACTTGGGAGGACGAGCAAGGGGGGCGGTTCACCCCAGCTCTTTGAATTGGCTAGTTGCAAGGCTACACCAATTGGGAGGAAGAGACATTCAGGTAGAAGCACCCAAATGTAACACGAGTTGTTCATGGACACCTAAGAAACCACCTAAATTCACTTGTCTACTTTGCGGATTCAAAGTTGACAAGTGGGGTTCCAAAAAGTTGTCACTCTTTTAAGAAGTAGCCAATCACCCACGCGTAATACAAAGTTTAGAATGGGTCACTTTTGGGTGTTTGCATGCCCACTTTGGTGTTAGTCTAGTGTCCATAGTAGGTGCATCTTTGAAGTTCTCTTCAAAAATTTATATACTATTCATATAAGCTCGGAAAAATACGAAACTAATTTTGTTGGTTTCCTAAACCATTTCCTAACATATGTACATCATTTTTTCCTATATGCACCACCCTCCATAACAAGAGATCCAAAACAAGTGTCGCATTTAGGTGCTTTTACCTTACCCTTTGGGAGAACTTACTCAATTGAAAATGGAAAATTCCCTAAAGGACAGGTGGGCAGAGGAATAGAGAGCCTCACCGTCGGGCCAAACTGCCCTCCAAGGGGAATCCCTGAAATTTTTTATTTGACACACATGAAAAAATTTTCAATTTTGAATTCCTATTTGTAATGAGAGACCCCCAATTAGCTAGGAGAGATGTGCAAGATCAATTTTTCAAGCACAAAATAGGGGGTCTTTCATTTTCCTTGCATTGCAGTGACCCCTGGACTGACTTGGGGGACGAGCGAGGGGACTGACGTTCACCAGGACCGGACCGAGCCTCCCTGAGGGAGGGAGGGAGGGAGGGAGGGAGGGAGGGAGGGAGGGCTGCCAAGGATTCCATTAAGGGAGCCGACCCCTTTCTGACCACTTAAGCAGATACACATACTGCAAGGGAGGTTTCAGCAGTGGGAAATTTTTCCCATGAGCTGAAATAGAGTTCATAAGGTTTCCATAATTTTTCAGATTTGTATTTCTCACAAAATAATTACTATGAATTTTTAAGCTGAAGATTCTATTCTACCCATATTGATCATATAGACCTTCCTCTTTTTGACCAAGGGCTGGTTGCAAAATCCAAGAAGGGCTGGGTCCAAATTTGAGAGTCTTGTAGCCAATTATAATGCACCATGAACTGCCCGGGAACTATGCCAACATTAATTGTTGCTAATCACCTGCTGATTGAAATTACTCCACCTTGTGTTGCCAGAGTGGGTCTGTGATTAGTAAAGGGTCAACTCCCTTAAGCTAAGCTAAGTTTAACTTAACTTTGAATGGTTCACTATAACTTAGGCTTAACTTACTGTAACTTATACTAAGCTTAGTCCAGTGAGTATTGGAGACTGCGGGTAGGAATGCCATCTGGCAAGAGGCACCTGAATTTGGTTGAGACTATAGTAGTGCGATGAGCCAAATGTGGAGATCCAGCCAAGGGTGAATGTGACAAAAAAGACCCCCTATTATGTGCTTGATTAATCTATTTTTCTACATCGCTCCTATCTTATTTGAGGTCTCTGATTGCAAATATGAACCCAAAATTTGCAAATTTTTTCATACCTTGCAAATAAATCATTCCTGCATTTTCCCCAGGGGTAAAATGCGGGGGCAAAACTGTCTCTGCATTCGGCTCGTCGCACTACTATAGTCTCGACCCCTGAATTCTGTTGGGGAGGGAGAGATGGGGTGAGATGAGATGAGCTTAGCGCAGGATCACTACATTAGTTACGTACCTCCACTAATCTTTTACTGTACTGTAAGTTAAGAACTTCTTCCAGTCCAGTTCAGTCCAGTACCACTACAGTAAGCTCCATCCTGGCACGTAATTTCCGTTACGGGAACTGAGGAGAACTTGACTTCAGCTTAAGTAAGCTACAGTAAGCTACAGTAAGTTCAGCTCTAAGCTACGCCATATTCTAATCAGATCCTGTAATAAAATATCTTATCCTGATGCGCGAACAAGTGAAGTCCGTCGTCATCTTTGCTGTCCGTCATCATCCAGATGGACTCCCCCCGCAACCTACCTATACTACAGGACCTCCCTTACCTTATTGCTGTAGTGTACGTTACTTCGCACGTTGGCTGATGAGCCACTCGTGCTGACTCAGGCGGTCGGCTTCACGCGGCCGCCCTGCTGCAGTCAGTCAGTCCAGGGTCGAACAGTGTTCGGGAATCGGGAGGAATGGGGGGAGCTGCCCCGCCCCGCCCAGCCCAGCCCAGCCCCGGGGTCAGTCGGCCGGGGTGAACTGCGGTCGAGCTTATAGTTGTGTGACGAGCCTCTTGCGGAGGCATTTTTGTCCCCGTATTTTACCCCTAGGGAAAACGCAGGAACCTTTTATTTTCTGCGCAAATTTTTTTTTGCAAATTTTGAGTTCATATTTGCAATCAGAGGCCCCAAATTAGCTAGGCAGGTTGATTACATTTTAGTTGTTACGGCATAAAAATAGAGGGCTTTTTTTACATTCACCCTTGCCTGACCTCTGCAAGAGGCTCGTCACACAACTATAAGCTCGACCGTGAACTGCCCCCCTCACCCGCCCGCCCGCCCCCCATGTCATTCCAGCCAGGGGTGCAGGTAAAATAAATGACCTCCTACAGGATTTGGGGCTTGAAAAATTTATCTTCGACATCATTCCGAGCAAATGATTGGGGGCCTGTGATTGCAAACAGGATCTCAAAATTTGCTAATTATTTCATGAGTGGAAAAGAAAAAATTTCGGCGTTTTCCCTCGGGGATGAGCGCGGAGGGGTCAGTTCACCCTGGCCCGCCTTGGGTGGTCACCTAGCTTAGCTCCTGCCACAGAAAGAGACCCGCGCTTCTTCTTCAATGGTCACCGTTTGCAGCCTCTCAACCGAAAAATCCACCTCTCAAACCTTAAAGGAAGGACAGACTGTGGCCGTGGAAATCATCTCTTTTGACTGGAACTGTGTGACATCATCTTCTTTAACCCCTAAAGGCCAAGGCGGACGTTTTTCATCTGATGAATGACAAGGAATTCTCGTGCATAGGATAGAAGTGCAACTATTCATCCTCATAATTAGGGGTGAAAAGGAAAGATCTTCAGCAATAGTTTGACTCCCAATGAGTATTTTTGATTTTTTTAAAGTAGATGATGTCACACGGTTCCAAAATGCTTGATTTCCATAGTCACCAACCCAGCGTTCAAGGGTTAAAAGAAAATTCCATTGGGGGGCAAAATAATGGGCAAGATCTCTCCTTTTGGCACAAAATTCCAGAGGACATAAAATCCTCCATTTGAACTAGGCTCCATAGGGGCAGATTTACCTTAGGATAAACTCTGGAATTTTTTATTTTTTGCACATGATTTTTTTTGCAAATACTGAATTCATATTTGCATATTTGCAATTAGAGACCTCAAATTAGCTTGGGAGGTTTAGAACATACCCTAGATACAACTCAAAATAGGGGGCATTTTTTTGCTTTTATCCTTGGATAATCCACAAATTTATCCTATGGGGCCTAGTTCAAATGGAGGATTTAACCCCTAAAGGTATTTGACTATGTTTTCACCAAAAATGCTCCAAAACTGTCATCTCTAGTACAAGTACCAAATTTTAGAAAAAATACATTTTTGGACAAATGTAACCATAGGATCTTGTATTAAACTGTTTTGAGAAGATGTGGTAAAAATTTCAGAAATTTCCACCGTGTAGATTGCAAGATATTAGCATTTGAAGTGACAAAAAGCCATTTTTTGGCCTTGCGAAAATCCGGGCAGATGCACTTCACAAGGTCAGATCATTATGAAAAAATGTCTAAAATGGTTGTAACTCTTTGGATTCATTCTCCAAATCATGTTGGCTACATTCTTGAAAATTTTTAGATCATTTGGAATTGTACAATATATAGGAAAAAATTAGTAAGTAGAAAGAAGTAGAGAATGATTCAAAATACTAAATTGTTAATAATTTATTTATGGAATTGAAAAATGCCAATCCCAATGGTGATAATGTTATAATAAACAATCTACACCGAAATTTTTATTTTTTTCCAAAAATGTTGAAAATTGAGTTAAATAAAGGTCTTCAAAGTTTATTTTAGGGTAGAGATTCCATTAGTACCCACAAACTACCCACAACTAAAACTCTTCATAACTTTCATCTCATAAATCAAAATGGTATGATTCAAAGCTTTCCATGTATATATAAATCAAGAAAATAAATTTCAAATTTTTATTTTTTTAAAAAGTGATTTTTAAAGAAGTTTTTTCTGCTGCTCGGGCTGCCCGCTGAGCAATGAAAACAACATATCATACAATAACCTTTTGACTATGCATTCAAAAGTTATGAAAATTGTTGGGTCTTAAAGCTACTCCTCGGGCACATATTGTGTGAAAATTTCAAAGAAAAAAAATAAAAATTCCATTCGTAGTGAGCTGCTCAAAATTGCTATGTTGCCAGAAAACACCATTTGGTCCTTTAGGGGTTAACATCTTGCCAAAATTCCAAGGATGAACAATTGCACTTTTGTTCTACATAGCAAGATTCTTTGTCACCCATCGAACACAAAATGTCCTTGTCAATGATTAAGGGTTAATTTCTTGCAACATGAAGTCCTCATTGGACAAATATTTTCTTTCAAACTCAAATTGACATCAACTAATAAAGTCAATTTCAAACGGAAAGTAATATTGAATATGGCATCCCGAGTTTAGGCATAGGGTCCTTCCCACGTTGGCTAAAATTTCATAGCATATTTGGTCAGTGTTGGGATTCATACTTCAATTTGGCAAAAAACTGAAAATTTTATGAAGGTTAGTGTAATTTTTGACAATTTTCAGTTTATTGGATGATATTGACAAAGAGAATTTAATTTCTTTTGAATGTGTTGGATTAATTGTGTGCATCATAAACTTTAGTCTTTGGAAAAACAAATTGAATCTAAAAATGCATTATACAGTTGTAAAATATAAATTGAATGCATTGCTCCATTCAACAAATATTTCAAATGCAAGGGCATTAAGATATAACAATGGTCCATGTTGCAACCTATACTCTTTCTACGATGGCTAATGCAATCTCGTAGTCTCAATTCAAAAAAAATTCAAATATTGTAAGAACCAACATCATTTTCATATTTGTCAAATTGTTGGTATTTTAAATTCTAAAAATGTCAATTTCCTTCAATTTTTTGTTTTACAATGTGGAATGATGTATACTAACATCCCAAGGTACAAAAAGTTTTTTGGAGTTCTAAGAAAAAATTGACAAAAAATAAAGTAATTCCAAATCATCATTAACAAAATTGAGTCTTAGACATGACTAACTTTAAAATTAATAACCTTTCAATTTGCAACTAATATTTTCTTCAAACTTCCATGATAATGTGTAGTATGTCACACCCTACAACTTTTGCATATCCACTTTTGGACTTTGTCCATTGATGTCTATCGTATGGTTGTTTGAATGAAAACATTTCACATTTGTACTCAGTTGTGATTGTCACTATATGTATGTATGTATATATACTAGTACATACTTGTTGCAATGTAACATTAATCGAAATGAGGAGAATATGTATTGGATGAAAAATATTCAAGATGAAATATTTGGGATGAAAACGTGACCATTTCAGTAACGAAAGGTCGTGACTGTTTGTAATCAATATAATAGGTATATCATTATTCAATTTATTATGTGATAGGAGATTACTCCCTAAGTTATGCACTAATGTAGAGTACATGGACAATATTGATGTGAAAACCAATACATTGAGTACTATAGTCATTTCTCCAAACTATTAACTCTTAAAGGATGGGTTGGTGACAATGGAAACCATCCTTTGGGGCAAACAACAACCAGAGTGTCTTTTCAAGTTTGAAAAGCTTAACTTAGTTTCTTCATCATCTCTAAAATAGAACACTAAGGTAGAAATACTTAAAACCATTCAATTACATTGATGTGCAAGATGAAATCAAAATTACTACTAGGCAATAATTTTTTTTACTTGTAGACCAATGAAAATCATAAATTTTCAAAAAAGAATCATATACTTTTGGAGAACTTCTATATTTTATTTGAATTTTCAAAGTGAAACCTTAAAGTGTTCTAAAGGAGCATGTTTGAAGTACCTTCATTAAAAAGTAAATCATTCACTAAAGACCCAAAACCACTCATTCCATGCTCTATTACTTTGCAATCATGTTGTGAAATGTATAAAGTTGTAGACATCCACTATAAATGGTTTAAGCCTTGAAGGTTGCAAACCCCCTATTACCAAGGTAATTACTAATATCTAAAGGTCTAGGGGTAATTTTATTTTGTCAAAAGCCACTCAAAATTGCCATTTTCAATGCACACAACAAAAATTTAAACATTTTTATCCTTTGTGTATCCAATCATAGGGTCTTATACTAGACTAACTTGAGAATGTCTTGAAGAATTTTAGAATTTTTCCATATATCAATCACAAGATGTAAGCATTTAAATTGAAGAAACCGATATTTTTTGCTCATAACCTAATTAGATTTTAAGGCTCTGAATCTTCTTAATGTTTTTTTACTATAGATAACCATAGATTATGAATTGAGTTGAAAATTTGGCAAAAAATCAACCCTCCTATTTTTAATTCTTAAGTTTTTTTTAAGCGGAAGTAGATAGAAAATAGGAAAAAAAGACTTTATTGTTGATAGCTTTAAGATGGAATTGCAACACACTAAATCCCCCAAATAAGATTGTTTTGAAAAACAAACTAAACATGCACAATTTTTTTTATCCTTGTGCAATTTTTTTTAATTGTTAAAATTGAGTTCATAAACAGATCCAATACATTATTTTCTCAAGGATTTGCTACAATTGCCAACACAACAAGAAGCTTATTGTAACTTTCACATCACTTATCCAAATGGAATAAATGAAATCTTTCCAAAAAGGCAAAAATATTATATCTCTCTATATAAGAAATACATTTTAAAAAATTATTTCAATTTAATTTTTTTGGTTGCCTATCTTTTTTTGTTTTGGGTTTCTTGTTGTATAACTTTTGCTCTAGGCACTGATTGAAATAAAAACTATATTCCCAATAATGTTAGCATGTGAGCATGAAAATGTGAACATATGAACCTTGAATATATGTAGAAGTAAATATCCTACCACCATTGAAGGTACTTAAAACATAAGCACCTGTGATATAGATATCTATGATAAAGATATCCTATAATCAATGGAATTTTTTTATTATATAGATACCTATAACATAGATATATAGTCTTCTAGACTCATATACCCATGATCCTAATCTCACATAATAGCAACCCTCATGCCTGCCCAATGGCTTTTGCAACTTTAGTAGAGTAAAATGCTGTGATTATTGGACCAACAAGTATGGACATCCAACTGGCCATGCAACTGGTGGCCTTTGTTTCTCCAGTGAACAATGAAGTCATTCATTTATCCATGGGACACTTTTGACCCTCAACATGGGTCCAGTCAGGGTTCAGATTCATATGAAAAATGTGGGGCAAGCAGACATCGGGACAACAAAGTTATACTTTACTTTAGTTGAAATGTTCTAGCAAGGGTTCCCTCCAGGACAGACTTCTGGTTGGTTTGTTTTTTTGAAACACATGGACAAATTTCCATTGATAGAGGAAACAGTACAACAAACCAAGGGAAGACCCCTGCAAGATGGGTTTTCTTTCAACTGAGAGACTTCAAGAAATAAGACACAACCAACCAAGCCACCTAAGTGACAGACAGTCAACTACCGAGGCCCAAAAGAGCCCACCAGAGCACAACCAGAGGGGGATCACAGCAAGCTGAGACACTAACTGCCAAACAGGGCTTAGAAGCAGTTACGAAAAAGCCCCCAATCGGAGAGGGCCGGGAGTCCCGGGAGTCCCGGGACAGACTTTTGGTTTCATGACGGTGGGAGACTGCAAGTTCAGTTCAGTTAAGATAAGTTAACCCTTGAAGGACGGACTGGTGACAGTGGAAATACACCCTTTTGGAACCAAGTGACATCATCTACTTTATAAAATCCAAAAATATTCATTGGAAGTCATACTATTGGAGAAGACTTACACTTTTCTCACAAAATTCTGAGGATGAATAGTCATAAGTTCTATCCTACATGGAAAGATTCTTTGTCATCCATTGGACACAAAACGTCCGTGTTAACATTTAAGGGTTAACTTCAGCCCAATCCCAACGCAGGCCTCTTCCCAGCTAACCTTCATGTTCCATGCTGCTTGCCTATTGCCTTGGCCACGGGTGATGGCAGCAATAGCTAAGGCACAATAACCTAGTTGTTGGTATGTAGGGGGCCATGCCCTTTCTAGAGGGTGCACCAATGAAAAGGCTCTTTTCTGGCATGTGTGCAAATGTGATAATCAGAGGAGATGAATGCAAGTGGAATCATGAACAATGCAAGACTCGTGGAAAGTGTCAAATAGCCTTATCGGTACAACATCAAAAAGGTCACTATGTGAATCTTGGTTGAAGAAAACACTTTGTACTACACCAAGTTGCATTTTTATATTATCAAGTTGCACAGCAGAACCCGTGCCCAGGGCATTTGAAACAAAATTAAAGCCCTGCCCACAGTATGTGCAATGACCTTATCAATGAACGACAAATGTCAGGGTTGAATCATATATTAACCCTAAAGTTCTTTGCCTATGTTTTCATTAGAAACACTCTGGTTCAAAGGTCACATTTGTATGACAAAACGTCCATGTTAGTGGTGCTTCTGTGCATTTATTCTTCAAGGCAAGTTGGCTACTTGCTTGAAATTTTTTAAATCCTTTGGAATTGTACAACATAGAGGAAAAAAATAGTAAGTAGAAAGAAGTAGAGAATGATTTAAAATACTAAATTGTTAAGATTTTAGTTATGGAATTGAAAAATGTCAATCCCAATGGTTGTAATGTTGTAGTAAACAATGCAAATCCTTTAATTTTATTTTTTTCAATTTTTTTTTCAAATTAAGTTAAATAAAGGACTTCAAAATTTTTATTTTAGAGTAGAGAAGTCATAATTGCCCACAAACTCAAACTCCTCATAACTTTCATCTCATTAATCGAAATTGAATAATTCAAAGTATTCCATATATATATAAATCTAGAAGAAAAAATCATGTTTTTTAAAAAGAGTGGTTTTTTTTATCTACCCAAGCTGCCAAAGTTGAGAAAGAAACTACATATCATGCAATAAATTTTTAACGATGTAGTCAAATGTTATGAAAATAGTTGGGCCTTAAAGCTTCTACTTGACCACTTGTTTTGTAAAAATTTCAAAGAAAAGAAAGAAAAATTCCATTTGTAGTGAGCTACCCAAAATCACTATGTTGCCCCCAAATCACAATTCAATGCTTTAGGGGTTGAAAATGTAGATGAAGTCGCCAAATTTGATGAAAAAGTGCATGGATAGGATTGAAAATTGTTTTCTGGTCCTACTAATGAAAGAATGTAGAAATACAATGCTTCACCAAATTTTAAGTGATCCCCACATTGGCACAATCTTAGAAAATAAAAAAAATGGGTCGATGTATACAAAAAAAAAAAAGATTGAAATTTGAAATTGGGAAAACAAATGATCTTAAACATGTAGAAATTTGGGAACCAAATATTGTTTAACCTAGTATTATTAAATGACCTCTCATTTAACAATTCATCAACCAAACAATGACAAAACTTTGAGGTTAAAGGACTCCAAATTTTAATTCTATATTTCAATTTTCAGTACCTTCAAAGTTCACCTAAAGATTTGCACACTTACCTCTTACAAAAATTAAAACCACCAAAGGAAATTTAACATGGAAAATAATTAATCATCTAAAAATCATTGAAATAAAAAATTGACTACATCAAAATAGAAGTAAAAATATTTGATGATTCCATTTCACATATTTCTCTACTAAAAAATTGAAGAGCTAATTTTTTTGGTTCAAAACCTTCTTTTCCTGGTCTTTTTATTTTTATTTTTCAATGCATTGAGGTGATCAGACAGTGTACTAGTCTTTTATCGAAGGTTTAGTTTAAATTAATGTATTAAAAGATTTTTTTTCAAACTTTCAAGTTTTTCACAAGTAAATGATATTTTGTTTTATATTTCAAATTATCTCTTTGCAAAATAGTAAATGATGATGTAGCGGGTGAAGTTTTGAAAATTTGGAAATCTTAAGAAACAATGAAAAGTAGTGCATTGCATTATAAAATCTCATGCCCCCTACTATGCAAATGCATATTATTTATATTGCCTCATAATTTTTTGAAAACTTGCTATACCGTTAAGAATAAAATAGACTCTCAAAGGGCCCTCTAAGGAGTTCTCCAATCTTCATTAAAATGTGATTTTCAAGAGAATGATGAAGTTTTTTCCTTATTTCCATTCACCTTCATAATGACAACATTTTTGGGTGATCACACTTATTGGCTTTCAGAATGTGTACAATATTCTTAATTTGACAATGCACTCTTATTTTACTTAACCCCTAAAAGACCAACATGTATTTTTGGGTTTCATAGCAATTTGGGGCAAGTACTTGTGACTGGAGATTTCCATATTTTTGGCCCAAATTTTAATAGAAGGTGGGGAATGAGGAATATCTTTCATATGCATTAAATTTCATGACATTTGGAAATATGAGTCAAAAGTTATGGCCTAATGTGTTATTTTTTCCCGTAAATGGGTAGTCTGAGCAAATTAGAAAAAATCACTTTTTTCATAAACAAAAAATTTAAAATTTAAAATTTAAATTTTTTTAAATTTTTTTTTAAATTTAAAAAAAATTTAAAAATCTCTCTCTCTCTCTCTCTCTCTCTCTCTCTCTCTATATATATATATATATATATCTGTGTGTGTGTGTGTGTGTATGTGTGTGTATTTTTTGTTTGTAGGTACTTATGGATTATTGGAAAAAAGATACAAAGAAGCACCACAATTTTGGACATATTTTTATTACAAATGTAACCTTGTGAAGTGCAGCTACACTATTCTTTTGCAAAGCCCAAAAAATGATTTTAGTGAATTTGAATGCTTATATCTTGCAATACACGTGGTGGAAATTTCTGAAATTTTTACCACATGTTCTCAAGTTAGCATACTACAAGATCCTATGGTTACATGTGTCAAAAAATGGTTTTTAAAAAAAATTATTCCTTGTACAATTGTACTAAAAATGGTAGTTTGGGAACATTTTCAATGAAAACATAGTCATGGAACTTTAGGGATTAACTTAATAGTACAAAGATTTCTTATTCTAATCAATTGAAGTATACAACATGCTTAACTTATTAGTACTTGTACTAATGTACCAATTTAACTATGTTAATTGTAGTATATGATTTGTCCTTGCCAATATTCATCATAGAGTGCACTAGCTTATAAGGTTTTCTAATAAATCAATTGGTACATAGAATAATTGAAAAGAATTAACGGTTATGACAAACTCATACAAGATAGAGACACAAATGTGTTAAAGAAATTGGACTTATCATAAGTCACATTGCCTTACTTGTCAAATGATTTGGGACTTCTCAAGGGGGCCATTCTATTTGTAATGAAGGCAAATTAAGTGAGTGGATACCCTACTACCCTAACTTTGACTTTCTCTCAAAAGTGACTTCATGTTGGGTTTTGTGACATCAGCAATGGCCTAATAAATGCAACATGGATTCAAATTCAAAACGTCATCCAGTGTAACTGGCAAAAACTAAATTACATGACATATTTTTTTTACAACTATAGTAAGGATGACAAAATCAAAGGTGTGGCTTTTGAAGGGCTCTTGTGTGTTAAAACTGGCACCCAGGTTAACCCCTCAAGGACCAAGTCTCTCCTTGGGGGACATTGCAAGGTTCAAGCAAGTTCCTAAGATCTTAGTTCACTATTTGATGTGATTTTTTGAAATTTTTTTTGAATATAGGAAAATGCATTAGTTTCTTGGGAATATAATTTTTATTCCAATCAATGACAGGAGAAAGATTTATGACACATAAGCTCAAAAAGCAAAAAAATCATACAAAACTCAAAATAAAATTTTCATTTTTCTTCTCTTATAGAAAATACAATATCTACTTGGAAAGATTTGATTCATTCCATTTGGACCAATGATGAGAAAGTTATGGAGAGTCTTATTTGGGGGACAATTTGGGCATCTTTATCAAAAATTAACTAATAGGATTCATTTTTGAACTCCATTTTCACAATTAGAAAACAAAGTTTAACATAGTTTAATTTCCTTGCTACAACAATCTTATTGTTGCGATGAGAGTGTTACAATCCCATCTTAGAACCATTAAAGATTTAGTTTTTCCTTCTATCGAGTACTCACTTCCATAGAAAAATCTTTTAAACAATGAAAATTAAGTGATTTAAAAAAAAATCCAAACCCTCAATTCAATTCTTCAATACAAATTCTTTTAAATTCAAAATCTATAGTACAAAAATTTTAAGTTAAAAAGACTTAAAGTCAAAAAATCTAGTCACAAAAGGTACCAAAAAAAGTTGTTTTCTTCACTTTAAATGCGAGATATATTGCAAAGCATTAGGGGAGAATGTAACCCATTGAAAGGCTTTGAGATTTCTCACTAATTTTAGTACTAATTGAAGAGAGTATGAGATTGTCCACATCATCATTATATACTACCACCACAAAGGAACACTAAAGATTGGTAGTGGCTACTTGGCATGTGAAAATTTATGGGAGGCGTGTGCTAGCCATCATCCATGACTAAATTAAGAAATTGTGGAGATGGATTGGGTAATGGAGATGAGATTGTGGAGATGTATTTGGTAATCAAGACGAATATTTGAATCCATCATGCCTATAAATCTTGGCCTGATTTGTGAGTTGAGAAGGCTCTTTCCCACCTAATTTTTTTTTCTCTATAAAGGAGCCCTTTCTTGGATTCAATTCTCCCTTGATGGTTTTTGAAATTTCTTCCACATATTCTTACATTTGTCTAGTGCAAGATCCTATGTTTAGATATGCAAATAAAAAAGTTAAAAGTTAAATGAAATTTTGAGTATTTTTTTAACCCACCCAAAAAAGACTTTGATTCTTTAGGGATTAATGGATCGCTAGAGTAAACTTGTCATTTACTGCACATATCCAAAAAAAACACAACATTCATTGCCATTTACCAAACACTAACTATGCGATGCAACTACCAATTCAATTGCAATAAGAACAAAATTTTGTATCACTGCCCAATGACTGCATATTGTGTGGTGAAGGGTTGTAAGGAATTTTTAACTGGATTTTAGCTTCATCCCCTTTAAATTGCAATAAAATTTATAAGAAAAAATATCTTTGAATTTTATTTTTCACATGTGAATCTTCACATGACATTAATTATCATGCCAAATTTCAAAATATGCAAGTCTCTATATTTTTTAGGAGAAAGAAATGAATTTTGTTTGTGTTGTGATTGGCAAGTTTACTCTAGGTGGCCCATTCTTTCTACTTACAAAGTTTTACAATAGTCCACTTATGTTGCTTGTTGGTCCCCCTTCTACTTGCCTTCCCTTTAACTAGGGTGTTGTTTTGTATTTTATTCCGTGCCTTTTGAATAAAAGCCCTTTGCGTCCCTCCCTCAACAATCACTTTGAAAATTCTAGTAGGATGACATCTTTTAAATTTTAATAAAATGTCACAATGAACAATGAAGATAACTGAAAACATAACATTCAATAACATACACTGTTAACTACCTTGGTTCTTTGGTAGATGGTGTGGAATATATCACAACCAACAACAGTTCATCAATAGCTAAGTGGACATGTGAAGGCCCAATGTGATGAGCAAGATCCATGAATGAAGGCAATGGATATGAAGGCTATTGAATGTTATGAGAGAAGGAGGCAAAGAAGTTGTTGTGTAGGGAATATTTTTGCAAATAGAAATCCCAAACCAGAAGTTGGAACATTTACTTCAATCTACTCAAAAGGGGCTAGGGTAAACTAAACCCCTCATTCACCTTGCATTTTACATGTGGAAAAACATAGGAATTTTTAACTTTCCACCCATGACAAAATTTAGAGATTTCAAATTCAAATTTGGAATTAGTGGGCCCAAATTAGGTAGGTGAGGTGAAGAAATACAAAACCAACATAATACAATATAGGGTGTAAATTTTTATATTTACCCTTAGTTGGGGGATGAGGGTTCAATTCGCCTTGGCCCCCCAAAGGTTCATGACAACATGAAAGTATGTTAGGATACAATCTAGGACTGAAAATTTTGAGATTCAATGTTTTGTATCAAAAAAATTCTATTGTAGTGGACATGGCGACATATGATATCACTGTTCAAATGCCTCAAAGAAGCTTGGGTGAAAGAGATATAAAATTCCGCAATTTTGCCTTTTAAGTCTTTTTTTACATACCTCAATGTACATTGCTTTTGGGCTATATGATCCTCAACTTCAAACACTTTTTATATTCCAAGAGAGTCCAAGTAACTTACTCAGCACTAACAATTCAAAGAAGCACTTGACATATGGGCAATTCCACATGGCTATATTTATGACTATAGTTAGTTGAGGTATATTTGTTGTTATTTTGTATTCCAAATTTCTACACCTTATTACGGTGGATTTACATTAGTCAAAATTTTTTGAGCAAATACAATGACAATTAATTCACAACTCTCCATTTCTATTGTTCTTTTAGTACCCTTGCATGCACAAACCAATACAATTCATACACGAAAGAGACAAAATATAGAAAGAAGGCACCTCTTTATTTTCATTGTCCACGCTGGGCCTATATCACAAGTCTCAACTCAAAGCTAACTCCTACATAAAATTAGGAATGCCTAATTGTTTCAATGTAAGCTTTAAATACTAGGTTATTTGCTACAATATTTATTAAATGATCATAGCACTACCCTAATAACTTGTCTTATGACTAGCACTGCTTTTGCACTACCATCATTGACCTTTATGAAGGTTTATATAAAAGATGCCCCAGAAATTACATTTAATAGCTTTGAACCTTATAATCTCTCAAACCACAAACAATCTTGTGATTAAATTTTTACTGTAGGTAAGATAATGGTCATAGATGAATGTAAGATCTTTTTAACCCCTAAAGGACCAAACGGTGTTTTTTGGCAACATAGCAATTTCGGGCAGCTCACTATGGATGGAATTTTTATTTTTTTTCTTTGAAATTTTCAAACAACATTTGCCCGAGGAGTAGCTTCAAGACCCAATAATTTTCATAACTTTTGAATACATGGTTAAAAAGTTATTGTATGATATGTTGTTTTCATTGCTCGGCGGGCAACCTGGGCAGCAAAAAAAACTTCTTTAAAAATCACTTTTTAAAAAAATAAAAATTTGAAATCTATTTTCCTGATTTTTATGTATATGAAAAGATTTGAATAATTCCATTTTGATTTATGAGATGAAAGTTATGAAGAGTTTTAGTTGTGGGTAGTTTGTGGGTAGTAATGGAATCTCTATTCTAAAATAAACTTTGAAGACCTTTATTTCACTCAATTTTTAATATTTTTGGAAAAAATTAAAAACGTGAGGTATAGGTTGTTTATTACAAAAATTTAACCATTGGGATTGGCATTTTTCAATTCCATAAATAAATTATTAACAATTTAGCATTTTGAATCATTCTCTACTTCTTTCAACTTACTATTTTTTCCCTATATGTTGTACAATTCCAAATGATCTACATTTTTTCAAGCATGTAGCCAACATGATTTGAAGAATGAATCCAAAGAGTTACAACCATTTGGGACATTTTTTCATAATGATCTGACCTTGTGGAGTTCATCTACCCGGATTTTTGCAGGGCCAGAAAAAGGCTTTTTGTCACTTCAAATGCTAATATCTTGCAATCTACACGGTGGAAATTTCTGAAATTTTTACCACATCTTCTCAAAACAGTTTAATACAAGATCCTATGGTTACATTTGTCCAAAAATGTATTTTTTCTAAAATTTGGTACTTGTACTAGAGATGACAGTTTTGGAGCGTTTTTGGTGAAAACATGGTCAAATACCTTTAGGGGTTAATGAATGGAATTTTGAAAAATGTCTTCATATTTTTGCTATGTCTTGATTTCAACACATGTCCCCTTCTTAACCAAATCCACATCTTCAACACACAAATCCTTTAGGGATTAAAAGACACACTAAATAAACAAAAAACAAAATTGAAAACAAAGAAATATTAATTCTATTTAAGGTGTAAGATTCCATTTTAACCAATGAAGACTTTGAAGGTTAATGATATTTGTACAAGTGCCACAATGTATTTGACTATAAGTACATTGAATAGGGATATTAAAGGGACCAAGAAATTAAAGAGATTGATTGTGGAAAACTGTAGATGTTTGAAACGTGATGTACATCCCTTGGACACTTCAATAACTACTAATGTACAATAAGGTAGATATCTATATTGTGTGAAATGTCGATTAATTAATATCAGTCCCCTTAATACCCCTATTCAGTGTAGAAGTTGTCTAATATAAGTTTAGATCATGACCCATAGGAGAGATTAATATAAATGCACTAGAATTTTTTTGAATAAATATCTTAACATGGTTCCTACTATGAAATTATTTCATTCTTCTTGAATCTTGTTGGAAATTGAAACAAGAGTCTATATTTTTTTAGCTTGTATACTTGAACACTAAAGAAATGAAGTATGTATTTGATTGTTGAAAGTAATTGTACCCAAAATCAATCCTAGGCTTTTATGAATGGAGACAATATATCAAATTAATTGTCTTCCAAACATAGTGGGGTCTAAACAATTAATGTAAGGACATCGTTAATATAATATCAACCTAAACATCAACTTTATTATCTTTTGAAATGAATTGGGAACTACTTCACCTTCTAAATGTAAGACTTTCTCTTTACTACCCATCTTTTGATGCCATTTTGATAGTAGAGGCCATTTCAAAGTCATTTTTTCAATCACTTTGATTTGGGGTTGGAATGTAGGTTGATACCAAATTCTCTCTATAGCATTTCCATGCACTATATTCATATGCCATGAAGATCTTGATGAGTGTCACAAGAATTCCAAAGCCTAATTATGTATGTCAGAATTTGTATCTCCTACACTAACTTTGTAAGAACTATTTTTTGGCATTGGATATGGCCATCAATCCAATTGAAGGGGAGAAGTTAACCCCTTAGCACTCTGATGTCTAGATTCTAGATGATGAACACATTGAAAGCAAATTCTCTTTCTTATAATTGCTTGGATGAGAGATCCTAATTTGTAGAGATACTTTATCAAGTTGTTGTCATATCTAGTGTTTGGATTTGGTGTTACTAGAGTACTCATTTTTCTAAAATTACAAATGGTGAAGTATATCAAATAGTTGGCAAAGCCAAAATTGCATTTACTCTAGTTCAAAACTGGATTTGCAAAAATGAGGTCATAGATTTTAAAGAACATAAAAATTTCAAAAAAATCACCATGTGAAGAGAACCTCATTTCAAATCCATTCCAATAAATTCTACTGAAAAATGATAATATTTTGCTTGTAATCAAATTGAGAATAAATTTTGAAATTTTCCTTTTAAAGTTTACAAAAAAAATATTGGTGATGGCATTGGTGAATCTAACCATATAATCTTTGAAAGGAATCTAAAACTCACATTCTATAACTTTTCTTTGTATATCAATTCCAAAATATTCTTCCAAAGAATACTTTATAATGAAATTTCTTAAACCATCAATTCTAGAGAGGACTTTGTAAGCTTACATGTAGGAGTTACATGCCGGTTTTGATTCATTTTGAAAGATAGATCTCCTCTAAGTTAGCCTTATTCAAATGCCATGCTTCCCGCCTTCCATGATGTGGAGACGTTTGAGATCCTCCCTACAAACAATAGGAATAGTCATACCTTCTTCACCCCATTTTCAATCATTATAGAAAGGGAACATGGTGCTCTCTCATTGGCTCTCGTGGCTTGTGGAGATCCCATTCTATAAAGATTGAGAATGGTCATCCTTCTCAATCTGGAGGAGAAGAATGGGCATGAAGAACATTTCTTCATAGAAGTTTTCATCTTGTTGCTACTGATTCTCATCCCTCTGTTGCATTTTGGTATTTCTTCATCGCAAGTTTTGTTTGGATTTTGCATGTTGCTTGTGCATCTTGAGTTAACACCTTCATTATGCATTTTGAACTACCTACATTGCCTGCATGTCCATTGCGGAAACTACGACAATAAATCTCGTCCTCCAATTCTCCATTATCATTTTTCTCACCAACAAAAGGGGTGTCACACCTTCTTCACTGTTTTTGGCTCTTTAGTAATTGGTTCCTCTTTTCTCTCCACAACTTCTCATTTTTCATAAAAATTTCTTTTTCGGAGAAAGTATAATTACCCCCAACGAATCATGTCAAATAAATAATTTAGACTAGCCTTTTCAAAACAAGGAACTATAGTACTAGAGGCTTCATTCATACACTAGCACTAGAAACTTAGAGTGAAGAAGCTGAAATTGTGATTTGGAGACATGTTTTTTTTCAATTTTTAATTCTTTCAAGTGGCTAGATTTTTGAGCAAGTAACTATTCAAACTTCTTCATAGTAGCTTAGCTTTTGTCAAAGCAAAGGCCTCAGTCTACTACTTTTGTTTAGAGCCAATAAAGTATAGTGGTATATGACCTTTTTCCCACCAACGCCCTATTTCTACAAGAGAGGGGGACCTATTTTCAGGAATGAGGGGAATATGATGTTGACCAAGGCCTTCATTATTGTGTGATGAATATCACATTGACATCTAATGAAGTTGCTAGGACCAATTTTTATTTTTGCTCTTCTCCGAAATAGGTTTGTCTATAGAATGACAACAAGTTAGACTATAATCTACACTTTGTAAATTTCTTCTAATTCCAAACTTGATGGAAAATTAGCAAAAAATACTGCCATCTTCATTATTTCTATTGCCTAATTGGAGAAAATTATCTCCACCCCCACCCCCATCATCGCTCAATTGGACATATGCTAAAACGCTTTACAATGTCGGAAATAGATCATATACTTTAATTGTCCAACTTGCCATCATTGAAAGCCCTTGCAATTCTTTAGCGCTCTTAGATCCTACTTATTGTCAATATACTTGTCTAGGGGTGGCAATACTTTAACCTACTATATCAACCTTAAGATTTATTGGTGGTAGTGTCATTTGTTTGCTCTGTGGATAGAAGGGTAGGAGCCTTGTATAGACAAAAGTTGCATCTATAGTGAATATTAGAAAGTTTGAGTAGCTTGCTACTTGAAAAGTGAGCTATTATTTCCTAGACAAAGATTATTGTAATATAAACATTTTTTGAAATTTATCTCATAGAATTTCTGACAAAGTACCATTTAATATAACTTGTGTGTTTTACTTTTCTTAATCCCTATATGTCTTGGTGCCCAAACATGGTCTTATAGAATTGTTGAGTTTGTTGTAACTTCACTTTTCTATATAGACAAAGAGTTTTTCTAGACACTTCATCATGCCAAACTTTGAATTTAATCTCTTAAGGACCCATGTTTGTTCAAGGAACAACAACATGATGTTTGGTAGAGGGAGATGAAGTAAACCATGTATGTGTGTTTCTAAAATTTTGACATAAGGTGGAGACATTCACCTCCTATGTAGGAATTGCCTTGAAGTCAATCCACTACTAGATCATAGGTTATTGTGCCTAAAAGAAATTAGATGTATCTTACAACTTTGTACAAGGTTCTAGGTAGCTTAGGTGGGGTGTACAAAAAAATTGTTGCCAAAAAAATTAGTAGTTTTGGCCTCTTTTATTACAATAGGTTGACAAAATGTGTGTGCGTGCATACTTACACGAGTTTGTTTTATGCTCGGTTTTATGTAGGAGGGCTTGCAACAAAGAGGGGTTAGGGTTTACCCTCCAAAGTACCAAATACCCACTCACTAAGGGACAATCGGAAAAAAATCAAGCAATTCAAGCAATTTTAGCATCTTTTGTATTTCCTCATCATGAAATTTGGCATGCATGTAACTAGCATGATATAACAATTCATTGTTAAAAAAATCATTTAATGCAAAAATTCCATTCTAAAGGGAGGAAAGGCTCTATTAACCCTGCTTGGTAAGTTGAAATCAAAACTATTTAGTCTAATTACAAACACTATTCTTTTGGAATTTGTACTCCTAAAATTCTTGAATTTTTTCCACATTCCAAAAGTTTTCACCATTCGTATTTAAAAAAATCCTCATTGTACAAGAAATCATCAAAAAAGGATTAGTGTATTGTTAGATTACTTGATCTCTTTGTATTACAAGGTGATTTAGAGCAAGATAGACCCATTATTTGCTAACAAAATTCTACTCGAGTGCACCTAATAAGATATAGTACTTGATGGTTAGAGTCTTAATTTTGTATAGAACAATATTTTTACTCCAAATAGGCTTGAAGTTAGATGACCTCCTTTTGCATGAATGATAGATGAGAAGTTTATTTTCCAACTTCAAATATTATAATCTTTCATTCCACTCTCAAAATGCTTGAGATTTTTTCCACATTGTCATAATATTCTACTACTCTTTTATATGGTTGAGGTTAATACAAGGTTTCTATTTTCAAATTTGGCCAATGCACTAAAAAATGGCAGCTTTTTACAATTTCTCTTGAAAAACTTTAGGGATTTAAGTATTGCTTATTTACATCTTGTGTGTGTGTAATTTGAAGTTTGCATCATTATTGATTGTTTCTCATGTTTTCAAGATTTTCTTTATACATGTCAATTCTCTTATTTAAATTTACAAAAAATGACAATTTTTTGTCCATGTCTTTCACATGGGCTACAATGTCATTATGAAGAGCAAATTTTATCATGCGTGACAAATAAAAAAATTTCAGGGTTTTCCCTTGCGGACCAGCGAGGGGTCAATCCACCCCGGCCGGCAAAACCACTCCCCCCCCGCAAAGAGGCTCGTCATACTTCCAACTATAATAAGCTCGGCAGTCAACTGAATGTCTCCTTCCTTCCGTCCTTCCCTCCCTGGCGGGCTTCCGGGCTTCCGGGCTTCCAGATTGGCCTGCCGCCTGCCTGATGAGGTTGGCACTTGGCAAGAGCTCAATGGCCCAACTGGTGCATGCACGCCTTCCACATGGCACTAAGTTAGGACAGACAGATTCCTCACATGCCCCCCACATGAGTGAGTGACTGATGATCCTTTGGAAGCTTAGCTAAGCTTCCCTTCCCTTCCCTTCCCTTCCCTTCCCTTCCCTTCCCTTAATAAGAAGAGAAATAAGTTAATATCTTCTCGGAACGTATTATTAATAACTTCAGTAAAATCTACAGTAGTCCAACTTCACTTTTCACTTTAAGGCGGAACGGACGGAAGGGAAAAGGCGGGGGACTGACTGACTGACCCTGGCTGGCTGCACATTGACATTGAACAATCAACATTCAACAGTGATCATGGGAACCATTAACTTAAAAAGAAGGGAACTTAACGGGCGTAGGGTAAGATAGGTCTCCTCAGGCCTCACAACTCACAAGCACGACACGTGGCAGAAACAGACACCCAACTGAACTGAAGAAATCTACAGGACAGGACAGGACAGGACAGGAAGCTTTACTTACACGACCAGTTCGGTAACTTCGGTTGGCCCGGGACAATAAGCTACACTGAATAGTGAAATTAGGTTGCCCCTCACTAATTTCTCGACATTTGACACTAAATAAATATTTACAATTATTGTATGAGAATGAACTACTTTTGAATTTCATATCGCTGTATTTGGGACTCATGAACCTCCATGTGTACAAATGGAAATATTTTTAGAAATGTTTATTGACTTTGATGGCTTGTAAAGTAACATTCTTGGGGTAAGGCAATCTAATTGTTAAGGCAACCTAATTTCACTATTTAGTGTAAGTTAACCCTAGAAGAACGGGCCCATGACCACTGATTTCAAGCCTCCCTATCCAGCACTTTACTTTATTTTTTGCCGTTTTGCAACTAGATATGAATGAATGAATTTATTTTATTTTATTTTACTTTATTTTTCAAAGATGAGGTCATATGTACACTATGAGTCCTAAAAATTTCAAATTGTTTTGGAAAAAAATGAAATTACTATGAATTTCTTAAGGAATAAAATGAAGAAAATTCATATCAAATACAAAATATACTCAAAAAATCTTGAACTTGATAAGCTTCATTTCATTACAATAGTTGAACTCAAATTAAAAAAATATCATTTTTATGGCTGAAATTCACATCAAGAGAAAATAGCAAGAAATGGTCAAAATACACTACAAGGGTGATCCGTTTTTTAAGCATCTTCTTTTTTAGAAAAATCAAAAATACCAAAATGAGGGAATTTGCAATACTATTCATTGAAAATATACTCAAGTACCCTCCAAATAAAAAAATTGGAGGAAAAAACATTTTTTTCCATCCTATAATCTCAAGTGAAGTCATCCATCGGACACTTATTATCTGTAGCGTCCTTCTAGGGTTAAGTTATGTTAACTTACTATAGTTAAGTGACCAACCGTGAGTTAGGACTGGGAAGTCTGTCAGTCTTCACTTCTCCTTGCTCCAAAACAATAATCGGAGACAAGCATAGTTATTTAACCCTTAAAGGACTATCATGTGACCATGGAAATCATTGCTTCTGGAACAGTGTGACATCATTTACTTTAACAAATAAAAATAAATACTCAATGGAGGTTAAACTAAACTACAAGATCTCTCCTTTTGGCACAAAATTCCAAAATTCCATAGATGAACAATTGCACTTTTGTCCTACATAGGAAGATTCTTTGTTATCCATTGGTCACAAAACATCCTTGACCTAAGTGCTCCCATGTCCATTTGGGGGATGATGAACAAATTGAAACTCAAGTTTCATCCTCCTTGTTATTTGGATGAAAGCCATCTTAATTTGTGGAGATACTTCATCAAATTGTTGTCCTATCTAATGGTTGGATTTGGTGTTACTAGAATATATATTTTCTAAAATTACAAATGTGTAAGTATGTCAAGTGGTTGCCCAAGCCAAAATTGCATTGATTGTAGTTCAAAACGGGATTTGCAAAAGTGAGGTCATAGATTTTAAAAACACAAAAATTTCAAAAAATCATCATGTGAAGAGAACCTCATTTCAAATCCATTACAACAAGTTTTACTCAAAAAATGATAATATTTTGTTTATAATTGAATTCTAAAGGAATTTTCAAATTTCCCTTTTAAGATTTATAAAAACATATTGGTGATAGCATTAGTGAATCTAACCATATGGATAGAATCTACAACTCAAAATCCTACAACTTATATTTGTATACCAATTCCAAAATATTCTTCCAAATAGCATTTTATAGGGATGTTTTCAAATCATCAATTTTGGGGAAAATTCTAGACGTTTAGGGGTTAATTCCCATGAATGTTGTAGAAATTGAACTTCACCTCAATGAAAATTCATCTTTCGTTGAGGAAGCTTCTAAAAATCATCGATATAGCAAATAGAAGGAAAATATAAGATCTACACAAATCAATAATATATATATATATATATATATATCCCTTGAACAACGCGGCGGACGATTATTGTCCGATGAATGACAAGGAATTTTCTTGGGTAGGAAAATTGCAACTATTCATCCTCGGAATTAGGGGTGGAAAGGGAAGATCTTCTATAATTGTTTGACTCCCAATGAGTATTTCTGTTTTTTCTAAAGTGGATGATGTCATGCGGTTCCAAAATGGCTGATTTCCACGGGCACCAACCCGGCGTTCAAGGAATACATACATATATATATATATTCAAAGAATTTCAATTATTTATTATAAAATTTCAAAAGTAATTGTACTATTTTTGGATTGAACAATTGGGATTCAATTGTATGAAAAATCCATTAGATCTTGTGCATCAATGGATTTATTGTTATACATGATCTATTTGCATAAAATAAAAATCTTCTTTTATTTTCGTCTTCTTTTATTTTAGATTTATTTTAGTATTGCTTCTATTTTTTGTCAAAAGCAAGAAGCACTATTTAACTATCTCATGCTGTTATCTTGCATGGGATCAAGCTATTGCACCACGACAAATAAACAAGTAAAAGACTACTTTGTCTAAAATATTGAATAAGAAAGTTTGTTCTGTAAAGGTTTTATTAATTGTAAATAGAGTGTTTTTTTTTTAATGAAATCTCTCTACACTCTCATCCTTTTATGTAATTATCTTATTCCAAAATATGACAATGAACTTGAGATGTAAAAATTGTCATGGTCAATGATTGTAAAATAAGTGTGGATGACATTTGCATATTGTGAAACCCTATTTTTGTGAAGATCATAGTAACAAAAATGTTTGTTTCAGAAATTGAAAGACCATGTTACTTTTCAGCATGTGCATTCTAAATTGAAAGTAGAGCATACTTTTAACAAAAATTATATTGATCTTGAGCAACTAAAAAATTAAGAGACAATGAGCAACATTTGAGAGTGCTTTGACTTGATCATAGTAATTTACATGAATTATTAAAATTTAATGCCAATTAAAATATCTTTGTAACATGAATAAGATGTGCCTTGATCAACTTGATTGTAACTTTCAAAATATTCATTTTCAGTACATGGTTAGTACTAAAAAAAATGAAGCTTAACAAGTTTTGTTTCTAATTGATTTTGAAATTTTGAATAAAAACAAAAATTCAATTAATCATTGCAGTTGTAGGCTCCATATGTTTTAATCCAAATCATTTGCTAATTTTGATTTTGATTTGTATATTTTTCTTTAAAAACAATTTTTCAATGCAAAATTATCATTCATTTGATAGATTCCCAAGTCCATTTGCTAACATAACTATAAAAATCCTCACATTGTGGAAGACACCAATTTTTTCTTACATAGTTTTAAAGTTGTGCTTTCTCCATTGGGAGGTATCAAAAGATTTGGTTGCACTGTTTTGAACATTATAATCTTGGAGATGCCTAGGAAGTAGACTCTCAAAACTAGTAGAGAAGTAGACATACAAGTTTGGTATAATATCCTTGATGGTTAGAATTTGCAATTGAAAGAATTGCAAATTTACTTAGTCTATCTTATTTTCCATATGTATTGTTTTTGTGTTAGCTTTGCTCTATAACATCAATAGACTTTATAAGGGATAAACTTCATCACTAATAATGAACACAAAGTTACAAGATTGTTGTGGTTTCCTCCACGTACAAAAACCACTACTCATACACTACGGTTTAATAATAAAGAAATTTAGTGTTTACAATACTAATTACAAAATTTAACACTAAATGTCAACAACATTGCTAATGTTACCAAAATGTCAACATGAACACTACTTGTCAATTGAATTTCTGCCTGTATCTTAAATTAGGAGCCATGTAGTTCACTGTGCATTAAATCAATATCCAACATGAGCACTAATTGTTAACAAAATGTGAATTAGAGTGAGTTATATGAAAGAGGAAATAACACTATGGGTATCATAACACTAAATTTCATTATTAGTGTAGCTATTTGAAATAAATAGGGTGTATTTGTAGAAAATTGAAGATGATGTCTTTTTTAACCTCTAAATGTCCTAGGCTTTTTTTGAGCATCTTGGAATTTGTTCTTTATCAAGCCTGAAACCAACATTTTAATAAGTTCTTTCAAAATTTTCAAAATTCTAGTTCTACAAATTCAATCTAGACATATGAGAGATCATAGGGGAAAAGAAAACACAACAATATCACTTATGGATTGAGAAATTATAATGTTTGATAACTAGGGTGATAAAACTATGAAAGTGATTTGAAGTCTTTCAATCTTCTTTTTACATGTCAAGTTTAGAAAATTGGTCAAAAAAAAATATGAAGTTAAAGGGCAAAACATGTATAACCCCAAGAAATTTATAGCTTCTCAAAATCTACTCTCAAATTTTTTTAAATGAATTTCTAATATGATTTTTTCTCCCAAATCCAGTGTTTTTGAGGCTCATATCCAAAAGCCCTCAATACTAGAAAATCAAGATTTGCTATTAACACCCTTGCATAAAATTTTGATTAGAAAAATCATAATCATTCATTTTCAGAATTGCATTTTTGATTCTAAAACTAGACTCTAAGAAGAATTTTTTAGAAATATAAACTTCTAAACTAGTAACTTGAAAAGGTTTTATTTATTAACATCAAAGTATCGGTATTGTCTACATCAAAATATGGTGCCTCAGGCATTTTGGGATGGAAGGGGTGGGGTGAGGTGGTGTGCAACGTTCCTAGAACCTCTTTACTGAAATTTGCCAGGAGGCTATACACGTGTTATGTAAGGAACCTATTCCCGGTGGTGAAAGAAGGGAAATAAATTGCATATTAAAATGTGGAATTTGCCTATATTTTTTTGTGGTAGAGTGAAAGTTGCAACACATGGAAAAATTTAGTGCAAGGCAAAAAGCTACTTCATCTCATTTCGTATAGCAAAATTGCTAAGTGCAAAAGGCATATGCTATAAAATGGCGATTTTTCTTTCAAATCAAAACAAAAGTGCACGTTGTATTTCAATCAAATTTTTACATGATTTCCTTTTCAAAATGTAAATCCCATAATAGAAAAATCACTAACAAGGGAATTGAACCCTTCTAGACTACCCAATTGCATTGTTAGTGTTCTATAGACATCACAAGACAAACATAACACATTAGGGTTAGGAAAAACAATTCAAAACAAAAAAAGGAACCGGGAATATTGAGTGGGTCCAACACTCCAATATCATGTCCAGTTGCAACAACAACACACTCAGTCGCCGGCTCATTGCAATAGCTCAATTCACGACCTTAGTTATAGAAGTAGCAACACGCATCCGTTGCAATAAGAAGATGGCAGTTAAGGAGAACTTGAGTTGCAAGGCACACCTAACCTCATGAAAACTAGGGAATTTTTCTTGGATGGTGAGGATATTGCTCCTCCAACTCTAAATTAGACATCCCTTGACTGGCCAACCATTACAACACTTTTCCAAGATTCAATGGCTTCCTTGTAAGGGAATTTCTCAAGTGAAAAGTACTTCTAGCCAAACATACACACAACAAGGGGCAAATACTTCCCTAACCTATTTCTTTGATAAGATTTGAGGAATTTAAGAGTAGAAAAACACCCCTCATCTTCCATTGAACTAAGAACCAAACAACATCCTATTTCAGGAAGCTTGAAATATTTTGAGATTAGCTTACTCAAATGCCGTGATTGAGAAAAGATTCGCCATAATTTCATAATGGGATTCAAGTGAAATGGTGGCCCACATGATGCCTTAGCATTTGTCTTCATTGTCACCTTGAATAACCCCTGTTGGTTATCCAAATTCGATGCTGATAACATCTCTGGCACAATGTATGGCTTCCCACCAACACACAAGGGCTGTCCATTGTTCACAACTCTTGCCTTTGTAAAGAAATTCTTGAGAATCGCTAAGTGATGTCCGAAACTTTCATCAGCACTTGTTTGCCACTAGTATTAGGGATAAATAATCCCAAATGCATCGAGAAGTTCTTGTTTTAGGAATTTGCGGTCCAACTCATCATTAAGAGATTGGGCAATTTCTAGACAGGTTGAAGCACCCAAATTAGAACTCACTCTTGAATTATATAACCTCATCTAGACTCACTCCTTAAGTTATGAGAACTCATGTAGACTCACTCATTTAGTTATCAAATAAGCATAGAACTGATAGAAACAATTCAGTCATCAATCATCAACCAAGCATCCAAGCAATACTCAAACCAGATAACATTAATGGAAAAAAAATTGTAAAATGGAGAAAAGAAAAATGGAAATATAATGCTGTTGCCTCTAGCTCTCCGATGCACTTGCCGCAATCGGCAGTCAACAGTAGGATGAAGCATTTATGAGAGAATAGAATGACCTAAACCTGAACATTGAATCACAAACGTAAACCAAACATGAGAATAGAAGAATAGAACAGACATAGAATGCAAAGAAAAAAAATTGAAAAGTCAGAGAGTTATGTGAGAACTACCGCTTAATGTTGTCTTGCACTTGATTGAACTCCTCTTGGGTGACAAAGAGATGTTGCCCTGTTTGCTTATCATGGCATCTTGCAAACACATGAGTCTTTTCAAAGTTAAACAATAAGTGACAAATGCCACTTTCTCCTGGTAGTTGCTGCCATTGGAGAGGAATTTCACAACTAGACAATGCCACAAGATCACTGTAGTATGGGAAGTCGGTTTTCTTGTATGCTTGGATGAATCAATAAACATATGAGCAAGTTCATCTTGACAGAGCTTCACTGCTCGCATGAAATCGCAAATGAAAATATCACGGGCCTGGGAAAGTTTTATCAGGCAATGCACGGCATTGACAAGGGGAATGAAACAAGCCAGGAAAGTAAAACCTCAATGTCGGACAATAGGTTGAAGTTGTGAGTGGCCCCAATTGTTGCTTTTGTGCCAACGCTCATGTCAACACCCATTTTCATGAGAAGAGTGCAGTACTCCAATAGGATTCTTGCTGTTGGACTTTTCATCAAAATCCAACGGATATCCACATTTCTTATCAACTTATTGCTCTTAGTTTCCATGAGATTAGCAAGCCTTTGCAAGTTATTATGGCGCTTGTTGCTTCGATAGAAGTATGCATAAACGGACTAGAACAGGTCCTCAAGCCTAGAGATCATCGGAAATTTTGACATAGTCTCAACTACAAGGTTAAGACGGTGACTCACACAACTGGCACCGATAAGAAACGAAGCCCATTTCTCTTGAATTTGGGTTGTTATTCTTGTCCTCGATCTTTGAAATGTGCTTATGCTGTTAGTGCCAAATCAAACCAATTTTTTCACAATCTCTTCACGAGTCAAGCCTCCTTCCCTCAACAAAACATGCATAATTAGATTAGTCAAGAAGTCAACTGTATTGCTTTATGAAACGCAAGACAAATGCAACAGATGGGGAATTCTCTCCCAACAGTCCATGGTGTATACATGGACCCAAAGCCAAGACATATTATCAATTGCCGTGACTTCATCTGTGCTGACTGAAATTATATTAGCAGATTAGACAATAGACTTCAGGGTGGATAAAACAAAGCCATGGAGATGTTCGCTCATCCCTTAGCCTGTTGTCTCTGACCAATGTCTTTGGGGAAGGTTTCTTACCTTGAGTTGCCTCAACAATTGCTGCTGGTGTTCATAATCACAAAGCGGACAACCATGATTGAGAATATAAAATAAGGTAGCAAATTGCACTTATTTTCTCTTGAACTCACCTTCTAGGCCTCCAAGCATTTGGTCAACCATAATAGTGGATTGCTTTTGCCCCACCCACAGCTTCACCAATTGTAGGTGCTTGCAGTCATGTTTGACGAATATGTCACCCTTTTTTAGGAGAAGTAGTGGAACACTAACTTCTCTTTAGGTTTGTTTCCAAATTATCAGCCTTCGGAACCAAAACTTTGCGCCTCCTCGTGATTGTTGTGCAGCTACGGCAAACAATGCCAATGACATCGCCATCTCTATTATATTCACCCTCTGCCCAAGCAAATTTATATGCCCAGACTTCTTGCCATCGACGTGTGACAGTATTGGCACTAGTCTTTGCCTTTTTTCGCCACAACGTTGTAGCTCAATTGGTCCTCTTGCCCAACACATGACCCTTGCAATCGCCATCGCCATCGCTCATTGGATCAATAGATGGAGACATGACCGTAAGTTTAGATGTTGGACAATTACGAGGCATTGGGCGTGAAACCGAGTGTGACAAGCATGTCTCAGACACATGGGTGACATCGAAGGAATTGACACCATCGTGCACATTGGGATCAATGTTTGGAACCAAGTATTCCCCTAGACTGCTAGTATAGCGACTTGAGCCAAAAGTGCACACTCGAAAATTCTCTAGGAGTTTCAGTCAAGGCGCCATCTCCAGAAGCCTATGGTCCTGCAATCCTAACACCCAATGAAGCATTACCAAAACGCAATTGTAAAGTTGAATAGAATGCAAATAATAGATTGAGCATAAGCAAATCAAATGGTGACTAAGAGTACACTCAAAGACTTGAAACTCTAGAACACGATCAACAACATGAACAGTAAAATGAAGGCATAGGAAGCTTGGGAAACACCAAAAGCATTGATGCGACAATTCTGAGAATTGAGCAATTGAGCACCAATTAAATTGAGGAGGAAGAACAAGCCGTTCAATTGTTGCTTCCATTTCCAAATTGTTATGAATGTAGGAGTCAGGAGATTGTGAACTTGCAACTCTTCAAGTCTCTAATTCTCCAAGAATTGCACAACAATGAGGAAGTGGCAGCTTTTGCATTGAAAGCTAGGAGTGAGGGAAACCAATTTTGAAAAAGAATGTAATCACCACAATTCCAAGAATCCGCAAGATGCATCTCAAGAGCACAAGAAAATAGGAAGGGCAACAAAGGGAGTTAGTGTAGAGCAAGTATAGAAGCATTGAAGCAGAAGTTAATGCTAAACTTAGAGAGAAATCTGAGAGAGACAATGCTAATCCCCCCTAAAGCAACAACATCCTAAACCCTAAAAGCCCTAGCAAATCCCAGCCCTCAGATGCAATTGCCAAGCGAACACATCGACAACCTAGGTTGTAGCTACATGATTGGATGAAAAGTGTTTAGCAAATGGATGCTATCTAAATTTTCAATGAATATGTGACTTGGCCAATTTCTATCCTTGCATTTGTAGAATTTTGCTCAAAATCTTATTTCCATAGTCATTTGCACAATATACTTTTAGCTCCTAGATTGTTGTGGTAGAAATTCATCGCAAATTAGCTAGTTTAGAGATCACTAGTGGGGTGCAACCCTTTTTTTTAACTTTTTGAGAAAGTGCCAAGGTAGCGATCATTTAAAATTTGGTGAAGTATTGTATTTCTACATTCATTCATCTTTTGGACCAAAAAATACTTTTCAATCATATTCATATACTTTTTCATCAAAATTTGGCAAATTCATCCACATTTCAAATAGAAATGGAAAATTTCTGGTGAAAAAAGATTACTTTTTTTTGGCGAAGAATAGACATGTATTTTGGAATGGTGCAATCTGGCCCAGCGGTGCCAGAAAAGAAAGGGTTGGTGGGGTGGGCGGCGAGCAGGGAAAAAGAAGGTCGGCTTTCCACGTAGCACCGGTGGGGTTGGATATGAAGAGGTACGAACCCAGGTGGCGTGGCGTCGCCGAGGGGCGCCCTGCCCTGCCTGCCTTTCGTGGGGGACTTTTGATAATGCGCGGGGCGTCAGGCTTTGCTGGGCCTGATGAGTAGCAACTTACTTAGTATAAAGTATCAAGGCCAATACATCCGAAACCTTCTTTCCCCGTCGTCATCTCGCTCCTCCTGCTCTGCCGTGGCCTCCGCTTTGTCTGAGAGCAAGCGGGCCGCTGTGGCGCCATCCCTCTTCCTCCTTCCTTGCCCGTCGCTTGTTCAGCCCGTTCGTTCGTTCATTCGGTTGTGCTGTCGCGGATCGGATACCCAGCTTTAGTCCTCGCCCGCTTCTGAATCGCAGTTGGCCTGGCGTCGCTTCTTTTCCAGCGTCTCTTATCTAGCTAGTAGTTGAAACTTAGTGGGGTAGTTGTAAATTCTGCGCACCAACTGCGGTTCGACCTGACTTGGAACGGCTGGCTGTGGCACGCGCAGCTTCCCCCGCCCGCCCGCCCGCCCGCCACTCCCCCCCTCCATTCTGTAACGTAGTTCATCCCGTGTTGCGTTGCGCATTGTCACAGGATCGATTTGATTTGATTTGATATGTTTAGTTGTGATTTGTTTTGTTTGCGGCAAGCGTCGTAGCTTTTCAGCAATCTAAGGAATTGACTTTTGGGATTTACTTCCCTTGTGCGCGTCCTCCGCATTCTTTACTAGTCGACGGGCGACGTTATCCCTTACTCGATCGAGTTCTTGCGAATTCCTCTGCGGCTTGCCGCTTCTCGCTTCAGAGTACTTGCTCAACACTTCGTGGGTACAAAATGGGAAGCGGAGGAGACTTAGGAAGAACGGGAAGCATGCGTCGAATTAAAAGAGTGAATATCAGGTTCAAGCTCCCGTACCATACGCTCTGGGGCCAGAACCTCATGGTGATAGGTTCTGATGCTCTACTGGGAGCTTGGACTGTGGAGAAGGGCCAGAGTATGATGCCTCATCAGGATGGGAACGTCCTCATTTGGCAGGTTTCGATATCGGTGCCAGATCATTATCAGACGGAATACAACTATGTCGTTGTCGACGATAGATTTCATGTGTTGAGGCGAGAGTCTGGAGCCCCTCGAGTGTTGAAATTTCCTGACGAACTTCCTAATGGATCAACTGTTGAGATCCATGATTTGTGGCAGGTGAGTACTTCGTCCTTAGAATTCCCTTACTTAGAGTACTCTGCAATGTGACAGTGACATTGATTAGCATTCTGCAGATGTGCATGCCTTTTAAACAAATATAAACTTCTTGCAGACTCGAGTGCTGAGCTTCACTGGCACTCTTTTTTTCTCTTGCAATTGCCCGAATAGAACGAGAGGTACTATAATTGTCAAGGATATATGATTGTCCATGACATGGAGTTTCATCTTAGTTTACAGGATTTGCATTCTTCGGCGATTATTTTCAGCGTTGTATTGCATCTTACTGGTCTCCTTTGTCGTCCTGGCTCTCATCATCGCGAGTTTAATCGAGGTTTATCGCATTTATCTTTTTTGAGTACTCTAAAGTATTTTCAGCGCGGTAAGGCACTTCTGTGTAGTTACGGACTCTGATTTCGAATTATTGGAGGTCATTTTCCTCTGTTCGATCATTCCTTAAGGCAACGTCTGAAGATAATTAGTTTTTACGGATTCAATGCTAGTCTTGCGTATTTACTGTTTCTGTGCTGTAAGTGCAGGATTCTGCTGAGACGCTTTTGACGAAAGTCGCTTACAGGAAAGTACTCTTTGGGGAAGATAGATGTACAACTGTAGCAGACGGAGTTTCCAAGACCGCGCAGAGCTTCCCTTGCATTCCGTTAAGTTTTGCAGGTTGTTAATACTTAAGTGTTGATTTAAAATCGATGGGAAGACTAGTGCAGTTTTCCTGTGAATTGGATTTAATTGATCCACAACGTTGAACAATGTGGAAGGGGTCCCGTTCTATGTATCATTTTGATTTTCTGTTTGTTTTTCATTTTGTTTTTTGCTCTTTAATTGTTGATCGAGTGCTTCCATGATGACGTGCAGAGTGCGTGGTGGTGCAATTCCAGATCAAGTGCTCTGTTTTGGATCCTGATCAATCAGTAAGATTTCCTTATTCCGTGTGTTGCTGGCCTCTTGTTTTATGCCCAAGTGTAGCCCGATTCTCTTACTAGACTCTGGTACTATTTGATGAGTTAAAAGCTTTCTCCAAGGTTCCTCCATAAGTTGGGGGGAACTAACCACTATGCGATGTCTTATGTTCATGTACTCAGGTTTTCATCACAGGCAGTTCTAAGGAGTTGGGTGAATGGGACAATGCAGAAGCCATCCCTCTTTCTCATGAGGGTGGTTACAATTGGCAATGTATGGTCATACTTCCAAGAGACGACATTGCTGTGTCGTATAAGTATATTTTGAAGAACAAGAGTGGAATTGTTACGCCTGAGAATAGTGAATATCGAGTTCTATCATTGATTTCGACGTCCAAGAAGCCCAGTGAAATGATTATCGCAGCTGACGGGAGCTTCAGAGTATGCACAGTTCACGCTTAGTGTTTGATGGGCATTGTTCCTCTTATTTTCACCGCTCAATTGTGGCTACAGAATGTTTTATAACGGTCGTTTGGAGTTTGTACGTGGACATTTGTGAAGCTCTCTGTTTGCATGTCTATTACGTTGCTCACTAGGGGCCAACGAAGCATGTGGTAACATTCTTAATATTGGTCATGCAGACCCAACCATGGAGGGGGACAGGTGTTGCAGTACCTGTGTTTTCTCTTAGGTCTACACATAGTGTAGGTGCTGGAGAGTTTTTGGATCTGAAGGTGGTGGTTGATATAGCGGCTAAGACCGGAATGCGGTTGGTCCAATTATTACCAGTAAATGATACTTCTGTTAATATGATGTGGTGGGACTCGTACCCATACAGGTATGTCGGAGTATAATGGATTACATTCAAATTCCACTTTCGTTGCTGCCCACTTTTCCCTGTGCTTTTGATTCATCATGTGTAGGCAGCTGTTGACCTCCTTTTTGGTTCAGCCCTTGGATCTCAGCAAGTTTAGGAAGCTTTAGTTCCCTCCCAAAATGTGTCTTAGTTTCTTCTTTGTGATGATTTTGTATTAGAGAGGGTAATGTTTTTTAATTCTTTCAAGATTCACTTTGACCTGAACTAAGAGTACGTTGTGAGTATTCATCTAAAATCTTGGGATATCTGGAATTTGTGCAGCTCGTTGTCTGTATTCGCATTGCATCCACTCTACCTCCGGCTTCAGGCACTCTCCAGTGAACTTCCCAAGGATATTACGGTACGTTGGGTGAATCAGGTGTGGATAGACCTGAATTACCACCACCCAGAGTGCCTTGGAGGTACCTGATTGTAAATGAGTCGTAGTATAACGTATGTGGATGTTTACCGTAAGCTGCTACTAATTAATTCTCGTGTATCAAGTGCAGGCGGACATTGAAGACAGCAGAAAGCAGTTGGATTTGAAGGAGGTGGATTATGAGGCAACTATGGCTGCAAAGTTGTCTATTGCAAAGAGAGTTTATCGCCTCGAGAAGAATCAAATTTTTAGTTCAGCAGTATTTAAGGGATATTTTGAGGAAAATAAGGTAAATCTGCGTCTGAATGTTTTGATTTGTCGACTGTAGTGTACCAATCTGGCGCTTGGAATTTTATCGATTTGCCCTAGGTTCAGTTTCATATGCAACTCGTGTCGCTTGCAGAACTGGCTGCGCCCTTACGCCGCATTCTGCTTTCTTCGCGACCTTTTCGGCACTGCTGATCATTCTCAATGGGGTTTGTATGCTGAGTTCACACCTGAGAAGGTATCATCTTTCTCAAAACTCTAGTACGATGTGTGTGGAACCAAATATCATTCCTTGTTTTCGCATTCCGGACTTTTAAATAGTTCTAACTCCTTATCCTCAAAATTGGACTGCGCCACTTGGTTTTGGGTTCTGAAGGGGGACTCTGGTTTGTTTGTTGGCAGTTGGAAAAGCTTGTGTCTCCCCAGGGTGATCATCATGATGCTGTTGGCTTCAGCTATTACCTCCAGTTCCACCTGCACTCACAACTGACAGCAGTGAGAGACTATGCGATGAAAAAGAACGTTGTGCTCAAAGGAGATTTGCCCATTGGTGTAGATCGCAACAGTGTCGATACATGGCAATTTCCCAGTCTTTTCCGCATGACTGCATCTACTGGGGCTCCACCAGATTATTTCGATATGAATGGACAGAACTGGGGATTTCCGACCTATGTCTGGGAGGAAATGGCCAAGGATAATTATGGTTGGTGGAGAGCTCGGCTATCTCAGGTCAGAGTGTTTCCTCTACATTAATGTGTGGAGCGGTCCATGCTGACATTATGTTATACTAGACGAATGAATCAACGTGTTTTTAAAGTGTCTGGTTTGTCCCTTCTCGGAACTTCGGGTCATTGAGTATTTGGCCTGGGTATCGCTGTCCTTAGAAAAAAGTAGTGATTATGTTTTGCTATGCTGTTAGTCATTTTCTATGCAATTTTTGTACTTATCACTGAATCCTTTTGTTTTCCAGATGGCGAAGTACTTCAGTGCATACAGGATAGATCATGTTTTGGGGTTCTTCCGTATATGGGAAATGCCTGATCATGCTGTGACCGGACTTATGGGAAGATTCAGGCCATCTATTCCTCTCAGCACTGTAAGTTGTGACCTGTATTTATGAGAATTTTGTATAAAGCACAATTCTTGTATAATATTCTTTCCGTGAATCTTGGCGTGGACGAATTTCACGTGGATGCTTTTTTTTACGTTTGCCTAGAGTACGTAAGCTCTTTCTGCTGGACTTCAGTTGACGATCATCCATTGGCGCTTGCAGGAGGAATTGGAAAGAGAAGGAATCTGGGACTTCAATCGGTTGAGTACACCATATGTGCGTTGTCATATTCTTATCGGAAAATTCGGGGATAGATGGACGGAAGTTGCCGATAAGTATTTCGATGAGTTTGAACACTTATGCTATCAGTTCAAGGAGCAGTATAATACCGAGAAAAAGATCGTTGTTGCGACGACGTTGGAAGACGATGCTCCTGAATCTGCTGTGCAAGAAGCTGAAGCAGACCAAGCCCGACTCTTTGAACTACTACATGTAAAATTCAATCCTTGTAATATCTTTTGTTTCAAACTATTTTATTCCCTCCATGATGCCTCGAGGATGAAGCAGAAATTAGATAGTTGAATATTGCAAATACTGCACACTTAGGAGAAAGTTGGTTTGAGAAATTTGATATTTTTGATATGAACTAATGGATTTACACATACAATATTTTCATGTTCATTTTTTGCAGGAAGTTCTGCTTATGCGAGACTCAGAGGATCCAGCGAAATTTTACCCACGTTTTGGACTCGACCAAACAGCTAGTTTTGACGAACTGGATGACCACAGGTACGATGCTTCTTCTCTATTGTGCTGGTATTGGTGAGTCAGATTCATCGTCATTTTCCGAAGATCCGAGTATTTTCAATTTTTGAATACGCTGCCTTACGAACGCAAATTGCTTGCTTCCTCTTGCAGTAAGAACGTCCTGAGGAGCAAGTATCATGACTACTTCTTCCATCGTCAAGAGCAGTTATGGCGTGACAATGCTCTCATGACTTTGCCTGCTTTGCTGAATTCGTCTGATATGCTATGCTGCGGAGAAGATCTTGGGATGGTTCCAGCTTGCGTGCAACCAGTGAGTGCCTGGATGATCTTTTGGATATTCGACTTTTGAGGTTGTATCTTTCATGAGATGGGAGGGTTTCAACTTATTTGTGACTTCTTCATAGGATTGCGCAGTCTAAATATAGTTTCCTACACAATGGTGCACAAAATTTAATTTTAATGTGTAAATATATGGATGTAGGTTTTGAGCGAGCTTGGACTACTTGGTTTAAGAATTCAGCGCATGCCTAGTGCTTCAGGACAGGAATTTGGCAATCCAGCTGAGTATGAATACATGACAGTGTGTGCTCCGTCTTGTCACGATTCGTCTACGATGCGAGCGTGGTGGGAGGAGGATAGAGATAGGAGGGAGCGGTTCTTGAAGACCATGTTCAACATCAATGAAATTCCACCTGAAACTTGTGACCCTCACATATCCCATCTCATCGTCCAGCAACACCTTGAATCTCCATCGATGTGGGCAATATTTCCCATCCAGGATCTTTTGGCACTTAAAGAGGACTATACCGATCGGGCAGCAAACGAAGAAACTATCAATGACCCTACCAACCCAAGACACTACTGGCGTTTCAGTGAGTCTTTGCTATAGTTGTTAATCCTGGCTATTCGGAAAACCTTTGCGCGCATTTTGAGTAAAAGGAAAAGTCTATATTGCCCGGAGCATAATCAACTAACTACCACTTGTTGCCTGGCTACAGGATTACATGTTCCTATGGAGACGCTTTTGGGTGACGATGATTTTCTTGGTACTATCCGTGATCTTGTAGTAAGCAGCGGTCGAGCCAGCGACAAGGATTTTGAACAGGTCAATGCGTCCATGGAGACTTCTGCAATTGAATGTGAGCCTGCAGTTAGCGTTCAGGAAGTGAGTCTGCCAGCGCACAGAAATATATCAGGAGTGGTCTTGAATGACAAGAAAGCCGCTTTAGAGAGATCCCTCTCAGGTAGAGTATTAGATGATAACAAGCACGTCGTAGAGATAGGATGTACGGGTCGATCTCTTGTTACCGCGTTGTAGCGTTGGTAGGCATCAGAGGATAGAGATCGTAGCCATTGTTTCAACAGGGTTCATTTACCCTAAAAATATATTAGCAAACACAGTTCCAGAATGGCGACTTACTGAGATTGTAGGACAGGTACTCTTTCTTCCCGATGTAATTGAACACAAGCCATTCAAATTACAGCGAGATATCTCCAGCGAGGCTTTTACAATCTGTGGCGTCCGTGAAGTGATGCATATGCATATATTTTTGTCGTGTACACACATGTAGGGTAGACGTAGAGCAATTCCTCAGGAAATTACATTATCTAAAATAAAGCAATGCAGGATTGTCCCGATTCAGAAATTTTCTCATGTTGACGTATTTGTACCATGGATGAAGCCAGTCCAGCACCGCCTGTTGATACGTGGCCAGGTTTCTGCCGAAGAATGGAGGATTAATTGTTTCGAATGCTTCCTGTGAAGTTTCGCAGAAATTGAAAGTAAGGCATACGACCCATTTTCAACCACTTCAGCGATTTCGCATATCTGGTGTGTGTATCTTGACTGCGGAATTTTTCCTGTGTACAGGAATAGAGTGTGGCAGGATTCCAGATTTTTTCATAAATTTTTAACTCAAAATATAATTACCCTAAATTTTTTGGTTGCAGATTCTGTTCAACCTATACTAGTCATGTAGACCTTCATAATTCCGACCACAGGCTGCAAACAAAATGGACAATTCTTCATTACTATTGTAGAGAACTATAACCAAAAAAATTGTAGTGAATGTACATATCCCATGGTAGCTAGGGATGGTAATGTGCACATGATAGAACTTCATTGCATAGTTGTTGTTCTCCATAATGAAGTAGTTTACTATTAGATTTTGGTAGTGAGAAGTCCCTATTTCCGCTCATCTTTGAATCTGCTCATGCGCGGGCTTTCCTGTCTTGTGACAATGGCTACTTCATTGTCTCTCCCACACTTTGTTGCATATGCCACACACTTTGTGTAGGATATGCTATGGGAAATTGTTGGAAGTGTGAAGTTAGGCATCATGGGTGCTTGCGCCATAGATTGCATAGGGGTGATGCAAAACCGCCTTCATCTTGAGGCACCTCTGCTTCTGATGTGTTTGCACCGACAAAGTAGTGTGTGTTGGAGGAGTTCAAGGCAAGTCTAAGTCTTCTTCCAAGTCGACGTTGACCACCTTAGGTATGTCTTCCATTCCTAATGAATTTTGTGACCTACAACCACTTTCTTCCTCCATTATAGTAATATCTAGTTCGATAGTATCCACGCCACCTTGATGTGCTCAATCTGTTGCGGTGTAAATCTAGTTGGGGCCCAAGTGAATGTTGACAGCTGTTCTGTCAAGCACGGAGATTCTTGTACAACTGAAAACCTTCGGAATGTTATTAATTGTTAGTGTGCGCTTCAAGCTAAGGGATACCCACTGCGCTAGTGTTTGTTTTTGCGTAGGCTGGTTGAGGTTCCTTGAGACCTAATAATCCCTGTATTGTCAAAAGTAGGTCTTAAATGGTCTGAAGGCACACACATCTACTAGTTGTAGAGCATGCAATGTGTGAGACGATAGAGTGACAATATATCTAGCCTTTTTTCTTTAGCTACTACAACCATTGCAAGCATAATATGGCTACTAGGTCCGTCAACGATCATCAAATATCTTTGTATAGGAAAAATACCACCAATTCTGGTGATACTTCGAAGAAAGTGAGAAATCCATATGGAGAACAAGTCAATAGTCATGCATGCCTTCGACTACATTGCTATAGTTGTACCTTCCTTGTAGTGCTGTAAGAAGTTTTGGCATGATCTTTTTCCTTCAAAAATGTAGAAGGATGGTATAGCTAACCATGTTGCATTGATATAGACCAGAACTAAGAGCCACTTTCTTTGATTTGGAATAGTGAAATGTACATGACGAGCACCTCTTAGACCTTGGACTATCACTCCACCGTTTTATCCTGCTTGCATACGGGTTTCATCACAATTCTACACCTTCTTTTAAAGATAGCTATGTGAGGTATACAACTGATTTAAATTATCGTAGAAACTTTGCACATTTTCAACACATAGTCCCTTTGCTCAAAAAGATGACAAGGTCTCTACCACTCTCAATGTGAGCTTTGAGTGATGCCTTTTGATCCACCTCAACTAGCCATCACATGAGACCCCATTCTTCAATGGTGTAACATGACTCCTCATAATTGATTTCATAAACTTTTCATTTTTAACCTTGTAGGACTAAGGCTTAATCCCTTGTCACACATGTCTAGAAGGTACTAGACAAGTTGAGTTTCTTCATCCACAGTTAAGACACTATTAAGTATTAACTCCTCTCTTCTTTGATTTGCATACACCATAATATCAATTTATAGAAGTAGATTAAGGAATTTCATGCCCCAAATCAACTTGCTTTATGTCACTATAAGAAAATTGTTTTTTTATTATGTTCGACTAAAAACTTAGTGTGTCCAATTTGGAGATGTTATGTCTTGGAGAATATTGACATGTCTACTTGACAGATGCTGTGAAAGTATAAATTTACAAGGATGTTATTGAAAACAAAGGAAAATTAGGTTCATAACTATTTGGTGCTACCAAAAACGAGTACTTAGTGAAAGACATTGTTTCAAAGATGATGATGTTCCAAAGATTGTCCAAAAAAACAATCATAGCCATGTCAGCATCGTTGCTCTGTTTTACCTATAGGTAAATCATTGGAACTTCTAGTAGTGTGGGTGAAAACTTTTGCTCGAGGTAAAAAAAAGGAGACTGGCAACCTTGAAAAAAATAAGTTTGACGTGGTAGTTGACATGGAAATTTGTTGACTTGGACTGCTAAATGCTAATGTGCAATGCCATGTCAGCATTGAGGGTTGGCCCATGTCAAATTTCATGATGTTCTTGTGGACGTCATGTGAAATGTTCTAACGTTTCAGAAGACATTATATTGTACTATGTTGTCTTTACCTCCCAATGTTTGTGACTTGACAACTCATGCTTTCCAAGATCCAATTCATTATGTTTTCAATGGTTGAAATAACATCCAAGGAATGAAGAGAAATGTCTTTAGTGATGTCCACATGATGGCGACCTAGTTTTTGCCGACATAAACGTCCACAAAAGATTGCTTCCATACATGCCTTATACGTGAACCAATTATTAGAAGTGTCCATACTCAATATAAGTGTATTTTGTAGCTTTTTGGAACCAAATGTACTCTAAGATTTGTAGTAATGGCTATAAATGTGAAAGAAAAGAACAACATGGACCAATGTGGATGAGGAGGAGCTTGTATATTGTGCATTTTCTTCTAAACAATTATGAAATTAATGGCATTGTTACTACTAATGAAGTGGGCTTGCATGGAGCGTCGGCCAAGCAAAAATACTACTCATATTCACGTTTTCATATGAGCAAGACAACAAGCTCACCCATTCCATAAACATCATATAGAAGTCATTCACATTGTCCAAGAGGACAACTTCTATCACCTATAAAATGTCTACTAGACAATAATTCCTTCACGTAGACATAGAGGTGGACATGCCGCCCTATCCAACCCCTATCTCGTGTGACGTCTACACGTCATTACATAAGTGCCTGGAGGATTGGACACCCTAAACTTCATCCTCCGGGATTGTAGTGTCGGCATCTATGACAATGTAGCCTCCTCTATCGTCTATGGGACTTCACACCAAGTCCACTACTCGTTGCATTGGTTATAGTTCAGCAAAGACACCATCATTTAGTAATTGAACCGTGTTAGAGGTGGATTGGATAGAATAGAGTGAACTCTGTCTCCCCCTAACCTCTGTTCAACATACAACTTTCCAATTGCGTCGATGTGGGTCATTGGAGAAAAACACTTGTTGGTAGTGTAAAGGAAAGGCAAAAGAATCAGCATGGACCTTCTTGTTGATTTGATTGAAGTTTGCCAAGATGAAGGCTGAAGGTTGAAGCCATATTTGTCTCGTTGAATGCTTGGAAAACGAGCATCACATGTCCCCCTCACCCAATCATAGAGTAGCACTGTAACACAATGGTTTCAATAATCCCAAATCAAGATTTCTTCAATGTATCCTACATATTCTTGGTTGGCTTCCAATGGCCTCCCATTTGCTAGACCCCAACGAAGTTGGAATGTAAAAGATGCTACCACATCGATGTTAGAGGTGACAAGTCCAGCTTTTGCACTTCAGACGCGGAGGTGCATACCGTGACAATACATTTGATGGTGTGATGTCATGTTTCGCTTTGTGTTGAAGATAATGTACATAATCGTGTAGATAGTGTACATTCAGCCCTAGGAGTAGTATTAGACTCTTAGTTAGACTTAGAGTCTATTGGGTGTTGTTTGTAGTCAAAGGCAGCCCAAGGTTGCTAGTTATCCCACATGGTTTGTGGATAACTAGTGAAAGGCTTTTAGCTTATGTTCAGCCCCCTCATGAGCTTTGGCATCTTCTACCATCTAAGTAAAGCCTTTCTCCATTCAAAACTCAATAGGTTATGGGCCCACGCACTTGGCGTTGCACATGAGGGAGAAATTCAATTCATTTGGAGAAGTTCTTGGAGCTTGGAGGAGCATACTGAATTTGGGCTCTTGGTCACCTACAAACCATATGGTGTGAGTAAATTTTTTCAAAACACAGAAAAAAGGTCTTTCAATTGCATCTCTTGTTTTGAGCTTTTGTGGGTTGGTTTGTGAGGTTTGGAGTTCATTTTTGAGTGTGAGATTGCTCATGATTGAAATCAGACCTACTTAGGGCTGGTTTCATGCTCCTTGTTTGAGTTTGTGCTTGCAAGTGTACATTGGCAGCCCATTGGGGCTGATTGTGCACTTGGGTACATTGGTGATTGTCATTTTGGCAATTGCAATCTTGTGAGAGTGCTTGGTAAGGCTTGGGAGCATTTGTGGGTTGCATTAGGCGTTTCCATGCATTGAGGGCTGAGTGGTGCCCTTATGAGTGAGTGAGACGAAATTGTGATCCTAAGAGGGCTAATTTGTGCCCTTGTGAGTGTGTGAGACCAAGTAGAGGACTTTGTGAAGCCAAAGGGCTGGTTTGTGCCCTTGTGAGTGAGTGAGACCTAATAGTGGACATTGTGATCTCAAGAGGGCTGATTTGTGTCATTGAGAGGGAGTGACACCCAATTGGGGTTCTTGAGTGACTTGGTGAGCCAAGTAGGGTTGGTTGAAGCCATTGTGGTCCATGCCGTGCTCATTGTGAGTGGGAGCTTCCATCTAGGACTGATTGGAGGCTTTGAGATCTTTGGAGTGTGGAGGATCCAATTTGGGAGGAGAATTGTGTTTTTGAAATAGAACCAGTCCATGCCGAGCATGTGGTGGTTGTGAGCTTCATTAGGGTCTGATTTGGTGAGGAGAGGAAGTCTTGTGCTTGTGAGGTGTGGTTTGGCGTTCTTAGGGTTGCAAGGTGCTTGTGAGGGCTGATTGGTCCCATTTCAGCCCAATTCGCCCCAAGGGAGTTTTGGGGGGGCTGAATTCAGATTGGAGACCTTGTGGGTGCTGCCAAGAAGTGGGAGCTGATTCAACATGGCCTCAAGTGGAGGAGAGGGCGTCCGCATCATTGACAAGTTCAATGGGGAGAATTTTGGCATGTGGAAGTTCAAGATGGAGATGATTCTTGCGGAGAAGGATTTGTGGGAGGTGGTGGATGGGAGTGAGGAGCCTCCAAGTGAAGATGCTGATTTGAAGACCAAGAAGGCGTTTGAGAGGAAGGAGAAGAAGGCCTTTGCTCTCATAGCCATCAACCTTGTGGACCGGCAAATTGCTCACATACGCCATTGCAAAGGACCAGCCCAAGCATGGACCACCCTTTGCAACATCCATGAGACCAAGAGCCTCTCCAACATTCTCTTTCTAAGGCGGAAGTTCTTCACTATGAGGATGCAAGAGGAGGATGACATCTTGGATCATGTCAACAAGATCAAGGCCCTTGCGGATCAGCTCGCTTGCTTGGAGGCCCCCGTCACGAATGGAGATGTGGTGATGACCTTGTTGGAGAGTTTGCCACCGTCCTATGAATACCTCATCACCGCCTTGGAGACAAGACCCACCAAGGAGCTGACCATGGAGTTTGTGACGGCACGCTTGATGCATGAGATGACCAAGCGCAAGGAGAATGAGGCCCAAGGGGAGGGATCAGCCCCTGTGTCAAGACATGGCAAGGGAGGCAACACCAAGGCGTTCAAGGAGACAAGGACGTGCTTCAATTGTGGCAAATCAGGCCACATTGCTAAGCATTGCAAGGGCAGCCAAGCCAAAGACAAGGGGAGTGCACACCAAGCTTGCCAAGTGGAGGATGAGGAGGACTTTGCCTTTGCCACCTATGGAGGAGGGGAGAAGGCCAACATGTTCACTTGGATTGTGGATTCGGGGGCCACTCAACACATGACCAGCCATAGAGATGCCTTCCACACCTATCAGCCCATTGTGGGGAAGAGGATTCATTTGGGAGCCAATGGCATGGTGGAGGCCCTTGGCATGGGGGAGATCCTTGTGGAGGTGCAAGTGGAGGGGAAGACCAAGAGGATTCAGATCCAAAAGGCCCTCCATGTCCCCAAGTTGCATGCCAACTTGATTTCGGTGAGCCAATTGTCTTTGGGAGGTTTGAAGGTGCATTTCAACATGGTGGGGTGTGTGGTGAGGTCAGCTAGTGGTGTTTTGATTGCATCAGCCCCCCGTGAGGGCAATTTGTACCACCTTCACTTCACCAAGGTGAATGGCACTTCCATGGCTTGTGTGGCCCAAGGATCAGCTCATGAAGACCTTGTGGGGCTTTGGCATAGGAGGCTTGGGCACTTGAATGTGAAGAGCATGAAGAGCCTCCAACACATTGTGAAGGGGCTGAACCTCTCTTCTTGCAAGCATGATTGGAGTTCTATGGTGTGCAAGGGGTGCATTGAGGGGAAACAAGCAAGGCAGCCTTTCCCCAAGGATGGGGCCACAAGGGCCAGCAAGCCCTTGGAGCTTGTGCATTCAGATGTGTGTGGGCCAATGAAGACCCCATCCATAGGAGGAGCAAGGTATTTTGTGACTTTCATTGATGATTTCTCACGCAAGATTTGGGTGTACATGCTGAAGTGCAAGAGTGAGGTGTTTGGGCGTTTTGAGACTTGGAAGGCCCTTGTAGAGGCCCAATCGAAATGCAAGGTGAAGGTGCTGCGATCGGATAATGGAGGAGAGTATGTGTCCAAGGCCTTTGAGGCCTTCTTGAAGGCTCATGGCATTGAGCACCACACATCAACACCTTACACTCCTCAACAAAACGGCGTAGCGGAGCGTGCGAATCGAACCATTGTGGAGATGGCTAGGTCCATGATTCATGGCCAAGGGCTGAAGTATGAGCTTTGGGGGAGGCCATGTCCAATGCGGTGTATACAAGGAACCGGTGCCCTACACAAGCTTTGACAAGCAAGACCCCCCAAGAAGCTTGGAGTGGAATCAGACCTCATGTGTCTCACATGCGCACCTTTGGGTGCATTGCCTATGCCTTGGTGCCAAGTGCCAAGAGGACCAAGTTGGATGCCAAGGGCACCAAGTGTCTTTTCCTTGGCTATTGTGAGGGAACCAAGGCTTATAGGCTGATGTGTGTGGAGACCAAGGCCATCATCAAGTGTCGTGATGTGACCTTCTTGGAGGATGAAGGAGCTGATCCCAAGCTCTTGGAGATGAGCCCAAGTAGGAGTAGTGGAGGACCAGCCCAAATGGTGGGCACAACTCCAAGAGTGGACATGGAAGAGGAAAGAGAGGAAGAGGAGGAAGATGAAGACTTGGTGGAGCCCAAAAAGAAGGTGGCCACACCCAAGGTGAAGAGACCAGCTGCCCCTTCTCCAAGCACTTCACCCAAGGTGCAAGAGCATGATCAGCCCTTGGAAGAGCAAGAGGAGCCTCGTTATCCAACAAGGACCCGCAAGCCCCTTGGAGATTGGTGGCTGAATCACATTCTTCCCCCACAACAAGAAGAACAAGCCAATGTGGCTTTCCTTGGAGATCCATCCACACTTGGGGAGGTGTTGCGTTGTGAGGATGCAAGCAAGTGGGAGGCGGCCATGCAAGAGGAGTACAAGGCCCTCATTGCCAAGGGCACATGGGAACTTGCTGCCCTCCCTCCCAAGAGGTCAAGTGTGGGTTGCAAGTGGGTTTTCTCCACCAAGAGGGATGCTTTGGGGAAGATTGTGAGGTACAAGGCAAGGCTGGTTGCCAAGGGGTTCTCCCAAGTGGAGGGGGTGGATTTCAATGAGACATTTGCCCCCGTTGCTAAGTTTAGCACCATTAGGTGCATTGTGGCTCTAGGGGCAGCCATGGACTTGGAGATGCACCAAATGGACGTCAAGACGGCTTTCCTCAACCCCAAGCTTGAGGAGGTCATCTACATGGATCAGCCCCAAGGCTTTGTGCAAGAAGGGCAAGAGCATCTCAAATGCAAGTTGAAGAAGGCCCTCCCCGAGCTGAAGCAATCCGGGAGGGCATGGTATAGAGATATTGATGCCATGTTTGCAAGGAAGGGCTTCCAAAGAGGCCATGCTAATCACTCTTTGTACACCATGCAAAGTAGTGAGCATTTGGTGATTGTGATTCTCTATGTGGATGATCTGATCCTCCTTGCAAGTGACATGACCAAGATGCTTGAAGTGAAGGCTATGCTTCACAAGGAGTATGAGATGACGGATCTTGGAGAGTTGAGCTATTGCCTTGGAGTGGAGTTCAAGAGGGATAGGGCTGCCCGCACCATCACCATGAGCCAACACAAGTACCTTGAAGAGATCTTGAAGAGGTTCAACATGGAGGAGTGCAAAGCCATAGGTACACCCCTTGACACTCATGAGAAGTTGCCCAAGCTCACGGATGCTGATTTTGAGGAGGTGAAGGCTGAAATGCAAGGTGTGCCTTACAAGGCAGCGGTTGGTTGTTTGATGTATGCCATGTTGGCTACAAGGCCTAATTTGGCCTTCCCGGTGAGTGTTGTGAGTCAACACATGTCCAAGTATGGCCCTAAACATTGGGCTGCGGTCAAGAAGATGATGAGGTACCTTCAAGGCACACTTGGCTTGGAGTTGCAACTAGGAGGTGCTGAAGTGAGTTTGCATGGGTATTGTGATGCGGATTGGGCGGGTGATGAGGGGGATCGAAGATCCACCACCGGCTATGTGTTTATGCTTGGAGTGGGTGCCATTTCATGGAATTCCAAGAGGCAGCCCACCATAGCTCTTTCTACAACGGAAGCGGAGTACATGGCCATGAGCCATTGCACCAAGGAGGCCATTTGGCTAAGGCAGCTCTTGGCTGATGTTGGCCTTGTGCAAGGGGGGAGCACACAAATTTTGTGTGACAACCAAGGTGCCATTGCTTTGGCCAAGAATTCCACTCACCACTCAAGGACCAAGCACATTGATGTGCAACACCATTTCATTCGTGAAAGAGTGGAGGCTGAGGTGATTGAGCTCAAGTATGTGCCTACTCAAGCTATGGTTGTTGATGTGCTGACCAAGGCTCTTGGGAAGCCCCAACACCTTAACTTGATTGAGAAGATGGGCCTTCGTGCCTTTGACCACTCACAAAGTGGGAGTGTTGAAGATCATGTACATAATCGTGTAGATAGTGTACATTCAGCCCTAGGAGTAGTATTAGACTCTTAGTTAGACTTAGAGTCTATTGGGTGTTGCTTGTAGTCAAAGGCAGCCCAAGGTTGCTAGTTATCCCACATGGTTTGTGGATAACTAGTGAAAGGCTTTTAGCTTATGTTCAGCCCACATACGGGCCTTGGTATCTTCTACCATCTAAGTAAAGCCTTTCTCCATTCAAAACTCAATAACACTAGCCCTACTTGGCTCACCAAGTCACTCAAGAACCCCAATTGGGTGTCACTCCCTCTCAATGACACAAATCAGCCCTCTTGAGTTCACAATGTCCACTATGAGGTCTCACACACTCACAAGGGCACAAACCAGCCCTTTGGCTTCACAAAGTCCTCTACTTGGTCTCACACACTCACAAGGGCACAAATCAGCCCTCTTAGGATCACAATTTCGTCTCACTCACTCATAAGGGCACCACTCATCCCTCAATGAATGGAAACGCCTAATGCAACCTACAAATGCTCCCAAGCCTCACCAACGATTCTCACAAGATTGCAATTGCCAAAATGACAATCACCAATGTACCCAAGTGCACAATCAGCCCCAATGGGCTGCCAATGTACACTTGCAAGCACAAACTCAAACAAGGAGCATGAAACCAGCCCTTAGTAGGTCTGATTTCAATCATGAGCAATCTCACACTCATAAAATGAACTCCAAACCTCACAAACCAGCCCACAAAAGCTCAAAACAAGAGATGCAATTGAAAGACCTTTTTTCTTTGTTTTGAAAAATTTACTCACACCATATGGTTTGTAGGTGACCAAGAGCCCAAATTCAGTATGCTCCTCCAAGCTCCAAGAACTTCTCCAAATGAATTGAATTTCTCCCTCATGTGCAACGCCAAGTGCGTGGGCCCATAACCTATTGAGTTTTGAATGGAGAAAGGCTTTACTTAGATGGTAGAAGATCCCAAGGCCCATGAATGGGCTGAACCTAAGCTAAAAGCCTTTCACTAGTTATCCACAAACCATGTGGGATAACTAACAACCTTGGGTTGCCTTTGACTACAAGCAACACCCAATAGACTCTAAGTCTAACTAAGAGTCTAATACTACTCCTAGGGCTGAATGTACACTATCTACACTAATATGTATATGATCTTCAACACACAAGGGCCTTCCAAGTCTCAAAACGCCCAAACACCTCACTCTTGCACTTCAGCATGTACACCCAAATCTTGCGTGAGAAATCATCAATGAAAGTCACAAAATACCTTGCTCCTCCTATGGATGGGGTCTTCATTGGCCCACACACATCTGAATGCACAAGCTCCAAGGGCTTGCTGGCCCTTGTGGCCCCATCCTTGGGGAAAGGCTGCCTTGCTTGTTTCCCCTCAATGCACCCCTTGCACACCATAGAACTCCAATCATGCTTGCAAGAAGAGAGGTTCAGCCCCTTCACAATGTGTTGGAGGCTCTTCATGCTCTTCACATTCAAGTGCCCAAGCCTCCTATGCCAAAGCCCCACAAGGTCTTCATGAGCTGATCCTTGGGCCACACAAGCCATGGAAGTGCCATTCACCTTGGTGAAGTGAAGGTGGTACAAATTGCCCTCACGGGGGGCTGATGCAATCAAAACACCACTAGCTGACCTCACCACACACCCCACCATGTTGAAATGCACCTTCAAACCTCCCAAAGACAATTGGCTCACCGAAATCAAGTTGGCATGCAACTTGGGGACATGGAGGGCCTTTTGGATCTGAATCCTCTTGGTCTTCCCCTCCACTTGCACCTCCACAAGGATCTCCCCCATGCCAAGGGCCTCCACCATGCCATTGGCTCCCAAATGAATCCTCTTCCCCACAATGGGCTGATAGGTGTGGAAGGCATCTCTATGGCTGGTCATGTGTTGAGTGGCCCCCGAATCCACAATCCAAGTGAACATGTTGGCCTTCTCCCCTCCTCCATAGGTGGCAAAGGCAAAGTCCTCCTCATCCTCCACTTGGCAAGCTTGGTGTGCACTCCCCTTGTCTTTGGCTTGGCTGCCCTTGCAATGCTTAGCAATGTGGCCTGATTTGCCACAATTGAAGCACGTCCTTGTCTCCTTGAACGCCTTGGTGTTGCCTCCCTTGCCATGTCTTGACACAGGGGCTGATCCCTCCCCTTGGGCCTCATTCTCCTTGCGCTTGGTCATCTCATGCATCAAGCGTGCCGTCACAAACTCCATGGTCAGCTCCTTGGTGGGTCTTGTCTCCAAGGCGGTGATGAGGTATTCATAGGACGGTGGCAAACTCTCCAACAAGGTCATCACCACATCTCCATTCGTGACGGGGGCCTCCAAGCAAGCGAGCTGATCCGCAAGGGCCTTGATCTTGTTGACATGATCCAAGATGTCATCCTCCTCTTGCATCCTCATAGTGAAGAACTTCCGCCTTAGAAAGAGAATGTTGGAGAGGCTCTTGGTCTCATGGATGTTGCAAAGGGTGGTCCATGCTTGGGCTGGTCCTTTGCAATGGCGTATGTGAGCAATTTGCCGGTCCACAAGGTTGATGGCTATGAGAGCAAAGGCCTTCTTCTCCTTCCTCTCAAACGCCTTCTTGGTCTTCAAATCAGCATCTTCACTTGGAGGCTCCTCACTCCCATCCACCACCTCCCACAAATCCTTCTCCGCAAGAATCATCTCCATCTTGAACTTCCACATGCCAAAATTCTCCCCATTGAACTTGTCAATGATGCGGACGCCCTCTCCTCCACTTGAGGCCATGTTGAATCAGCTCCCACTTCTTGGCAGCACCCACAAGGTCTCCAATCTGAATTCAGCCCCCCCAAAACTCCCTTGGGGCGAATTGGGCTGAAATGGGACCAATCAGCCCTCACAAGCACCTTGCAACCCTAAGAACGCCAAACCACACCTCACAAGCACAAGACTTCCTCTCCTCACCAAATCAGACCCTAATGAAGCTCACAACCACCACATGCTCGGCATGGACTGGTTCTATTTCAAAAACACAATTCTCCTCCCAAATTGGATCCTCCACACTCCAAAGATCTCAAAGCCTCCAATCAGTCCTAGATGGAAGCTCCCACTCACAATGAGCACGGCATGGACCACAATGGCTTCAACCAACCCTACTTGGCTCACCAAGTCACTCAAGAACCCCAATTGGGTGTCATTCTCTCTCAATGACACAAATCAGCCCTCTTGAGTTCACAATGTCCACTATTAGGTCTCACTCACTCACAAGGGCACAAATCAGCCCTCTTGAGTTCACAATGTCCACTATTAGGTCTCACTCACTCACAAGGGCACAAACCAGCCCTTTGGCTTCACAAATTCCTCTACTTGGTCTCACACACTCACAAGGGCACAAATTAGCCCTCTTAGGATCACAATTTCGTCTCACTCACTTATAAGGGCACCACTCAGCCCTCAATGCATGGAAACGCCTAATGCAACTCACAAATGCTCCTAAGCCTTACCATGGACTCTCACAAGATTGCAATTGCACAAATGACAATCATCAATGTACCCAAGTGCACAATCAGCCCCAATGGGCTGCCAATGTACACTTGCAAGCACAAACTCAAACAAGGAGCATGAAACCAGCCCTAAGTAGGTCTGATTTCAATCATGAGCAATCTCACACTCATAAAATGAACTCCAAACCTCACAAACCAGCCCGCAAAAGCTCAAAACAAGAGATGCAATTGAAAGACCTTTTTTCTTTGTTTTGAAAAATTTACTCACACCATATGGTTTGTAGGTGACCAAGAGCCCAAATTCAGTATGCTCCTCCAAGCTCCAAGAACTTCTCCAAATGAATTGAATTTCTCCCTCATGTGCAACGCCAAGTGCGTGGGCCCATAACCTATTGAGTTTTGAATGGAGAAAGGCTTTACTTAGATGGTAGAAGATCCCAAGGCCCATGAATGGGCTGAACCTAAGCTAAAAGCCTTTCACTAGTTATCCACAAACCATGTGGGATAACTAACAACCTTGGGTTGCCTTTGACTACAAACAACACCCAATAGACTCTAAGTCTAACTAAGAGTCTAATACTACTCCTAGGGTTGTATGTACACTATCTACACTAAGATGTACATGTTCTTGAACACACATTTCCTACTGGAAGAGATTGAGACAAACTTCACAACTCTAAAAAATGATCACCTGAAGATGTAGACAATTTGTACCTGAATTAATTCCATTACAATGTTATGGACTTTGAATTTCAAGCAAAAGTGACACTCATAGCAAACTATAAAACCAAAAATTCATAAACCCCTAAATTCCAAAAAATAGAAACATACTTGGTTATTGATGATCTAAATGGGATGGTAGAACTTTGAAGGGAGGCATCGGTAACTCAATCAATAATCCTCCTGTTTTTATCAATGGATTGCGCTCCAATTCCAAAAGTTGAAGGTGCAGTTTGCAGAAGCACCTTGCTCAATCACAGCTCCTGGTGAACGAATGAATTGAATGGAGACAATGCAAATATAGAAAGAATGCATTGTGCAATGAATTGAGGAAATGGTGGGAGAGCACAACCTAACTGAAGACAAGTGCAAGGCTAGAGAATGTGACTGAAGTGAAGTGCAAAGTGGGAGAGGTGGCCAGAACTAAATCTAAAAAAAAAAAGCGATTCCTGGTGTGAACCCTTCTCCCAAACCATCACGTCATTTGCGTACGTGGCCCTCTTTTTAAAAATACGGAAATTACGGAAAGATAGTAGTGAAAACAATAAAGGATTTTATAATTCCTATAAATCACAGCACCTACAATTTCGCTACTCATCTCAATCAACAACAATAGGGATTATTGTTGAATTTTACCACTGCTTGTACATAGAGCCAAGTGAGAATGGACCATAAGGTAGTTTGCTCTTAAAGGGACCACTTAAGGGCTAGCCTTCTTTTTTTATGGGCTTCTCTAGATAAGAATATTTTGGGTTTATTTTCTAGAGAAAGAAAAATGGATGTGACTTAGAACACAAGTGGTTTTGTATTTTTCCAAGCATTATTGTACTACTTATGAATTTTCAAAGATTTCTTTCCAAGGTACCTATTTATGATAGTAGATTTGGCAAAAAACATACACACATGGCCTATAATGATAGATGGAAAAACCAAGAACAAACATGTGGATTTGCAATAAATAACAAACCATGGTCCTAAATGCGACCATGCTTGTATCAAATGATTTCATAGATTTTTCATTCATAAAAGAATAGTTGACTTGCTAGCTTTCAATGTAATTTCATGAATGTTCACTTATGAGTGCATTTAAAATTGGATAGAACCATATGCTCGAACTATCTACATTTAAACCTTAAAACGATCTCTTACAAATTTTAATGTGCTCCCTTTTTATCCTTAATTCATTGATTGTGTATGATCTATAAGTTTTAAGAACACTAAATGTCCATTTTTGACTTCAATCTAGGGTTGATTTGAAGAAGGTGGTTGCTTTAGGAGCAAATTACTATAAACCAAAAATCTTTAACTAGAACATTTAATGCAAGCAAGGACGAAAAGATTGGAGTTAATTCAATAAAAAGATAACTTTAAATTGTGATTCAAGAAAAAGCTAAAAGAGCTGAGCAAGTAGGGAGATAACTTATTGTCACCTAAGGTAAACTAGCCCATTATAGACCAAATGGGGGGGGGTTGCCTTCTTGTCATTTTAAAAATTTCCTACGTTTCTTTCCACGGAAAGTCAAATGGTAGAAATGGCAAGAACAACTGAAACTATATTTTTTTGATAAAGAGTGAATTTGTTATGAATTTTGAAGTGTTTAGCCTATCATGGCCTATAAGAGTTTGTAGACTCCCCAAAATCAACCAAAACTGATCCATAACCCTCATCTTACTCACCTATTGCGGTTATAATATTTTCTAACATAGAAGACCTCAAAAAGGCACTTCCAACAATGAACTAACATGAAAGAACTAAAAATTCCTATTGTAATCACTAATCACTCCATTCCAGTTTACTAAGACATTGAATGTGGCCCACATCTCAATCACTAAACGAAAACCGGAATGGGGTCATTCTTAGGAGTCCACAATGGATAAAAGGTCCGTAATGGGGTTGTTTTTACCTTGGGTGGCCGCCACGGCATTTCAGGGTTTATAACATTATCCCTCTGAGTTCTCCGTCATCGTTCCCTGAAACTCCTCCAAACCCACCGAAGCCCATTCCATTTAAACCCATTGCGCAACAGCGAGGATTGGTCGCATCTGCACACTCGGAATCGACATTTGTGTGGCAGAATCCGCTTTGGGGCCAAATTGGGGCGGTCCTTGACGTCGGGGCTCTGTTTTCAGTTCATGTTGGGGTTGCAATCCCCCGCACTCTCCTGTTCTGGATGCTTGGGGTTGGGATTCAATCATAGGCTCACGGTTGGAGATTGGAGAAAGCGTCGGGGTAAGAACGCATTGAATTTTCGTTTCAGTGGAGGGTTTCCACTTCTCTGTCTCGCGTGAAGAGCGTTCCTTAAAGGGGAAGCTGCTGGACTGAGGATACCATTTTTCCTTTTCCGGAGATTTGCTTTTCATTTGAAAACTTAAGGTGACCTAGAGGGCTATCAATTATGGCCATGTCGGCGGTGGCACCAGGCCAAGCGGCTAGCACCATTGCTTCAGGTCAAGGGGGTGGTAAATCCTGGGCAGCGAAGGAAGCCAGAGCGTCGACGAAGATGAACGCTCTATATTCTTCGATAAATGGGGCTGCGTCCGTGGTGGCGCGCGACGTGGGTGGTAGGAAGGCGGCGGCGGCTTCAGAGGTTTATGGGCGGCAGCAGCTGCGCTGCGCCTTGGCGGAAGAGGTGCACACAAGGGATCTAGACGATGTTCGAACGTACAAGGGATTCGAGCGCCCGGATTCCTTTGGGAGGTATGGTGTGTATGGAGGGAAGTACGTCCCTGAGACTCTCATGGCTGCACTCTCCAATCTGGAGGTCGCATATCGTGCAACAATCAAGGATCCCGAATTCCAGGTTGGAATCATCTATCCATTCGTCTCGTCGTGCTGCCCTCTGCATAAGCTGTGCGCCTCTTTGTATGTTTCTCGCTTGCAGAGACGTCCCGGTGCTGGAGCTGACAGTTATTATTATCATTATTATTTGGGATTACAGAAGGAGCTCAATGCCGTGCTGAAGGATTACGTGGGCAGGGAAACTCCTTTATACTTCGCGGAGCGTCTTACTGAGCACTACAAACGTAACGGGAAAGGACCCCTGATATATCTCAAGAGGGAGGACCTCAACCACACGGGCGCTCACAAGATTAACAATGCCATTGCCCAAGCGTTGTTGGCCAAGCGGATCGGAAAGAAGCGCATTATTGCTGAGACGGGGGCAGGTCAGCATGGTGTTGCTACTGCTACAGTGTGTGCTCGCTTCGGCCTGGAGTGTATCGTGTACATGGGTGCGCAGGATATGGAGAGGCAAGCCCTTAATGTATTCCGGATGCGTCTTCTTGGAGCTGAGGTATGAAGTCTGTAGCGTAGGAGGTGAAACTGAGACTGAATCGATCGATGGGAGTCTGCATTGCAATTTTCTGTGCACGTTCTCTGCACTTATCAGCTGGGGTGGCGGGGAGGACTGAACAACATTTTTCCCACGTTCAATAATATTCGGAACGCTATTGATAGATGTTTGCTTCAGAAGGCTTGTCTAGATAGGTAGAGGAGGGAACTCTCGGATTTTTTACGGTGCCCTTGTTGACGTCTCGTGTCCTGTTGGTCCGATCTTTTCGTGTGGTCCTGCGGTTCGGAAATGAAAGGATAATAGTTTTGATTTCATGGAGGGTGGGTTCTGCTTGCAATGTAGGTGCGTTCGGTAACTTCTGGCACCGCTACTTTGAAAGATGCGACCTCGGAGGCTATTCGCGACTGGGTCACGAATGTGGAAACCACTCACTACATTCTGGGCTCTGTGGCCGGACCGCACCCGTACCCGATGATTGTGCGAGATTTTCATGCCATGATTGGAACCGAGGTTCGACGTCAAGCCATGGAGAAGTGGGGCGGCAAGCCTGATGTTCTTCTTGCTTGCGTCGGAGGCGGCTCAAATGCCATGGGATTGTTCCATGAATTCATTGAAGATGAGGACATTCGTCTCATCGGTGTGGAAGCTGCTGGCTTTGGCACTCACACCGACAAACATGCTGCGACATTGACCATGGGCGAAATCGGTGTTTTACATGGTGCCATGAGCTATGTGCTCCAGGACGCTGATGGCCAGATTATTGAGCCACATTCCATCAGTGCTGGGTAAGCCATTCTCGGAAGCCCAACTTTGGGAATTGGACTCTCTGTACCGTTTGTATTCTGTTGTTGGATAGATGCTGCCCACGCTGTTGGTTGATTTCATGGGGGTTCGTGGGATTTCATAGTTTCCATCATCTGTAGAATTGGTAGTGTACGGAGGTAGGATTTGCGTCACGCCTCTTCACTAGTTCATTGCGACGAGCTGTGCGGGTATCCTATTACTGGCGTTCCATATATCATATATTGATCAGCATTTGTGGTGCTCAGGTTGGATTATCCAGGGGTTGGTCCAGAACACAGTTTCCTCAAGGACGTGGGTCGCGCTGAATACTTCAGCGTGACTGACGATGAAGCCCTTGAAGGTTTGCCATTTAAAGCTCTCGTTATCATTTTACTTCTGCTGGTTATGATGTTGTATGTAGTATGCTCATGTGTTTTAATGAATTTTGCACCGTACGATTACGTTGCATTGGAGGCAAAGTTTAATGAGCTGCAGAGTAATCTTTATAAGGTGCCTGACAGTTCATTGAGTTTGACAGAATATGGTTTGGTCTACAACACTCGCATGATCAGAGTGATTCTGCGGATCGAGTATGCCCTTCTGTAGTCAATACTTGTAAAATCGAGTTTCTCAGTAGGAACTTTGGCACGAGTTTTGTAGAATTATATTTTTCATATGGAAATCATATCTGTTAAGTACTCGAATCCCTTTGGTTCATCCGAAGAGAATATTTGCAGATCAATTCTATTCTTGGTAATCTCATTGAGGACTTTCTGTGGATATTGCAGCATTCCAGAGGTTGTCCAAGCTGGAAGGCATCATCCCAGCGCTCGAGACATCGCACGCCCTGGCATTCTTGGAAACACTTTGTCCTACACTAGCTGATGGCACACGGGTGGTCCTCAATTGCAGTGGCCGTGGTGACAAAGATGTCAACAGCGTGGTTGGTTACTTGAAAGGGAAATTCTGAACTTCATCAAACAGTGGGCGGAAGACACCTCCCGTCTTCCGCCTGCTTTCTTCCCCAATTTTTGTAGTGAGCATGTTCTGACTCTTGGAGTCCGGGAAGTGCGGTAGATGTCTAGTCTTGATAGACTATTCCGTTGTCGACTAGGATTCAATTGGCTGTGAACAGAGATCACTCTTAGAATGCTTGAATCCTTGTACCTTAAGAAAATTTACAAGCCCGTGATGATTTCTGAACGATGTTGCGCATTGTAGGGTACAGTGCATGTGGTTTCTTATACAGCAAACTAACGGTGTATCAGCCCGTTTGCCCTCAGTGGTCTTTCTGTCTTGCTTGCAAGCCTCGCAGCTTGTTACATTCCTTTGTTAGGTCTTAGGATGGTCCAATTCCCTTTTTGCTGAAATGGTGTGAAATAGACCACCCGAATCATTTATTGATTGCCACAGTAAACTGATCTTGTTATACCCGGTACTGAAGATCTTGTTTATTACTGCAATTTGGGAAAACCTCGATCCCTAAACGACCTAACAAGTTTCGCTTGTCAGGTCCATTTCTTAGGCTGAGAAGATGTTTTATGTCCTTAGGATTATTTCAGGGAGGTCTCTAGGATGGACAAACACATTTTTTATCCACATTTTTTTGGTGGAATTTTTTTCTTAAAATCAAATTGGCAACTTTTCTTCATCTGAACTTTAGACATAAAAATGACTAATGAATGAAAATTATCCAGTTAGTTTTTACTTTTGGGCCTAGAGTGTGGAGTCTTGATTTTCAAATTCTAAAGTCATGGTAAATTGATTTGCACCATGATGTTCTACATTACAATGTACATCCAATGATTTTTGGATGTTTTAATCATATTCAATAATTATACTTGATATGAGTTCTTTTTCTTCAAAAATTCACAGTATTTTTCAATTTTCACAAAAGAATTGATATTGCTACAAAGCATAGAAGATATTGACATCTCTATAAAATAAATAGAATTTTTCTATCATATCTATTTTTTAAATGGAAGCATATATAGAGGACTTTGAATTTTGATGTGTGTAGATCCATCTTTCTAAGATTTATCTTGGAAGGATGTGGCCCTATCACTAAGGTAGTGAATCTAAAATAATTAGATTTTAGGATGAATAAGTGCAAGTGTGGTAGGCATGTCTTAAGGTTTAATATGTGAAGGATGTATCTTTACTACTAAGGAAGTCAACCCAAATTTAATAGATTTTGAGATGAATAGGTGCATACTCCATTTCTTTAATAGTCATTAATCAAACACTTTTAGTCCTCAGTATCTTCATTTGGTTAAGGAACTAATTTTGAACAATAGATGAACATGTTCCAAATACATTGAATAATAGTTTTTATTCATCTAATTGTTTGTAGATTCTTGTATTGGTTCTCTAGCATTTGTATGTTATAGAATTTTGAAGACTTTGTTGTATAAATATTTGATATTTCAAAAGGTACAACTATATTTCACTTCAAAAAATAATTTTTCCAATTAAAAAATCAAGGCTTCTAAAATGACTTGAATACAAAAGATAAGGTAGGAACATCCATAACTATCAATTTAAGCAATTCAGCATAGTTAGGGTCAAATTTTTCTACGAAAAATATTTTTTCAGTATTAGCAATTGAAAATCATGAATTTTAAAAAAAAAATAGAATTTTTGGACAAGGCATCTAATTTCTATGAATTTTCAAAGTAGAACTCCCTAGGGCACCCATAGCCAGACTCTACTAAATCTGCCTTGATTCTAGCACCAAAATCTGAAAAAATCAGAGCCCACTAACCACAATTAAGTATGGAGATGGTTTCAAGGTACTTTGAAGACGGTTTCAAAGTACATGAGGGAACACTTTGAGGGAACTCTATTCTCAAACTATGGGTACACTCATGGTTATGGGTGTTCCTACCTTATTATAATTATAATTTAACATTTTGAAGTTTATCAAAATGACTCTTGTCAAACTTTTAATCTCCTATGTCTAATGGGGTCCCAATAGATTTGTGCTCCTATTGTACTACAATCTATATTCCTTTGGTATCCAACTATCCAACCACTTCTTGCACTAGTAGAAATAGTGCTTGCAACTACATTACTCACAATGGCAACAATGATGGGCATTGAGAGACCTCAATTCTTCTTGTAGACCTTCGATAGCCGAGATGAGCCTTTTTTTGCCACTTGGCATGTAAGCAATTTTAGCCTCAAGAATTGTGAGCATTTTAAACTTGCATTCTAATTTCAATAGAACACATTATTGTTTGGATAAAGGTTGTTTTAAATCACACTCTATAAGGCATTATGCTTTTAGATTCATTAAAGATTGGAAATGAGAGCTTGAATGTTACAATGCTAGGTGTGTCCTCATTTCCTATAAATGGAAAGCAATTGCATTACAATAATCGCTTCTCCAATCTCACAATTACAATTGCATGGCTACACTCTAAACATCATATTCTTTAAAATGAGAGAATGGGAACCTCTCAAATCAATATTAAGCATTTCTTGGTACAAGGAGTGAAGTAATTGAGCTTTTTATTTCTGCCAGCAATCACTAAATATATCAGTTCAAAGCATCAATTTCCATTAAAACAAGAATCATGCAAAGAATAAATGTCTTCCTACAATCATTGTAGTATATTGCATCAACAATTTTGTATACAAGGTAGTGATTTTCCAACCTCTTGATGTTAAGTCATGAGCTCAATCATTGGTTGTCAAAGGGTGCTCATCCCATGAAGCCATGAAGGTGGTTTCTGTTTGATTCTCATTGAATTTATTTCACTGGCTAGATGACTTATACATATCTTAATGATGCTGAGTGAGCCATAACATGCAAAAAAATGTAACAACAAAAATGGCCTTATTTCAAAACTATAGCAAGTGCTCAATGTAATAACAAAGAAATAGTGGTCTTTGATACTAAATTTCTTTGATAAGTATTATAGTTTTACATCTGATTCATAATATGAATTGCATTTGCAATACAAATATCACAAATAAATCATCAAAGCATGTCTTTACAACAAGGATCTATAATACTAAATCCTAAACATGGAAATCAATAAGAAAACTTACATAATTATAAATCTACAACCTCATATATGTAAAAACAATATATAATTCTTTATGGTTATGTCAAAGCATAACGTATAGAAATAAAAATGAAAAAGTACCACACTATTACATATAATGATATAACTAACAACACAGTTAGACCCTCCAATTAACATTGTGTTTAAATAGAAGTTTATGAAGACAATCAATCTTTGATGAATGACTTCAATTTGGATAGACAGAATTTTGATCATATATTCGACGTTGCCTCATTTGATGGTAGACTTCCCGACAAATGCCTTGATTGATGTATTTGTGAACACCAATCTTCATGGAAATCTTGAATTGAAAGGTCGTGGCCTGGTATATGCCTTTTCAAAAAACTCAAATTTTCTCTCTAGTTTCCAACAAAACACAATTTATGCAATAACAAACTTTGTTAAACACCAAGTTGATGAACTCCTAAGTAAAAAAGTCTAGAGATTTAAAAGAAGACTCTTGAGGTGGATTTTTGGATTATGCTCATATATATGGCCATACAAACCTTGAAGAAGAGAGTTACAAAAGATTATTTTGATAACAAACAAAATTGTTGCAAACTTTATGGTCGTGGAAGCTTGCTTTATTGTAATGGACTAGAAAAATCAAACAAGCTTGCAATGTGTAAGTCTAGTATAAGGGAATGTTCACTTCTAATAGACTTTGAAATATATGAATAAAAACTTAAATGTCATAGAGAGGACAATTGGCACCAAATACAAGACTGGAGTTCATAATATGTTGATATCATAGGTACCTTTGCTAATAAGTAGTTTATCATTACAAAACATAGTGACGCATTTTGAATACTAAAGATGACACAAAATTCTTTCAAACTTTTGAATGTTGACTTTTAATTTGCCAAGCATCTAAAATCCACTATAAGAGGAGTCCATTTGGTCCAATGGAATAAGAATCCAATTTGTAGATATTGGTAGTTCACTAAAAAGACTTGTTGATGAGTAAACAACCTCCATAAGTTTCTAGTATACTTGTATTTTCAACAATTTCGTTTATTGCAAAGCATCTGACACCTAATGATACCCAAAACATCTCTCCTAGGCAAACACAACTCATGATTTTTTACAACATGTAGTCATTGAACCCAAGGAAGGAAGACGTCAAGAAGAAATGTGTCTCATTTACTAGCCCTCATATGTGTAAGATGTTGAGAAGACAACATTCTTGAGCTCATTCAAATATTTTTTGTCAAGTCTATTGTCATTTACAATCATGTTGTCAAGATTGAATATCCTTGAAGCCATTGAACAATGTTTGCAAATTCTTGAAGAATGGATCTTTATTCATTCTAGGCACTTTAAAGGAGGATATCCTTCTAGAGCTATGCTTGTATAGAAGTGTCTTACAAGAACCATGTCCTCACACAAAGACAAGAATCTCCAAGCCTTGAAAAGATATTTGCATACCAATTCAATCGTGGACTTCTTCATGGAGCTCCACATTGTTACAAAAGTTATCTTCTCTAGCTCCCAGAGAAACGAGGAGCAATTGAATCGAATGGACATTGCCTTAAGACCCACTACAACATGAGACATATTGTAGTAAGTGTGGCTCCCAAGGATCACTAAACTACCTATTTGTGCTTTTTGATTTCCAATCTTCATAGAAATAGAGAATCCCATTAAAATCTAGGATAACGTTATTGAGTTTTGAATGGAGAAAGGCTTTACTTAGATGGTAGAAGATACCAAGGCCCATATGTGGGCTGAACATAAGCTAAAAGCCTTTCACTAGTTATCCACAAACCATGTGGGATAACTAGCAACCTTGGGCTGCCTTTGACTACAAGCAACACCCAATAGACTCTAAGTCTAACTAAGAGTCTAATACTACTCCTAGGGCTGAATGTACACTATCTACACGATTATGTACATGATCTTCAACACTCCCACTTTGTGAGTGGTCAAAGGCACGAAGGCCCATCTTCTCAATCAAGTTAAGGTGTTGGGGCTTCCCAAGAGCCTTGGTCAGCACATCAACAACCATAGCTTGAGTAGGCACATACTTGAGCTCAATCACCTCAGCCTCCACTCTTTCACGAATGAAATGGTGTTGCACATCAATGTGCTTGGTCCTTGAGTGGTGAGTGGAATTCTTGGCCAAAGCAATGGCACCTTGGTTGTCACACAAAATTTGTGTGCTCCCCCCTTGCACAAGGCCAACATCAGCCAAGAGCTGCCTTAGCCAAATGGCCTCCTTGGTGCAATGGCTCATGGCCATGTACTCCGCTTCCGTTGTAGAAAGAGCTATGGTGGGCTGCCTCTTGGAATTCCATGAAATGGCACCCACTCCAAGCATAAACACATAGCCGGTGGTGGATCTTCGATCCCCCTCATCACCCGCCCAATCCGCATCACAATACCCATGCAAACTCACTTCAGCACCTCCTAGTTGCAACTCCAAGCCAAGTGTGCCTTGAAGGTACCTCATCATCTTCTTGACCGCAGCCCAATGTTTAGGGCCATACTTGGACATGTGTTGACTCACAACACTCACCGGGAAGGCCAAATTAGGCCTTGTAGCCAACATGGCATACATCAAACAACCAACCGCTGCCTTGTAAGGCACACCTTGCATTTCAGCCTTCACCTCCTCAAAATCAGCATCCGTGAGCTTGGGCAACTTCTCATGAGTGTCAAGGGGTGTACCTATGGCTTTGCACTCCTCCATGTTGAACCTCTTCAAGATCTCTTCAAGGTACTTGTGTTGGCTCATGGTGATGGTGCGGGCAGCCCTATCCCTCTTGAACTCCACTCCAAGGCAATAGCTCAACTCTCCAAGATCCGTCATCTCATACTCCTTGTGAAGCATAGCCTTCACTTCAAGCATCTTGGTCATGTCACTTGCAAGGAGGATCAGATCATCCACATAGAGAATCACAATCACCAAATGCTCACTACTTTGCATGGTGTACAAAGAGTGATTAGCATGGCCTCTTTGGAAGCCCTTCCTTGCAAACATGGCATCAATATCTCTATACCATGCCCTCCCGGATTGCTTCAGCTCGGGGAGGGCCTTCTTCAACTTGCATTTGAGATGCTCTTGCCCTTCTTGCACAAAGCCTTGGGGCTGATCCATGTAGATGACCTCCTCAAGCTTGGGGTTGAGGAAAGCCGTCTTGACGTCCATTTGGTGCATCTCCAAGTCCATGGCTGCCCCTAGAGCCACAATGCACCTAATGGTGCTAAACTTAGCAACGGGGGCAAATGTCTCATTGAAATCCACCCCCTCCACTTGGGAGAACCCCTTGGCAACCAGCCTTGCCTTGTACCTCACAATCTTCCCCAAAGCATCCCTCTTGGTGGAGAAAACCCACTTGCAACCCACACTTGACCTCTTGGGAGGAAGGGCAGCAAGTTCCCATGTGCCCTTGGCAATGAGGGCCTTGTACTCCTCTTGCATGGCCGCCTCCCACTTGCTTGCATCCTCACAACGCAACACCTCCCCAAGTGTGGATGGATCTCCAAGGAAAGCCACATTGGCTTGTTCTTCTTGTTGTGGGGGAAGAATGTGATTCAGCCACCAATCTCCAAGGGGCTTGCGGGTCCTTGTTGGATAACGAGGCTCCTCTTGCTCTTCCAAGGGCTGATCATGCTCTTGCACCTTGGGTGAAGTGCTTGGAGAAGGGGCAGCTGGTCTCTTCACCTTGGGTGTGGCCACCTTCTTTTTGGGCTCCACCAAGTCTTCATCTTCCTCCTCTTCCTCTCTTTCCTCTTCCATGTCCACTCTTGGAGTTGTGCCCACCATTTGGGCTGGTCCTCCACTACTCCTACTTGGGCTCATCTCCAAGAGCTTGGGATCAGCTCCTTCATCCTCCAAGAAGGTCACATCACGACACTTGATGATGGCCTTGGTCTCCACACACATCAGCCTATAAGCCTTGGTTCCCTCACAATAGCCAAGGAAAAGACACTTGGTGCCCTTGGCATCCAACTTGGTCCTCTTGGCACTTGGCACCAAGGCATAGGCAATGCACCCAAAGGTGCGCATGTGAGACACATGAGGTCTGATTCCACTCCAAGCTTCTTGGGGGGTCTTGCTTGTCAAAGCTTGTGTAGGGCACCGGTTCCTTGTATACACCGCATTGGACATGGCCTCCCCCAAAGCTCATACTTCAGCCCTTGGCCATGAATCATGGACCTAGCCATCTCCACAATGGTTCGATTCGCACGCTCCGCTACGCCGTTTTGTTGAGGAGTGTAAGGTGTTGATGTGTGGTGCTCAATGCCATGAGCCTTCAAGAAGGCCTCAAAGGCCTTGGACACATACTCTCCTCCATTATCCGATCGCAGCACCTTCACCTTGCATTTCGATTGGGCCTCTACAAGGGCCTTCCAAGTCTCAAAACGCCCAAACACCTCACTCTTGCACTTCAGCATGTACACCCAAATCTTGCGTGAGAAATCATCAATGAAAGTCACAAAATACCTTGCTCCTCCTATGGATGGGGTCTTCATTGGCCCACACACATCTGAATGCACAAGCTCCAAGGGCTTGCTGGCCCTTGTGGCCCCATCCTTGGGGAAAGGCTGCCTTGCTTGTTTCCCCTCAATGCACCCCTTGCACACCATAGAACTCCAATCATGCTTGCAAGAAGAGAGGTTCAGCCCCTTCACAATGTGTTGGAGGCTCTTCATGCTCTTCACATTCAAGTGCCCAAGCCTCCTATGCCAAAGCCCCACAAGGTCTTCATGAGCTGATCCTTGGGCCACACAAGCCATGGAAGTGCCATTCACCTTGGTGAAGTGAAGGTGGTACAAATTGCCCTCACGGGGGGCTGATGCAATCAAAACACCACTAGCTGACCTCACCACACACCCCACCATGTTGAAATGCACCTTCAAACCTCCCAAAGACAATTGGCTCACCGAAATCAAGTTGGCATGCAACTTGGGGACATGGAGGGCCTTTTGGATCTGAATCCTCTTGGTCTTCCCCTCCACTTGCACCTCCACAAGGATCTCCCCCATGCCAAGGGCCTCCACCATGCCATTGGCTCCCAAATGAATCCTCTTCCCCACAATGGGCTGATAGGTGTGGAAGGCATCTCTATGGCTGGTCATGTGTTGAGTGGCCCCCGAATCCACAATCCAAGTGAACATGTTGGCCTTCTCCCCTCCTCCATAGGTGGCAAAGGCAAAGTCCTCCTCATCCTCCACTTGGCAAGCTTGGTGTGCACTCCCCTTGTCTTTGGCTTGGCTGCCCTTGCAATGCTTAGCAATGTGGCCTGATTTGCCACAATTGAAGCACGTCCTTGTCTCCTTGAACGCCTTGGTGTTGCCTCCCTTGCCATGTCTTGACACAGGGGCTGATCCCTCCCCTTGGGCCTCATTCTCCTTGCGCTTGGTCATCTCATGCATCAAGCGTGCCGTCACAAACTCCATGGTCAGCTCCTTGGTGGGTCTTGTCTCCAAGGCGGTGATGAGGTATTCATAGGACGGTGGCAAACTCTCCAACAAGGTCATCACCACATCTCCATTCGTGACGGGGGCCTCCAAGCAAGCGAGCTGATCCGCAAGGGCCTTGATCTTGTTGACATGATCCAAGATGTCATCCTCCTCTTGCATCCTCATAGTGAAGAACTTCCGCCTTAGAAAGAGAATGTTGGAGAGGCTCTTGGTCTCATGGATGTTGCAAAGGGTGGTCCATGCTTGGGCTGGTCCTTTGCAATGGCGTATGTGAGCAATTTGCCGGTCCACAAGGTTGATGGCTATGAGAGCAAAGGCCTTCTTCTCCTTCCTCTCAAACGCCTTCTTGGTCTTCAAATCAGCATCTTCACTTGGAGGCTCCTCACTCCCATCCACCACCTCCCACAAATCCTTCTCCGCAAGAATCATCTCCATCTTGAACTTCCACATGCCAAAATTCTCCCCATTGAACTTGTCAATGATGCGGACGCCCTCTCCTCCACTTGAGGCCATGTTGAATCAGCTCCCACTTCTTGGCAGCACCCACAAGGTCTCCAATCTGAATTCAGCCCCCCCAAAACTCCCTTGGGGCGAATTGGGCTGAAATGGGACCAATCAGCCCTCACAAGCACCTTGCAACCCTAAGAACGCCAAACCACACCTCACAAGCACAAGACTTCCTCTCCTCACCAAATCAGACCCTAATGAAGCTCACAACCACCACATGCTCGGCATGGGCCGGTGCTACTTCAAAAACACAAGGAAATTCACAATTCTCCTCCTAAATTGGATACTCCACACTCCAAAGATCACAAGAACTTCTAATCAGCCCTAGATTGAAGCTCCCACTCACAATGAGCACCTCATGGACCACAATGGCTTCAACCAGCCCTACTTGGCTCACCAAGTCACTCAAGAACCCCAATTGGGTGTCACTCCCTCTCAATGACACAAATCAGCCCTCTTGAGATCACAATGTCCACTATGAGGTCTCACACACTCACAAGGGCACAAACCAGCCCTTTGGCTTCACAAAGTCCTCTACTTGGTCTCACACACTCACAAGGGCACAAATCAGCCCTCTTAGGATCACAATTTCGTCTCACTCACTCATAAGGACACCACTCAGCCCTCAATGCATAGAAACGCCTAATGCAACCCACAAATGCTACCAAGCCTCACAAAGGACTCTCACAAGGTTGCAATTGCCAAAATGACAATCACCAGTGTACCCAAGTGCACAATCAGCCCCAATGGGCTGCCAATGTACACTTGCAAGTACAAACTCAAACAAGGAGCATGCAACTAGGCCTAAGTAGGTCTGATTACAACCATGAGCAATCCCATACTCAAAAATGGACTCCAAACCTCACAAACCAGCGAATAAAAGCTCAAAACAAATGATGCACTTCAAAGATTTTTTTCTTTGTTTTTTTGGAAAATTTACTCACACCATATACTTTGTAGCTGACAAAGAGCCCCAACTTCAATATGCTCCTCCAAGATCTTCTCCAAATGACTTGAATTTCTCCCTCATGTGCAACGCCAAGTGCGTGGGCCCATAACCTATTGAGTTTTGAATGGAGAAAGGCTTTACTTAGATGGTAGAAGATACCAAGGCCCATGTATGGGCTGAACATAAGCTAAAAGCCTTTCACTAGTTATCCACAAACCATGTGGGATAACTAGCAACCTTGGGCTGCCTTTGACTACAAGCAACACCCAATAGACTCTAAGTCTAACTAAGAGTCTAATACTACTCCTAGGGTTGTATGTACACTATCTACACTAAGATGTACATGTTCTTCAACACATACCACTTTAAAAATTCATAGAAATTACAATTTATATCAAAAAATTATAATTCCAATTGGGTTTGATTCGTGAAACATGCACACACCTCTGAAAAATATGTGCCCCTCCTAGAGTTGGTCTTAATATACTCAGATTGCGAATCGGGGTGGTAATAGGTTGGTCTACCTTATGTTGTTGGAAGTATTGTTTTGGAGGTCAAGGGGGACGTTGCAATTATGTTGGGAACATTTCATAAAGTCAATTGATAATCCCTTCAATTTCTTTATCAATTTTCATTTCATTTGACTTTTTAGTATCTACATCTTGTTTAGTTAGAACCATTATAATTGTCACTATTCTACATTTTTTTTTGTATGTTCATTTTACATACTTTAACACAGTAAATCTTGTTTTTCCAAGAGAAAGTGAAAAAACAAAAATTTCATATTTTTATAAATCTTGTTTACAAACTTCATTGCATTCCAAGTATAACTACACAAACACATTCATATTTAGAAAACTTGTATCCAAAAAATTTGCTATAGCTGAAGCTAAGAAGAAGTCAAAACAAAGAACTTGGTTCACTTTGACTATTGAGGACTTAAATTCCAGAGTCTTCTACGAGGTTCATTTTCTATTTCTTTTCAATTCTTAGGTCTTTTCTTTGTTCTTATTGTTAATTTGAATTAATATTATCTTGTTCTATTAAGCATAAAATTTGTCATCAAGTGCAATTATTTTCATTCTATTGTCTCGTTCTTCAAATTGAATTTGCCCATATATGATGTGGCAACATCCTATTCGATGGCCTAAAACTTCAACCTATGCCCAAATTGAACAATAAATCATGAGCCTTGAATCGCACTACACCACTTGAATTCATAAAATACCACAAAATAGAGTTTAACTTGGAATCCACCTAAATTACTACCATCGTATAATCTATTTTTTTGAAATGATTTTCATTTTTTTTATTTTTAGGAAAAAATAAAATTTGGAAAATGATAGCTTAAAAAGAGGGGCAACAATTAAAAATCTAGTTGTTTAAGTCATTAGAGGTTCATACATTTATTAGGTGTATAATATATGACTACTATGTTTGTTTTAAATATTCAATATCTATGATATATATTTTTTATTTAGTAGTATAGTTATAAAAATAAGATAAAATAGATGGACCATTTTCATCATTTCAATTTACATGAAAGCCGAGGGTGAAGACTACACTAATTACTTAATCATTCCAAAAGTATTGTTCATGATTCATTGTTTTTAATGTTTATAGCCTTTGCTTGTCACCAAATTTTTGTCCAGCCTATATTGCCCACTTTTATTGCTCTTTCTATTTTAGACTTTATAAATGTCACTACTACGATGGTATTATGATGTATTGCAGTTTTACATCTATGTGCTTCATAGTGAAATGTCCTAACTGCTATACCTATTTCCATCATGCATTTACTTACACACACTTTCTATTTTGACTATATCTCAGTTTTTTGGAAATATATATTGGTTCAATTTTTTGGTACAAAATCACATAGTAGCATATTCATTTGTTGTTCATTTGGACAATGCATCCTTACATCTAATTCCACAGTCATGGGTCCCCAATGGATTCACAACCCCTAAATGGAAAAAAAAGCAGGTTCATAGGTTCACGCTCATAGGCTCACATTCTAGCATTCTTGCCTTTCACTATGCACCCTTCATACCCACTTTCGAACACATATCCATCATTACTCAAGTATGTATTGTAGGAAGTGAGTAGAATGACATAGGTTGTTTGTAGGAGGTCCTAGCATGGACTGACCTTAGTTAAGTGTTGTTTCTAGCTAAAGCAATGGGCTATGAGAGAGGGGTAGCCCTTTAAGTGGACACTTATCCCATATGGTTAGTCATGGCACTAGGTAGTAGAGTAGTACAAGATGGTAGCCCCTAACATTAACTAGACACCCCTTTTGCACACTTGTTTGTGATCCCCCTCCATTGGAAAACATTAGCTTCATGTTCTTTCTATCAATAGTATATACCACCTAGAATATATGTGTAGTAGTTGAAATCCTCCCATATGCAAAGCAAATTGGTTAAAATCTACTTGATTGAAAATTGAAGCAAGTAAATTATGCCCCAAATTTTTCCTTAGGCCGATCAATTTCCTATCTTATGAATTTTTCCTTTATTATCCTTCACTTTCAAAAACCAATTGGTTATATGGCCATTTTCACTAGCTAATTTTGCATTAGCCGCTAGTTCTTCCAATCATTGGTCACATACTTATAAATATCATATATGCAAGTGTCCAAGGGGTATTTTATAAACCCCTATAAGTAATGCCTTTAAAATTAAAATTATTCTAGAATATTCTAATAATAATTTCAATAAAAGGCCATATTTGTTAAGATGAGACAATTTGTAGTCTCATATTATCTTTGGGTTTATAGTTAGATGATAGTAAATGTTTGATATTGAATATTTTGGTGAACTGAGACTTCAATATGATAATGCATTCACAACACTTTGATTTTATAAAGGATGATTTGTTCATAAATTTTTGATTTGTTAAAATAAAGTTCTCAAATAATAGGGCTAAAGTCTCAAGATGTCCATTTTGTCTCTATTTAATGAATATGGCCATATAAGACTCCAACAATATGCTCTTTCAATGATTTTGTAGATACTATATTCTTTCTAAGAAAATTTGATTTATAGGTTCCAAGAATAAAAAACACCCTACTCTCACATTTTATTCCCTTTCTAGGGATTGTACCAATAACCCAAATTGTCATATGAAATGACAAAAAATTGTGTTTTTGAAGATGACAAAGCTAAGGATTTGGTGCCATTCAAAAAACCTAACTACATTTGTAAATGAGACCTTTACTTTGGTTAAATAGTGTTTTAGGTTCATGAATGACACAATTTACATTTCAAATTATTCTTGTCGTATTTGTGGTGCTGACATCTAATGAATTTCAAACTTTATTAATATGGCAAAGCTCTTTATATATCCTCATTGATTTCATGTGATGTCAACCCATACTTAGGAGCCTTTTCATTTTGCACTCTTCCTACACATTTTTTATTGACAAGTTAAATTGAATTGATCTGAAATTCATTTGAAGTACACTTATCACTCATTGCTTATTGCCCATTGCTCAGGCATTTGCATTATTCCAATTGGTAGAATTATTGCAAGTGTTATAATGGTTCTAATAATAGTTATATACTATAGCCTCTAAAGGTTGAAAGTCCTAGAATGGAATATTTAGGATTTCGAGCAAGTTCTTATTATGTCAAAATATATGAAGTTTTTTTTAAAATTATTTTTGAAGGATAGGAAATGTGTTTACTTTTGGTTAATGTAATTTCTATTTCAATCACTACTTAGTTTAAAATGTTCAAGATTAGGCAATAGGGCAATTGTTAGCTTGAGGTACCCAAAAATATTGTCTAAACTACCATGTTAGTCATTCCATTGTGTCAAACAACTTCATCTTTTAAATATACTAAAGTATAATTTCACAAAATGTGGTTTTAACTACCTACACTAATAATGCATCAAGAAAAAAAATTCATCACAATCAAAGAACTTCAAGAATTTTTTAGATGAAAAAGTAAGTTCCATTCTATGTACCTAGAACCCTCTATTAACAAGCATTTGGAATATCAAATAATTTTATTTTATTATCATTTTTGGATATAACTCATATTAAGTGGTCCAACACAAAAAATAATTAATATTATTAATAATTTTTTGTATAAATTGTGTACTATGATGCTTGCAAATCTCCAAATTTAGTGGTTCTTTTCACTTCTATGAATAGATCCAAAATTCAAATTTTAAAAAGAAAGACATTAGGAATATACATTTTGATCCCGTTTAGGTGCAAGAATTTTTTTCTTTCATTTTAGTGTCTTTTTAATTGGTCAAAATGAACAAATTAGACAAAATTTTGAGGTTTTAAACAAAAATCACCTCGTTAGTGTGCCCAAAATGTGATACACCAAGTTGCCCATTGCCCAAAAATAAACAATGAAAACATTTAAATGAAATTCCAATCTTTTTTCCTCATAGACTATATTTATAATTATATAAAAATAATTATTTATTCTATTTGGATTAGTGATGTGAAAGTTATAAAGAGTCTTATTTTGTAGGTGATGAGGTCATCTTCTTGAAAAATAATGGAAAAGATTCGTTTTTGAACTCAATTTTTATAAATATTAAATTAAAAAAGTCAATAGGATTTAGATTACATGTAAAACAATCTCACTACTAGGATAAGCATGTTTCCATTCCATTTTAGAACTATTAAAGATTTGTTTTATCCTTCCATTTTGTGTCTATTTTTATTAAAAAAATCAAAATGAATGAAATTCAATATTTATTAACTCCTAAAGGACCAAATGACATTTGTTTTGGCAACATAGGAATTTGAGGCAGCTCACTACGAATGGAATTTTTATTTTGTTTCTTTTAAATTTTCACACATCATTATTTGAGGAGTAGCTTTAGAGCCCAACAATTTTCATAACTTTAGAATACACTAGTGTGCTTTGTGCCATTACCACAACCAAAATAAAAGTAAAAGTGATTTACTAATTTTTTGATTCAACAAAACCTTTGAAATTCAATAACTTTCACACTGTAGGTCCAAATGCTACGAATCAAAGCCCATGCAACCGTCATCGTGGAGGGCTTTTAGACAATACTAGAACGCGACTAGGGAATGCATGATCCAAGAGATCTCAATGTAACAAACAAAACAAAACAACTTAAGGTATAGATGGTTAAAAAATTATTGTATGATATGCAACTTTTATTGCTTGGTGGGCAATTGGGGCATCAAAAAAATTTCTATAAAAATTGCTTTTTTTTACATTAAAATTTGAAATTTGTTTCCTAGATTTAGTTTGAGAAAAACACAAGACGAAACTCGTAGAAGCACCAGAATTAGACTCCAATGGAGTTTGGTGCTATTTTTCTTTTCCCTTTTCTTAGTTGAGCCTTCCTCAAATACCCCTATTACAAACTTGGGAAACCTTTTCGATAAACTCTAATCTACTGTGATCTTTCATTGACAAAATAGGAAGAAATGTGAACATACATCGGGAACTACCCCCCCACTATCTTAGTACTATTGCGATACTGTTTCAATGGTTACACAGTCTAGTATTAAAAGTGTATTGTTGTAGTACAATATCAGTACTGCAACAAAATAGTTTTTAGTAGGAACAATGCATTCCATTGAAACTATATTGTTACAATACTGATTTTGTACACTAACAATATACTTTCAATACTGGACTGTGTAACCATTGAAACAGTATTGTTTCAATGGGGGGTTACTTTCCTGATGAGTATGTTCCGTGGGCCGTATCTGTTCAAAGCAGAAAAAGGTTGGGCCACACTTGGGCCTCGAAATGCGGAGGTAGGCGTACAATTTGGCAAAATTCAGGCAGAGAGCGGCAATAATAATAGAGGTGGGTGGGGGACGTCTTCCGCGACTCCGCGACTCCGAGGGTGAGCGCAGTTGACCATTTGCAATGGAGAAGGGGCGGATCCGGCCGCCACATGCCACGCTAAGGCCACGCGCGCCTAAGATCCATGCTTGGAAGAGGCCTGGCTGGCTCCGACTGTTGTCCAAGCGACCCACCAGGTTTTGCATAAACTCCGAAGCTTGCAACTTACGGGTATTATGTTAGCGGAGCTGCTTCCGTCTTCCCTTTTCGTCGGAAGCCGACTCCAGGACCCTTCACTTGGCTCCCGCTCCCTCCCCTCTGCCTTCCTCTTCTCCCATCCAGAAGCCCCCGAGTCAAGCTAGTCTGTCTCTCTCTTCTCCTGCTCGATCTTATTTTTCTCGTTTGCACTTGTTCCGCTCCGGTGCGCCTCGCTCCCTCGCCCTCTCGCTCAGGCTTTGCCCATGCACTCCCCCTCCCTGCCATAGCCCCACGGCCTACAACCTTCCTCCGATCGCATCCCGACACGATGCTCCTCTCCTACGTCTGCCGCTCGTTACGAGCCTCCGCCTCCTGCCCGGCTCTCCCCCTCGCCTCGGGCTCCCGTGCCTCTTCGTTTGCATCCGCCTCCGCGCCCTTGCTGCGCCCCCCCGCCTCCCCCCCTGCCACCGGCCTCACTCCCCTCACCGTCTCCAAATTGTTCCGCACCTTAGGCGCTGCCTCGTCGCCTGACGACCGTCCCACCCCCACCTCCCTCTTCCTTCGTCGATCTGCCCCTCGCCGTCCGTCCCTCGGTCCCGCCCTCGCCGCTTGTCGATTCCACGTGCCTGGCGCCAGGATGGCATCCACTCAAGGTACGCCGCTCCTTGTTTCTTGCGCGTTCGAAGTGGTCGCCCTAGGCGAGGCGATCGACATTGCTCATTTCCTAACCTCCGTTTCTAGATTCTCGTCAATTTCCCCCGGCTTTAGCAGTTCTTGATTGCCCATTGCAGTTCTGCATGGCTTGCTTGCTTCCACGTGCTTTCACGAGGGATATGGACTTTTGAATAACCGAGTGCGCGATTTTCAGGAAGAAATAGTTCTCTTTGTCAATTTCTCTGCCTAACCGCTGCGGTGGGTGGGGGTGGGTGGGTCTTTGTTCGCTGTCCGGACTGATCGTCCCTTGTGGTGTCACTTCCTGAAAATCGCATGTGCGATGTGTTTCGCCATCCCTAAAAACTGACTGGACGTGATTGCATTTGGTGCAGCAGCTGCCGAGAATCCATTCGCTAACCTGGTGACGGATTTGCCGAAGCCCGGTGGAGGCAGCTATGGGAAGTTTTACAGTCTCGTGAAGTTGAACGATCCCAGAGTTGGTGAGTTTGGGAAAACCATGTCCGTCTTGCATTGGGGACTAGCGGCGCTTCCAGTTGAACCGATTGAAGAATTGATTTATTGGGATTGGGGTCGTGGGGTGCATCAGTCAATTTATACCTGGTTGTGTTGCGCGGTCCGGAAATCCATTTGCTGCAGGGGAACTGCGTTTGAACTTAGATTTTCTTGTGGCAAATTGAACGTTCGGTGTGGGCCTGTCTGAATTGTGAACTCAGTTTAGCGATCTTTTGCAATCAGATCGTGCTCTGGCAATCTCAGATTCTTCGTGTTACCGGAATGTGCAGACTCGCTGCCCTACTCTATCAGGTATCTATTGGAGTCCGCGATTCGCAACTGTGACAACTTTCAGGTGTCCCAAAATGATGTTGAGAAGATTTTGGACTGGGTGAAGACTGCTCCTAAGCAAGTGGAAATCCCGTTTAAGCCTGCTCGAGTTATCCTACAGGTGTGAAGAAGATATCTGCGGAGTCTCCCCCTCTCGTTCTGACGCTTCGGCTGTTGAACCTGTTCATGCCATTACATGCTTCCTTTGATGCCACTACGTTTGGGAAGTCTTGACGAGGTTGCAGGTTTGAATCTGCGCAGTCGCTGCCACCATCGTGGTAGGTCTGTCGGTCCGGCAGTCTGTCTCATCGCCGTCGTCGACAGAGAGGATGGGTCACAGCTCATCAATACTTCAGGTTTCATTGTTTTTGGTCATGGAGCAGCCTGACATGCTTGAGTTCACGACTTTGTTTCAGGACTTCACTGGAGTACCGGCAGTGGTCGACCTCGCTGCTATGCGTGATGCCATCAAGCGGTTGGGCGGAGATCCAGACAAGATTAATCCTCTGGTGTGTGTGATCGAACCTTGTAGACGATCTTGGATTTATTTTGGTCATCTCCTGTCAGACAAACCTAAAATTGTGATCGGAGTCCAGGTAGAGACAGATGTGGAATCTTTAAGGCTTGCACTAAAACGGATGACGTGTTTGAACTGAAACGGATGCGTGTTTGGCTCGACCAGGTACCCGTGGATCTGGTCATCGACCATTCTGTGCAGGTGGATGTTGCTCGCCGTGCCAACGCACTTCGGTCAAACATGGAGTTGGAGTTTAGCCGCAACAAGGAACGGTTCGGTTTCCTGAAGTGGGGAGCCAAGGCCTTTAAGAACATGCTTGTGGTTCCACCGGGCTCCGGGATCGTGCATCAGGTTTGTGTGTCAGTCTAATTACGGACTGTGTGGTGACAGCTGTGAGAGGCAATGCAGAATGTTGGCTTACTGGTGATCTTTGAGGCGTCGTTGACTTGTGCTTCGGACTCTGCAGGTTAACCTGGAGTATCTGGCCCGTGTTGTGTTCAACAGCGATGGCGTCCTGTATCCTGACACACTCGTGGGAACAGACTCGCACACAACTATGATCGATGGGCTTGGTGTGGCTGGATGGGGAGTGGGAGGAATTGAAGCTGAGGCAGCCATGCTCGGACAGGTGAGAGCATCGTGGGTTCATCGTGCTTCGAGTATCGGGATTATTGCGTGGGTGGTGGTTTGCAGCTGTCGGTGTTAGTACGGGTCATGAATCGCAGGATCACTCCTGAGATTATACTTATCGGGATTATACAATGGCAACTCTGCACAATGGAGTGTGAGTCACCGATTGCTTGTCGTTTTGATGCACAGCCGATGAGTATGGTTCTGCCTGGTGTCGTGGGGTTCAAACTGAATGGCAAGCTGCGCACTGGAGTAACAGCCACAGATCTAGTGTTGACGGTAACTCAAATTCTGAGGAAAATGGGCGTGGTAGGGAAGTTCGTGGAATTTTACGGTAAGCAGTCGCGGTTCATGCTGGTGTCTTTGGTGATCGCGCCCCCATGTGATTGTCTTCGGTTGACTGCTTAGTCGTCTTGGTGCTCGAAGCGAATATCGGTTGTCAATTTTCCCTACCATAGTGAAGCTTGGTTGCTTTTTCTCCAGGGAAGGGCATGTCGAAGCTGACCTTGGCGGACAGGGCGACGATCGCGAACATGTCCCCGGAGTACGGCGCTACTATGGGTTTCTTTCCCGTTGACAGTGTCACACTGGATTATTTAAGGATGACAGGTCGGGATGAGAAGAAGGTGATGCATATTGCTTCTCGGGTCAGGTTGAGGGGTCTGAGGAGCCCGAATCATGCTTGAGTGAGCGACATTTTGCATCACGTCGTGTAGCTGCTTGTGGTCTTGTTCCCACTGTTACGTAGGTCAGCTTGATGCCAGGTTTTGCATGTTCAAAGAATGTGGTTCGTAGATTGTTTTGGCATCCACGTCCAAGTGGAACCTACTGAATCCACGTGCCTGATCAGGTTGAAGAGATTGAGGCTTACCTGCGGGCGAACGATCTGTTCGTAGACCACGAGAAGGTGAGAAACGAGTATGAGCTGCTGGTTTGGCTCAACGCATCGACTTCTGCAGTCTTGAGTCATGGCAAATGTGGCTTACAGCATCCTGCTTGAAGTGTTGCTTTTAATTGATGATGTCTCTACTTCTTGGTTCGGTCACCTTTCCGGGATTTTGCATAATATTGTGGGTTAAAAACTGCACCCTGTAGGATTGATTGCTGATTGCATGGCTGTTTGCTTCGTTACATGGCAGCCTCAGAAGGACAACACTTATTCAGCCTACCTGGAGCTGGATCTCGATACTGTGGAGCCATGCATCTCTGGACCGAAAAGGTGCGTGAGATGAGTCGAAGTCCAGTGATTTGAGCAATGACTTCGGCCTCACCACTGGAGGATCGCTTGCTCTGTTCCGATATGTACTTGGTGTTCTCGTGTCATACCTTCCTGGATCGACCTTGGTCGGTCGTAAGACATGCCTCGATGGTGACTGAGTGGGTGGGGATCACTGGGTTCTTGTGCATTGCAGGCCACACGATCGGGTGCTGCTCAAAGACATGAAGCAGGATTGGCAAGATTGCCTGGACAACAAGGTTGGGTTCAAGGTAAATCACCCGGGCTTTTGGCACTGTGGTGGGCAGTCGCTTGCCCAGAAACTAATTTTCTCCTCATTGGATTGGATGTTGACCGGTGCCTTTGTTTCGGGTTGCGCAGGGGTTTGCCATTCCGAAAGAGCAACAAGAGAAGGTGGTGAAGTTCACGTTCGAGGGGAAGCCTGCAGAGATGAGGCACGGCAGCGTGGTGATTGCTGCCATCACGAGTTGTACGAACACGTCCAATCCAAGTGTCATGCTTGGTGCAGGCCTTGTGGCGAAGAAAGCGACCGAACTTGGACTTGAGGTCAGACCACTGGGCATTACAGACGGAGTTCTTACCATTCGGGATTTGTGTGGATAATCAGCAGCAGCCGTGAAGTTCTTGCCTTGGTGGTTCTATCAGTGAGATAGTTAGTA